>OY754332.1:3219945-4419945 GCA_963573305.1 Pyrrhosoma nymphula | reverse complement strand
TCCTTTAATTTCCTATATAATGCATCTGCTCTTCCCTCTTTTTGGTATTTCTCTAACGAGTCGATCTGTTCTCTCCACCACGCCTCTCTTGCTTTATTTGTTTCTCTTAAAAGCCTGTTATTCAATTCACGGTATTTTCTCTTACCTAGCTCTGAGTTTACGATCTTCCATTTCCTTCTCTCCTCCATCTACCTTATCATCTCCTTCGTGACCCACGGTTTTTTAATTTTAGTTGCACTGACTACGCCTACCGTTGTTTTCGTCGCTTCTACAATTCCATTTTTCAGACTTCCCCATTCATCTTCCTCTGATCTAATTCCATGATTCTCACCCATTATCTCATCCACCTTCTCTCGATACTTCTTCTTCATTGCCCCAGTTAATGCTTCCGTATTCCATTTTCGTACTCACCTTCCTATCCTTATCTTTTTCAGTTTTACCCGACATTTCATGACTAATAAGTTTTTGTCTGTGTCTGCATCAGCTCCTGGGTAGGTATGCGAGTTTTTAACACTATTCCTGTATCTGTGACGAACCATTATATAATCTATCGGGAACCTATCTGTGTCTCCCAGCTTCTTCCAAGTCTACCTACGTCGATGATGATGTCGTAACCATGTATTTGTAATTACTAGGTTATTTCTACGGCAAAACTCCACAGCTTTCTCGCCGCGGTCGTTTCTCCTTCCTGGCCCGTAATCGCCCACCTCCCGCCCATCTCTTCCTTCACCCAATACCGCGTTCCAATCCCCCATTACTACCAAGAGCTTACTCCCCGGTATCCAACCTATTATTTCCTCTAGCTGATCGTATACACCATCTACCTCCTCCTCTTTATGATTAGAGGTAGGCATATAAACCTGGATTATAACTAAAGTCGTTGGATCTGCCTTTGGTTCCACGACTATTATCCTATCACTCACCTGTTTTGCATACATTACTTTTCTATCTAGTTTCCTATTCATTACGAATGCAACCCCGCGCTCACTTACATTCCCTCCACTATAAATTACTCTATGTAGTCGTCGCTCCAGTTGTCCCCGTCATCCTTCCATATTACTTCACCCGGCCCCATGATGTCTACACACACACTCTCCATTTCTTGCTTTATATTCTCTAGCTTCCCCACCCTCAGCATAGTCCTAACATTCAACGTGCCTATTCTGATAGTTTCGTTCCTCTTCTTTATCATCTTTTCCTCTGCTGCTGTATTTTCTGATCAAGGATTTCGTGTGATGACGACCGCAGGGGTCTTACTCCCAACGCTGCCGGGCACGACACCCGGCCCTCTGGGCCGAGTCCCTTAGTTGCCAGGATTAATTATCATTTGTGAACTGTCCATAATTTCAAGGTTTTTATTTTAATTGAGATGGTATTCCGTGGCCTTACTCAATATTATTTTTTACGTGACACCATCACTTCAGAGGCCGCCCCACTGAGGTCAGACGCCTTTTGCAGCCGCCTCACTGAGGTACAGACGCTGCGCGGACTACCATTCGTCTGTCTCCTAACCTTCGACCAATCTGGGTGTCCCTACCAGGAGCATTTCTCCCGCCTGTGCAGCTCTAGGGGTCATCGGAGGGAAATAAATGAATACTTCCATGAAATCTTTAGGGAATGCCGCAGTAGCACGATTTCTGCCGATACACTCTTCGTAATATTCTGGTCACAATAAATTTGTCGAAAAAATCAGTAGGTATATCAGAAATTTTGAAATTTAATTCCTAAAATTGCATGCCCTAAGTCATAATTACCGGCAACCATCAATTCAAAGATTGGTGTTCTGGAGTTCTCCTCTCGACTATCAGCCAATAGCTTAATTCCTAAATTATTATTCACTTTTACGTCCTTCATAATTTATGTCAAGTATATTCCATTATTTATGTCTTCGTCTGTAGCTCTTCCCATCCATTGCTCCTTCTTCATTGGTGATTCTCTACGTGATCCTCATCATTCTCCGCTAAGACTAAATTTCCATTGCTTCCAATACTCTGTGGTCTGTAGTCAAGATTGACCGCCATTAGCTCAGTGCCATTAGTGACTAAGCGTCATCGCTGTTCATGGGTGTAATGATCAGAAAAGATCGTATTCTATTTTATGCCTTACAGTGCCTACAATGTGCTTTATTTTTAAAATCTGTTGTTGAATTTAACCTTTATTTCCAAAAGAAAACATTGTTAACAGTGGTAGGTCACCTGTGGCACTGAACCGTCTATTTACGAGCATGCTCCAACATTCAAGTTTTAATAATGTGTTTTCATACTTTCAAGCTTCTCTCTGCTGATTTTATGCTCTTGGTATGCTTATAGACTAAATAAATAGCATTTAATTAACATCAGTTAAAAGTTAAAGTGAAATTAATATTCGCGGAGTTAGCAGGACTATTCGAATACTATCGCACCGGGGTGCAATATCGGGATACAATTCCTTGGAATAAAATTTCCAAAATTGCATTCAGCGAAAATAATGATTAATTGACGAAAATAAATGGGCAATTGGGATCTGGAGTCATTGAATTGGTCTCAAAAGATTTGTTCCATCATTGATGATTTGACTCTCCAACCATAAATCCCTCAGAATGGTACTCGGAATAATCATTATTGATAAGCTTAACGCTACCGAGTGGAACGACCTTCATTTTCGCTGAATGACGGCAGTCACCCGTATTGCAGCAGAAGGGGAGGTAAAAAAAACAACTTGGGGGAAATGAATGAAAATGCGTCTATCGGTCATTAAGATAATGGCCACCTGCGAAAGATTTCGAGCCGTTTTTCCAAATGGGACGGAGATTTATTTTCATGTGTGTTTTTTTATTCTTATTTTCCAAACCCAACCATCGCAATTGCTCCAGACGGCAATTTGGTTTGCCGGGTTAATGAAAGCCGATAAACGCCAGTGGATTGGGTCCTCCCCTCAGCCGGGGAAGGGAGTGATGTCTTCGTTCCGAGGAAAAATGATTATCCAAACCCTTCGTGTGCTCGGCGATGCGAAAATTGTTTTGTTTCCACCATGTACACACACGTACTCACGGTCCCCGTTTTCGACGATGGCTATAGTGAAGGGATGAAGGGATTAGGGTGGAGTGATTTCCCACGGCAACGTGCGCCGACGACATCGGCTCGATGACTTCAATCCGAGAGGACGTCGTTGGGAGCCCGACTTCGCTCGGCGAAGAAGCCACCAGGCGACGTGGACGATCGACCGGCCGTCCTTGTGTGAGGCTCTTTCACGAAAAAGAATGAAGGGCGTCGCTAGCGACAAGAGACAAAGAGGACAAAAAAACACAACGCGATATTCCGATATGACTTGAAGCGAATGGGGGAAAAAATTGTCGGAGGAAAAAAAATGCAATCAGAATTGCCTTGAATCGAGGAGGAATATTGATGTGTTTTCGAGGCAAGAACAAAGATCCGAGGTAGAAGGGAAACAATCTGTAAGTAGCAGTGACGGAAGAAGGGCAAAAAAAGGAATCCTTGGTGGAAGACTGAGGTAATTTTCTTCGTAGTTGGATAAGCACCCTTTCTTTCCAAAGGGACCGCATTTGTACTGCCATCAATCCAGACAGAGACCATGAGGGAAAGAAAACTTGGATCCATCTAAGCAGCATGCGTCGATAACCTTGTTGAGGGTCCAGAGTTCAAGTCATTTCAACCACAAGCGTCGTCCAACATTGTTCCAACTACGTTTTTTCTTCTTTGCTTAAAAGCAAACCAAACCAGACCGAAGTCCGACGAAAGTTATTTGTGAAGTGACCGAATAAGTACCAGCTTCTATCCACACTGAGACCGTAAGAGACAGAAAACAGGGATCTATGAAAACATAGTGCTTCGAGCACCTTGTTGGTGGTCCATAGTCCAACTCATTTTAATTACAGATGTTGTCCAACATTGCTCCAAAATATTTTTCTTCATTTATGGGAAAACTCAACTAAGGATTACAGACTAAAAAAATATTCGCAAACATGTAGCTATTAAAATATAAACTTCACAACTCCACAATAATTTCATCAAACAACACCAATTTTGTTATTGCGTTACATCTGCAAGCCATTCATTAAAAGTAACTTGAGTCCTGCAGACGAAGAATTCGATGAATATTAAAATACCCTTATAAAAATGAACCATGAATTTCATTATATCTGCGCCAATTTACGAAAGTTTTTAGCGATTGTTGAATCGCTTGTCTTTAGTAGAATCGAGAATGTCAAAGAACCGAAATCATCATGTCCTGTTGTTTGACATGCCGAACTCGGTATTTCATCGAAGGAGAGAAATCATGTACCCAGATTAATTGCTCATGGTAAGAAAAATGTATCCGTAACTATATCACTGCCTACCTTGGTCGTGACGATTAAAAAGGGGGAAAATGTATCAGGGGGATCGGGTTAATGTTTTGACAAGAGACTTGCTTCCAATACCAAAGTGTGTGACTTCGAATCCCTACAGATATTTCATCGGGGTCCCAATCCCTACTTCAGTGTCGTGAGAGGAGTACTCAGAAGAATGGGGTGTGGACCTGCGGACCCCTTGGCCACAATACAATGCAATGACTACTAAAAGTAACAATTACATTCGCAAATTTTAATAATACACGATTGAAAAAATAAACCTTTTTCGTGATATTTACCTAGCAAAATCCTTCTTTTATCATCGAATAATTTTACATTTAACTACCGGGATTAACTATCCCGCATGAGCTTTCATGTCTCAAGTTTTTATTTTAAAAAGTTTCATTCGGTCTTCTAAAACAAAAAATCAAAGTTTAAGGCGTAACTCCACATGTGGGGTGGTATAGCAACCCCAACAGTCAAATATGAAATTACTAGGAAATAAAGCATGGAATTTTACCGCGTAAATAATATTCAAAATGTAGTTGGAGCGAAGGCTTCCGCAGTGGCTGATCATGCTGGATCTAGGTTTTCCGGAGCAGCTGCGTGTGTGTCAATTAACATGACGACAGTTTCTCCCCCGTTACAGGAGACGCCTTCGACCTGAAGACGCCTCCTGTAAAGGGGGAGAAACTGTCGTCATGTAAATTGACACACGCAGCTGCTCCGGAAAACTTAGATCCAAAATATTCTAAATATTTCTATGCTACAATCGAGTATTCAGGATGATATGAAATTATCTGTATTTTATGAGGAATTAGAAACACAAAACTAGGCTTGTTGTAGCAGAAATATCCCATTGGACCAGGAAGGTGGCACTAATTACATCCGAGATCGGTCGTCCATGGATTACTTCTATTACAACTACAGCCAAAATATGTCTCTCCGAGCGTTCAATTCGATTAAATCACGCTGAACCTAACCATTAGACAATGTGGACGTTTAGGTAATATGTAGGTCTCCGAGAGTACTAGTTTCATCAAGGACACCTGAGTCCCAATTTCGGACATCTGCGATAAATTTATGTCCACTGATATGGTGTCTCATTTTGCCGAAGACATTGAGGTCCGTAATGCGGCAATAATGGGCCACAAGTTGCATTAGAGCTTCATTATGAGCACAATTGACTTTCTAATTTATGTGAAGGATAACGAGGGAAGGATCTACTCACTGCAATTCCAAGAGTGCGAAATCGTTTATCCAGGGATTACAAAACTGGTCCCAAATGTTTTTTTACCCTCCTGGCGCTGATTCCCATTTCGGAGAAAGCAAATCAATAGTGATCCCGCTCGCCTAAAGTATTGCCTGCCACAATAAATCACATGCGACTTAAAGAGGAACACTTTCGCCGGGAGGGAGCGGGAGGGGGAGATTTAGTGCGGGACCAATTGAACTCCGGACCCCGGCCAAATGTCCACCAAACCAAGAACAGATGCGACATCTCACATCGGGATACCCGGCGAGCCTTACACTGTATGTTCACATCTCATATACATTGTTTGGTACACTAACCTCTAAGTGTTCCTGTTCGAACCCCTCGTATGGTGTTCATGATTCTGCGGTGATGTACCCACCAGCCATGGTCGATGATTTAGTAAGTTAGCAGCATTTAAGTTTCTTTATTCGTTCGCTACAGGAAGGAAGGAAGGCGTGCGGCTTTCCTTCATATTTTATATCGCGTATTGAATATATTTCTCTGCAGGGTCTCAAATGCACGCGGCGTACTCGAGAATTGTCTTAACTATAGCAAAAGAGACTTTTTCTTTCTCTGTTCATCCGAGGACCTTCATACTATTCGCTTCATAAAAACAATATCTTCAATGCAGTGCCACGAGTGTTTTATGCATACTTTTCCCGCGTTAGATTTTCAGTTTGGCGATTACTGAGTATTTTTCTTTGCCTAGTATATTTATACGTACCTCCCTAAATTTATAGGTATGGCGTGTTGTGATTTCTTTCGTAAGAATTTCACTGCAGTGCATTTACTAAGTTCGAGCCCCCACTCAAGGCACCAAGAGTGGACGCTGTTAACAACCTTCACAATGAAGAGTGCTAATGATAATGTTGGAAAGTGTATGGTCTGTTCTTACCTATGTAGTTTTTTCGGGTTTTCTACCATCTCCAACGTATCTCCCATCGGCCTAGGTAAATGGCAGTTTTCCTTCACTAGCCATTCCACCCCGTGCCTTGCAAGTCAAGACACGCAATGGCAATCCTGTTAGAGAAATAGGTGAAATGGATGGAGATAATCACCGACGAAAAAACCTAACAAAGATGAAGAGAAAAGATGTTTCATTAGAATTCTAATAAGGAGAAGAGAGAAAGTAATCGGACGCATTTATAGAAATAAAATCCACTTGAAAACGATAATCGACGGAACGACGAGTAACCGTGAAAGATCTAGGATTGACTTGATCATTCAAATAATGAGAGAAATTAGAATTAAGACTCAAAGAAGGGACGAAAGAGGTCGTCGGGATGGTGAATGGTATGGAGAGCTGCAGACAACCGTTAACAGATCACATTAAGTCGTGAAATACTTTCAGGTGATTGCATGGTGGGTTTGTTTGGGGAGCCGATGGACAGAGGAGTTCATGTGCGCAATCAAAGACAGCTGGATGTTTTGGTTTATTAAAAGATTGATTGTCTGTGGAACGGTAGATGTGTCGGTAGAAACCCATCGCCACCATTCGCTTACTCTTGACGAGAGATGTGAAGTGGTCCACAGCTTAACGCACCAAGAGATGGAAGAAGTGTTTCCCTCGAAATACCTTTCGCATTACATTCAGAGTAGGGGTCAGAATACCATCTAAAACTCTCCACCACTTCCGGCATTTGAACCCTGACCATCGGGATGTAAAGCCAATACCCTAGACACCACAATACACATTAAAGAAGAGAATGGATGGAAACGCACGGTACTCTATCACAGGTGAATATTTAAGTAACTAAAATGCGCAATCGGCCATATTGAATAGAACAGTTGTGCAGATAATGTACCGGAAACATGGATCTAAGTAGTAGATTGTTGCGGCCTCTTAATAGTTCCTAAACAAATATGTTTCATGGTAATGATTCTGAAAAAATACTGCAATTTATCGTATGATTGCGGAAGCAAGTGGGACGTTTTCGTTTAATTTTATTAATTAGAAATCGTGCCAAACTCATATGACCAACACTGGCAACTTAATTGAACTAAGTAGGTAGTTGAATGAGAAGTAACAACGACTGAGATACACATTAAAAGTGAACTGAACTCGCGAAGTGATTAAGAGTTAGATAATCGATTATTTGTTCGGCGACTGGCAAAGGCGTCACCTTCCCGGCCATACCAAATCAACGAGCATTACGTCATAGCGGCGCATTTGAGGCATGGCAGAGGCTGTTACTGACAGCATGAGATAAAATGCATTGCAGAAAGGAAGTGCCATTCACAGAGTCCCCAAGTCTGAACTGATCCCCTACACGCTATAATAGCCGATATCCTTTTGAAAATCGTCCTGACGTGAGTCTAACACTACCACTCCGTAATTTGTGCCATACAGTGCATGCCGATGTGTCAATTGCATACTCGACCACCACTTCAAATATTTGCAAGTTTGGCACACTTTCTCCATTTTTTTTTTATCTCAGGACGTTTCCGTAACCATAGGAAATTGCTGACAATCCCCTGCGGGTTTCGTCATGCGGATCTCACACATTTTTAGTACACTCTGAACCTATATAAACTTGTCATTTGATATTACAATGGATGTATGTTTTCAAATAAAAACATTACATTACCGAATACCTTTAAATGAATTTGGAGAATTTAGAGCCCATTAGAGAATATGGTAGTAATGTTCAGCTCAATTATTTTTAATGTGTGCTACTTGATGAGGATCGGACAGGTGTTGTTGTTTGAGCAATTTTCACCCATCCCAATGTCTCAGGTTCGAATACCAGTGGTAGAGAAGAGTTTTCATTAAAATACCGATCCATAAATGGGTGTCATGAGGAGATGCGGAGACAATTTCAAATGTTATGCTCCATCAATCGGATGGGACGATAATTTGTTAACCTATCTGCGTAATTCATTAAGCGTAAAGAAACTTACAAGTAAATTTAAATTAAATATTAATCCTTACTGTCAATGAAAGAAAAGGAATCTTGACTCCTATGCATGCATTTCGGTCAAACAGGTGATCATCGACAGGATGAGACAAAATCTCGTCAACACGCACGTGTGTTGACGAGATTTTAACTCTTTATGATACTACTAACGGCAGAATTTACTTATAATTGCAAGCGTTCAATTTAAGCAAATTTATAAATCTACATCTACATACTACCCCGCAAGCCGCCTCAATAGGCGTGTGGTGGGGGGTGTTAGGACACCAGCCGTTTACATATAAAAAGGAAACGCTCTAATTAAATTACGCCTAGCATTTATTAAAGTCCCTTATTGTTCGGGGGAAAAACGAATTCCCATACCTATCCGTTCGGCAAAATATCTCTCTTAATTTATCGTTTCTGTCGGACCTGGAAATGTAGTGGGGTTCTAATATGATGTTCTCCGTGTCGCTCGCTCTTAAAGATATCTATTCTTAATTGCTCAAGTAATCTAAGCCTAGCGCGCAGCCTCCGAGTCTTTAGCGGCTCCCAGCCTAATTCGTTTAATATCTGTGTAACGCTGTCTGTACGCCCGTAGCAGTTTTTGCTTACATGCTAAATATGCTTATAATGTATGAAATTTTTAAAGAACGCTTTCATTGGACGCTGATAAAACTAATATTTCCAGAGTATTGTGTAAAAATGCTAGGTTTTTATGCTTGGATTCTAGAGAGTCGAATGACGTAATTTGCTTGAATATTGAATTTCACGAATCTCTTTCAGGAAAACCATAATCGGGGAGTCAAATGTATCCCATTCCAACAATAAAAACTATATCTGAGGTCTCAAACTGCAAAGAAAAAATTTCACAGGACCATACAAGATTCATGTCACGAAGGAGACTCAAAGAATAGCTGTTAAAAGGACAATTTGATGCTTTCTCCTCCGTAACTCATAGCATCGCCAAACATTTACACAACAGGCTAAGGCAGAGATCAATACTTTTTCGTTGATCTAAGCTCTATCATGTAGATCGGAAGTCAACGGTTCCTTACCATAATTCGATTCTGACTATCAAAAATACACGATTTCAACTCATATAATCTTAAATGGAAGAGATTGGGGAAAATTAGTGTCATAAATTACTTGGTTTGCAATCTAGACACACAATAATTTACAGGAATCAGAAGGAGTCTCATGCCCCGCCACTCATAATAGACATGGATGTTTCATAATGAAATGATAACACGACAGATGGAAACTCTACTTAAAACGATACTTCTATCGATGACTCCATGCCTTGTAAGCCACTTCAAGGGTTAAGAGCAGTGGAAGTTAGGGTGTTCCATTAAATTCGAACACTTGACACCAAGAAGCGAATGCGAACCAGTCTAAAATTAGGGTGGGTCGGAGTCAGCATATTCATTTGGGTCGTCAAGTAGCTTAGCTCTTCTCACTTTTCATATAAGTACATCTGTGTATGTGGTGGAACTCACCATGCATGCCGTAATGGGAATTATACAAGAATTATATTTTACATGTTTATCGTAAATTAAAGCATGTTATGACTTAAGTTTCCGGCGCAGTATCCGAAATGAAAGCGATAGTGTGTTAATATGTTTTTCGAATCTTTTACTCGGCGTGACACCATTTGTTATCAACGATTATTATAATATGAAATGTATTATTTCGGGTTTGTATGTAAATCTATGCATAAGTAATTGAATTACTACAAAATATATCTTATGCAACGTAAGAATATGTGTTAAAATAACATTGAATTGCCAGTACAACAAAAACGGTAAAATGCAATTTCTTCACTTTTTGGCTATAGATATCACTAATAATAACACGCATGCAGATTTTCTGCACAGAGACAAATACGTTGCGCCTACTACCTTAAAAAAAGTACTTCCGCCTTTTTCCCTCGTTGGTAATAACTGCTGATAGAAGTGCAGCACCCAGAGCAGCCACCCGTTTGTCAGAGCGAGACACACGGATGCTCTTCTGAGATAGGGACTCTCCGTACCAGAGAGAGCTGCCGACTCGGCAGGTCTCGAGGTTCCCCGAATCATGTCCGTTCTATTTCTGGATTCGGACCGGACGGATAAGTTCTGTCGCCGGGAATCAAGGGACCATTTCAACACTGACACGTCGAACAGGAAGGACCTTCCTTCCCATCCCCACTCCCGTTGTGAAACAATGAAAAAAAGACACATGAGGCACAAACACGCAAGGAGGGAGGCCACCGGTTTGCCCTCCCCATCGCCTTCTGCCGGGAGCTTCAAAAAACCCCCTCCCCCGCCCCTCGATCGATGAAGCGTCTTCAGCCTCGGATATTCCTCAAACAAACGCTTAAAGAGGACAAGAGAGAAGGGGCTCCTCCCCGGACGCCGCCTTTAACGCACGGAAGACGCGGAAAGGCCCTGGAGGGAAAAGGGTATGCCCCGACAAAGGCATCTCGGGCGGAAGACTCGGGACGAATTTAGTGCTCCATCAATTGACTTCGAGCGGACAAAACCTATATCCATGCAGGTTTGATGTTTTCGGGTTAATTGCTTCCTATGCTCCTCATATTCATACCACTGTGACCGTCAAATTAACATGAGAAACCAATTGTAAAAATAATCTCAGTAAATCAAGAACACCACACGCATTAAAATGAGCTGCGAAAATGCAAGAACATTATATCAATATCCACTCCATACAACGAGGAGTACTGTGGTATGCCACCTACCATTTAGTAGCGGCAGCCATCAACTCACGGATAGAGGTGTTTCTCATATTTTTAAGGACAATATTGATATTGTTTAACTTATTCATTACGATTAACTTGCATTTTTTAAATTGCCGTTACAAAATTAAGTCATTTATTTAATTAAGTACATATTTTAGGCGGGGAGTATCCATACACAACATCAATTAATATAATCGGCGTTCAGACGGGAAGAAGAGCTTTCTCCACTCGTTGGTCGGGAGGAAACTAATATCAAGAATGGTAAACTTGTTTTTTTTTTCATTTTCAAAAGACACAGAAAATATTGATGTTTTGATACATATTCATGTGCACAAATCATATACATTTACTTTTTTTGAAACAAGTAAACTGTAGACACTCTTATTCACTGGATTAATTTGTTGCATGTAATTGTAAGGTACATGATGTAAATAGTACCCAACTATAGCAACTTTCTCACTTTCTCCTTCATCAAATTACTGTGAATTACCGTTTCTTGGGCATTTTTGCATATATGAGAGATGCAAAACTGGTATCTCGTCATATTTCTCCCGTTACATTTGTGTTCCGCAAACGCCTAAAAAGAAGGTACCGGAAAAATACTAACGAATTAAAAACCTTTTTCTAAGGTCCATTTTCCTTGTATATACCTTCATCCTTACTTCCAACTTATATGCGTGACTAGTGAGTATGGTTACCTTCCTCGAAATATGACCTTTTAAGCGTATCGCTGACGGGTTCCCAACTGTAGACATGAAATACCTTTTGTCCTTACAAATAGGAAGTCTACTGACGTGTAACTGCCCTTATCGAAAAGCCTTTATGTTTAGCGAGACCACGGTACAAAATTCAAAGTGATTAGAGTCGTGCTGTCATTTTACTTTCGTTAACGTTTGTTTCAAAGACTCGTCTTCAAGTTAATAGTTATCAATGTACAAGAATAAAGCAAGGAAGCTAATCATTTTGATCAAAATTAGTTGGTTAGCAAATAGATTGTTCTGCAATGAAAAACAAGTGGAATATAATGATTACATCACACATTTTGTCAACGGGAAAAAATCTCCCCGAATCGCCACGAATACTTGCCCCCTTAAATAAGAAATTTACCGAATGAACAGCTTACTAGGTGAAAATATTGCATTACCGAAATCCGCCACAAAACATGGACCATACTGGGCCTGTGGAAGTGGGTGTTGGAACACGTTATTTGTTAATGAAACAGTTATTTGTTAATGCATGTGTTGTTATGTCGTATTGAGATGGTTCTTATTTTTCGAAATCCGAATTTCTCTTGGGAGGCCTCCGAAATTAGTTCAATTTGGTTAGGAAATAGATTGTGTTAAATATTATTTCAATCGGATAAAAAAAAGATACGAGCCTCATCACACTCAAACATTTGAAATTTGGGTATTTTTGGATGTTTTGGTCATTTTTCTGCGAAAGTCGAAAATATTCTAGATTAAACACATACAATACCCAATGAGTCATTGGTAATAGGAAAAAAATTATAATCATCGCCGAGTGGTCCGATATCACCTGGAATATATTATTAAGGGTGCGTCTTTAAATAATTTGAAGAAAACCAATTTCGCTAACAAATGACCTCTCTACTGTCGCATTTATACTCGTGAGCAGCTTTCTGTGATTTTGTGGTTGTCAGTGCAGTGACCTACAGGCCTCATATCATGTGGCTGTCAAGTACGTTATGTGAAAATAAGAAATGCCATCTATTTATCGATAGGCTCACCAGCCGCAGGCACCGACGCTGCAACACTAATGCCCAAAACCGTCTTACTTACGTGTTGGCATACGTGGGATTGGTGATCCGATATAATGGTCCTATTCCTCCAAGTGTTTTCCCACATCCCACTTTTTCGTAATTATCGTCTTACATTCCTTTAGCCATTTTCCCTTCTTTCTTCAGCGCTTGTGCCCTAACACCCACTGCCACACGGATTTGTGGCAGCTCGCAGGGTAGCGTATGTAAGTAAATGTGACCACACCACTGATACAACAATGGATGGGGGTCCGTAGCGCACGAAAGTCAGCCCTCTCTTTTCGAAAAATGATCCACGAAACATGGCTGTTGCGTGATGCCAATTTTTATACTAATAAATTTGCTTTCAGTGTATCAACTGAGAGACAGTCCCATTCAACACAGTCCATTGCGCATTATATCGGAATCAATATTCCGCTGCACTACAGCGCTGTAGTTTCCATCTATTCTCTTCTCTAACTCATGACCCAAACCAATGCGGAATGAATGTTTAATTGCTGATCTACTTCTCTCACATTCAAAATTCCGTATCGACACGTGTACCACGCGTTTCTCCTTATGACCAATAAAAATATCAGATGCGCGTCATTCCATAGGATATATATTCCAGCGTGCCCGTCCTGCCAGACGCCCGGCTCCCTCCCACAATACTGTATAATGTATGTACAAAGTATACCGTGCACTTTATTGGTCCCGTTATCTATGCTGAACAAATCGCAAGTCTCCCTCCCCAAGGCGTTCAATCAGTGGAGCTGCTGGCTAAAGAAACAGATCCGCTCACGAAACCTCTGGAGGTATTGCAGGAGTTAGCTCCTGGAGGCGAGTCCAAAGCGTGTCGACGCGCTCCAGCGCGCGCCCGGAATAATTGAACGACCCGGCATGTGAGCGACGCACGCCGGACCGGTGGCGCTCTCACACGGATGAGTCTCGCAAAATGTCACGTGAGACCCCATTCGAGGGCGAACTAAACGCCGCCCCATTCAATGCCCGATAGTCGTTCAATCCGTCGTCCGAAACGGAAAACAATCAGCAGCATTTCACTCGCAGCCACTCAGGGACACGTTCGCCGGAAAAAGGGAGCGAGCGGCTCGGGTACAACAACTTCGCAAGTAGAGCATTGGAATTGACACGAACACGCGCGGACAACGACGGGACACTAATGGCCGTGTTTCAATCCACGTTAAGACCTGCTCAGGCGTTCGTATTTAATCCGCCGATGCACTTGAGTAAAAGGCCAGTTTACGAACGACGTCAACGTGAAATTCAAATTCAATTGTAAGTTCAATGCTTTGATTTTCACGAAGGCGTCGGTAATCGTGCGAAAGCGTCAGACGAGAATATCAACTATCATCTTCTAAGTTGAAGCAGTCCCAACTTACACGTTCAGCTCTTGTTAGGTAGGGAGCCGCGAAAGACTTTAAGATGACACGAATTCCTAAGGCTGTAAGAAAATTTAGTATTTCACGAGTATACGGAAACGGCAAATTTAGTTTTCCCCCACACTGAAGTAAAGGCAATTGCAATAAAATAAGAGAAACTCGCTGCCAAACAAATTTTACGGGGACAGCTACAACAAGAGCAGAGCGTGAATTGCCCACATTATAATATCTCATTTATCTTCCACCACTTCATTTTCCCCACAGATTAAAGAAGAGTATATATGGAACCATATGGCACGATATCACAGAGGAATCTTGAAGCAATCAGAATGCGCAACGAGCTATGTTGAATGGAACAGTTATGTAGTTAATAAATAAGCCGAGAACATAGGTGTTAGTAGCGGCATTGTTGCGGTATCGTAATGACTTATCTACAAAAATGCAAAAAGGAAATAATTTCCATGAAAGCACTGCATTATTCATAAAATTTAAACGGGCTTGACAACCGTGCGTCAAGACGCCATTTATTCTCTAATTTAATCTATGATTACCCTATTCCGCCTCATATTCATGCCTGGTGCCCTAGTCTCCCCATGCTGCACGCCATTGCGGCCGCTCGTTTGGTAATACATAAATGTAAATATAGTCGTCTTGTTTTACCTCCCAGCTTAGGGCTAAATTGAGAATCCTTGCATATAGTGTAAGCTGAGGTGATATAGCTGAATCTATGAGCATCTAATTGCAATCCTGGAATAGTGTGACACAGCTGACGGTAGGAGAATCCAAGGCTACACGCTAGATTTATTATTTGAATAGTTTAGATGCGGCGAGTTTCTCTATGGTGCACAGGATACCTATTATTTTAACCATGTATTAATGCTATGAAAATGGTGGACGCGACAAAACAAGAAGTGTAGACTGCTGAACAGACAGTTACAAAAATTCATTCTTCCCAGGCCCCATAGGTGACCATAACAAAAACAGATCGGGACACAAAGACACTGTTTACACAAAATTCAATTTTCTCTCTCCTCGATTCCTTTTCCCTATTCACTCCCAATTTCATGGCTGGTGACTTAACACCCTATGCCACTCCTCCCCGCAGTGGCTACCGTGGTAACATGTAGATGTAAGTCTTGGGGGAATGTGAGCAACGCGGGACCTCGCAGCGGCCAAACTGGGCCAGGAGATAAGCTTTAACTATGTGGTGTAGGTGGCGGTTCGGTGGGGGTGAAGACCTGAGCTACCCTCGTCTCTAAACCTTTTCCCCCGGTCACTGCGAGGCGGGAACACGAGCCGAGATTACGTGCGACGAGGGCGTCTATGCCGGCGACGAGCGACGTGCGACTGGGTGATTGCCATTGAAGGCGGATGCGGTAGAACATATTAACATAACGGCATTACATGTAGATCCAGCATTGGTATCGGTTTGCCTTGGCGGCTAACAGTACTGGCTTTCCATCCCGAGGGCCTGGGTTCGAATAATGTGTTCGGTAGAGGAGATTTTCCTGCTGAATTCCGATTCCTACTTAGGTGCTGTGTGGACAGCACTCCATGCATGGTGGCACAATGCCCGTTGGAAGGGAAGCTAATATTCGTGCCTTCGTTACGATTGGGCAAATTCTGACGTCCGGTTTCCCTCCACCATTCTTCCAATCATCAATATGCCGTATTTTCACAGGAACCACGCACCCCCGTGTAAGAGGTGCGCCGAAATTTTCTACCAAAAATATCGTGAAAACATTTTTCCCCGCAATGTGGTCAGGAAATGGAAGCGCGAGGGGTTGGAATAAAATGTTGATGTGTATAACTTCAATGGAGAACTGTCTTTTTCTTCAAGCTCATTGTGCAGTAGCGCCCACCTTTTTAACAGAATTTTATTCTCTTTTATGACGTGCATATGATTTATTAATGCTATTTTTCAAGAAAAAACGTACACCTGGTACACAAGTATATGCGTCGTTCATTTATTATGATAGGTAGTGGAGGACAGCATGAGAGAATGAAACGGAATTTTGAAATTAGTTCTTCCTGTGAGAATAATTATTCTCAACTAATTTCAAAATTCCGTTTCCAACCCCCAAAAGTCCTATTCTTTTTTCTCACTTTTCTGCATTTACCGATTATAATCGGTAAATGCGGAAAAGCGAGATAATGTTGTTGGGAAAATAGATAGTCCGGAGTTTTAATAAATGGATAGCCCATAGCGTTTACACATATCCCAATATTTGGTAGTTGATACACTGACTGTTCATACAACCTACCTAGTGGTGAGATACCAAATGTAATTAGAGCTAGTCTACCGTTTCATTGAGGCCATTTGTAATTCTTCTTTATGTCCAACGTTCTTCGAACATTTCAAGAGCTCTCTTACAAAAGATGAATATTTGCAGAATTTAATGAAGTAATCAGTAGCTCTTTCCAGTAGTCTAGTTTAGCGATAATCAAATGATGCACATTTCAAGTACGATTACAAAACTATTACTGGAGGAAAGCATATCTTACAGTGAGTGTTTCAGGAGCGAAGACATTTCTTAAACTGCAGAACGGTGACTATTGCTGAGAGAGTAGCCACAGTCTTTTCATCGACAGTTAATTGGGAAAATCTTACAATTTAGGAATTCTTTGGAATTGAAAATACGTAAAATAAAAAATTAAACAAAAGTTAATATTCAAATAGGTGTGATTTCAATATTAGAAAATTGTAACTCAGCTGCTAAGCAATCATAAATGAGATAAAATTTGCCTGTGTTTGGCAGCTTCAGTGTAAGTATAGTGAAACTCCATGTTGTGAGTAAATGAAACTTAGCATAGTTCATAATTCTTTTACAATAAATAACATTACGAATGTAATTTTTATTTCCTAAAACTATCTAATTTATTTTCATAACTTTTTCTATTGATTACACATAAGCAATTACTGATGGGAAAGTTAATACTTTAATTAACGCTAATATTAATAGGAACGTGTTTTACCCATTTATTGACATAATATTTTTCCGTATTACTTATTACACAGATGGAATACAGATTTATAACATGCAGATGGCCGCTCTGGAATTCACAATAGGCAAAACACAGGGAGCGTGCAAAGGAAAATGTTCGGTCGATTAACTCGTCTCCTCGGCCGTGTGGAATTCATAGAGGAAGCGTTCTCTATCCAGCGGGCTAGAAGAGAGTTAATCGAACGAAAAGTTTCCGAGATAGTCTAGTTTTCCCTGTGAGAGAGCCCTCGTCTTACTAAGTCTTGCCAAGATATTTTCCGAATCGCCGATCTTCAGCATTCAAGGGGACTATGAGTGCGAACGTGAGTCCATAATATGCTTTCCAGTCATGAATACTTATTTATGATGCATCTGTTACATTTTAAGCTTAGAAGTTTTCCAATCAAATTAGTTACACCACCAAGAAGATTGGCGAATTCAAAAGTTCTCATCTTCAAACACTGGGGCAATTCATTCGTATTTTTTTCCGTTTGTGAACTCAGGTGGCGTAGTATAAACTATTCCATGGGTCAATTTTCCCAAATTTCAACACGGAAAATTTTCAAAATTTCTAATCATCAAATAAGAGAAAAAGTTTAGAATGCCGCAAACGGTGATGTTATTCAATGGTTTTTGGCTCTACCTAGACGAATGTAAGCATTACAAAAGAAAGCCATTGATATTTCCTCACGATTGTTTATAAGTTAGAATGCGGTTTCAGCGCTGAAGCGTCATTTTGTAGACTTGCCTTGAACCTCGTGTACAGGTTATTCTCCATCCAACTGGTAATGGAGTGCAACTCATTAGATAGTCGGGCTTTACCCTGGAGGAGAAAAAACAACTTCGCTATTTTCGTCCTTACACGTAAGTACAATATTAGGGATCCATAAACGAAAAAGTTAAATTATTAGGCATCCATAAATTGTCATAATTTATGGGTCCCTTATGAAATTAGCCGGACATGATACGTAGGTTAGTTTACATGCTAGTCTGGCAGCCCATAGTCGTAGTTCAAATTTTGATTCAATATTTGTTTCGAAAGATTAGGGTCTCAGGTTGTAGTTGTGTAGTGTTGAGTTCATTTTAGCCAAGACGGTACAAATTAGTAAAGGAAATGTTTCAAACCAGCCCGCGTAAATTTACGTTCACCTCTGGTACTTTGAGTGAGATATCGTGATGCATGAAATTAAAATAATCTGGGTTCAGTATAATTGAAAAATATCCCATCCTCTAAATTATACCGAAGTATCAGCCACTGATCGCGCTATTTTTCAAGATAATTACAAATAATAGAAGCCGTTTTCTATGGCATTTGGAACGGCTGAGCGCTCCAGGGAGACGACTAAAAAATTAGAAACTTCTGACGCACGAGTGGCACTATAAATATAACGGTGATTACTTCATGCGTTTTCTCAAATATTTTTCAAATCAATGTTTCATCGAAACACTTTTTATAAGATTGCCAAAAACACTTCGGTATTTTGAAGGCATTTTCACCGCGCAGAGTAAAAAAATAAACAAAGTTAAAAATAAATCAGTTGCTTCTGACATAACTTAGAGGAACGCCTTCATCGTTTGTAAACAATAATTAACTTTGTGTACTCTCACATAAAATACTTTATCTATGACCTAGGTTTCCTTGTAATGAATGTGTTAGAAACACCTGAGGACATTGCATTTAGTGATTTTGCGATCTTATATAAAGTATCAGGAACCTCAGAAAAATTTTGTTTAAAAAAATTGAGGAATAATATGTACTAGCCACTGATCAATTCCTGATTCCATCCATTCTGCACAATAGGCTAATTGTTTAGTACAGTGAAACGAGTTAGTGAATAAAATGTTTTACATGGGTACACAAAGTTATTTATTGTTTATTAAAATCAATTGAAAGCCTCAAACACGTACATCTAGTTGACTACTGAAAAGTGTTTTAGCCACCAGTGTAACTATACTTAGTTCAAGCTTCTTACAACAGCTAAAAGTTAACAGTGAAATTCGAATGTGGTGTCCGTGATGAATAGAGAAAAACTTCGCTCAAAGGACCTTCATTTAGCTCGAGAGACTGTGGGAGTTGGTGGGAGAACGGTTGACAAATACCAAAGGGAATGGCGCAGGGCTGTAGGGAGTTGTGAGAGGCCGAGCTGGTTAAGGAGAAGAAGGGGGCGAAGGGCAAGAAATCACGACGGGGTACGGGCGTGGGAGTAGAAGGGGAAAAAAGGGTTTGTGGGAGGTACGGTAGAAGGGGGGAGGGAGGAGAAGGGACATTGATCGGTATTAAGCAGCGGCAAAAGGAGTCGGAGAGGGGTGGCGAGGGTTTGGGGGCGTAAGCGGCGCTGGAGGGGAAGGTGTAGTGGGTTGGGGCAGAGGAGGGGAAGGAGGTAATGTAGGTTTCGTAGATCGAAGGCAACATAAGCCGTGTTCCAATTCAGCTACGCCAGCCCATTATGTACCAGATACCTGCTAGCATTAGCATGAGTTTGGCCCGTGATTGCCGATTTGAACAGGCAACGAGCGCCAGTGCGAAGATGTGGTCAAAAAGGACGTCAAACAAGTGAGCGAAGTTGGCCGTCACCACTGAGTGGCGATTACGTCAAGAGCAGTCAATTGATCGGTTAAAGAGAAGTTTATTTTGCAACGTTTTAACATTTCTCAAACTCAAGTATGGTAAGATAAGATACAAACCTCCATGGATTCTATGGAATGATCAGCCAGAAGTCGATCTGATGAAAAAAATTAATATGGATAATGAATAATAGCTCATGATCGTTAAATTTGGCGTAGTGTCACCCGCGAGCGTTCCATGCTTGTTTTCTTTGCTGGGCTCAAAATATAATTTCACTTTTTTCCATTATCCTTTCATAGTTTTACATTGATTCATCCAAATCTTTATATTCCTCGCCACAAGACCTTCGCACCGCTAACACGATGGTTGAGCCCATTTCTGTACCGTAAGGAATTTTCCGAATGACGCCGCGCGTAAATGACGTTACAAATATCAGTTTTCCGTCGCTTATTCCCGCCACTGGAGACCTCCATTTTGTAAAAACACAAATTCTTTTTTTCACGTCTAGGAAGTGACGAGGTAGGAAGTATCGGTTTAAACCTAGGCCGTGGTGTTAATCGAAAATAAAGATGGAAAAATTCGACTTGATCTTGTCTCGAAATTGATATTTACCACCAATTTAGTCGGCAACTGTACCTTTGGACCTTCTCGCTCAAGGCGTTGAAGTTAATGCAGATCAGAACACAAACGAACCACAATGAATGGAACGATGTTTGCGAGAAAAACATTCGGTTAACAGTTGGCATAGAGGTTTCTACGGGTAGATAACAGTCACGGCCGAATGTTCTCAGAATAATTATCGAATTCGTTCAAACCAAGTTCTTAAAAAAGTATATTTTACCACACAGTAATTAATAACTGAAAATTATCCGTTTTATTAGATATTAACTGTAAATTGACTCAGAAAGAGCAATCGGGGATGCGATTATCAAATATTGATTTCTTCTCAAGATCTCTCTATAGCGCACATCAATACACAAAGTGCGCCACATCATGCGCGGGGTCTGGAATGGAAATCTCGAATGGAAATCATCTTCTCTGTTGTGTTGAGGAGTAAGCACCGCACTAAACCAAATGTAAAGATCTCAAAATAATCCACTTTTACAGCGATTCAAAAGTCCTATAAAAATCTAAAAGCTTCAAACGTACTCTGCTCTATCCTCTCCTCAAACGTGCTCTATAATATTTTTTTACTGTTATTTTATATTCTACAATATAAAATAACATGAAGCCTTTCCTGTATCTCTCATGATCGCATGCATTTCTCACAAGAACCCCTTAACCACTGTATACAGCACACTCTCATAATTTCCTCGCGGTATTCAGTGTGATCAGATTCCATAGCGGTATGAATATGCCTCTCCTAATTTTTCCCCATTCGTCCCCTTTTGACGTGGATGGTGCCCAAACACCCCTGCCACACGACCCTGTGTCTGCTCTATGACGTAGATGCAGAATGGTTCCGAGAGCGTAAGGCCGGCCGCACACCGGATACGGCACGGCACTGCGCGACGTTTTGCCTCAAGGCGCCCTATGCGACGTGGTTTGTATTGGTTTGAATGGAGGTGCCGCACACTGCATCGGTCAAGGCAAGGCGAAGCAGCGCCGCACGGCGCTTTGTACTGCCTTGTCAATTTTCGTCCGTCGGGCAAAAGGCTTCAGACAAATCGTTCTGCGCATGCGCGGGGATCGCCGCCACGTGCAGTGCAGTGATAGCGACAGGCGAAAGTAGTGGGTTCTAGTATTGTCTAGTTGTTGTTTGTGTGGCAAGTGAAAATGGCAAGCCAGGAGGATGAAGGGGTCTCTGTTGACGTTGCCAGTATTTCCTCTGGAATTATACACTGCCTATAGTTTGTGTCTCGTTTTTGGATCGTTGGAGTAATTAAGCCAAGAATAAAATCAAATGTTGTTGCTTTCATACGACAATAGTTATAAAATTTTTCCGGGTCTACTCTTAATTCTGCAATAAACGGTTTTAGGTTCCGTTTTTCGTTTATGGGATGCACCCACATTTCTCTGTTGGGCATATCATCCATTAACTTGACGAGGTACCACAACGCCATAGAAGTCGCCTCTTCTTCTGCGTTCATTTTCACGAAATATGTAACAGACTACAAACAGACTTCACAAAATATAATACAAACTACACACAATACTTCACTTGCCAGTATACTTAACGCCACTGAAAGCGACGGTGCTCAAGTCGCCTTGCCGTGCCGTGTGCTGCTCGTAACCATCGGGCAAGGCACGGCGAGGCGAGGTGAAAACGTCTCGCCGCGCCGTGCCTTAGCCGGTGTGCGGCCGGCCTAAGAGAGGCGACTTTTGTACGGGGGAGTAGAATGAAAGACCCTGCAGTCCCATCCGCTCCGGAATCGTATGGGTGAAGTTGGAGGTGAGGGAGGCCGTACTTAATTCTGGTGGGCCGCGATGTGCTGAGGGGCTGATGAATGAATTGAGCCTTGCTCGCTCTTTTCCCCTATTCCCGCTATTTTCGCTTCTTTTTTTCTCGACCATCCTCATCGCTTCGTAATTTGGCTATACTCTTTTGGTTTCTCTCATTATTTCCTTCTCTTTTCGTTTCATTTTTTCGTATCACTATTTTCTCATCCCAATTATTTTTCGTTTCACTATTATATCGTTTCGCTTTTTTTCGTTTAGCTTTATATTGTGTTTCGCATTTCGAAATGATGTTTTCCGTCGTTTGAGAAGTAGCCGTTTCGTTGGTTGTGACCTTAGTCGTCGGTCGCTTCCCCAAATTACTAACTAAAAGGTCTTCACTCCTCCGTTGATGTGAGCAAAAGCAAACATGAAGGCGATCTAAAAATGGGTGAACCAAATGGACGGATCGTGAAGGCGGAATCATCTTGAGTATTGCCTGATGCCATGTATAACATTTCGCATGTGAATGACACGACGGTTAGCTGTAATCGGTTGCTTTGGTTTGATGGCTACAGTTGGTAGTTCCCATCCCTGAGGCGTGGGTTTTAATTCCGCCAGTGGCGAAGATTTTCTGCAGAATCTTGATCCCTACTTGGGTACTTTGGGTACACTACAATTACTCTTTTCCGCCTGTCGGATGGGACGTTTAACTGTGGACACCTAGGCGCATTACGTTAAGAGTGGTCTATTTCCAACGCCGGGTTTCTCTTCACCCATCCTCCACTCCCTTAAAAAATCCTTCCCCCACCCACCTCTCCTAAATTGTGCAAATAACCCCAGTTTGCGGCCACCTTCCAAAAAACAACAAAAAATCTAAACCACAGAATCAGGTATAATATTTATTGAGCATAACTCGAACCAAAATGCCATTGCTCGCCACTATGAAAATTGCAGAAAAATAGGCGATTAAATCTGGTTTCATAGGATATAATATCGTCATGATAAATCTACATCAATCTACAATCTACATCACAACGCCGGGTTTCCTTTCACCCTTCCTTCATTTCCCAAGAGAGTCTTCGGCGTCCCAGCCGTCCTCAATTTACAAGTCTATCCAGCCAACGGCGCAAATGACCTCAAAGATGTGTCAGCCGCCGGCGTCACAGTGTGTGCGCGCGATATGAGTGTGCCCTGCGCGCCCCCTCTCTCGGGGCGAATCTCTTCCTCGCCATTGCGGCGTCGGGGAAATTAATTAGCACGTCCATGACTTTACCGTCCGCCCGCCTCGGCCGTCTACCTCCTCATTTTTAAACGTAAATGTTTTTTATTCCGTCATCGGTCGCCAGAGGGGGAGGGTTATTCGTGATAACGTGAGACGGTAACCGGTGAAAGATGTGCCACCCTTTTATAGTTGAAATTATAACAGTTTTGATGTCGAGATAAATGTCACATAGTTCGCTATCATGTTGTGAATTCATTTTCCTTCCAGCATTTACTCTTTGTGGCGTCCTTAGGGTCCTGGAGCAAGGTGCTTCTACTGCGCTTTTGTCTGAACTTTCCAATACTTATCCCGTAGAAGGTCACAGTAAGAAAGGGTGTGTATAACACATTCATCCAAATCATCACATTCAATTTACATTGAACGTTTTCATTGACTGCTCAGCGTATCTCTTACGCACTCAATATTAGCTCGATTTTGACTCTCTGAAGTTTTTATCTTTTTGTCTGCATTCATGGGAACTATTCCCTTTAAACGTGTTAGCTGGGATAGAACAAGAATATGTCATTAAATTTCAGTGCTTTCCGCGGAGCATAATGACGTATGCATAACGTCCGGCCGTGAATAAATAATGGATTCTTCAAATAAAACAGAAGCTGCACGGGGAACAATAAAAAAAACGTAAGAAAGGAAAAATAATGAGTCTTAAGTAAAACATGAAACGTAAACGATGAGGGAGCGTATACATTTAGCAATCGCAGTGGTCCAACCTACAATTAGTCGTCAAATCCCATGGAAATCTTAGTTACGAATTTCAACTAAACGTTAGGTAACATTATGGAGAAATTCCGTTTCAAGGTGGAATGCCTCTTTAACCGTATGCATCATACCATTTCAACACGTGGCAGAATGGTAGAAATCTCGTTTTCAAGGTTTGCGAATTAAGGCATTAGTGTGCCGAAATTAAGTGGCGCAAAATTTAAAAATAACTTAGCCTCTGTTGCGCAACTCTCCCCTGCTGATAACTTATGGTAAGGATTGATATTGATGGAGCGACTTGCTTCATGAAAAACTAGGCCATTATATCTCCATTTTCAGTCGTCATTTTATAAGACAGTTAGTTATTCATTAAAAATATCGCTACTTAATAATTTACCATTGATTGGTTAGTTATTTGGGGAGGCGACTAACAGCAAGGGTCATTTGTGGCATTAAAGATTGGTTCGTAGGTTGTTATGGAAAGAAGTATTTGGGGAATGGAGGAAGGGTGGAGGGAAATCCGACGTCGGCATCAGCCTACTCTAAGCGAAGGGTGTCAAGTGGTGCACAGTTTAACGTCAAACCCTTAGGACAGATACTGTAGGTATCTAAAGTGCTCTCCACATAGCACCAAATTAGGGATCGATATACCACTGAAAAATCTCTACCACCGCCGGGATCCGAATCCACAGTGTTGAATCTATTCGTCGCTGATTTTTTCATTATAGATGGTGTATATATTTCTTACGCATCGTTCATTAAAAACTTACACATTATGTTTCTCAATCTGCTCTGGGGTCTTGTACTCAAACTCCATACTGCTCGGTGTATCGATAAATGACATATACATGTAGATTCAGGGCAGTTGACTTGGGTGAAATTCTTCCATCCTGAAGGAGATGATTATGTGAAACGTCGCTACATCCTCCAGCATGAAATTAGTCACAAGGTGGAGAACCCGAGGAGAGGTCGCAGATGTGTTACACCGGAAAATCACCAGATTTAACTCTTAAAGCTGGAGACCTTTTTAATAAATTGATTGCTTTTTTTCATCACTGGAAACTTTTTCTGCATTTTTCCTTGAAAACATAATTTCAAAAAGCGAAAATTCCACAAATAGCATTCATTTGAAAAAGTAACAAAATAAAAACGTTTTTCACAGTTCTGGCACCAATCTCTAGTTACATAATATCTAAAAAGAAAAACATTATATTTTCCGTAATGAATTTTGAGATGCCGGCAAAGACGGCTACGTTCGGAGTGCTGACACGGTGACAGTGGTTGAGTTAGCCCCCCAAGCGCTCAGAAATTAACGCCTTGCCTTAATTAAAAGACCTAGAGCGGGTACCAATCCATTAACAAATAGTCACTCAAGAGAGGAGGATAATCTAGCTCCATTACCGTGTTTTGTTGTCAGAACACGACAGTGCCCTCTAGTCATAATGCAAACTGACTAGAGCTTATTACTGGTCTTTCGAGGGCCAAAATCAGTCCTTGCCAGATCGGGGGAAGGCGCCGGTACTGTCCAGGGAAGCTCCACGTCTTTGTTCTATCTAGAGAGCTGCCGCACTTGTGGCAGAGGTTGTCAGATCATCACCCATAAATAGGACAAGGATATAAGGACAAGGAGTTCGTGGAGGAAAGCGATGATTAGTGATGCACAATCCGGTCGAATACTTGTATCGATTTGTCCTTGCTTGTTTGTTGCTAATTGTGCGTGGGAAGAAAGAATTCGATCGAAAGCCTATTGATTCAAAGATTAATTTGTGGGCAGTGGCATAATGGGCCTTAATCTTTCTCCATGATTTCCCTAAATGTAAGACTAATGTTGATGTAAAATTCAGGTCACAAGTTTCTGGTTGACAAGGGACGCATTTATTATTATTTATTATATCGACCTCGCAATATTCCGAAACTAAGTAAGCATATGCAACGAATGTAACTTGAATGGTAAAATAGACATTTTAATCAGTTTCGGAGAAACAGTCTCCTTGAATGCATGAGGTAATTTACCGTTAATATTTTTCTGCATCAAGGCGTTGAAATAGTGACGTATGGAGGACCGCAAATGACACAACATGCTCGTATGGCTGGCTCTCAGCTTCCATAACCCAAATGAGTGGTGACGACTATGCAGCTAAATCCTTGGAATCTCCGGCAGGTCGGATGCTTCATTGGTTGTAAAAAGGGCCGCTTTGCTCCCTTTCCCATACAACCCCGCGCGAAGGATAGGCACGTACCCGTCAAGGAGGGTAGAATAGAACTACCCACCTTGGGTACCCGTTGATCATTTGGCCTGTGCATCCTGAGAAGTATCGTGAGCACGCATAATTAGCAGGTTCCAGCGAGTTCCTTCGTGGGACACAAGGGATCATCTTTGACCCAAAGGTTTACCCCATGTTGAGGGGGTTGGCTCGCGACCGTGTCAGTCCAAACCAAAGAGTGACTTGACTTCTTTTGACACGCTTGTACGCTGTTAAACAATATACTCCTCTCTCTTAAAAAATGCCTAAGCTATCGAAAAGAAAAAAAGTAATGCACTAAAGATCCACAGTAATCATGGAAAAGAGTTGTTTAAAATACATTTCTCAGCCTGGAAATTGAGTCAAAATAGTGATAATGCTTCAGGTATAAATAACTTTATATTATGTTGAGACTGCCAGTAATTATATTAATATTACAAATAAAAATTAAATTAGAATATTCCTTCGAATCCACTTTAAAATCTCGTTTATTATTACTTTATTCATTTGCAAAATAATCTGGCAACGCCGATGTGATGAAATGGAAATCCCTCACCTCGTATTTTCTAAATAACTTTCAATAGGGTATTTCGGCGGACATTGATGATTTAAGCATTCCAGTAAATCATTGCTACCATGCTTGATATTTATCTAACGTCAATTGTTCGCATAATAAGAACTTAATGTACAATTTTCCCTCGCAAACTTCCCTGACGAAGAGGACAATGAAACAAGTCCCAAGTACCTATATATCATAATTTTCAATTTCTGTGCCAGTGTCCTCCTAAATTATGAAGCACACAATAAAGAATCAAATGCGCCAAAAATATCTCAAATCAGAGGCAAGAATGTTATGCCATGTCCTGGCCACGCCAAAATTACGTAATATAATGCCATGGATTTACGTAATGTGTATAATTCCATGGCATGCCACGCTACCAACCAGTCCGTAGACTGGTTGGTAGCGTTCTCGGCTGCGAATGCAAGGTGAACCAGTTCGGGCATCCATCTGATGGCAACGTTTTTTTTACGCTCGGGATTTTAAATATTTTCAAACACACTGTTCGAGGGTCTGAACAAAACTTTATTTATACATTTAGTTCCGAACAGTTTTAAGGTGAAACTTGTCTCGGCGATTTTAGGCGAATGAAACGGTATCCATCGTATTCAGTTCCAGAAAGAACTGAAATTTATATGCCTGATGCACGTCTTCGTCATTGCCATACCCGTTTCAAATCCTGCTAAGATTTTTTGGAATTTCTGAATGCAATGCCTGCGCTCCAAGTGCAATGCAAATATAGCAATATGCGCTTCATCAATCGTTCTTTCAATCCACCCTTCACATTTGGTACCCAATATTTACATATGAAATTACCTTTAAAGCAACTATTGTTGAGTTTTACTTATTCAAGTAAGTTTAAAGCGAGACAACTTATAATTAAACTCGGTGAAAATTCATTGGAGGTAACCGAGTATTTAAACTAACCGCGGATTACAGCGTTGCTATAACCTCTGCCGACCGCAGCGCCATTTTAAACTCACTATCGAATTTCGTCTGCTAACACTGCAAAAGAACGCTAATATCTTACAAAGTAATATGGGTTAAGACCTTCGTAAGGTTGCCATTTTATTTATTGGAAAAATACCCACCTAATAACAGTTTTTAAAAAATGACATATGCTTGCGATATGAAAACAGAGATTTCTCGAAGGTGACTCCCACTCTCTCCATTACGCGTATGTAATTTCAACTGCAATTTATGGAGAACGTAGTGTGGCATGACGGGTAATCTCTTGACTGATATAGATGGAGGACATTTTTTTCTATTAGTACCCCAAATATGAAAAAATGACATATCTTTCATTTCTCGAGCAATTGGAATTAATTTATTGATATTTATTTCTCCAGACAAGTATTAGGACAGCGGCGGTTTGGGGCCTGCAAAATACAAAAGACGCTGGTCTAGCTCTCAAAGCCCCATTAGGGCGTTGCTTATTTTTTTATTTTTTCTCTGATTTTCGATTTCTACCTCTTAAAATGGGGTGCAGAATGGATATCCTAAAAATTTCAGCCCTATTGTTTAACATTTGGAGGTCGCTCAAAGAGCAAAAATGAAATAACAACCAATTTTCCCGATTTGAGGAAATAACATCAATATTAGAGTAACGCACAATATTACAGTTCTCAGGGTCGAAATTCACTCCATTTTTACGTCCGCTCAACAGTTTTCCAGGAATAATATATTTTTCCGCGAGCTACAGCCGCGCGTCACACCCCTAACGGCGGGCCGTTTGCTCGCGGGCCGCATTCGCGGTCAGCTGATAGATCCTGCGCCCCTCATTGCCTTACGCCCCCCGTAACCGTAACCGTCCTAGATGCAAAACATGCTTATTATTTACCACGAACCGACTCCCGAATAAATTCATAAATTCTCATCTTCCTTCCATTTCCTCATCCTCCTGTACCACCTCTAACATTGTGTATATACTTCTTTGTAAGCTATGCCCGGCCTTTTATATTGGACTTTGTAGTACACCACTTAATATCAGGATAAATAATCACCGTGCCTCATGCAACCCATCCTCCCAAAACTTCTCTCACGCTGTCCCTACTCATGCCGCTTCCCATACCACTAAATTTGATAATTGCTACAATGTAGCTGTTCTGGCCTCTCTACCCCCCACAGCCACTCCAATTACTTTGAGAACATTAGAGCAAGCTTGTATATTTTATTTTAACGCTCTCCAGCCACCTGGCCTCAACCGGTCCCATTAATTTGTAAACATCCTCCCCTCCCCCAACCTTCAACATTGTACTTATAATTTTGTAAAATCTTCTCCCCTCCCAACCTTCAACTTTGTATCTTTCTGTCTCTTAACTTGGTCATGGCAACTTCACCATTTCGTCTTTTCCATTTCCCTTACCTCCATTCCACCCCTCCTTTACTTTTCACCTTTCCCCTCCTCACTGCTCTCTTCCCCTCACCATCCCAAACATTTCCTCTTCATTCTTCCTATACCTTTCGCTGAAGAAGGTGGCGGCGATCATCCGAAAAATTTACAACCCGTGTGAGTGTCTTTTTTATGTGTTCTCATTTTAGTCACACGAGTGACAAAGTTTTTATATATTTGTGTTCACGCTCGTCAAAGCTTCCAATGATTATATATATATATATATATATATATATATATATATATATATATATATATATATATTTTTTTATGAATACAGTCACAGCTAGTAGTCCCTTACTTTCACTTTCTGATAAAATACACTGATTTCTAAAAATCCATATTTTTAATGTATACATTGCCTTGGCCTTCAATCGAGCCCTATGGAAAGCTCCGGATGCTCTAAACTTCATGCCTTGGGGGGAAGTCTTCCAAGTACGACAAGAGAAAGGTTTAAAAGTTCCAAATAGCAATCTCTAGGTTGACCAACCTGTGAATGCATTTGAAAAAAGGAATAAAGTATATCTTACGCATGTATTAAAATGATAATGCATGTGAATGTAAGTAGGTATAAGTATAGTCAGAGCTCATAATTACATTTATTTTTTGAGAGCAAAATCAACTATCTTGTTTGATGCATCACCGATAAAATACTTAGCAATAGGCTCATCTGAAAGAGCTTGAACATTAAGTTTGTCCATTACTGGCCACTCTTGTTGGAATCTTTTAAAGAGCAATATTTCACGCCCACCCACAGGTTTAAGGTTCTGATCAAACACTGCTTCCAGGATTATTTCTAAGACATGGTGGCGGCAAGCAAGATACAAAATATCTTGCTGAATTTTATCTTTTAAAATAACTGCAGCACCATTTGAACCTAATATATGATAAAAAAGAAATTTTCAGGTTGAAAATCCCATAAAATATGATAAACTGAAAACCTAAATAATGAAACCAGCTGGTTACCTGTATTTACGCTAGTAGTATCAAATGAAAATGCTTTAATTTTGTTCGCTAATCTCCACTCCTCAACGCAGTCGTAAACAATCTCAGCAGTGGCTCGCCCACTGGCAGCTTTGGTGAGTTTTGGAATCTGTAATATTTTTTTTCTTTCATTAATCGACCATGAGATTTATTGAACCATTTACTGGCGTAATATGCAAAATAATATTTAAATTACTTGATTCAATGCAGGTGCGGGCGCGCAGACCTATCAGGTGACTGCGAATGCGGCCCGCGGGCAACCGGCTCGCCGTTAGGGGTGTGACGCGCGGCTGTGGCTCGCGGAAAAATATTTTATTCCTGGAAAATTGTTGATTGGACGTAAAAATAGAGCGAATTTCGACCCAAAGGACTGTAAAATTGTGCGTTACCCCTTAAATTGATGTTATTTCCTCAAATCGAGAAAATTGGTTGTTATTTCATTTATGCCCTTTGAGCGACCTCTAAATGTTAAACAATAGGGCTGAAATTTTTAGGATATCCATTCTGCACCCCATAGCATATTTTAAGAGGTAGAAATCGAAAATCAGAGAAAAAATAAAAAATATGCAACACCCTAAGCCCCAACGCTGCGAGAAAACCCCTGGATGGATCCCGCATGTCCGATGCACCGGGCGCTTTAAAATGGTCCGCTTTGCTCTCTGCCCTACCACGTGCGGAGGTACCCGCTGCTCAAGTGCATCACATGATGCATCGTGCACACAAGTGATGAACTGCTCCGGAAAGTCCCTTCGTGATGCACACAAGAGGTCATGTTTGTCCCGAAGGTTTTCCATCTGTTCAGCAATTGGAGCGTGAGTAATAGGCGAGTCCTGTGGGCGTTCCGTTTCTTCACCTTGACTGCACCGCGCCGCTAAAAATCCACCGGCACGGCGCAATCTTCCATCTTTCACTTGTTTTCTCCCCTTTTGAGACCTAGGAAGGAGGCTCGAAGAATTTCCGATGCCATTTTGTGGCTAAGGGCATCGTCTTCAACGCTCCCATTTCTCGGCACTAGACCGCGTAGGAACTGCGCGCCATTCGACCGCCTACCCTAGTTTTCCCTCGCCGGTACTTCAGAACACTTGTGAATCTGCCCACATTGAGGACCGGAGAGAGAGAGAGATGGGAATATTTATTTTGCATAAGTGCATTAGGTAAACCAGGGTCTAGCAAGCGAATGCAAGAACGAAAATGTAAAGAGAAATTTTCATGGAATTACTGCTCTTCTTGTGTGAAAACCTCTGATTTTTGGCACAGTAAATATATTACTGATCTTCCCAATATGGGCAAATTCTCGCGATTGATGCGTTTTCTATTGCCCCTTCATTGTTTTTGTCATTACTTCAGACAAACATAGAAGAAAAATTATCCTAAACTTTGGTGCGTCTGCATTCAAGAGACGGATATTTCAAATATATAGAAGGTAAACACGTACAAGGGGAGGACTGATATCACTTCGCGCAGTATGATCTCATCACAAGTAGGCCGCAAGCATTTGGGCCTGGAAATAGGGATAAAATTCAATTCAATAAGGGAAAAAGCAAAATTCGAAGTTGAACCATATTCTGGGTTAAGAATATCATCGATCAAACGGAAAGATCAATTCAGTCCTCAGAAAGCCTGAATTTGGAGCCGATAGAGACTTGAAAGGTACGCACAAGGCTAAGTTTATTGGAAGATATCAGATCAAACGATTTTCAAGTTTACACGGGCGATATTATGTTACGCCCACACCACACCTGTAGAGCAGGTGGACGCGACAAAATAAGAGAGGTACGGCAAGGTATGATAATTTCTTCTCGCCTAGGCAATTCATGGCTAAAACAGAAACAAAAAATGCACCAATCCATGAAACAATTTCTCACTTTATCCCCCTTTCACCCATCTCTCCTTCCTATTCTCTTCCTTTTGCATGGCTGGTGTCCCGGCACATTCTGCCACACTCCAGAGCGGCCGCTCCCAATGTTATGCGAAGATGCTCATGTAGAAAACCTCAAGTTACCTGGTAATTTCGGCTACCAAAATAGTTTCTAATTCTTTCATAGTTTTCTCGAAAAATACATTCAAAACTAACTTCGGCACAATTTTATTTTTTTAAGCTCGACCAGTTGAAACTCCTCACAAGCTATTCTTAAGAGGACAATTTTTTAAGCCATGAAAATTAAATATCTTCAGGCTTTTAACCGGAACTACATTTCATCCAATGAAACTTTCGGATTCCGTTTCTGCCTTTTCGGCTATTCGTATTAAATCCGTGATTATTTGATGTCAACCACGAATTGGGAAAAATATGAGACAAAACTATGATCGACTTCTACGCCCATCAACTTAGGAAATTTTGAAGGTCTCGCTTTTGAGATTGAAACACACTCACCGGGTGCTTAGCAAAGATTTCATTCATTAGACGACCCCGTTTTTTAAATGAGAGCTACTTAATTTTCAATTTACCTCGATATTGAATGTAAAGTGCTGTCATATTCCATAAAATGGGTTTAGGTAATTGTTACGACTGACACCAAATGGCAAGAAAAAAATTAGCCTGTCTAAATTCCTGTCTGAAGTTAAGAGATATCCGTCATGCCACACTACTTTTTCCATAAATCTTAAAAAGATTGTCCTGTAACGCATCCTAGGCAAAATCCACGTCGTTATCAGCATTATGTTAACTTTTGTTAAAGAAGTTGACAAATCGCATAAAGCACCTAATATTATCGTCATTATTTGTTATTCTTTGGTTGGAGCATAGATGAAATTAGATAGTAAATGGCGTCTTGGTGAACAAGGTTTTAGGGCCGGAATCGGAAAGGGTGCTGCTTCTCGGACTATATTTATAACTGCGTTGCCTAAAAATTTTAACATAAGTTATTATGGCTAAAACTCAAGGGCTATATGTACTGTTTGTTATGTCCAATTACTGAGAAAACAGAAAATTTATAATTAAGTTGGAGTACATTTTCAATAAAATGTCTATGTAAAATAAGTTAATTCTGAGCCATTGCATCTCCACCATTATATACTATAGTACCCGACAATGACCCCATGCCCAGCCCACTGAAATTGGTCGACGTGGTTAATAAGGGGCCAATATCTGCTACTATCTTGCCTGTGCGAGAAGAACAAAATATTCTCCGTGCAGAGTGGTAGTGACAGGCAGCCGCAGCTGAAGGGCTAACTAAAGTATTTCATTTCTCAGAATTATTCAATAGTGTTGACTGGCTGACTGATAATTCAATTGTTCGATAAGACTGTCGCATTTCACGACAACAAAGTGGTGCCGATCGCCCCTTTTGTCGGTGCACCTTATGAACAAAGACCTACTTGCGTGCCATCTCCGCCTTTCACACGCTCACTCAAGATTCAGGTCTTACAATCTCTGCAGATCCAACTATCTTGCTTTTCCGTTACGCTATTTGCATCCGGGGGATCTTTGTCACGTACGGTGCGCTTATTTGTGGTATAAGAGACATGGTGAACGCCGGGAGTATCAGATGGTCAAATAAAATTTTCCCACGCCTTTACGTTTGAAATACGCCTCCCTGTGACCTATTCCTCAAAACATCGAATTGTTTCAGAGGCACTCGACATACAGTGTCAGGGGTAGTAATTCTATAGCCTACAGAGTGCCTGTTCAAATCAGGTTGAACCCTTTTCAGACACCCTCACTTGAAGTCGTCCCTATGCAATATTCCGTGTCCCAGAAGGAATTCGGTAGACGGAGACATGGGGGAAGTAAATAGCTCCCTGCCCTGAGTATGGACAATTTCACTCGCATTTCGCACGCGGTGACCTCCTCATTCCTCGCCATTGATGTCCTACGTAACAGAATTCAAGGCAACCAAGTATCAGAGCTAAAAAAAAGGTGTAGCCAGTTCCGCCATATATTGAGCGTTCAGCAGTCAAGGCTGTGTGCTGGGAGGGTTTATTGTGCGACGGATCTGATACTTAATCGACGTACGATGAAGGTGGGAATCTCGAAAGATATTTACCTTGATTTTGTGATTTTCATCACTTTTCCTTTCATGTTTTTATACAAATGGCGGAATAAATGCGGAAATCATGACGGGTATTCATAGATTCCCGGTAAATTTATGGGTACGTTCCAAGGGTTGACATGGCCAAAATAATCATTTGGAAGGCTCGTTTTTCTATTGGGCATCGCTTAATCCAGTTACTTCATCACCATCATCACACTTCATCATCTAGGCTTAACGTACAATCGCTCCCATTCTCCTCGATTCTCGGTCTACTGCCACATTCGACCCCAATCCTCCTTTCCAGCGAAATGGATAAGCCGGCATTTGACTATCATTAACGACCATTTGTGTGGCTCGGAGGGCATTCTCTCCAGCAGAGCGGAAGCAGTATTTCCTCCCCAGATTCGCTCCCGACGGCCTGGCCAAATCGCATCACTTTCTTTGAGACGTCTGAGCCATCCGCCACTGTCGCTGGCACCCAGATGCCCACAGGATTTGTGAGCCTGGAGCGTGAGCCATGACTCCTTCCTGGAGGCTCCCGGAGGACACTTATCGGAATTTTTCGTGTTCCAACATTTCCCCGATGTGGGTGTCTCTGTGCAATGGTTTATTGATTCCCGAACTGAGGTGTTATCGTAAATAAAATAGGAGAATGTGTCCTTTTTGTGCTATTTTCAAGGTTTGCTCTTTATTTACAAAATATGGTTGAAAAAACGTTGGAAACTGTTCGTAAGATATCATAAATAGTCATTAAACGCTTTGTTATATAGCTTGTTGTGTCCAATTTACGTTTTCGTTTAATCATGCACGGAGCATGCTCTAATGAGGCAGTAAATCTAAGAAGAAAACTGCAGCAGCACAGGGAAAATTGGTTGCAGTGGAAATGTGGCGCTATAGAAGGATGATGAACTAATGGACGGAGAGTTTTGCCAAAGAATATTCAACCGTGTTTTATTTCCGTTGCATATAATTGATGAGATGGAAAATGGTTTAAAATTTTCATGCCTACATGAAATGAACCATGGCCCACTTCATACAGGCCATGACATGCAAATGTGGCAACTCCGCATGGGGGTCCTACCGCTTCATATCGCTACGTTGTGAATGCATGGTTTATTTACGTGTGTTGTTGGTCGTGGTGACCAAAAGCTAATTTTTAAATAGTTATATTTGAAATAGTTGTCAAAACAATGATACTCAAACTTGGCTAAAGGTATGTAGAATAGTTTGGTATGATTATTATTCGTAGAAATTGAAAAATACATTATATTTCTCCATCTATAAAATTTCAAATTGACCATGTGCCTGCACTGAAAGTGAAGGTGATGTATTCTTCAATGCTGAACCCAGGGAATAGTTATTAGTGGAATAATTTCTTAAATATGGTGTATTTTACGCAATAAATTGCAATGGCTATCAATTCCGTCCATTTTTCCTAATTTGTATGTATTGCTAGAACGGTAATTTGGCTGTTATCGCTTGCTTTTTCGAACATAATTTAATTTAATTTGCCTATTATCTCAAGAAAATTGTTCTTATCATCAGTTATATAGTTATTAGTTTTGTTATATGAATGAGCTATCTCATATAAGGTGTTTTATTCCACGATTAATTCGAAATCTCAAACTGTAGGTACATACTTAGCGTCGTGAGGAATAAAACTTGATCGTGTTTACCTTGATTATGATACCGGGGCTCTGATTAACAAATTATTTTATTGTGCATATTTAGCATGGTATGCATGATGATACACGAAAATAATGAGTGTATTATTCTTTATTTCAAAATGCCCCACCGATGTTGTGTGACGTGTTGCAAAAGCAACTACACTTCGCAGAAGGAAAGGACTACGTCACCATGTTCTATTTTCCTTATGAGGAGTGTAGTAGGAATTTTTGGCTGAAGAACATTCCGAGAAAGGACTGGATTTTTTCTCAGAATTCGGTGGTGTGCATTAAATTTTTCACTGAAAAAGATGGGAAAAAACTAATTCAGTTAATTACGAAGGAGAAAAACGCTAACCAAATTATGCAGGATATGTTTAAAAATGATGGGTTAAGGTCAAAGTGAGAGCCGCAGCAAACCAATTATTGGTTGGATGACTGCTGATGATATAACTAAAGTATTATGAATGCAACATCTTTCGAGAGGGCAGTTTGCAATCGTTTTTTTTCTGAAATACAATTCATAAAAAGAAAAAGAAGCCATTTGCAAAGCGTGAGTGCACCAATATGGCGATGCTGCGCAAATAGACTTCCTTGCCTGCGGATGAACCCCGAAGCCTTCGCCTGCGAATCGAAATGGAAGGAATAAATCATTTACCTCATGCTGAGACTTGCATCCCGTTCACAGGCTCCCCGCGGGGAAGGAAACTTGGTCTCGTATTGCGTGATCCTATTCCGAACAGTTTCTCATTACTTCGTCTTTCCCTCCTCGCACGTAATGAAACTGCTCGCGGACAGGGAACGGGGTCTGATCGAAGCTTTCAGGCAAGTGCAAGGTAAACTCATAATGCAGCGTCAATTCATGCGAATGGCATGGATCAAATAGGTGAATGAATGGGGCTAAGAGAGGGTCACGGTAGTCACGTCGGCCATCTTGGATCCACATGGTGGATTCGCTTCCCACCTCCGATGTCGTGATGCCGCCTATGAATTAATGCTAGCCGTTGCGATGTTACCTTGGAAGTTGGAGCAACTTAAAATTCAAGCCCATCCGCGGTATACGTGGCCAGGAAGTACCTCGCACTTATCATGGTGTCATAGCGAATGTGCGCTCAGCCTTACTGATGAAATTTTCATTTACAAAAAAAATGAAAGCAATGCAATTCACGAGGTTCATCTCTCTCCCAGATTTGCGATGGCCTGATAGGCCCAGTTCATTACGCTTTTTTCCTCCGTTCAATTGTCTCTGGATGGTTTCTTTATATCTGGATGGCATAATGAAATTAGCTTAGAGTCATGTAAATATTGAAGCGATACTATGATCCCATACACGGAGTTGGTAGTGAGAAAGAAAAGTGTAACAAAGTATTCGCAGGACGGTTGATGTGTGGGAAAATTACAAGGCGGGCGTAGCCGCGGGTAGAGCGGTAGCGAAACACCGTGGCATTTGCGCAGAACAACATTTTAAGTGGAAGAGCCTGCAAATTATCTCCGCACGGGAGGGTGGGGGGGGTGAGGTAGTCTCCATGTTTGACTACCAGCATTCTCAAAGTCCCAAACCTTCATTACCAAATTCAAAATGCTCAATCCTTTATTCGCACCAACTTTCTAGCTCTCTATCGCTCTTGACCCAATTATTTAAAAAGGGTTCTCTAATGGGTTGTGAACTATAACAGAGCATTTTGATCTAGCTTCGTTTTAGATCGCAAACCTTAAAGTGTATAGTTGAACAGAGTTGGCGTCATGAACTTCAGGTGAAGCCATTTCCGCCATATGGAGCGTCCCCCCCCCAGAATGAATACTGTGTTGGCCGTAATCATGAGATCGTGAAACCCGCGACGGATGTTCTAACGACGAGTTCTTGTGTTTCCTGATTTAAAGTGGTACGCAAAAACTTTATTTCTTTTTAAAGTAATTGTTCAATGTATTGTAAAGAGCAATGTGAACAATAATTTGGAAAAAATGCTTAAGTCATAGATCGTCACCTGCGCTGTTTAAGTAAATAATATTGAAATGGTAATGTTTTTTGCATTTCCTGATCACTTCCGGCATTTCATTCTTGTTAATTTGAAACACACTAAATATATGTAGCATAGGCACTCAAGAGTAGACGATATGCTTTTCATTGCTCCTACTTTCGCATTTCTCCTTAGTAAAACATTGTACATACAGCAAACGTGTACATAAATATGTTTCGGCCTAATTACGCTAATGGTATATCATGGACACTCAATATGGCGGAGGCGGCTTCACCTTCGCTCACCGCCGAGAATACGCAGCCCCACCTCTAGTACTTTCATAACTCTATGTCGCAAACATTGTCGTGAAACGCGCTGCCGACACTTTCCAGCCCTTTCGAGTTAAAATCCAGATATGTCGGCATCAATGCGTACCATGTGCTGTCACCTACCCTACGCTGCTCAGCCCTTCCACACGAACCTTCCCTTACTTGACGTCACTCTTCACGTAGGCGACTGCCACCAAGTTTCGCAACCGCTATACTGTTTAATCCTCGCGTGGTTTCTCGTTTAACGCAATGAACCACGAAAATATTAAAAGAATACTTTGATCCCGTACAGAGAGAGAGAGAGAGAAAGAGTGGCAGTTAGTGTTTGAATAGAGGTCGACGAAGTAGCTTGTAATATGATTAAAGGAGGAATTGATAGGCGATTGAAACCGCGGGTTATAGCCAATAGCAATATCACAGAGTTTACAGAGAGGACATTTGCAATCCCCTCCCAGTTAATTTTGCAATGCGGAGTGCGCGCATCTACCATGCTCTGAGCGCGTTAAATACGGCGGAAATTATAATTAGCCTTTGCCACACCTATGAATTAAAGTATGTTATTGACTGCCAAAAGGTTTCACTACCACTATAGCAGAAAGTGGCGAATTGATAGTATGCAGGTGAAGCGAACCATTTTGTCACATTTTCCGGCGGGATGGAACCACGACGAGGGGCGAGGTGATTTCAATCGGATTCTCCCGGCTGCTTAAATGGCTTGTGGTGACCTTTAGTGGCGAGGGACCCGGTGGAGGGGTTGACAAGGGCCCCGAACCCCCCCCCCCCCACCCACCCACCCCCTAGAGCTTCCAGCGCAGTGAGTATGCGGACACGGGAGCCGATTTGAAGAGGGGGGAGTGGGAGGAGAGATAACGCCACCGTTAACACCTCTCGTTCCTTTTCATAGTCCGCCGCGCCATCCACTCTCTCTCTCTCCCTCTCTCTGTTCCTCCCTTGATAAATCCAAACACGCATTTGCATAATGCACCACATTAAGAGGGAACGAAAGTTATTTCTTGCCCCCGTATCCCATTCATTTTTCCCTTCAACGAATGGGATAGGTGCGCCCCTTACATCCCTATTTCCCTCCGTCTCTTTATCCCGCTGGTCACTTACAGCCGTGAAATCCCACCGCCTTCTAATTACTCGTGGTGCGTGCAGGTGTTTGAATAAAATAACAGAAATGGACGGAGTCTTGTCACAGTAAAGCGCGGCCTGTTTATGCTCGCGAAAAGCGATCCAACCAACTTGGCGAAAAATAATCCAACCAACTTGGCTATCGCTCGACATTTTTCCGCAAAACATTTACAAAAAAATGCACATCTCTTTCCTTTCAATAACTAAAGATTGGTTTGGTGCGATGGGTAAATTACTTACTGGCTTCCCATCCCGAGAGCCCGGGTTCAGTCCATTCATTATTGTGAAAAACGATCCAACCGGCTGTCACGCGAAATTTGTTCACAAAACATTAAATGAAGTTCAAATCTTTCTAAAGAGCAAACAAGAAAAGATATTATTGAGGAAGTTTGTATCTAATCCGAAGATATCTGTGATAAAGAGGTTTATCGAAGGAATTTTGATAAATTTAAGGGTTTGCAGAAAAAAACAAAGTAAAAAGATCAAAAAAGTTGGTCACAAGGAAGGAGGAGTAACTAAAGTGAAAGAATGAAGACATTTTGGGAGGAATGATTCCTTAAGAATTGGTTTAACACGGTGTCTAAATTATTGGTTTCCTATCCCGATAATCTGGGTTCAATTTCAGCCATTTAAATTCCTGCTTGGTTTGGTGACGTGTAGAGAGCACTTCAGAGTGCAGTCATTCTGACCGTCGGACGGGGCGTGGCCCATGTGACCCCCTAGTTGCCATTCGTCAAAAGTAGAATCTCGCCGATGATGTGTTTCTCTCTACCCTTCCTCCATTCTCCATAAAAATCCTTACTTACCTACCCATCCCAATGGCTCAAATAAACCTCATTTGTCGGTTACGATCTCAAATAACGACTACCACTTGTCAATCATTTTCCGTTAATTTATGTTCAGATTTATCTTTCGCTGTTTAAATGAAAGATTAATACGAACATAAATTACTAAAAGAACCCCTTACTATGGAGGAGCAATACCATCAAAAGAACAAAAACAAATATATATGAAGCAATAGTAGAAAGTATAATGCATTATGGAGCCGAAACATGGACTACAAACGAAAGAGAAAAAGTAAATCACGTGCCACAGAAATGGACTTTAGGCGAAGATCGGCCAGGAAATCAAGACTAGAAAGAGTCGCAGATGGGGAGATGAGAGAAATCATGGAGGTAAAGAATGATGCAGCGGAGACTGTGGAAGAAAGAAGATTACGATGGTTAGGACTAAGATGAGAGAGTACCGAAATCTGCTCTAAAATTGATATTGGAAGGCAGAAGGAAAAGAGGAAGACCCAAGGAGTCATGGTGGGATGGAGTGAGAAAGGAAATTGATAGGATGGGGTTAGATGTGGGAGATGCATTTGGTATAGGGACGGAGGTGGGGATTGAGTGATGAACTTAAGGGTATTAAGGACGTTTACTTATGAAAGATAGATGTGCGGGGTTTGGTGAGGGAAACTGCTGTAGAGTGGAAAATCCCAAATAAAAAATTAATCTTTAGGGTACAGTGGTAATTCATCAGATAATACTTCAATTGAAATGGAGAAAACACCTTTCCGCTAATAAGGCTTCAATTTACAAAGCTGTTTTAATTATTCGTTCCATCACGTTGTGCATTGTTAATGGTGGGCTGTAAATGAAAACTGAATAAATGGAACTGTGTAATTGGATAAAATATACGCAATTTTGCGCATGTAAATATAACTTTAATTTTGACCTAGGTTTCAATTTGCATCATCATTATCATCAGCTGCTGCTGATGCAATGCATTTAAACCTAGTACGCAAATAACGTTTTATTGATCAGTGGAAAATCGCACCACACTTATCCATCTATAATGTTTAAATTATATAATATTATATATATATATATATATATATATTGTGATGATACGGCCTCATCACGGTCTTCCCGACTCCTTACCCGTGTAATTCACGTTCATGTTTGGCGCGCGGGCACAGCTGGGATAAGGGAACGACGAATTCTGTTACTCTTATGTTTTGGGTAAAATGGTATAAAAGGCCAAGTGTGACTGGTCTAAGGAGGCATTCTGGCAAAAGTTTCAAGTAAGACGGACCACGATCGGACCTCGGAGAAGTGACCACCCGAAGGCTGGGGGGGGCAGACAGTGAGGAAGACGTGGAAAGCACCACGCGGCAGTTGGATGTCCAGCAGTTGGATGACAACGGAGGAGAAAGCAAAGGAGAGAAGTCGGAGAGTACCTGGGAGCGACGAAAAAACGTCCTCATAGTGTCGAGCTTCACGACATTCGTCCAGGAATCTACGGGACGAAGTTTCCCTGCGGAGGACAGACTCGTGAAGGGGCAACCTGAATTGGCGACGCCCTCGACACGCTAAGTACTCAAAACCCACTCTCCCGAATGGTGAATCATTCACTATTCTTTTTCCTCGATCCAGCCAGCCCCATCTTCCCGAAGAAACCCCCCAAGTGATAGTGCGTCACCCTGATTCAATGTGGTCTGAGAAACGTTGACATATCATTCTTGCCAGGCGTAAGTGCCATTAAAATATGTATCATAATTCTCCCGTTCTCGTCCCGTTGTATTGACGCTGGACTTTCCTTAAAATAGAACGTGGAGCCTGTAATAGTCATTTTGCGACAATTTAGTTGTTCTCTGCCGATTGCAGTATTTGTGACGTGAGAAATGGAAGACGTCAAGGGTCATTCTTTATGTATTTTGTTTCGCTGATGACTTATTTTCCATCCGTGTGTCGCTAGAACTCGTAATCAATCCATTCCTCATTTTTTAGGTTTACGGTTACTTCATTATCATTCTTTAATTGCTCACCAGTATAAATTTGGTGTTTATTTAAAATCATTTATGTTTCACCCAGTCCTATCATCCCATCCCTCATTAGATTTAAGAAATTTCCTGTTTATGTTTCATTTTTTTTGGCAAATAGATTTTGTGTGAAATCTAACTGTTTTCAAACGAGTTTTCTTACCTCAATGCTGTGCATCGCGACCAAGTTCTGGACGATTCTTTATTTTTCTAAAAATATTTCGTCTAACGTATTTTTACTAAAAGCATTCGATTTGGCTGTCTCATTCGGGACCACGCGTTGGTTTGGTTATTCAGTATACCTCAATTTCCCACCTTCCTTGGCCGTCACAGCCTGGCGTTCTCGTCAACGCTGTGCATCGCGTGTAAAATTGCGTCATTTTACCCCAGTTCTCCTCATGATCGTTGGCCCTAGAACCCACGTATTTTCTTTCGGACATTGCCGATGTCCGTGTTTTAGGTGAAAACCGCTGCCACGCACTAAGAGTTGGCTTGGTTCTGTTACAATATATAAATGGAATTGTGATGTCATGTGGTCAACCAGCGCCAAAAACGTCAATCGAGCCACGTTACTCAAGCCTTCAAATTTAATTCGTCTCTTTTCGACTCTAGAACTGCTAACTTATCTACTCAGCATAATCGATTGTGCGTGCTAATGGCATTTAGATGCCATTAAATGCATTTCCTGCGTGATCGCGTCGTATGGTTTCGGCCATTCCCTTCTTGAGCAGTATAAACATGCTGAGGGCAAGTCCGCCATATTGCAGTCTGTTTCAGTAAGCAGTTTCCGTCCAAAGCCTTAATCGCGAGCTTTGTTCCACGAGTGGCAGCACCGCACACGCTAGAGGCGCTACTTACGCGCTCTAAATCACGCCCGGAGACATCTTGGCGCGTCTCATGGGGGTTGGAGAAGGGGGGGGGCGAAATAATTAACAGTATCACCAGCGCGCGTCATGAGGAAGCAGCCGATAATTCTGGAAAGGTAAACAAAACGCCCACCGCCCCTCCTACAACGTGAGAATTAAGCCATTGCGCTCTCCCCCCCCCCCCCCCCCGCGAGGGTCGCAAGTTACTCACGATCGGCTCGTTATCTTTACCAATTTTTTTCGCCGATATCGGGAGGCGTTTAAAAGGGTTCCGAGATAATAATGTTCCCACCAACGCGGTGCACTTTGCCATGAGGGAGGGAAAAAGCGCAAGTTCCCAGTACCGATATCTCCGCGCTCCGGGATATATACCGATGAACCCACCATCCGCCGTGTTAATCGGCCATAATTTTTATTTTCATTGACTCAGTCGTGTGCTTGCCGTTTGGAGCTGGAGAACACCTACATCTACATCCACATATTATTCCGCGAGCCGCCACGAGGAAGTGGGGCAGGGGGTGTTCGGACGACGGTTATGACGAACGAATGGGGTTAGGAAAATGTATCGGAAGTCGCAGAGGGTAGAAAAAAGAGATTTTATTTATTAGGCTTCATGTTCATCCAACCATATAATTACAGGACAAACCATCTATTGTATGCATTGCATAAATAAATGAATACACATTCACACCTGCTATCAATAATACCACATTCCTATTTACAAACTTTGCTTGCAACTTGAAACAGTTCACTAACATTTTTCTTGATCATTGCAAAAATTCTATTCAGTTCTTCGCATACTCTTTATTGACATGATTTAGATAAAACAAAAATCAGAGATGCATTTACACGGAGAGTCTTGTTGATTCGCTCTGTCATCGTTTCAGTAATTAATGATACGTTGGAGGTAGAGTTTTGTGTGCATAACTTTATACATTGTACCTTATGCAAGATGGCCGCCGCCACAGTCACGCGTGTGTTAGCTGTTCTACTTCTTTTGTTCTTTTCTTGGTGAAACTTTGATTTTCAGCTATTTTTCTTCTCTTGTGTATTTGTGAGTCCCCTCTCCTCTCTACTACTATCAATTCTCATAGTTCCGTGAATTTCCTGTGCTATACCAGAAGATTTGTGTTTCCCTGCTCGCCACCATGTGGCCTCCCCCTAGTCCACTCTATCTCCCGGCGATCCCTGGTGCCTTGCCCGTGGGACTCGTGTGCCATCGTCGATGACTTGTGCGGGCCTCGTGGGTGACCTCTTCTTTCCCTTACATTTCTGCGTCGGAGATCTGTGTGCATATCATAAACGTGGAAACGCCTAGCTATCCTCATCCTTCTTGCCGGTGATGTAAGTGTTAACCCTGGTCCGGTGTGGAATTGTTACTACCAGAATACTAAGAGTATTCTTAATAAACTCTTTGACCTCACCGCGCATATCAATGAACTCATCTCCTTTCATGTGACATGGCTTGGCGTATAAGTTTTAGATTTTGAATTGGATTTTGCCTCATCTCACCAAATTTTCCGACGGGATCGGATCTCTCACGGTGGGGGCGTACTCTTGGCCATGGACTCAAACATACCTGCATTTCGGTGGACGGATCTTGAAACGAGTTGTGAGATATTTTGCACGGAGATTCAGACTAAAAGCAGCAACAACTGTGATCGCAAACTAATCATTGGTTGCTTTTATCGCCCACCCAACAGCACCCTATCCGTCCTCGAGGCTTACTTCAACTCTGGTCTCCATGTCCGCTCGCTTGGTGACATGCTTCTATTTGAGGAGTTTAATCTCTCTATCCAGTGGACATCCCGCACCGAGGGCCGCACCGCCACCCCTATTGATGACTTTTTCATTCACCCCTTTATCAACGGGCTTGGGCTCGTGCAGTGCAACCCCTACCCCGCCTAGCAACACTCGACCTGGTTCTTTCCTCATTCCAACTACCCTCTATTTCCATTGGGAGAAACTTTTTCCTATCCGACCATAATTCGCTCGAGTGCTCCCTCGTCCTTCCCATCCCTACTCTTCCTCAACCATCGCCCCCTCGTAGGACCCTCAGGGCCTGGAAAAAAGCCGACTGGCCTGCTATTAACCGGTCGATGTCGCTAATCCCCTGGCAACTCCTGCAAGTTCGGAACCCCAGAGGAGGGGCTTGAGGTTTTCTATGACTTCGTCAACGCAACCATTGTGGACTTCGTCCCTTCCCGTCGGGTTTCCCAGAAGAGAACCCTCTGGCATTCTCCGGCGACGACCCTCGCTCTCAAGAATAAGCTCATGGCATCGATGCTATGGAAACGCCACCCAAACCAGCACACCCGGGCAACGTTTGTGGATTTACGGCGCCATTGTTGTTTTCTCCTGCGGCGGGACTATAAAAACATCATCCAGGGTATCACAGACGAATTCCTATGAATTCAAAAAGAGTTTTGCCACTCATAAACGCAAGAAGAAGGTTCCACCGAATTCCTGCCTCCCTGTCTTATAATGCATCCAATTTCCTCGGTGCCGACCGCCCCTCTGCCTTTAACGATTTCTTCTCTTCAAACTTTAACCACGCCTCCCCCACCTTTCCTCTCCCCGTGATTCAATCCATTTTCCCTCATTCCCTCTCCTATATTTCAACCACCCCTCTGGAAGTTTTTAAGTACCTAAGCCAACTACCTTGCTCGAAATCCACCGGGTCTGATAATGTTGGGTCACTCTTTCTCAACCGCACTGCTACCTCACTCAACATTCCATTAACAATCCTGTTCAATAGATTTTTCACAAGTGGCTGCTTTCCCTCCCAGTGGAAATACTCTAATGTCACACCAATTTTGAAATCTGGGGAAAAGGTGTTGTAGAGAACTACCGTCCTATTTCCATTTTGCCCGTTTTATCAATAATTTTTTAACGTATCACCCATAACCTCCTTCAATTTACTCTCCCCTACATCTCCCCCAATCGGCATGGCTTCCTCCCAGGTGGATCATGTCTCAACAACCACGCCGTTTTACATTACCATATCACACTTGCTTTTGAATCTAACTCACAACTGGATGTTTGCTACTTAGACTTCTCTAAAGCCTTTGACTCCGTGAACCACACCCTACTCATTCACAAACTTAAGATCAGGTACAATATCCATGGTTCTCTTTTATCCTTACTCCGCAGTTTCCTTAGCTCGTGTGATCAGCGCGTTTTAATTGATGGAGTGTCATCCACCCACTCGCCGGTTGCGCCAGGGGTTCGTCAAGGTAGCGTCCTTGGTCCCCTTCTGTTCTCCCTTTTTGCTAATGATGATGTCGTGGACTGCGTTCTCCCACTTGAATGTAACATTTTACTATATGCGGATGATTACAAGATATTCAGGAGGATTTAATGCCCCTCCGATTCCAGTTCCCTACAATCCGCCCTCTCCTCCGTCCACGCCTGGTGCTGCATCTGGCAGCTTCATATTTAAGTCTCGAAGTCGGCTCTACAGACCTTTTCACTAACGCGCAAACCTCTTAAGTATTCCTATACCCTCTCACAAAATCCTATCCCATGTGTCAATTCCCACTGTGACTTCTTAGAATGGGGTAGTCTTTGACTCTCAACTTACCCTTCGCGAGCACATAAATAAGACTATCAGGAAGGTGAATTCAATCGTCGGCCTTCTGTACCACCACACGATCATTCAGGATCCTTTTGCTCGTCGGACATTATTTTTTGGATGCGTCCTTTCTATTTTAGAATACTGTGCTCCAATTTGGTCGACCGCTTGCCCCACAGCCTTGAATACGCTCAATCGCCCTATTAACTTCTTTCTCGCCATTGCCCGCCATCGAATCCCTTCCTTCAGAAACTTATCAAAAGAATATATCCTTTCTTCCCTTTCAATCCCAAACCTCTCTCTCCGTCATGTACTATGCGACATGAAGTTCCTCCATAGCATTTGGAGTGGCTCACTCCGTACCAACTGCCTTCTTCCTCTCTTTCCTCTTCATGTTCCTTTTCGTTCCCTACGTAATAAATCCCGTCTTGACATTCCCAAAATCAGACTCTCAATGTCCCAGCGCTCCCTATTCTTCCGTATCCCGAGAACTTTCAACTCCCTAGCCTCGCAGTTACCCTCCTCCCTTGACCTCTCCTCCACACCCTCCGTTTTCAAATCTGTCCTTAGAAAACATATTTCCGAGTTGACTCCATCTATCCCATCTCCTTGCCCATAAATCCCAATCCCAAGCTTTCTTTTCTAAGTATTTTTTATATTTATCTGTTATGTTTTACATTTTTAAGGTATATTTTGTTAAAATTTCCATTTATTTGATCGCTTGTCGACCAATGTAAGAAGCCTTTGTGCCGTTTTTGGAGACTTTGAAATAAATAAATAGATCGCTTCTGTCAGTTCTAAGGGTATAGTGCGTGGTCAGAATGAACGCCGATGGCGTCCGCGCACACGAACGATGATGAATGGAAGGAATTGCGCTAGAGAAACAATCTGTAACATGCCGGCAGGTTGCGTTTTGTAGGAACACAATAGTCACGGCTGGAGGCGTTCGTTTAAATAAGAGGAAGACAACAGCTGGCGAACAGGTGGACCTCCATGTTTCATGTCCCTGAAGCCAAACAAAGGAGAATATTTATTCTGAATGTATTCAATCATTTTCTCCTCGATTGGAAGCGATTTTGAACCCATGATTCTGTCAAAACTCAATGTTGATAATATTCGTAATATGACAACTCTCAACCCCTCGGGAACGAATCATGTGATAAACAGATGACAGGCAGAAAGTTACGCTTCTCCGTCCATGCTGCAGCTCCTGCTGCGCGGATGGCGTCGAGCTGAAGATCTCACTTCTGAATGACTGAGCAGTGTGCAGCAGCGCGGAAACGGATGCGTCAAAAGGTAGGTTGCGGCAGTCAAGCGCCTCGCACATACACTACGGCGTCGCCATTAGCATTCGGCGAATGTTAATAGTAACGTATGACCTAATTAATTTCAGGTGAATATTGAATTAAAATTCATCTCGGGCTGCACACCTGTCAGGTCCCTCAACTCTGCAGACTTTCCGATGCACGACTCGCTCGTAGTATTCAGGCCACCTCCCTGGGGCTTCAGAGCTCCTTGCTCGTAGTCTTCAGGGGAGCCCGGAATAAGATGAAAGAGTCGCGCATCGAAACGTCGGTAGAAATAGAGGCTCAGGAGCCTTATTCAGTACGGACTCGACGCGGTTGAACCTCCGAAAATCCGTGGATGTGACGTACAAAAATTTCCAAGTCACGACGCTGACTCGGAAATTTCAAGGCCATACAGAATAAGGGAGGGGATTTTCCAAATTTCAAATAGTTCAACAGTTGAGATATGTCGGGGGCTTTGACGTCACATCCACGGTTTTTCCGGGGTTCAACCACGTCGAGTTCTCACTGAATAACGCCCCTGGTGTGCAACCCGAGAAAACTTTAACTGTAAATTATCACCTTGATCAGATAAGTTCGGCTGAAGCTTAAGCCAAGGCCGAGTTAGCTTTTGAGAGGGACGAGTGAGGGTGGAGAGGGGGCGTGTGGGGTGGAACCGGTCACCAATTGCGTGACTTAACTTACGGACGACCCTTCTTCAGCCGACCCCCGGAGGTGAAACCCCTTCGTGACCACGTATCAGACGAGTCCACAGTGCAGGGGTGGCGTCGGCGTGATGAGACCTCGGACGATATTAAGACTATTACACTGTGATCCAGCTTAGTTATTGCTCCGCAGTCTAAGGGCAGAATTAAGATCGAAGTTTCCTGAAGTTACGGGAAAGGACTATGATATTCAGTTTTCTGTCGTCATCCCGCCAAGGAAGTGTACTGCGATTGACGAGAGTATTAGCACCAACTGTTGATAGTTTTATAAAACTGAGTCCCATACGGTCCCAAAATAGTCGTTCATTTTCATATTTTATTATCAAAATATGTAAATGTTCCGAAAAAATACTGACAAATATTGCTAAACTTCAAGGTTAATTGTGTTGCACTGTTAAGTTAAAAATAATATGGATGCTCAGGAAATGAAAGTTTTTAACTAAAAAAAACTCTTGAAATTGGGCACCGTTTGACCTACCGTGACGGAAAAGTTAGGCTTTGACAAGACTCACTCATCGTCCGTAGGACGGCGCCATCAACTTCCGGCTACACAACATCACAATCGCCAATCTTTGCGACTGCCACCGTCCGTTTCCGTCAGGTCAGGAAGCGTCGATCGTAATGCCGCCCTAATATATTCACAATGCGTTTGTCATTGTATCGGGAGTTGGCGAGGGGGTCGCTGAACTAATTTTACATTCTTCACGAGTATGCCTCAGATAACATGCATACCGTTAGCTCATTGGATCTCGCCCATCATGTCGTATAAAAGTATGAGTTAATTGAAAAACCTCAGGAATTAAACCTTGTTAAATGAGACACTTCGCTATATTGAAAATAGATCAAGAGAAAAGGCGCCTGATGATTGAAAGTCGGTAGAAATTGGCTTGTCAAAAATTACTCAAACCAGAAGAACAGTAACAATAAATTAATAAAAAGGCGAAGAGAGCAATAAAAACATTTTAGTGAGTGTTTTTCGGTGGATGGAAAAAAACTCTATTCCAGCTCTGTGATCAATTCAAACGCTCGTAAAAATTTTTATCCCCCATCTCATTTGAACTGAGTGAAAAAATTCATTTAAACCTTACTTTAATATTTTTAAAATTTTCTTACGTTTTAGGAGCAAAATAATGAACCCATCTTTCTCAAAGGAGTTCTATAATAGAGTAATAAGCATAGAGTAAGAGGGAGCGAGGAAAGACGTTTGACGATGGCAAAGAATCCTATTAACGATCAATCAAAACAGACCCTAGCCGTTTAAAATAGCGCAAAAAAATTAAATTCACCCTTTAATGTCATATGTTCCGTATTTAGCTCATACGCCCGGAATCCTTTCAGCTCATTTACTAATGCCCATGAGCCAGACAAAGTAGAAAGAAAAATTATCAACATTTTTTTAATATTTTAAAATTAGTTAATATTACCTCTAAAAACTCCATTAATGTATATCATGGAGGCATATTATTTTACAGTAACAATGCTTTTATTCCATGAAGGTTTAAAGGTATAATAAAAAAGGTGTGAATTAGCCTGCTTTCTCCGGTGGATGAGAAGAATGAGTTATTCCTTTCATAATCTGTAAATATTTTAGACGTTTGAGTTGTAAAAAATTTCTTTCCCTATTCCTTTGATTTGAACGAAAACAAAAATTAATTCAAAATAAAAACCCCTTTCTGCAATATTTGTATTCGTTATCAACGTTACAGGAAGGTAAATAGAAAAGAATAACTTTTTCTTAAGTTTCCTTCGAGTGTAACTGGAAAATTATTTTGGTAAATATTTAAAAATTATCTATCAAGTCAAAGCCGCGTGACATTGAAAAAGGAAAGTAACAATATATCAAAAACAATCAAAGATTATAGAATTGTGCTAATATGATCGTTTAAATACAAAGGAAGAAAACGTACACATGTTTTCTTAAACAATTTTCCTTCGGTCATCTGTCAAAATTCCTACTTGTGTGTAAACACAGACATCCTATTTAACGTTTCAATTTTTACCAAAAGTTTCTCACCTGCCTCCTTTGAAGTGGATAATTTTTTTTACCATTGTCATCCATCAACCTTGAAAAGATCTTCAAAAATATTCGTGATTTAAGAATTAATATCCAGAGGTGTAAGGAAAGAGGTGCTTGGTAATAAAATAGCAGAGGAATATTGATTAATAAAAACCAGCTATAACCAAAATAATAGTACTCATACGAAATGTGTATGGAATAGAGGCATTATTCACCTTTTGCAAATATAAAAACGCTAAATATATGGGAAAAACATTTTGACATATTATTTCGTTGGGCTTAAAAAATATGCCGCTTTTCTAGCTCGGGAATAATTTCCTAAAGCCTTTTCCTTTCCTCATTCGAGTAGAAAAATAAAAATTTTTAGTACATATTTGAGAAAAATAATGGTTAAAAAAAAATATCTGTAATCATTTACTTAGTTTTAGGGACGAAAAAAGGGTTTAAAAACATTTTCTCTAAATGCTCTCCAAGTGTAAATGAAGAATTATTGCACTATAACTATGGATAAAATTTGCATATAGAATGAAACGATAGATATAACCGAAAACCGGAGTAATAGCGACTACAGATATCCAAAATTAACCCGTATATTAATTTACTATTAACTTATTTTAGAGTAGAGAGGCTAAAATTAAAATCTTCAATAACATTGATTGAGTGGCAAAACTACAGAAATACCACAGGAAACCAGGATTTCCTTTGGTATTTCTGTAAAAGTTTGCCGTACAATAAATATTAGTGACGATGGAGTACCACCAATTCCCTAAAGAGTTTTATTTAATTACAAGTGCATTTTCTCGGTGATATGAGAGAAATAAAAGTTACGCTTCAAAATCTATCATCATTCCAACGTTCCAAAGAAGAAAAGACGTCTTAACACGTCTTCTTCGAATGTAAAGAAAAAGGAAGGAAGTTTTTTCGAAAAAAATAATAAGACCAATCCTCAACCATAGCAATCGTTACGAAAGTAAAAGGGAGCTTAAAATAAAAGGAGAAAACAATCGCCTTCCCCATCTCTATTACTTCGAGTGGAAGTGAAAAAGAAAAATGGGCCGGCGGAAGGTTTGTTATTCCGACGCGCACTGCTCCGTCGAGAGAGAGAGTGAAGCTGAGGATTCGATTGCGCCGTCGCCGATTATTCTCGCCGGGAGGCATTGCCTCGAACGCCGTGAGAATCGGAGACGCCGGCGTCGGTGGCGTCGTCAAAAGACGTGTTATTAAAGTGAGAGCGCGCTATCACTCTCCCTCCCTACCCGTCATGCCACTCCCATTTGACGAAGCTCCGGGAATCGATTCGAACGACGCCCATTAAGGGACCCATTAGAAAGTGAGGAGCGTAACGAGTGCGCCCCCGAGGATTCAGAGGGAAGACTTCCCGTGATGCCCCGCGAGGTGGCGGCAGATAAGCAGGATCAATCGGTGCCGAGGGTGAGCTATGTCCCATTAATCGCGCGGGCACGCCCGTCACCCGGAGACGTGCACCCAGCGAAGCGACCCGCCCCTCAAATCGGCTCCATGTCAATCTATACGCCGGCGACGAGATTGAAGGCGTGTTTTCCCGCTAACGGTATGGTTTCACGGGTACTGGAAGTGTGGCCAAGCTTTTGGAAGTACTGGGTTGAGAGCCCCTTAAATAGGTTTACCATTTTGGCATTTTGATATAACTTTTGGCTCACAAATCTTTCATCCAAACCCATTTATTTATGCCGTAAATTAATTTTCCTTCCCGAAAATAGCCTTTGTGTCTCAACGCTCCATGAGTCAGGTTTCTACTGCACTCCAGTCGGAGCTTCCCAATAGGTATTAGTCCCGTCGAAGGTTACATTGAAAAAAGGTTATTTTTTTACGCCAGTATCCCAAGTTCAAATTTAGATACAATTTCTTGCATGCAAATATTTCGTCCAAACCCATTTCTTACAAATTTTGTATAGAATGGAATGGTGTTTTCTTCAGTACATTCGTCTTAAAAGAGGTGAAACAAACGAAAAACAATATAATAGCAAATAAAAATGTAGGCTATGGATTTTGTGGAAAACGGTTATTTTTTGGAGGCCTCTGATTGGTTGGTTTAATGTTATTGGATGGAAATTAAGAGCATACTCCACTCGTCTGGCCCAAACATATGTATAGAAACTTTTAACGAAAATCTATTTCTATTTACAATTAACCTTGACACGCGGACCACTAATGTAAAATCATACTTGTATACAAAAGTTATATCCAAATTTGATTGGAGGACACTGGCTTTTTTCTCAGAGGACAAAAGAAAGGCTAATGTCAAAAGAAATTTTCGAATCGTGCGAGGATGTCAAATTACTTTATGGGAATTCCACTGAAAATAACTTTATTATTAGCGACCTGAGATTCCACACACAATAATAGCACTACATTTTCTTAAACCAAAAAATCACGTTTGTCTCTAATATATGGAGCCGGGGTTCTGAGTTTTTAAAAACTGTGTTCAGTAAACTACGATAAGCGTTTAAGTATTTCCTTAACAGCAACAGACATTTGTCCCATAGAACAACTTACTTGTTGCATTTATGCATGCAGATAAAGGCTAACTTGTCCAAAATATTTCTAATCAGCAATAAGCGCGGATCGTAAACACGCAATTTCAAGTGGTGAGAGAAGCAGTTGGTTTCACCATGGTGTGTGGAACATATTATTACGTCCAAATGACTACTGTATGTAAAATTGGATGCTAAGGTCTGCTTCTACCTTGCGAGAAGTGGGAAATACTTAAGTATAACACAGTTTCTCAGTTGAGATTTTTATCAAGGCGTAATAGGCTCTTTGTTGAGTACCTATGTGCTCCTGCTATTCCTTTTTGATTCTCAGTTGAACGTCTCGTAAAACTATAGAACCTCTTTGTGTCTTTGGTCAAAAGTTAGCTAATGCCGATGCCGGGTTTCTCTCCGACCTCCCGTCGCTCCCCCAAGGTAATACTCCCTTTTCCCTTCCCTCGTGGTGCGCTTGAATTTTGCTGTCGGGTAGCCCCCTCAAATAACCGGCATACTAGAGGAACGCTTCCACCATATCAGCCCCTACTACACTGCACTGATCGTGGTACAGATACAACACTGCATTAATCTTTCTTTAGACTCTGTCTCAATGCCAATTTTTTGTCACAATTTTGGTAAAATCTTTAGACAACAAAATTTACCAAACACGATTGGGAGTCATAGGAGAGGCAGGATTTAAATGAAATTAAATTTGATCATCATGCCTTCAAAACTGTGAGAAAAACATTATTTCATCAAACTGGATGGACACGCTTCTAATTAATTTGCCCTAGAATCTATCACGTTGAAGATACGTTTTAAATAACCCTGACCACTCGAAATGGTGAGAATATTGGTTTTGAGTCGGTTGGAGCAGATTTTATGTCGGTTTTGGATATTGACAGTAAAATAGAATGATTGCTCTAAAAATTGTCAAATGGTGGAACGGATACAAAATCTTCGAGCAAATTGAAGCTGAGTGCCGTCACAAGACTTTGGTCACCAAAGTTTCATAACGGGAATTCCAGAAAGAATCCTTTAAATAATGTAAACAAGGAAGTGGAAACTCTCGCTTCGGCTTTTTCTACGACTCAAAGTTATGCAAGAAGTTTGCCATTCCACGGTGCAACGAATGAATGTGCATTATAGCGACAGCAACTGAAAGATTCCACAACTGCGGATAACTTTCTAAAATGTATTTCGTGTGCGACGTGAGTTCAAAATGTTTGCGGGAAATGGCTAGTTTGATGGACGTATTTGAACAAAGGGTAGAACTTGGTGTTGTAAGTTATGAAATAAGATTGCTAATCTTGTATTAAGACATTGAACACATTTTTATTGTCACACATGGTAACTAACACAAAGTCAACAACAAAGTACATAAACATGTAAATGGGGAACGAAAGAGCATCTAATAACTGTTTTTGTTTACAAACTCTCAACACTCCCCCTTAAACACTAAACAGTCCCAACAGGTGAACACATTTTTCATGTTTGGCTTTGGGTACACCTTTAGTTAGAACATCAGCAACCATATCACCAGTTGACAAATACCGCAAATTAATTCTTTTGGAATCAATCATTTCACGGATGAAATGATAACGAATATCAATGTGTTTCGTCCTGCCATGATACACGTCATGAAGGGCTAAATTTTTGGCACTTTGATTGTCATTAAAAAGTGTTGGACACTGATTACAGTCAAATACCTCAGATAGAACTGAATTTAAGTACAAAGCTTCTTTAGACGCTTCTCTTAGTCCTATGTATTCTGACTCTGTACTTGATAAAGCTACACATCGTTGTTTCACACTAGACCATGACACAGCAGTACCTCCTAATGTAAACACATATCCAGTGTAAGAAAATCTATCCATTTCACATGCACCCCAATCAGCATCAACATAACCAGTCAGACCTTGCTTGGTTTTGCCATACACTAAGCACAAATCTTTATTATTTCTAAGAGATTTGAACTCTTCATCCATTGCATTGTCTCTTAGTGGCTGTAAATATCTATTGATTTTTGTAGATGACTACTCGAGAAAGATTTTTCCATATTTCCTTAAATACACCGTTTTGATCTGGAGTTCTGGGTATAGTGGTTTGATGCCTAATGCCACGTTTTACAAGGAACTCGGACATACCAGCATTAACAAATTCACCACCATTATCAGACCTCAACGTTTTGATGGTTTTTCCGCTTTGATTTTCTACGAACGCTACAAATTCTACAAATTTATCTCTTACTTCATCCTTACTTTTAAGGAAATATGGAAAAATCTTTCTCGAGTAGTCGTCTACAAAAATCAATAGATATTTACAGCCACTAAGAGACAATGCAATGGATGAAGAGTTCAAATCTCTTAGAAATAATAAAGATTTGTGCTTAGTGTATGGCAAAACCAAGCAAGGTCTGACTGGTTATGTTGATGCTGATTGGGGTGCATGTGAATGGATAGATATTCTTACACTGGATATGTGTTTACATTAGGAGGTACTGCTGTGTCATGGTCTAGTGTGAAACAACGATGTGTAGCTTTATCAAGTACAGAGTCAGAATACATAGGACTAAGAGAAGCGTCTAAAGAAGCTTTGTACTTAAATTCAGTTCTATCTGAGGTATTTGACTGTAATCAGTGTCCAACACTTTTTAATGACAATCAAAGTGCCAAAAATTTAGCCCTTCATGACGTGTATCATGGCAGGACGAAACACATTGATATTCGTTATCATTTCATCCGTGAAATGATTGATTCCAAAAGAATTAATTTGCGGTATTTGTCAACTGGTGATATGGTTGCTGATGTTCTAACTAAAGGTGTACCCAAAGCCAAACATGAAAATAGCCCCAACTAAACATTTTAAGACTGCTTACGATCCAAAGATACCTATATTCGAAGCTGTTAGTTTATTTGAGTTTCAAAGTCTTTTCGTTACTAAATTTAAGCATGTAGCTTTAACGTAACGCAGCAGCCACGTGTTTTCGTAGCAATTGTTTGTTTAGTTGTGCATGTTTTTTTTAAGTTTTACCTTATCGTTCATATTGGAAAAATATCTTCATCACTAAATAAACCTAAAACTTAAATGGATTGTTGCTATTCGAAGTTTAAAATATCTTTAGCTTTAAAGTGCTTTGGCTCACAAGCGATCCATATGAAAAAGAATGAAAAGTCACATTGTCTCTTAGTGGCTGTAAATATCTATTGATTTTTGTAGACGACTACTCGAGAAAGATTTTTCCATATTTCCTTAAAAGTAAGGATGAAGTAAGAGATAAATTTGTAGAATTTGTAGCGTTCGTAGAAAATCAAAGCGGAAAAACCATGAAAACATTGAGGTATGATAATGGTGGTGAATTTGTTAATGCTGGTATGTCCGAGTTCCTTGTAAAACGTGGCATTAGGCATCAAACCACTATACCCAGAACTCCAGATCAAAACGGTGTAGCTGAACGAACAAATAGATCAGTATTGGAAAAGGCTTGGGTGTTTTGTCTCCACTTACTACCATCTGATCTAGAAAGTGCATCTTCAATCGAAATGGGGTCGTTGGATTCACACAGTTCTGTATGATACATCTGAAAATCAGGATATACCTTTTGATATCGTTTCCTTATGGGATATCTAATCTGTTTTACCTCATTCTCCCCTTCAGGATGAACCAAAGGATCAGTATCTAAACTTTTATCAAGAGATGGATCATCATTTGATTCTGCATGAATTGCAGCACGTTCATTATTTTCACTGCCATTGCCATGTATATTATCATCTGCAATTGGGAAAACAGGAGTAACAAGTTCATCCAAACAAAAAACATCATCAGGCACATCATAGTATGATTCCCTTGAATTAAACTTATTGTTTAAATCCTCAAGAAAAAACACATCACGAGCTTTAATAACTTTGCCAGATGCAACATTAAACACTCGATAGCCTTTGGAATTTTCACAATATCCTAGCATAATATGCTCCTGACTTTTGGGATCAAGCTTTTTCCTACACTCATCCTTCACGTGAACTAATGCTTTGCATCCAAATACACGCAAGTGACTAAGATCAGGTCTCTGGCCTGACCATGCTTCCTCTGGGGTAACATCCCTAACACTAGCATGAGGTGAACGATTTTTTAAGTAAACAGCTGTATTACATGTCTCAGCCCAAAATTTCTTCGGAAGATTTGCGTCCACTAGCATAGTTCTAGCCTTTTCCAATACTGATCTATTTGTTCGTTCAGCTACACCGTTTTGATCTGGAGTTCTGGGTATAGTGGTTTGACACCTAATGCCACGTTTTACAAGGAACTCGGACATACCAGCATTAACAAATTCACCACCATTATCAGACCTCAACGTTTTGATGGTTTTTCCGCTTTGATTTTCTACGAACGCTACAAATTCTACAAATTTATCTCTTACTTCATCCTTACTTTTAAGGAAATATGGAAAAATCTTTCTCGAGTAGTCGTCTACAAAAATCAATAGATATTTACAGCCACTAAGAGACAACTCCTCCATTGGCCCACATACATCCGCATGTACTAGCTGAAGCACTTCTGTTGCACGCTTCCCTCGTCTACGACTAATTTGCTTACACTGTTTGCCTTTTATGCAATCCTCACAAGGCTGGCTAAATGTGCCATTAAATTGAATACCAGTTACCATTGTCTTAATACTGTTGAGACCCTTTCAGCCAATATGACCTAGACGTCTATGCCACAGTCCAGGAGAATTAACAGAAAATTCATTCACAGGCTGGTACAAAGTAATGTTGCAACCTTCAAAATTACCAGGAATGTCACCATTTATAAATTTAGATTGTGGCTCCAAGCATGCAATAGAAGCTGCACTGCTCAAATTTGTTTTGACTTCACTAACAGTCGCACTCTCATGTACTTCGTCAAGTTTGTACAGACCATTGATTATAGAACCTGTAATTCTGACCTCACCTTCAACATGGAAATCATTTTCATGATATATAGTGCAACCATTTTTAGAGAAGATTGAAATGAGCCCCTTTTCAGCTAACTTTGAAATGGACAATAAATTTGCTGTCAAATCTGGTATGTACATCACATTACTTAAAGTTTTAACACCATCGGCAACATTTAGTTTACAAGTTCCTATACCTTTCACATGCGACAAAGTATTATTTGCAACTGCCACTGGTATATCTGTAACATTTTCAACATAATCAACAAACATATTACAATTTTTTGCCATATGGTTAGTACAACCAGAGTCCATTACCCAACCTGACCTTGGAACTCCAGCACTGAAAGCTGCAGAAAAAAGTCCATTTATCGCAGGTTTTCTCTTGAAAGTAGAATCGCCTGGCTTCTTCCTGGGTTCCCACTCTTGGTTTTGCTGCTTCTTCTCATCGGCTCTCTTCTTGGCGAAGCAGTCAGCCTTTTTGTGCCCAACTTTGTGGCAAAAGCCACACTTGTAGTCTGGTTTCTGGTGTCGAGGAAAAACTGGCCCCTGCTGTCCCTTATGTACGGCCAAGGCTGCATCGCTGGTAGTTTGAATGGCTCGTCTGCTCTCCTCCGCGAGTATTCTGGACTTGACGAAATCAACAGTGAGTTCTTTGCCGGAATGATCTAAGGCAATGATCATTGGCTCATACGTTGGAGTCAATTTTGTCAGCATCATAGCTCCAACTAGTTCATCTGGCAATTCCAAACCCATGTCTTTTAATTTCTGAGACGTGCTGACTATGTCGGTAACATATTCCGACATGCTACCATAGCTGGAAAGTTTCATGTCCATTAATTTATTGAGATGACTCAGCCTCCCAACAGATCCCTTAGACTCAAAAAGTTCTTTTAAATTATTCCAGACCTCTTTTGCAGTTTTCACTTCTGAGACATGAACGTAGAGGGATGGATCAATGAGGAGACATATCTTCGAAAGGGCAATTTCACTCTTTTCACTATCAAAGACCTTTTCATCAACACTATTTGTGACGTAGTCCCATAACCTCTCGTGTATTAAATACATTCGAGTAGCGAAGCACCATGTTTTATAATCTTCTGGACCTTTAAGCTTTTTGATCTGGAACGACGAAGCGGATGCTTGACTTTGCATTTTAAAATGTTATTGTGAAATGTGCTCGGCTAATGCAATCACACTTTACACCTTACGCACTTATTTGCAGTAAAACAAAGTTCACAATCTTAATTAACTACACGCATTCTGGGCCCATAACCTGTTGTAAGTTATGAAATAAGATTGCTAATCTTGTATTAAGACATTGAACACATTTTTATTGTCACACATGGTAATTAACACAAAGTCAACAACAAAGTACATAAACATGTAAATGGGGAACAAAAGAGCAACTAATAACTGTTTTTGTTTACAAACTCTCAACACTTGGGACATCGGTTTTACCCGTAAATTAAAGAATAGATGGATCCATAAGGTACGATAGTACAGAGTTATATTCAATCCATTAAAATGTGCAATCAACCATATTAATGGATCAGTATCAATAAAATATTAATAAAATATACACAACAAAAACATAGGTATTAGTTTTCGCTGAAGTCGTGGTACTATAATAACCTATCGAGAATAATGCAAAATCGTAATAATTTTCGGAAAATCGATTCATAAATAATAAAGCTTACGGACAAATTGCCTGTGATAGACATGCTAGATAGATCATTTTGCCCAAATAATATGCTTCACTTCGTGCATCAAGATGCTATCTACTCTCTTCTTAAGTCTATAAACTTCCCTAAGTAACTGACAGCACTTCTGCTATTCTTTCTTCGCCCATGCGATTCATTTGATCATTCCATTCGAGCTTTCTTTTTAAGGTCCACTCATTAATGTTACCTACTTTACATAGAAAAGGATCAAGACATAAGATACCAGTGGGGAAAGGAAGTATATACAGACCAAAAATTGATGAAGGAGTAACCTTCGCCGTCGAAAAAGTATGAAAGGCGGAGTGGCGAAGCACTAACAGGAAATATGTCTACTGCATAGAAGGAAGAAGATGAAATAACAGCAGGAGTACAGTCTGATGGTGTGGGGGTTGCGTGATCAGAGTGAAACCCATCCGCATGGATGGGATCGGATGCACCGGATAGCGTAAGAATCTTACGTCTCGGCGAGATTCTTCCCACTTGCCGCCAACCCCCGCCGCCGACCGCCGCGTTGAACGGAGTGCACACACAAACACATATCCGCCCGCCCCGGCTCGAGGCGGTCATAACAGAAGCAATGCGCAAAAAAAACGAGGAAACAAGACGGGGGGACAAAAATAGCGCGAGGCTCGGAATAGCACTCCCCCCATCCTTCCCATTCCGCTTCCCCACTTCCTACTACTCGTTCAATCCGTTGCGCAATGGTACCCACTGCCACCCGCCCAGAATCGAGGATCACTGGGACACCACGTGGAAGGAGGAACAACAGACGAGACAAGCGGGGTGGAGGCTGCCAGAGGATCGCGAAGCGTTTGCGGCTTGAAGCAGTCCTGCAAGGCAGGGATCTTCATGTTTGTGATATCATTCACAGTTTCAGGTAAAGCGATTTGGGAATTCACACTTATTAATGGTATTGGAAGACTATAAGAATGTTGGTTGGATGTTCAAGGAGGTGTATTATGGAAGAAATCATTAAAACAGAACCAGTTTCCAAGGCCAGTAACTAAGTTCTTTGCCTCTGCCTACTTCAAAAGGGAATAGCGTGATGAGTATGATGTACGTCGAAAGTCTATCGTGATTGCCCAGTTTTTATCCAGTGCGATATCCACAACGCGTTTCTATGTCTACTCATACCATAATTTTCAACGGTATTGAGACACCTGAGGATAATGTGTGGGCACGTCGAAACGCGTTGTGGATATCATACTGAATAATAGCAGAGGAAAATTACAATTGTCCATCAATATTATAAAGAAGGCTCTAAAGTATCACAGCAGCGATCTTGACAGTAGTAACCTTGGAGTTCCGCTCCTCCAACTCGTAAGCATATATCATGCCTCCCAGGTTTGTTAGTTATTTAAGAAAACGACCGACTACTGGAGTCATTTACGCCATTTGAGGGCAGTAGAGTAGGCTAGTAAGGGTCATATGGGTATTGGAAGAAGGGTGGTGAAAACCCTGCTTCGATGTCAACCTACATTTGCCCGAGGCAATCCTTGCCATGACTATGAGCCCCGATGGTTAATGATTAGACCAGCGCGGCTCAATACTAAACTGCATGTGTTCAAACTTCATGTTTTTAAATTTTTCCCTGATAGTAAATTCTCTCACTCCAGCATGTATAATTGAAGTTCATGATGCACCACGTTCGCACATTTGACTTCAATCGGTGACCTGAGAGTGGTGTGTAAAACAGGTACAACATCCATGACCGTGCAAGTGATAAGTCATGTGGTATGTTTTATTCAACGGATGATTCGTTAAAAACTTTCATTAGGTTATTACCTATGATATCCTGGGCTTTATAATTCATATGCATGAAGAGATAGTTAGCCTAAATGTTAACGCGCCGGCCCGGTAGACCCAAATTTGAAGCTGTTACTGATGGAAACGCTGTGGTTGATTTAGGATTGAAATTGGAGCAGCAAAACTTGGAGCGGATTTCAATTGGAGCATCTAAAACCCAGTATTTATTATTCAGAAACATTTAGTATTCCCAAAGGATGAAGGTATATTTATTACATATCGGATCAAATTGATAATCTCCGTTAGGACTTCACGTGAGGTTGCGGAGGACGGGTTGGTAAAGCACCGTTCTGGTATACGAAAGGTATTGGGTTATAATCCAGCACTGGGAATAGATGGTTATATGCCGTAGGGTTGAGGATTCAGCCATGACAACACTATATAACTTCGAAATTTGGTGGACCTAAAGAGTTAAAGTTTGACATAAAAACTAATCTAAAAAACTAATCTCAAGGTTGTGGGTTTTACAAGCACAATATTGGGACTAGTCTCCGAGATTTACAGGTAAAAACAAGACTCGAATGAAAAAAACAGATTTAGGTGTCTATTAGTGAAAATTTATAAAAATTCTACCTTTATAGTTACACCAGGAGTCTAAACTGGAAACGGCTGTGGCAAAATCTACTGAGAAAACGGTACTTTGTGATTTTACTAATAACTTTTCTATTGAATATTTAAGTAATAAAAAGGTTTTTTGTGCCAGTGACATTTTGACCTAAATTTTATTTATTTCAGTGAGGAAATATTTACAAAACCACATAAAATAACATTTTTATGTGGTTTTGTAAAAGTTTCCTCACTTTAATAAATTGTTGTGATGGAACACCACAAATTTTCCGAAGACTACGTTTTATTCTCAATTCTATATTGCCATATTTCTACATAACAGATATCTTAAACCTTTGTACTATAGTTCGTGTATATCAATATCTCATTTAAATACCTGATTTTAATTTCTGCCAAAAAATAAGAGAATATATTTTTTTCGTATATACACAGGCCAACCATCAACGTACAAATAATGTATAGATAGAATCAGATGGATAAAACCAAGGAAGCTAACCATAGCCAAATTGATAAAAAAATAATTGGGGTTAGCCTTTGAGCTGGATAGGTAAAAAAGAAAAACCAATGTAAGAAACAGATTAAGGCATTAATTAGTGAACATTTGTTGAAATATTACCTTGATGTGTCGTGTGAACATCAGGTGTCGAAACCTGGTTCACTTTTGGTGAATTCCATTCTGAAAATTGAACTACGTGATATCACTCAAGGTGAAATGATACTTAACCCAGTTCTTTTCGTGGAATAATGAGACGGATAACAGGTCACGGGATTAGACAGCCAATAAGGTTGAATATCTTTTCACTGAGGTGGGAAAAAAGCAAACAGAATCGATTTTGACGTGGAGCACCTTAGGTTTCCGCCTATTATTCTGATTTCTCCGTCCAATTGATGGGGGCCAACCCTCTTGGCTCCCGAGACATCCGTCACTAACAACCGTCCTCAAAAGCGAGAGAGAGGCCGCGATGAAATATTCAAGGGGCACGCTTGTGCCAATTCCTCCGGCCTCCATTATGCAGCCCTTAGTTTTTCTCGCTCGGCGCAAGGCACTCTTCAGCGCGAGCCGAAATATACGGGGATCGGGTTGGTGTGGTAGCAAGAGAACCTACCAGCTTCATGACACATACTTGATTATAGTAGTAACAGCATAGGGTGTTTGTGAAGCAGGGCATATCGCCTAAACTTTATCCAACTCTCGTGACAGTTTCTTGGCCAATGAATTGGTAGGCATCGTGACGGTGTGGTTACCAGGGTCCTGGCCTCCCACCCAGGGTACACGGGATCGATGGCGGGTAGTTGTGAAGATTGTGGAGTTGTAATACTCTATCCGATGAATGGAACGTTAAGCTGTGAAATCCGTTGCATCAATAATTAAAACCACTATCGATCCCGGGTTTTTATTATCCCTTCTGCCATTCCCCAAGCAATCCTTCTCTTAAAAACCTGCCAGGCGCGCTAAATTGTCCTCAATTGTAGTTAGCTTCCCCAAATAACCAACCAACTATCTGAAATATATAATCATCAGCATCCACGTTGTAATTCTGAGTAAAGTAACGGGCTGTTAATACACCAAGCATGGCTATTGCGTCTTTGTGAATACAAAAGTGCTTATTGTCAATGTCAGCATATTGAGTTTAACTGTCTGGGTATACAGCCATTGTTTACTGTGGGATAAATTGTTCAAAGGAAAAACAAGCATTTTAATTTATCAGTCCTGGTATCAGTCCCTCTCTGAGTCATCTGAATACCGATACAGATAAAAAGAATGCAGTGGCCATGTTTACATTTCATTTTACATCGAGATGGTTTAATTTATTGGACGGATGAAACCACCAGAGAAAACTGGCCAATAGAAAACAATAGATTTAACTGAGGCTGTCACTTTGGAATGATTAGCATAGCTGAGTGAACTGTTGCGTTTACCCAAGTTTTTGTAAATGAAATTTTCTACACAGCTTCTTCCTCTTATGACATGCATTTTAGCGTAATACATTTAATATAAACCTTACAACGTCAGGTATCTAAGAAATGTAATATATTTGAGCTAGGATTTAGCCCCTGCCATTTCTCTGATGCTATACCCGCAATACGCGCTTAATTTAAAAATAGCCAAGCTGCAGTTTTTAGTGTTTTTATAAGATTTTTTAGTGAATTTCTATAGCCTAAGACGGTGCTTAGAGCCAAATTTCATAGAAATACGTTTCGAGTTCCAGAGATTCCGTGATCAGTGAGCGAGTGATATTTGCCCGATATGTATAAAATTGAAGGAGATTTTCAAGAGGTTGAACATATAAACATGTGCGTAACAAGTAAGACATAAAAAAGGGAAACGCAAATTTAAAAAAATTAAATGACGCAGATCATTTCGGTAGCCAAATAATTCCCATACATTTCTATCGCTGAAGTAAATAGTTGCACCACCGAAATATCCTACGCAATAGTTCTTTTCGTCTGTGTTTTATCACGGAGGATTTGAGAGATTCGGGTAACACGAGAATGATTTTTAAGATTGGAATCCGTGGATATATAGGATTCGTCGTCCCACCTTAAAATAACGCCTTTGTCCCGACACCTCTCTCATTACGGCGTGAGACGAGGCGCTATTAGCAGTGCCGCCGCCCGCCTTCTTCGTTTTCCCTCCGTTTCACTTTCCCTCGGAAGGGCCAACCCAACGGAGAGACAACCTCTTTTTATTTCTGACGTCCCCTCTTAAACCCGGCCGGCTAAGTGATTTTTAGCTCTCGGCTCCATGGCGGGACTCATTGTCCTCGGGACATGTGGGAAATGTTGCCGCTCCAAGCCGCCGTTCATGAACGGTATTCTCGGAATGGAGAGAGAGAATCCAAACCCTTGACTCACTAGGACCCGCCGACGAGAATCTTCCTCTTGTAGATGGGTAGCTCTTGGTTTTCTCGGCCCATCGAATAGGGATGTGAGGTATATAAATGTATATCAATGCATCGGAAACCTATGCATTTTAAAACAAGCCGCTTTCCCAACAGGTACAAATATGTTTATAAAAATACACCGGGGTGTCGTTAGTCATATTGTAAATTACCTTTACTTTTAAGTTGTGATATTTATCTACGTTATGAACGTATACCACAGTGAAATCGTGACAGATTCTTCTAAAATAAAATCACAGGTACCTAGGAGATTTTAAATTTATTAAAAGGTTTTTTAATAATAATAATTTTAGTTATAAATGCTAATTTTGGAAACTCTGGCATGATGGGAATCATACCGGGTGTCGGTGTTAAGAAAATAATGGCCTTTATATCGGTGTATCGGCTTCAAAAATATATACCAATATACATTGACATTCTAAAAAATATAACGAAAGTTTATTTTCAAGTGGAAACTTTAACGAAACCTGATGATGAACGTTTTTTGTGATGGAATGCCAAAATGTTTCTAATGAACGTGTTTTATACAACAGAAGTACTTGCATATCGATATTTACCCCTCCCATCCCTAGCGTCGACAGTAATGGTTATTTTCACCTCACGCAGATCGTCCACAAAAAGGGTAAAAACATTCGATAAAAAAAGAAAAAAAATTGTTTTCTTTTTTCGTTTTGCCTCTTCGTTAATTGAAAAATGTCTATATATTTAACAGGGCATTTCTTTATTACTAATGCTTAAACTCGGCTTAGGTTGTCAAGGACGTCACCTAGAATGATTTATATGGCGCACCTGACGCCTAGCATGTTGCATATTTCCCGGTATTCATGGCACACCATCAGGAGGCGTCCTGAGAGTTGAGTCGCAGTAGTTGCAGATGTGTGGTATCATCCTTCCGTGAATAATTGCGAAAGAATTTAGGCACAGTCGCATGCCCTCAACCAATTCTCTGATACTTCATTTCTCTGACTGCCCCCGTAGTGCTATTCTTTGCCTATTCAAGAACTTATCTTCAGCACATCGGTAACAAAAAAACACCGCAAATAACGAATATCACCAAGCAGCAACGTCATTCTGTATCATGGCTTGACGACGTACAATTTTTACATTTGCTTTAGCAAACTAATGTGTTTATGAGCAAAAGAATTATGAAAGCAATCTGTTTTTCGACGCCATAAGGAATAATCAGAAATTATATCATGGCTACTGTTTCAATCACCCCATTTTCTAGAAATAAAACCACAGCATATGGCGTCCAAATGCAAGGTATAAGTTCCTTCTTTCAAAGATTCAGAAATTACTAATAAACGGCAAAATACGACTGCTTAATAAGGGGTTTAATCATTAGTTTTCGAAGCCGTGATCGCCGTAGTTGTCGTTGCCGGTCTTAACTCACCATAAGTTTTCAATTACTATCAATGGTTAATGGAACTTGGCCGATTGCCGATGCCTGGGTGAATTTACAAAGCTTGAACTTGGCTAGTGAATGTTTTCGGTCGGAGCCCTCCACATACTTGTTTACAGGATTCAACCCCATGGTCTCTCCGACTCACTGTCTCTCTCCCCTATTTCAAAATATACTTAATTCTAGAAATAACAATGAAAAGCATTTAACTTTCTAATTGAAATATAAAGAACTTTGGTGGCGCACAAGAACTCTTAAAACTTAGTGGAAGCGAAAACCATATCTCCCCGAAATATTCCTTTTAATTACTTACCAGAGAATGAATTTACGTGGGAATAAAACAGTTACTCAACTGAAACCACGAATACACCTAGCTCATAGTGAAGACAATGAGTATTCCATTCCAAGGTTTATTTTCTCTTTTCAAGCTGTTATTTACTTTATCATGTAAGCTGTACTTGTTCTTAGGTTGTTTGCTGCAGAGTATGAAAATATTATTATTATAAAAATCAAAGGTTGGAGGAGTTATCACGTGCTAATACTTTCGTTCGGGCTTAAGTTAATTTGGAGTAAGATAAAAAAACTTTCCGTAATTTTTTTAAAGCCGGGATTTATCCAGTAGCGGTATTTTTATTGAGTAGCACTTAACGGGTGCTGTGTGCGCCATTTGGGTAACTAGATGGAAGCTATGGCATAGAATTGGACTTACAGGAAGAGGAAATCCTGCACCTTAAGGTCATGAGAAGTGGAACATGGTAAATATTTCTTGCAACTCAGGGAAGCTGCCCACGATTAGGCCAGGCTAGAGAAACGGGTTCACCCTTGGCTTGTTGGAGAGAAACACGTATGTGTGAGTGGGTAAGGACGTGGAGGCGTAATACCTCGAGGATGTACACAATAGATGGCACATGTGCTATCCTTGGAATTTATTGTTTGTGAGGCCAGGACACGTTGGTACATATGAGGTGTTTACACACTGGAGCCTGGAGACAGCGTCTTTTCACATAGTTCTCGTCCCAAGCTTGTTTAATACTCCAAAAGGACACATGATAGTGGATTCTATGATTTTGTTATTTAGCCAAAAATATTTTTTCAAAGGTAAAGTTAATCTTTTTCTGGTAGGTTACGTCCATATTCTTTACCAATTAAAACAAGCATAATTAATCACTAATGACGCCTTCTCCGTCAGACATTCTTTTCTATAAACTACCGCATTTATCTAAAACTTCAAATTCATAACAATGAGGCCAGAAATGAGATTTATTTTTACTAATAATGACGCTTCTTTAGCATATTGGCCTTCTAGGCATTATCGGCAGCCTTACCTAGTCTGATATCACCCGCCTTGAGGTTGCCCAGGAGAAAACTTTCCCCTCTGACAGCGTGTCTATTGTATGCATGATCGAAGGCGTAATAGACTGAAAAATGAATAAATAACTGTATTATAGAAACACTGCGTATCCACAGGCGTCAAACATGGACCGTGAAAATATGAACTGGCTGAACTTCAAAGTTGATGGTTGACGCTTTCACGCGATAGTAAACGCCTGCGTAAACACCAAAGTAATGAACTCCAGGTGGAAGTTGAAGTCAACGGTGTATCAGCCAATAATAGCTTATTCTAGGATCAAGCCTAAGGAATGCCAAGCCTAGATGCTCAAAATCCAACACCATCCATGTGTGCTTCGCTCTATTCTCAGGTAATTCTATAGCGTTTGATGCTTTGTGGACAACGCTTTATCTAACATCCAGTGGGCGTCTACAGGCTACCTGAAGACGCCTCTTGGATGTGAGATGAAACGTTTTCCACGAAGTATGTACCAATCGCGTTAGAATTACTCGGGAATTGTATGAAGCAAATAAATAGGCTTCGTGGAAATATCCGCCCATATATTTCTTCGCGACGAAGACAATCCTCCCGCATCAAAACCCCGATATCTTTCGGCCGAGCTCTCCGGACGGAAAATCTTGACGACATCTTCCCCCAACCTCGCCAGCTGCGGGGAACGCTGACGACTGCGTTCAATGGCGCGAAATATTAGGGACGAAAAGCGTGGCGAGGTCCATGGAACTATTTCCGGACGAGTCAAGGCTTGAGAGGTTCCGAACGAAGCTAATTATCGAACAGGAAGGGTCAGGGAGGCTGCTGGAGGATTGGTTGGACGTGGCAGGCGGGCGCGTCCTTGAGAATTAGAAGGGCTCTCATTCACCGCGCTGCCACGGCTTTGAAAATCCCTTCCCCGCTTTCGTCCTTCAACTCCGGGAGACTCGTGTGGTGTCCTGCGTTTGACGCCACGCAACGAGGTCTATTTATCTTGGAACACGTTGCTCGGGACGGTTTTAAAGTTTTCAAGAAGAGCCTTGAAATAAGACGCTGAAGGTTCATTCATTCGCTTGCATTTGGAGTGTTTCCCGATGTCGATAGGAATAGCACGCAGACGGAAATATCAAGTCGCGCTCTCGCGATATTCTCTAAAATATGCTTTCGGCTGGAAATTGCGCTCTTCAATTACGTTCCCAATGCATAATGGCGGAATATATTATCGTCAAATCATACCAAAAGTCAACTCCAGAAAACTTAAGACGTGAGATAATGTAGTTTAGTAATTTCTCCATGGGATGATAATTACATTTATGTATTATGTCTCTAATTTTGTAAAAAAATAATTGCGTGTTAGGATGACTAAACTATAACAAATGGTCCCCATGAGATAGTGCTACGCCTATCCTGCATGAGTAGAATGATCGATAGCAGCCGTAATGCATGTGAATTTCGTTTTCTATACGCAACTCAATTTTACATAAATGTATACTCAGTAAAATAGCTAATTTCAAAAATAAATTCTACATAGACAACAGATGACACCAATCTACATCTACATCTACAAAATACCCAATGACGGCGAAATTAATACGTTTAGTTGTGCGAACACACACCCATGCCCTGGATGGTGAAAAATCACCCTGGCGGGATTCGAACCAGTGACCTATGGGGTAAGCAGGCGATGATATTACCTCACCGCCAACGAGGCCGGAGTAATAATCATTAGACAAGAGTGATTCTAGTCTGGTGTGGAGTCACCCCCGCTACATACCCTTATGGTGGTTACGCCTATGCTATGTGTTACCCAGGGTAACATATAGACGTAGGTGGTAAACTATCAACTTTTTTGGAGTTAAAGAAGGTTTTACTATGGTGGCACAGATTGGTTGGTTATTCATTCGGGAAGGTGACCGACGCCTGAGGTCAATTAGCGCGAATAAGGATGGGTGGGTAGAAGGAAAGAAACAATTATATAATGATGGAGGAAGGGTGGAGAGAAACCTTGAGTCGGCATTAGACTTTTCATGAAAATAGGTGCCAATGGGTCCATAACGTCCGACGGGCGAAGCACTCTGCAGTGCTGACAAGTGAATAAACGATTAATAAAAACAATAGCTAACCTCCTTTGTAGACAAGGCTTCTACCCCTAACTGAGTCTTGATAATAGCAATGAATTTTTAAAACCATGTTCGGTATTAAAATTCAGCGTGAAAACTAAGCAATTGTTTTTAATTATAATTATTTGGTTCCACGAAGTAATGCCTGAAACAGTGTCTTATATAAATAAACGATAACGGAAGAGAAGTTTGGATTGGCAAAGCTGTCAATTTGACTGTAGACATTCAGTTGATGCCATTCTATTCGGAAATGCCTCCGTGAACACCAATGAATGTAACTTGCGGTTAACGTTGAAGTTGACGTTCACGACTACCATAGACGTGTCATTATGCCCACGCAGGGTTCCTCTCTTATTCTCCTCCTTTTCTAACATCATCCGAAAGCCCATTTTGCGATTGGAGTTGACTTTAAACGTCAACCATGAATGGGGAACATGCATTACTTTTTAACTTTACTTAACAACTTTGTCTTATGAACATATTTCCGGTAAAAAATTACATGCGCTCTGCGTCATCAAGAAGCAACTTCATCAGGAATATGAAGTAAGACTTCATGGAATGGTATCGCTATCAGTAATCCGAATTGTTCTCATGTCCAACTGTTTTAATCGTATCAGAGGAAAATAATCGTTCGTATTACCTCTGTAGTGGATAACGAACTGGTATGAATTGATCCACCCAGTCGAAATAGGTACAGGTAGAGCAGTGATGCGATACCATGCATTTACATTAGATTGTCGAGAAGCTATTTTGTATCACGTGATTTAAAAATTATTGCCCTTAAATTGTATGCCCTTTTTTAAGGCTATTGTTAATGCAAGTGGGTGATGCATATACATATGCATTAGGTACATAGTTGAGTTTGCAGTCAAATTTCCTACCATGAATGCCACTCAAATATATCAAATAAATTTTAATGCAATTTCCCCATTGAAGTCTCGCTCACGACATTGGTCCCCTCTCAACCGGAACCTGTTGACAATCGCCTTCCATCTTCGCTAATCTTCGGGTGCAGAGCCTTCTGCAGGCACTTATCCCACTGAATGTAAACATAAAGACGATATGCTTCTTTTCGTAATTAACGATATATGTGCACACCACTTAAAGGATGGGAATATATGTGCAGCTTTGATAGAGATTATAATAATATAAGTCAATTATTACTGTCGTACTGACGTGGAAAAGCGAGAATTGCAAGAGGAAAGAGCTGAAAATGAAAAACTGTGTTCTAGGCTCGTCCTTCGCAAGCGCTTTTGTTAGCCATGAATTTAAAAGTTGGGAGTGGTTGCAATTGGAAGTTAGCGGTTGGCATTCACGTTTGACGCTTTCTCATGGTCGTATGATTACGTGACCTAATGTATAGAAATTGCAGTTGACGTTGAAGCTTACCGTCCAACCCAATATGAGTAGCGTATATGACAGCTAATTTTCTAACGATCAAAAAATATTTATTCTATCTGTAGGTATAATATTCAACCGCTAGCAAAACTATGTATCTTTAAAAAGGCATAAAAACAAAAAAGTTATGCGATCCAAAATGGCATCTCAATGGTGTGATGTCACCGCACGAAATCCCTTCTTTATTCCAATAGTATATCCTCGACATGGATCTAATAGCATTCGTACATAGCCTTTCTTATGGGAATTAGGAACGATTTTTTTCGTCAAATTCGGATAACCCAGCTCAATTAAACAAGAAAAAGAGTGATAGTACTGGAGAATATACCACTCCGTGATGTCATCCACCTCGTTTTCAATGACGTAGCGTTTTCACTCCGCAAAGCGCGCGTAATATATGACAAGGGATCTTATCCGCATCTCACATCTTCATAAAACAATATCGATTGCCACCAAATTATTTGTTCTGTTTTTTTTAGAATGACGTTTACATGCAAATATTTTAATTTCAATTATGCACGTTTTTCTCGGCATGAGCTTTTGACTTAAAACATTTGATGAAATGAATGTACAACTCTATCGTCCTAGAAGGCCCCGGTTGACCTCGGTTGTCGGTCGCATCCACCAAAACCAGCAACCAACCGGAAGTGGTTCAGGTAAGTTCCTATATTTTAATTATCATGGGTAGTAGCATTTTATTTAACACTAGAACGCCCGGAGGGGTCATTTTGACCCAAACGTGTTTTAAAATTTATATTTTGAGCTCATTTTTTAAGAGAGTAAAATTTCCACCCGTGAATTTTAGTATTTTTAATAGTTGTTTGCATACAAAAATTTTTATCTTCCTAAAATAATCCATTCAGCAGTTAAATTATATTTTACCTTGAACGCCCAAATGGGGTCAATTTGACCCAAGCGTTCATTTGCGCGTTTTATCTTTACCGAAGGTTCTTTTTTATCAGCATTCATGTCATTATTCTGCTACTATTATTTGCATTTGTTTACTGCTCTCTCGTCTTATCTTTTTCATTCAGTTTTCTTCAATGTTCATGTCACATTTCTAAACAGTTTTGTTTTCTTTCCCCTTCAAATCCTCGTACTCTCACTTTTCGTCTTGCTTACGTGTGGAATATTTAGTAATCACTTTGTTGATACCATCATACACTGTCACATTTACGGTTTGAGGAGAATGCAATACTGTTCCCCGCTTTCGCATAGACTTTGTTGACTTTTACTCTGATTATCCTTCTTCGGATGACGCAGTCTTTCTCTCAGTTCCTGAAAGGGAAGTTCGTGGCTTCTTTGGTAATCGTAGGTGGTAGCTTCACGGTTCATGGTTTTTGAATTTGCGATGTGATCATTATTTTGAGGTGGTCAAAATGTCTCAAAAATAAACATTACCTTCTGCTAACATTCTTGCGGAGTTGAATAAGATTCAAAAGGATTAGTCAGATGGTGGAGCGTGTTTAGTTGACAATTTCGACGACGAGCTGATACTTGAAACTTATGAAGAATCAACAGAATCCTCAGAATGTGAATATAAAGTTTATAATTTTGGCAGGATAAATCATTAATCAGAAAACAGGCCCACATAGCGTATGGAGGGAAAGAGGACGACGCGGCCACCGACCCCGTCGTGGACTTGCATGTACTTCCCCTGTAGATCACCACGCTGTCGATCGTAATTCAATGGCAGAGGAAGAATTACCTGCTGATGATGCCTACGTACACTCAAGTTAGAACCACACTTCGCCAGATGGGAGCACATGGAAGGAAGTGGCTTTGGATTCAACGCCTCGAGGACGACTTTCCTCGCAGAATATTCTGAGGGAAGAGCCGGATCCCACAGTCCATGCTAAACAATATATGAGAGCAGCGTGGCAAGTTCTTGGCGTTTGTTCATAAATAAATCCATAGTGAATAATGTAAAAAAGTGTACTGAGACAGAGGCCCACCGAGGCCTTGAAAACAATGAGTGGTCCGTCAGCATTGACGAATTAGAAGCATTCATTGCAATGTAAAAACAAGGAGCTTCACTCTATATGTTCACATTCTAGGGGATTGTCTTTCTGTAAGGACAAGATGCCTAGGAACCACTTCTGTGAAATCATGAATTTTTTTTAAGTTTCCTGAAAAATCAACTACATATATTCGCTTGCAAACTGATAAATTTGCATTGATTTCCTCCGACTGGAATCATTTTATGGAAAATTGAAAACTTTGTTACAAAACGCTTTGTTACAAACTTTGTTACAAAGCGTTTGTTTATAACAATTGACGAACAACTTTCCCTACCAAAGCTAGGTGCCAATTCTCTCAGTTTATGAATTCGAAGCCTGATAAATACGGTCAGAAATACTGGATCGTTGTAGATGTTGATTTGAAGAATGTGCTCACTGGGTTCCCTTACTTAGAAAAAGTTGATAACCGTCCCAATAATCAACAAATTTCGGATTATGTAGTGATTTGTCTTATGCAGCCTTTTCTGTACAAAGGCAGAAATGTAACTACGGATAACTTCTTTATATCCCTGAATTTGGCTAATATGCTGAAGGAAAAATGCATCAGTTTAGTTGGGACAGTAAATCGCTCCAAACGAGATGTACCGATCTCTCTCAGTAAAAAGCTGTATTCTGTAAGCTGTATTATGGAGAAGAACTGTATTCCACTAGTGTACTGTAATGTGATGATATTATATTGACGGTGTACCAAGAAAAAATGAGAAAACATTTCTTACTATTCAGTTCTCTTCACCCAATCGTTATTGTAACTAATTATAAGAAAATAATTTCAGAAACTGTGTCGTATTATAATGCAAAGAATTGTAGTGTGGATATTGTTTACAAAATGGCGAGACAGTTCTGAGTCTAAGCATTATCAAGGAGGTGGCCTGTTCATTGTATTTATAATAATTTAGGTATTGCAGCAATAAATGCCGTAGTAATGCATAGAGCCGTAACTGGGAGGAAAATTTCACGAATGAATTTCATCCAACAGCTTGCGGAAGAACTCCGTTCTAATTACGTGAAAATGAGTCAAGCGCCACCTTCAGAAGTAGATGTAGATACAAAAAGAAAGAAGTGTGAACATAAAGAAAACTGTAAAGTGAATAAAACAATTTTGAAATGTCAATTCTGCAAGATGGCGACCTGTGGTGTGCTAGAAGCACTGAATACACGTTTGTCAAGTGTATGAACAAAAATCTGTAAAAATATAGTTTAAACAATTAAAATGTTTAATTACAATTTATGATAATGTAATGGAGCAATATATTTTTACAATTTCTATTACAATAATAAAAAATAATGAACCAATCGCTTTTGATTTTTCGGAAAATTCCTGTTTAGATACATAAATAAATATTACGAGTATGTTAATTGCAACAAAACTACAACAACGATAAATAAATAATTTCAATTAAGTGGGTGACATTTGTTCATAATTATGTGTCACAATTTTAAACGAGAAAAAAATAAAACTGAAGAAAACAAGAAAATTATACCAAAACTCAAAGTAGATATTTCAATAAATAATTATAATGAGAAAAAAATGAACATAACTAACTGAATAAATCAATGAATGTGAAAAATAAGGGTGCTAGTTAATAGAAAAACTAAAAAAATATAAACATGTGCATGCCTCATGAGAAATATATTTATTAAATATCGTGGGTCAAAATGACCCCTTTTGGGCGTTGAATGATGTCGAGAAGTCCGGGCGTCCTAGTGTTAACGTGCTGCGATGGCTAATGTCATTTTGCACATACTGTCTGCCACGTGCAGACAGGGGCAACAGCACTCGGACGAATCGCAGGATCGTCGCCACACTCGAGCCGAGCCCAACGATGCTGAATTTCGGTGGCTGACCGGGAACCGGTGTTTCCATAGTGGTAGGTCGTTGCCCTTAAAATTATTATATAAACCATTTAAAAGTATAATAGAAATTGTTATACATATATATAGTACGTAGAGCTAATAGGTATATGGATAAAAAACACGAAATATGCGGATAAGAATACGTAGTTTTCCACGCCGCATTGCGCGCCTCACTCGTTCATTTTACCTTTTGCCATTCCTTCCCGCAGTTGATTTTCTCGAGTCTCGTTCGTTTCTCCGGCTCCCTCACCTCCCCCTAAAACCATTCTCCCTCCTACCCCCCCCCCACTCCCCTTCATCTCCCCTCCTCCCACCCCTCTTGGCTTTTTCCCCCCCTCCCCCACCCTTATCGCCAGTCGACACCGCTCTCCCGTCCTTCCACTTTATCTCGTTCTCACTTATCGGTCGAAAAAACCTCAACGTTGATAATATCTCTCCCCATGCTGCGAAAGTCGAAATATTTTCCATTACGGATGAAATGGGGAAAATATTCGTAGGAATAGAAAAAAAAGTATTCTATTTACGACTAAAATTGCAATTATATATGGATGTATTTCGTTGTTTTTGTATGCGTTTTGCATGCTTTTTTGCAATCATTTACATTTTGATTCTTTTATTTTTTGTTTCTTTAAATGTTTCACATGTGAGCACAAGAATTACCTTAGCATTTACATGAGATGGTTAATATTGTGCAAGAAAGTATACTTTTTATTGTAAGAGGCCGGACACTTCCTCTGTCTTTTTCCAACGCACCCACCTAAGCATCCCACGGTCTCTTCGCTCTTTCCTCTGCTTGCACCTTACCTGACACATTCCTTTGGTTTCCGGTCGCTTCATTCCCACCCATAGTTGCTGCAACCTCAGCGACCTACGAACCTCACGCCACGGCAACGACGACGAATGGGAGAGGTGAGTGCCGATCACGTGGGGACGCCAAGGTGGAGTTCGAGAGAGAGCAAGAGGCTTCGCGGCTCTCAGTTGATCGCGAGATGAAGAGCAGTGTAACGGTGTAATCGGTCCAATAAATAGTATGGTCTTAACCGCGCCATTTCTTTTAATTCTTTTCCCTGTACTTCCTCTGACGGACCCGTCGCGGTCATAATCTTTACAGTCTATTGTTTTTTGGCACAAGCATCCTTTTATTTCTATTAAAGCTATTTATACCGAGAAAGTGAGTACTTGGTTCATTCTATATTTTGTCGCATGTATACGCACATAAAATAATAGTCAACATGTGGCCACATGTTTGATGTGGGCGACATCAATCAATCAATTAGGTACTTAACCGAATAAATGGATCGAGCCCGTGGACCATCATGACTGATTTTCATGGTAGTCATGTCCACGTATCCTTATTGGAAATATCCATGTTCCACCATTGATTCCCCTTTAAACTCCTCGTATCTTTTCCCTCTCTTTACACCGTCCAAGATTCCTATTCTTCTGCTACCTCTTTCAGACCTGCCCATGAATATACATATGGATCTAAATCATCGGCGCCACTGTACGGGTAGAAATAATGCCTAGCTTTCAACGGCGATGCAATTGGCATGGTCCGCTTGTGTGTGTCAAAAAATAGCCGGTGTTTAAATGGAGGCCGATTCCGGTACATTTATTTCCAGTATCTCCAATTAAATCACGGCCTTTCCTTCGGCATGGTTTCGCTTGTGTGAGTGTCAAAAAAGGCCGGTGTTCATAGGGAGGCCAATTCAATGCCCTTTATTTCCAGTATCTCCATTTGAATCACGGCCTTTCCTTATTAGAACCACCTTCTCTAGAGTGGCGGCGCCACAATCTGCTTGGTCCTGATTTTTCGGTGCTTGCGGAATGTTTGGCAACAACCACTGGGGGCAAGTTTAGGATTCATATGTATATTCATGGACCTGCCTAACCTCCTTCCCCCTCTACCGCCTTCTCCACCATGTCAATATCCTTCAACACGTCCTGCAGCCGTAAAGTTGCTAATTTCTACACCAGAGGGTTCACAGGCCCGGCGATCACGCTCCAAATTGTGCGCGTAACGGCCATGTTACTGCTTGGCAATTGGCTCGTGGTTGGGCCTTCTAGCAAATATAAAATAGAGCGCGCGCGGACATCCTTGGTATTGTTCGTGGGGCCAGAGCGAGCCGGTACATGTAACGCCAGACATGGTACCCATTGGGTTGTTTACATACCGGTGCCCGGAGACAGGATGGGGTTAAGAATGTGTGGGTGGTGAAGGAATGTTGAATTAATGGTTTGGTAATGGTACGTTACCTTGTGTACGCATACGCGTGGTTCGGGACGCGCTACTTAAGTATATTACTTAATACTTAAATGCCCCAGCGGATTCCCTCTCTCTAATCCCTCATATTGGATTCCCTTTCTCTCCTGACGTAACCCACGCCCCCTCCTTCGTCCTCCTCTCTGTCCGGGTTTCGCTTTCCATTTTGTCAACAATCTAAATTGACAACCCAAAATGAAACCCACCTGTCAGGAATACCGCTGGTGTAAGCAGATGGTTCCACCATAGTATAATCAAAAAGTCTTTTCATTTATATGCTATCTACTTATAGAAAAATGTTCCCTTTGCATATTATAAAAAGCACAATCATACTTTCCTAATTATATTTTTTTTGCAAATTGATCTTGTATTTTCATGTGGTCAAACAAAACAATGGGTGAAAAATGGAATAATATGAATACCATTTTCGTTAAAATGTTTTTACAAGAAGCAAGTACTCCCAGAAAATTGAATGACAGTAATTTTTATTTGCTTTTTTGAGTACTTTCTTTAATTTACTGGAATTATTGAAGTAAAATGCATTCATTCATAAAATGGTGCTTTAGTCGACTCATACGGCTGAAAAAGTGATTGTTAAAAATATATTTGTCGTGTAGTGTGCATATTTTGTGCCTGAATATTGTTTTTAAATATTTAAGGCATATCATTATTTATAAACAATGCAAGAGCCGAAATTTAGTATTTGTATTTGTTCGCAAAGTTTCAACGGAATCTCCTTCAAGCGACAGGATCGAATTCTTCCTCCCCAACCTCTCTCTCCGTTGGAAAATGATGCTTGCGTTGTGGACATCACTCTGAGGGTTTGGGTATGTGCTTATGGCTAAAGTAATGCCTTCCTATTCCGAGGGCTTGAGTTCGGTTCTCAGCTGGAGGCGAGGTTTTTCACACGCTGAGATCAAAGGAGAGAATAAATAGCGCTTTGACGCACAAAAGTGAAGCCAGTTTTTGTGCGAAAAATAATCCGCCTATCATATCTACAAAGCGCAGTATGACCATGACCTTCATGAATTATGCAACTCTTTTTCGTAAATTATTTCCATTTTACATTTTTCGAGAAAAATCTGAATCCGAAACACACGGAACATGCTTCCATGTCTATGAGTTATGTGAGCAACTAAAAAAGAGAATTGATGACGTATTGACGCACAGCAGTGAAGCCTGTTTTTTTAAGTGCCTTGCATAGCTATCGCGCTTAGTTTGTACATAACTTTCACGAAAAAGTTCTTTCGTCTCTGGATTTTTTCCGTTTAGCATTTACTCGAGAAATCGTACCGTACCGCGATACTCACTTACTCAGTGATTCAACCCGGAGGTTGGATAGTTGAGGGTAGAGCTCAACCCGGACTAAGCCACAGGCGTGTGAATTTCACACACGTAGGGATTTCATTTCATGCCACTCAAATATAGCAAAAAAATTTTATGCAATTTACCCATTGAAATCTCGCTCACGACATTGGTCCCCTCTCAACCGGAACCTGTTGACAATCGTCTTCCATCTTCGCTAATCTTCGGGTGCAGAGCCTTCTGCGGGCACTTATCCCATTGAATGTAAACATAAAGACGATATGCTTCTTTTCGTAATTAACGATATATGTGCACACCACTTAAAGGATGGGAATATATGTGCAGCTTTGATAGAGATTATAATAATATAAGTCAATTATTACTGACGTACTGACGTGGAAAAGCGAGAATTGCAAGAGGAAAGAGCTGAAAATGAAAAACTGTGTTCTAGGCTCGTCCTTCGCAAGCGCTTTTGTTAGCCATGAATTTAAAAGTTGGGAGTGGTTGCAATTGGAAGTTAGCGGTTGGCATTCACGTTTGACGCTTTCTCATGGTCGTATGATTACGTGACCTAATGTATAGAAATTGCAGTTGACGCTGAAGCTTAGGTTTTCACCATTCGTAAACCGGCTATAACCCTTACCGTCCAACCCATAATGAGTTGCGTATTTGACAGCTAATTTTCTAACGATCACAAAAATATTTATTCTATCTGTAGGTATAATATTCAACCGCTAGCAAAACTATGTATCTTTAAAAAGGCATAAAAACAAAAAAGTTATGCGATCCAAAATGGCATCTCAATGGTGTGATGTCACCGCACGAAATCCCTTCTTTATTCCAATAGTATATCCTCGACATGGATCTAATCGCATTCGTACATAGCCTTTCTTATGGGAATTAGGAACATGCAATTAATCGAAGTCGATGAAACGTGCAATGAAAAATCCGAGGATATTTGTTCGGGGGCGTTCAAAGGCTTCACCCGGATTTGAACCCGGGACCCTTCGATAATTAGCCAAGCGCTCGACCCAATAGGCCATCACGCTCCCTCGCACATTTAATACCGCGAATAATCCTTATGTTCATGATCCATTTGACTATCCAACCATCCAAGTAATCCATTCAATATGGTCGATGGCGCATTGTAATAGCTTCCATATTTCCCTGTGCCATCGTGTTGTGGGGTTCCATCTATATTCTTCTTTAATCTATGGTCACATGAATCCGGGGATACCCAGCTCGTTGCGATATGGAGAGGAATTGCTATATCCTATGTATATTATAGAGATAGAGAAATTGTGAAAGGGTGGAGAGATGACTCGTGCCTTCATCGTTAGTCTACGTTTGACGAAAGTTGTCCAGGGGTCACTCCGTTTTATGTTCTATCCGAATGAGTGAACAAGAGTGAGCAGAGCACAAAAGCACTGGTCCATCATCGGGCGTACATGCCCGAGGCCTCGTGTATTTGGATCTTCGCACCGGGCTTCCTTATATTCGCTCTGGCATGTAACGTGAACTTCTAAACGTGAAAAATATTTATATGAGAATGATTGCTGTATTTGTTCCTCTTCCGTATTAATTTTTTCGTCATATTTTATTTATTTATCTATCACGTGATTCAATGTGGCCCCATTCCTTCTCTATATCTGTCATTGGAGTATATAGACTTAATTTCACGCTTTCTGCAAGAATTGGAGCGAGTACTTGCCATTTCGCTAGAGAAAAATTTGATATTAATTGGTGACATGAATCTATGTTTATTAAAATGTGACGATACTTCTTACCAATATCAAGCCATTATGGCTAGCCATGGTCTAGAACAACTAATTCATGTCCCTACTAGAATTACGAAAAGTAGTAAAACCTGCATCGATCACATTTTTTGCCGAAGCAGAGATAATTTTCAATATGAGGGAAGTACAAACGATTGGGGTGTTACAGACCACCACGCAATTACATGTAACTTAGTTACTAATATTTCATTTAATACGTGCGAGCGATCACATCAAAGTAATCGAAAAATTGACTTAAATCATTTAAATAATATTTTGCTAGAATGTAATTGGGACGATGTTTACTCACAGCAAAATGCTTCTCAAGCCTATGGAATCTTTATGAATAAATTAAAGTGCTGCATTGACCAAGCTGAGTATGTTGCAAAAATCAGTAGATCGGAAAAATTAAAGAAACCCTGGATGACTCATTCTTTGCGAAAAAGGATGTCTAGGCGGAATATATTGTATAATAAAATTAGGAAACAACCTGATAATGAAAAATTGAAAAGACATTATAATTCATACAAACGACGATTAGATAATGATATTAAGAATTTTAAAGAAAATTACTATATGTCTCTTTTCAATAGTAATGTAAATAACACAGCTGCTCAATGGCGCACCTTGGACTCACTTATTGGGCGCAATAGAAGGGATGGAAATATATTGAAGATAAAATCTAGAGACGGAAAAGTTGTCACTGAAAGTCAAAATATTGTCGATGAATTCAGCCTTCATTTTGGAGAAGTAATAGATTCTTTAAGTAACAATATAAAAGTGCAAAGTGATTTGGAGAGATATAAAGAAATTTTTCCACCCTTTAACGTAGAAGAATCACTCTATTTGATTCCTACTAATGAGAAAGAAATTAGTACCATCATTAAGGATATAAAGCCCAAGAAATCCAAGGGTATTGACAATATTTCTGCATATATTATCAAAGCAGTCAATGAAAACATTTCACATGTTCTTGCTTACATAATTAATCTAAGTATGCAAACAGGTTTATTTCCTAATCAGTTAAAAACTGCGATAATAATACCTATTTTTAAGAAAGGAGATAAAATGGACGTTAATAATTATAGACCAATATCCTTACTATCTGTCTTCTCTAAAATAATGGAAAAAGTTATCAAAAATCGACTTCTTGGTTTTCTAAATAAGCATTCATTTTTTAGCAGTAACCAATTCGGATTCCGGTGTGGCAAAAGTACAGAAGATGCCTTACTAAAATTATGCTCAGACTTGAACGAAGGACTTAATAGGAATTTCAAAGTTGCTGGCCTATTCATAGACATTACTAAAGCTTTTGACTCAGTAAACCATAACTTACTAATGCAGCGATTATGGGAAGCTGGTGTTCGGGGTATTGCGTACGACTGGTTTCAAAGTTATCTTTGTGACAGAGACCTATGCGTGCGTATTCAGAATTGCTGCAGCAATAAGATCAAACTAACCTGTGGCGTGCCACAGGGTTATGTGTTAGGCCCCCTACTGTTTTTGATTTATGTGAATAATTTATGTACCGGTAGGTTTAAGGGTAAATTAACGTCTTTTGCTGACGATACTGCATTAATTTATTCTTCTCATAACATTGGTGACTTGCATGCTCAGATGCAAAGTGACATTAAAGCACTAAATATGTGGTTTTCAATGAATTATATGTTGCTAAGTGAAAAAACAAAATATGTTGTATTTACAATGAGTAAAACTATCTCACTTAGAAATAAACTGTATTATCAATGTAAAAGTTGTATTCAAGGTAATTCTTCTTGTGATAACTGTATTGTGATAGAACAGGCAAGTTACATAAAATATTTAGGCATATTTATTGATGAAAAATGTAAATGGAAACTACACCTGAACAAACTAAAATCTGAAATGATTTCCATTGTCAGAAAATTCTACTTCCTCAGATACATATGCCCAGAATCAGTATTAAGAATTGTCTATTATGCCTTGGTCAATTCCAGACTACAATATGGAATTGTATGCTGGGGTGGAGCCTACTTTACCACCATCAAACCTTTGATGGTTGCACAAAATAAAGTCATTAGAGTTATGACAAGGTCATTAAAAAGAAGTCACGCTTTCCCACTTTATAAGGAATTAAATATTCTACCATTACGGCACCTATTCATATATAAAGTCCTCAGAGTATTTTATAATCGTAGCGGTGAAAAGGCCAAACGAAAAACATACTCTACGAGATTAAAATCGGATGTTATAGTACCAAGGCCGAAAAATGAAATATTTCGGCAATCATATCAATACCTGGGGCCAAAATTATATTATTTATTTTCCAAATAACGTGACCAAGGTAGAGACAGAATGTGAATTCAATAAAGCTGTTACAAACTGGCTTATGAGTCATGAGGAAGTGGAATTTTTATTTAAAAAGGTTATATAAAATATTATTTAATTGTGTGTATCTGTATAAGTAATATGTCTATGTATGAATGCACTTAATTTTTCTTAATTTTTCTTTTTATTATTATTTATCACACCATGTATTATATGATTAGCACCTTGCCTGCCCGTCATATTTATTTTAATGGTAACCCCAACACAGGTATTGTTCCTCTGGGGTACCTATATTCCATTTATGTATGTAAATTGTCAAATGTATTTTCTAATGGGTAATGGAATAAATATATATTAAATATATATATTATTATTTCATATTTGCACCCGGGGCCTAAAAAAACGAAAATGGTGACCATGCAGTATATTTCAGTGCTGTTAGTAGTAGTAGTCATAAGAGATAGAGAGACGAAGTAGAGCTCTCCTCAAAGTATTTAACTACTAGGACTCTGGAATTTATATAAGTTACATGACAAAGTTTGGAAAATATTTAGGTTAATATTTAACAGCAGTCCAACACACGGTATTTGCGTAGTAATCTCCAAAAATTTCTGGGGGTTCAATCAAAAACTGGACTCTCTTTTCCTTTGCATCCGAGAACCAAACTTTTAATATGGATGAAAAAAATTTTAATTATTATACTACACTTGTAAACTTGGATTTGTAAACTTTTAGACTTGGATTAAAAACGAAGAATTTTAATGTCTCTTAAATGAAAATCGGCTATGGACATCGAGTCTCAAATTCAGGATCGCATGCTTTCTGCGCCAACAGTAAGGATGGGTATTCAGCCGAGATATCTCCGTCACCACCGGGACTCAAACCCGGGACCTCGGGACGGTGTAACCACCAGATCCACCTTCGAAGACACAGAATGAAAGAGAAGATGATTTAGAATGGAAAACATTTTTTTCCTCCCCCGCTGGACGATATAACAACCTCATCGATCGTTGGCCGCCGTGCGTGCCTCGCCCGCGTGTGATTTTGTGCACATGTGGGTGAGCGCACGGGCGGGCGTGTGTGGCCCGCGGCGTGGTCTCACTAATGGGGAGCGGAAGGCGACGCAGGGCTGCCCGCGTGACCTACTTCAACGGGGGGCAGCACGCCCTCCTGAACCCCCGGTTGCCCGGTCACGCACGCTCCGAGAGAATGCCCACGAAGCATCTGCTACACTCCTGTCTCCTCGCTCATCATTCTCAGACTAATGGGCGTTGCTGCCGTGAGAGTTCTTGGGAGAAGAGAGTGATGAGATGGAGGAAGGCGTCGTTAGATTCGGTGAAAGGATACCGGCTGTCGGACTGAATAAAAGCGCTTGATATGCGAGCGATGCATGGATTCGAAAGAGCAAGATTATTGAGATTCAAGGATGGGATGAGGAGGATACCTGAGGAGAATAGAGACAAAGTTTTTCTTTGACCAAAACCCAAAAACTCAATTGACGTGGATCATACAAGTCTAGGAGAGACCTAAAGAAAATGAACATAGTAGAATAATGAATAGGAAACCGAAATGTATTCTGGAAAAAATGCGTAACTATCAGGGCTTCCCGGGGAAGATAAACAGAGAAGATGTGGGATATATGGCCAGGAGAAAGAAAAGTGCAACAGAGAGAAAGAATGAAAAACAAATACTAGAGGGATATATTCAGAAGATTTAGACGATAATGTGTGAAATCTCAACTTTATGATTAAATACAGAATAGTAATTTTCCACTAATAAGATTTATGGATTTGTGGAACGTTGCAGTTTTTTATTTAATCGCCCTGGAAGGATAGACAGAAAGAACGGAAACCACGAAAAAGCTATTTTTCGTGGTCCATATATGGCCAAAACTCGAAGAGAGAGAAGAATATGGGATAAGTAGAGAACACTTTACAACAACAATTTGAAAAACACTTTACGTCAGGCAGACTAGGTTGTATTCAGGAGAACGTGGACGCAGGCAAGGCCTTACTCCATTCACCAGGCCAGGGCCCACTCAACAATACATCGACTCCTAAACAGGCAGCGTGAACTTGCAAAAACTGGCGCAAGCTCTCAGTATCTGTTCCTTCACGATAAATAGTCTCATATAACACCAGGATCGCTCTGTGCATCCCTCCACCGACATCCCATTTCGCGCTAAACTTAATCCTCCTCCTAATGCTCTAATATGGGTTAAGGTGTTAGTGGGCGAATTCACTTTCTTAATTAAGATATTATTGAATCAATAGAATAATACTTACTACTTTTCACACTATATTAAGTACCTCGAATGGTTTTGACGCTATGCCCGAAGCCTTATTAAGAGGTTCACTGTTACCCCCTACCTAAAATCCCTGTAGGGATTGTTATTTCACAGAAAAACTCCATTGCATCAAGGAGGCGACCAGTATATGAAATCATCTGCACCATTATGGAAGTTATTTCTTTTGTGTCTGCGCTCCTCAAAACAAATAATAAATTTCACCATTTTCACTTATGACGCTTCAAATGTAATGCTTTCTTTAAAATCTGACGTCATCAAGTGAAAAGTAGAATTTAATCACAAAACAAGTCGCCTTTTCAGAGTTTACTGTCCCAAAAGACAAAAAGATCTCGATTAGGCGATTGCGTTACTGTAGCGGCTAGATTAGAGACTTCCCATCCTGAGGCCCTGGGTTAAAATCCCGGAGAAGGCGACGGTTATTCAGTGGAATCCTGATCCCAATCTGGGAGATATGTGGAGGGCAGCTCAAGTGAAGTGCTCTGTCCGATAGTTGGGGCGTTATACTGAGGACCTCTTGTCAACTTCCTTAAGAGTAGGCTAATGCCAATGCCGCGTTTCTCCCCAGCCTTCCTCTAAATTCCCCTACCCTTCCGCCCACTCATCCGAAATGGAGAAAATTACCTTAGTTCTCTGTTACCTTCCCGAGTAATTAAACTCCAAGAATTTTGAACATTTCACGTGAAGAAAATTTTTCAAAACATTATAAAATGTCTCAGGCGTCACTTGGTGGAAATTTTTAGCGTTCAGCATGCTGAGTGAGAAAAAAGACTTCGTTATTTCCACATTAATTTAATTTCTAACCCACCATGGTTTTAGCACTATTTCCCATTATGAAGGAATTGATTATTCCATTATCCAGGCATAATCCTTGCATTGATATAGGTAAATAATGCCGAAACTATTGTCGGTTAGAAATCAAATAGGTGTGGAATTTGCCAAGTCTTTTTTCGTTACTCAACATGTTGGACATTCTTGCATAGCTTGGGCTAAATTTGTCTGTCAATGTCGTGTGAAATCCGAAGGCCGTTCACTGCGTTTACATTTTCCTCGATCCTTGGCCCAGCTTCGCCTCTGTAACTCCGGAAGGGCGGCCTCCGGAACATTCCCGCGGAAGACGTGAAGAGCGCAAGAGGCTTTTAAGCGCCGGGCCCGCTCGTAAAAAGCGACGCTTCCGCATTTGACCTCAGAAACAATCCTGCACCACGAAGTCCACGTATGTGCAGTGATTCAGTCCCGCGTTCTCTGACGGCTGTCGCAATCAACCGGACAAGCGGGTTCGAGAATAGATAGCATCCTGGAGCGTAAAACGTCCAAAACGCTGGCGGCTGGTTTCGTCTCCGTGGCTAGCTTCTAAGATTGCCCATGTGGTCGGTTAATGTGGGCTAAGGGCAGGGTTCACCTCGAGCCGATTGCAGACGAAATGTGGGGCTTGTTTAGTTAAAAGAGGAGGCAACCGACAACTGATGTCATTTGCGCCATCAGGGCTACCGTGATAAGTAAAGGAACATTAAATTTAAAAAAAATTGAAAAGATATTTTATTCACTAACCATGTCCATTATTAAGCGAATCAATTTTCAATTAATTCTTTTTCAAGGCTGAGAGCCGATTGTAACGTTGGTCGTACTGAAGTATTGCATTGTGTTACAATAACTACAGTACTTATGAGTTTACTCAAGGACCAGGATACATCGGTGCCTTAATTATGATACCATTTAAGTACCTGGAAAATATCTTTTGGCTTCTCATATCATTTTTCTCAAACATGATTTTTTTAGTAGCACAGAAAATTAATATTTTTGCTCTGTTCCTCTCATTAGGCCCATCTAATTTCATGTTAAAATTGTGGGGAAAATGTGTGAAAAGGTAAGATTTTCTAAGGGTGTTAAGATAGGAGGATGTGTTTTCCATAATTAACTCGAATATAAGTGAAATAATATTAAATTTATTTTACGGTTGAACTTTCTTAAGGACAAGTTAGTAGATTGATACTGAAAGGATCGTTTGTGGAATGGATGGAGAAAAACCCAGATTTGGCATTATCTTTGTGGAAGCGATAGGTATTGATGTTAAGGATCGGATTGGTATGGTAGCTACTGGCCTTCCATCGCGAGGATCCGGATTCAAATCCCGGCTGTAGCGGAGACTTATCCAACAGAATCGCGATCCCTACTTGGGTGGAATATTGATGACACTACAAGTCCCGTTTTGTTAAAACAAAGCTAATGCCATAACCAGGTTTCTTTCCATCTTTCCTCAATGGGAAACATGCGTAAAATGTTTTTCTCGTATTTAAGTATTGAGCCCAACAAATTGAAGTAGTGTGAACGACAGAAAACTGCCACTAGAACCCAACTATAATAATCTGTGTGTATGCAAATGCGTCAACTACAGGAATAAATAATGTCCCTTCAAAAGTGCATAGAAATTTAAAAAAGTAACATATTCCTAAACGATATCTTGGTGGCATGACGTCACAGTACGGTATCACTTTTTACTCTACATGTATTTCAACAGGAAGGATCAAATTTATTGTCTTCCACAAAGTAAATGAAAAAGAAATTTACGTCAAATTTCGAAAAACAACCCAAACCTCTGGGGGAAATACGTCGTATTGCTGCTAGCAATGCCGTTCCGTGACGCAATCCTCCGGTCTCCCGATGGCGTAGTTTTCCCACGCCGCCAAGCGCGCGTTATTTTCAAGAAGAAATATTTCAATAATACACATTCTATACCAATTTAATTAATGTCCTATGTATTTAAAATGCGTACTTAAAATACAAATAGTTGTTAAAAATAATGCACGTTCCCCATTTCCCACGTCAATTACCTTCCTCCTCGCCTGTCCTTAATGGGGAAAATGACCTGATCTGTCGGTCGACTCCTCAACAACCAAACTAGCCAAAGGTACTTAATGCCCTTTTCTCCTTGCGCATAAAGGGGAGAGAGTCTCAGTATAGTCCTTTAAAAAGAATTTTCGGCAGGAATCGGCGATGGGACTCTGGCCAATCTGAGAGCAGTAGTTACTCAGTCATTTAGACTGCCAGCTGCATAGGGAAACACTTTCTGAGGACGCCCAGTTAAGCCAAGTTATGGATCGTTGGACTCGGCTCCACCTGTGATGGGTAATCGTCCAATCAGTTCCGCTTACAGTTGCCCCTGTCTGCAAGTGACCGGCGATGCGCAAATTTCTAAGAAGTACAAAATGAGATTAATTGTCGTAGCACTTTCAACAAAAATACTGCTACTGAGGATGATGTTAGCAGAATGGGCGAAACGTCACCATCTTCCAGATGTCACCGTGGAGAAAATCAGAGAATTGTCTCTTCCATCAAGGGTGCCCGCCTTCCGTTCCCACCTATCGCAAACATTCGAACAAGAATGTTTGCGATCGGTGGGAAGTATGGATGAAGAGATTAAAGGTGTGCGAATGCCGGAAGAAAAGTTGTAGGTAGAATGTGGAGCATATCGAGGAATGAGTGTTTGCCAAGGGAAGCGGGAATCGCAGTGAAACAAAAGTGTTCTCCTCCCGATGTTATTATATGATGGCAAAACCTAGGCAGACCAGGGGCCTGATTCTGATGCTTTCCCGATGCTCAACTTTTCCTCCAAAACGTCATTAGTTTCCACAAAAACGTCATGACTTTCCGACACTACGTCACATGTTCCACCTTCCACCAGAGAATCGTTCACTACATCGTTCATCGTTCAATGACTGGTGAAAAGTCAAGCTTCCCTTCCACCCGTCATCCACTTGGTGGAACAGCGCTAGTGTCGTGGTGGAAACTTTCCGACGGAAGTAAGCGTGCGGAAGGTAGACATTTTTTTGTTCGCGGTTTCGAGGTACGTTGGAAATCGGCATAAGTTTGTGATGTTCGGCTCTCCAGAGGGGGTCATTGAGCCGTTCATTTAACGAATCAAGAGTTGTTCAATGAACGAATGGTGGAACTTTCCACCAGTCTTCCACTAGTGGAAGATCAGAATCGGGCCCCAGGATAGGCATAAGAGTAGGCTAAATGCCGTGGGAACGGGGTACCTGAGCAGCTTTTCTGCCAAAAGTAGGATGGATAGGGTTATGAATGAGTGAGTCATGAAATAATGTGGGATGGATGCTTCATAAATGGACATACATGAAAGAGGTGTGCTTCGCTGATTTGGCCATGTTAAGAGAGAACGGATGGGAGTCGAATAACGGAACATATATACGATAGTGAAGTGAATAGTGTGAGAGGAAGGGTCATGGGTGATTGACGTGGTAGGGACCCTTAAAAAGGAGGGATATTAGGAGACGTAAGAATAGGAGAGCGTGTATAAAGCAATACATGATTGTAATGAAAGCAAAAGCTGTATGCAAAGATTATGGAGGAAATTATTAAAAGAAAGCACGTTTTGTAGGCCTAACAGCATTAACTAAGTTCGTTAAATTTCCTACCCCGAAAGGGAATGATGTGAAGGGTACGTATCTCGTACACCTAAATGTGGCATACACATAAATAATGTGAATAATAATCATGTGGCATAAATTGTTGAGACAGGGCTTGTGCAATAAAACATTTAAAAAAGTAGAAATCCGCAAAACCATGCCCATTATTTTTGTTTCTCTACTCGCGTACCCTACTTTTGTTCCTTCACCAACTACGACCAATGGAGCGCTTCTCGCCTTTTCCCATGTGGGTTCGCAGATCCGAAACCAGGATTCAGAATGAACACGGGGCACAGTCGAGCTTTTAAGTCGAGTCGCAAGTTCCTCCCACGCCAGCGACCTTGATTCGCTTCCCGTGAGTGGCTCAAGGATTGGCTGGTGGTACATTTCGAGCCCGGAGCAGAGTCTGGGGAATTATTGGGCGCCGACTAGCTCGCTCGGAACCCCGGGGGAAAGCTCGGCTCCGAAGCAGCTTTCATCGGCTTCCACCGTCACCATCCCACCCGGACTGCCATCGAAGGCTCCGTGGACGAAGACGCACGAGAAAAAAAGTTTGGGTAAGAAAGCCATCATCCTTTCCATCAGAAGAGGTGCCTGCTGACAAGCAAGCAACCCAAGTTTGGATGTGAGGAATTATTTCCTTAAAAGCAAATTGTGTGCGGAGTAGGGTCTTACATGGCAGTGAAGATTGAATGATGACGGCAGCACAATAAAGATCGGAAGCGTTGGAAATGTGGTATTATAGAAGAATGATGAAGATCTGATGGACAAAGAGAATCACCAATGAATAAGTCCTTCGAAGGAATACGGAGGAAAGATGAATGATCTTTTGCTTTACCGGTGAATAATGTAAGAATATTCTTCCCCGGTTTCCAACCGGGTCAGAAGTTCAGGTACAGACGTTTCGATGACTAACTTCACCATTGTCTTCAAAGGGTTTAATTACAGGGCGTGTATTTTACCGAAATATTTTTTTAATAACATAATATGGCAAAATCTACGTCCTGGCAGCAACCCCCTTGAAGACGGTAGCGAATTCGGCCATTAAAACCTCGGTACCTGAACTCCTGATCCGGTTGGAAACCTGGAGAGAAAAAAGTCACGGGGGATGGTTTCCCTGGGGTGAATTTTGAAGTTCTCATTAGCCATGTACAGAGTGTGCGCTTTACGAATCCCCATTCATTGGATGTTAAAGAATTCCCAACTGTACGGGTGACAGGGATATCTATCGATTGCACTTGAAAAAGCACTGTGGCTTGACATAATTTTTCATTTGGCCATTGAATCGACAGCTGAGGTCATTTTCCCCATGAAGTTCAAGTGGGTAGGCTGGTGCGTGAAGGATAATTTGTAGAAGGAAGGAAGGCTGGAGGGAAACCCAGCGTCAGCATTAGACTTCTGTCAAAAAAAGTGACCTGAAGTCCACAATTACCAGGTTGTAAGAAAAATAAGGATATAATCAACAATAGATTCTTTTAAACCGCAGGCTCAGACTCCTCGATGGTGGCAGCACTTAGGAGGTACAGTTAATCGGCGATTATCCACAGGAGTTAACTCCTATCTGATCGATTTATATCGAGTCAACTCCACTTGGAACCACAACCAGGCTGGCGGCTACTCCGTCCAAGTATCGAATTCCGCCACTACCGATGGCGAACTCCTATAGGAGTACAGGTATGATACACACGTCCAAGTTTCACCTTCCAAGTGGACTCGTATAGGAGTCAACTCCTGAGTGTAATCGCCGCTTTTGGCTGTCAGTCACGTTTGGCATAGAATAGAATACTATATTTTCCGATCATTACACTGAATATCCAGAAATGATCCACGACGGGGTTTAGTCACTAATGGCACAGACCCATCTAATTTTAAGTATATTATAAAGGTTAAAATTTCTTGCATTATTTCAATTGAATAATTACGTTTTTAGGTTCCCCAACTGCAAAGTTTATATCGCGCCGCATTCTATTAAACCTTAATCCTAGGACAAAACAACATCAGTTCCCATGCTGGATTTTGTACCCGAGTCCTTCAGATGGTCAGGAGGGCACGTTACCAGACTGGCAACCGTGGCCGCAGATTTATTAATTAAAACTTTGTCCGACGGCGAGAAGTAATGCAGTGGTCAGTAAAAGTATTTTTCGCAGAAAGAAATACACTTGAACTTAAAGTGCATCCTTTCTCCAGTTCATATCCGCAAACTAATGCTAAAAGCCAATACTGACTTAATACGTCGCAGTTATCAAGCTGTTTTCTACATCGTCGGAATATACCTAACGTTGTTCGAATTGAAGTGAACATTTTATTTCGTATTTAACCTCATGGCTTGGCAGTGAATCCCATTCGAGATCTTTTATTGACGCTTGCGACACCATTATTGATGCGTGACTTTTGCACATGAATGGAAAACAACGAATTCTAATTAAAAGAAAAATATCGGAATCAAGACTTTCTATTAGTTCAAAATCTTGGGCTACCATCTTTCTTCAACGTTCCAAAACACGAGGAAATATAAGGTTCTTATCTGTCGCTTTTTAGTACGTCTCAAGTATTTGTGTTCATGACCCAAGTTTTGACTGTTTGTATCTCCCGCCATTCATTGCTATTTTTACAATATAGAATTTAATGACAATACAGATTGAGTGGTTATCGAAGCTGAGAGAAAATACACGAGTATAGGGTTTGGGGCTTAAAGAGTCCTAGGGTTGCAATCAACCGCTAATCATATTTCGCCGGTCTCCGAGCCATCATCTCGAGAATGCGATGACAAGTACGCGAGGTTCTTGGAAACGGTGGTCTTTTGGGATGACTTATGCGATCACATGAATGAGCGATGAGAATAGAACAAAAGCAGGCGCTCCGTGGAACCTTGGCCCCGAGCCCAAAATTGTACGTGATGATTTCCTCCGAACGGATGAGATGTCTTGTCCGTTTTGAGCTTCGGATAGCACTAAAGCTCTGCTGCTAGTCGCGAGAACGATGGGCCTTCACATGGATCGATTGAAAAATTACTACTCTGAATTACTTGACATGGAAATCAAGATGATATTGTGGTAGCCCACTTACTGATTTCATCTGGTGGTTAAATTTTCATGAGAGGGATACGCTGCCGCACTGGAAATCAATTATTATTTTCCAGTGCGGTGGTTGGAAATTAATATATAAAACATAACTGGAAAAAACTAGGAAAAAAATTCCATCTACCTTAATTAAAATGGAAAATAATACAAAAAACTAAGACACTCCGTTTGAATTCAAATTCACTTTTGTTCTTCCCCTCCTCCTATTTCTATTCCCTTTCTAATTATTATAAATAACAGGCTGTAGGAATTATCTCGACATCTTAAAACGAAGGTAGAAAACACTGATGAATTTATCGGCCTGAATTCAGACCAATCACATTACATTCGGTGATACACTACTCATGATCATGGACCTAAGTCTGTAGAAATGCATGTGACAGGAGCGGCTGGGAATTTCTAGCTTTATTTTTAAATGGCCAGTTTTACTTATTATCTGCAGTGGAAATAGTGGAATCTTGTCGCTTGAAAACTGATTAGGGTCCGAAAAGCGTAGAGTGCTTTATGATTCCTGGGTTGGTTGGTAATTTGAGAAGGTGACCGGCAACTGAGGTAATTTACGCCATTTAGAAATTATTATTATGGTAGGTAAGGGGAGGATCTTCAGAATAATAGATGAAGGTCGTAGAGAAGCATGGCTGGAGCCTATTCTGAACGCAAGCCGCCTAGGGGTCCATATAATAACGTACCATCCAACGGACGGAGTTTGTGCATGAAATGCTCTCTATACAGCACCCAACTACAGTTCAAGAATCCACTGAAAAATATCCACCTTCGAGAAGAAAAATTAGTGCTATAGCCTTTTTACGAACGTGGTCCTCGATAAATCGTCCCGAATCCCCTTGACAAAAGCGTCTGCTAATGAGCGAAGACCATTATGGGCTGATAAAGGTTGACCCTGTGCCTACGCGAATCTTCTAAAGTACGATATGCTTTTGCAGGCTATGGTAACGGGTTACGGACAATACCCATGCGCTGATCGCTTCGGCCGTTATTGCGTGTGAGTTTTCTCCCTTCATACGTGTCCGTGAGGGGAGATAGATTTGTATTGGATGATGGCTAAATTGGGAATAGAGATCGAGGTGATTTAGTGGCAAGAGTGCTAGACTCCCATCCCAAGAGCCCGGGGATCGATTCCCAGCTGTGGCCAACGTTTTTCAGTGGAATCCAGATACCTACGAATATGCTTCATGAAGAAGACTTCATGACTTCATGAAGCACCGGTTCAGGGCTTCATCCGTCGAAAGGGACGTTAAACTGAGGCCCCCTCGGCTCCCCTTGTTAACATTAGGCCAGTGTCAAGGTTTCTTCCCAACCTTCCTCCATACGCCACATTGACCTACCAAGCAAAGCAACTCAACTGTCCTCGATGGTGAAAATGAGATCAAGTTTTGGCCGCCTGCCTAAATAATCTATAAAATAACCAAGGAATCATCAAATAGACGACACTTTTTGGTGTCCAATCAGTTTTCAAGCCACGAAATATCCCTATTTCCTCTACAGATGTTTAGAAAAACTAAACCTTTCAAAACCCAAGGTAGAAGTTACCACAGTGCACCTTTTACACGAAATATCAACAATAATTGTTCAGGCTAAGTCCACAAGCTCAATTAGGTATATCACCAGCCAAACCATACATATGTAATGTGTGTGGCCTGGCTTCAGGCGCATTAAATTCTTTAACCGTTACATATTAGAAAAATGGAAGTATCCTTTCGTTAGTTACCTACAAATTGAATTTCTCTTACAATAAACTATCACACAGGTAGCAGAGATATTTTTAAAGTTTATAAGATGCGTAGATGCACATGATTTTTCTCCAGATCTAACATCCTCAAATGTTTCCCAAAACACATTATTAATTCACGATTCACGTGTTAAATTCTGTATGGTGCCACTTTTCATTCTTTCAGGATGATAGTATTGGGTTTTCAGTATAATAACTTCAAAGTATAAAACTGATAATGACAGGGGGAACAGAAAAGCAGGCCAGGTGGCGACAATATGTGTGTTATTTAGGTGATACGTCGATAAAAATGCGAAGAACAGATGAAGTCCGTGAGCTTCATGGGGTGTATCATTGTGATGATAGAGGTCGGACTTCTGGTCCGGTAAATTTTTCCGCATGTTCTCCTCCATTCTCTGAGTGATTCCTCCTCCTCACCCAACAACCCTTAATGACGCAATTGGCATCAGTTTTCGGTACCTTTTCCACATAACCGACCAAGGTTTGGGGCGGAATTTTAGAACCTCCCTTCTCCGACCACCCAAACAGTCCGGTTACCAAACGCTTTTGTTTTGTTTTGACGACTCACGGACCGTGAGCTCGTCATGGAATATCGAGAATAGTTCTTACAGGCCCCGCGCAGTGAAACTCATAAAGAACGCCACTAATAAAGCGGCGCGCACCTCCCTCGAGTTGAGTGAGCGCGAAGGAACGCATTGAAACCAGTTTCACCCTGTTGCACTCTCGCACAGATTCCCGCGATGGCATCATCTCAAACTTGAAACCCATTAAAACAAAACACCGCCCCCGAGTTTATGTACTAGCATTGCGTAATCAAATATAAGAGTTGCATAGTTTTTTCGTTACCGAAAGGCATTTAAGTGCTACGTTTTCTTCACTTTGACGCGATAATCCATTAAAATAAACTCAGATTTAGATTTAAACTTAAATTTAACAATATTTTCCCGTCAATGTTTCAAAATAGTGAAGAAAACCCTCCAAAGCTTAAGCACAAAGACGGTTTGTTTTCAAACAGTTCAAGATTTGAATTGAGAGGAGAAGTAGACAACACGGCAGAATAGCTTTTGGGAATATGAAGCCGTTAAAAAAGCGCAATTGACCATTTTGAACCGATTGGTTAAGTATTCCATGCGCCAAAATATTGATATTTATAAAAAAATAGTCGAGATACAGTCAAAATTCTTCAAAACTGAAAATAATTTACGAAAAATGGCTTTTCATATATCATCGGCATCAGTCGACAAAATTCGAGTAGTGGCCTTGCTGGGTGGAATATATCACAAATAAAGGCTTCACTTTAATACGCCTAGATATCGTCTAATAATTTCTCTCTAATAATCTCTATATATCTAAAACTCTCTAATAATTTACGAATGAAGAAGATAAATATACAAATAGGTATGAAGAATTCACCCCTAACAAGACCTCTAGCACCAAGTCCCCTCGATGACGAGAAACTCCCAATTTTCACAGCCTACCTCTCCTATTCAATCCCTCACCTCATCTCAAGGAGACAAACGAAAATTTTCATGTTGATATTCCCTTTCATCCCAATGAAATAGATCCTCTTTAGATCACTCCGTTCCTGTTGTCACTCCAATGAACTTTTATACCACCTCCGCGCAAGTGTGGAGGGAGCTTCCGTAGCCCGAACTATTTCAATGTATTTGTTTTTGTATTTCCTCGTCTAATAACCCAACCCGGAACAAACATTTTCAAATGGAAGTCTGGTGCCGGAGATAGCACTCCGTGACATGCTCCTTTCTTGTTTCTTTTTTCTACCCACTCCATCGCAATTTTTTTAATTTCCAAACCACTTTCGTTTTGAATCACACGGAGGAGAGAATCCGTTGATCCCACCAAAAAAACCTCGTCCGGGAGGATTTTCATTTCGCGGAGGTCGGAAAAGGCGATTACTTCCGCTGGACCCGCGCCACAAATGGCGACCGGGACTAAACCAAAAACCCTTCGCGGCAAATCCATGTGCAAATGCACGAAGTCCGTACTTCGCGACGGATGGTATAATTTTTTTATTGGTACGGAGGAGGAGGAGTGGAAGTGGACCCACGCTCACATACACACAGAAACCACCCCCATCTCACATCTACAACCCCACTCGATGATTTTATCCTCATCCTTCCCTCCTTCCCTCCTTCCATATGTACCCTAGAAAGGAGGGCTCTGGAAAAAAATATGAGGCACTCGTGTGAATACGTTATTGCCTCACCCGCGTCTGAAACAGTGCAGAATAAGATAATAAACTCTTGTTGCGCCAGCCTGACGTGAGGACGGAAATTACTTACGAAAAAATGGAAGAAATATTATCTCCTGGTCCACACACCCCCCAGCCACCTCAGGACTTATACAAGGGGGGATGTCCAGGAATTGAATGCGGGGGGTGGAGGAAATCTATCAAGCTATTTGGTTTTTGCAAAGACTTAAAGAACCCCATCCCCCCCGGACTTTTGAGTGGGATTTTTTGAAGTGGGCCATTGGCCCAGTTATTTTGCGCCAACGGCAGAATCATCATCTTCCTCCTTTCGATACCGCCTTCCTCTCTTCTCCCCTCCCCTCCTCTCCTTCCCCTCCCCAAAAACCCGCCTGCAAAACCCTCGGAGCTTTCGGCTCTGGGAAGGGTAAGGGTTTTGGTCGCTCAGAAGGGTTCCTCGGGGGAGGAGAGGGTGAGCCAGGGGTGTGCGGGGGTGGTGGTGGCGGTGACGATGGTGCCCCAATGCTCTTGCGACCAGAGTCCTCTGGATGGCCGTTCTCAACACTACCCCCTCATACTATGTAGTGTATTATCGGCAATCCAGAGGACTCTGCTTGCGACCATTTTCTCCTTCAAAGACCCAAGGTCTTCCACCCCTTACCTCCCCCCCTCTCTATAACCCCCCTCCCCCCCTTCCCCCGCATTAACTGCTGAAACTGTTTTCCCGAACAGTTCTGGGACCAAGGTCGCCATGCCCGACCCTTTTCCGTCAACCCCATATCCCCACACAAACCCCTCCACACACACACACACACACACATCCGGTGTTGTGAATCTTAAACAATGTTGTTGGAAATTGGCCGAGGGGAAAGGTTTCCTGCGGATCTTATTTCCTGGGGACCACGACAATGACGTGGACGTGACGTCACGACCTCGAGGTATCTTGACTTTTAAAACGAAATTATTTTCTTATTTGTCGAGGTTTTGACGTTGAAGTTGCGTCATTTTCGGGGCCGTGGTGCTCATAGCATTGTCGTTGACGGGAGTCACATGCTAAGGAGATGTTCATCTATATGTACAAAATACCGTACAAGTCACCTCGAGGGTGTGTGGTACGTGATACGCACGGCACGTCGCACGATATATGAGTAAATGTTCTAAATTAACGCCGAAGAAACCTTTCAGAAACTGGTGATTGAATTATTTCAAAGGATCTTAAAAACGATGTTGGAAATGGCCCGAGAGAAATGTCTCCTGGACCGTTAATCAAAAATCAAAACCTGGACCGTTTATAGCATTGTAGCTGACGGGAATCACCTGCTAAGTAAATGAGCGAATGCACTAAATTCGCAACAACAAAAATATCTAAGTCCAGATAAATATTATTTTTAAACTGTAACTTACACAAACTAACTATCACCATATTTCCCAATGCGCAGATAGCTACGGTCCCGAGGATTCTGATTTTAGAGCAACTATTCAACGAAGGCATACATTTTACTACTTCGTTCCCACATAATTCGACTATTATTCGATTATATTACTTTCATCGAAAAGTATAGTAATAAGTGGCTGGGATATTCGTTTCATTGGAAAGATGGAATATTTTCTTTGTGATGAGGCCGAATTCATTGAATTTTGTGACATCTCGCTCAAGTTACCTTAAAATGAAAGAATTCAAATTCGCAACCGCGATTATTATTCAAGTGATTATTTCCAGGAAAGGGGTCGAACATGGATACCATGCACATGCGTGCACACCCAACCCAACCCTTTCGTGGTAGGCAGAGTCAAAAAAGTTGAATCCTTAATGATACGAGATCTCGGTAATAAACCTCACTATAATTTCCTCCAAACTGCCATATCCTTGCATACCTCTCTTTTCCTTCATTTAAACTCATGAATTGTCTCATGCGCACCCACCTGATTTTAAGCGTCCTGATAATCCTTCTATTAAACTCTTCAATCCTCGTGTAGTATATGTGTTATTTTTTGGGTGCCTATTATGCATTTAATTTTGCAAGCGGGTGGTAATATTGTATTCCCTACACCCGGCGTATTTCAAGGTCTGCAAATTTTTGTTTCGATACTTTTTGTTTGTGCATTTGTGTGTACATTTTATTCGTGGCCTTTAAGGTCCCTTTTAATAATTCATGGAAAGATTTCTGGTGACAGAAAGTGGCAGGGTTGAAGAGGGTAAAGGGTATCTGCCACCACATTCACCCAAGACTTTATCTGGGTCCCCGTTTACTCTCACACTATTCACTCCTCTATCATAAATCTTCTTCATGGATTCGATATATGTATGACATGGATAATAAAAAGTTTTTAATTCCTTAATGCTAGTAAACTTTCCTTCCCAATCATGTAGTCTGCACGAATTTCTCAACTATTTTGAAATAAATTTGGCCTTCGCAATTGTGCGTCCATGGAGTGCTTCCGAAAGGAGCGTTCCGCGTGCGTGGATCGCGTCCGCCGTTGGTGTGCGCTGACGCGTTCACATCCGCGCTAACTTCAGCGCCTTGAATGGAGCGCTCACACTCCCCTTGTTGCGCGTGCTCGCCCGGAATATGTCACGGCGGCGGCGAAACTCCGGGCGCGCAAGGAGAGAGTGGGAGGGAGAGATGGTGGCGCCGCCGACTCCGGCGCGGATCGCGTCGGCGAATCGATGTGCGGGGAGAGGAGGAAGGGGAGATGGGGGAGAGGAGGGGGGAGGAGATGGAGGGAGATGGTAGGATTGGGTGGGGGAGAGACAACTTCCCGGCGATCCCTATTGCCATAAGCGACAGTCAGCGGTCTCGGAAGCCGGCTTCGGTGTGCAGTTTGATTGGGAAAGGCGGCGTTTCCTCCCTTCCATGTCCGTGTTATGGATTTTCCGCCGTGCATATAAATAAAGATTTCCGGGTCATCGAGGGATTAGGGTTCCTAACATCTAGCATCCGGACACACACGATCCTGAGTGGCGCCGCAAGGGAGTGCTGCAGGGGGTGTCAGGACGCCAGTCACGTGCAAGGGGAGAGTTTGGAAGAAACTTAAGTCGTGCAAAGGAAGGGATGGAAAGTGTGATGCTTTCCGGCGGATTTGTGTCTAGCTCGTTTCTACTGTAGTCAGGAATCATGCATGGGAAGAAGGAATTCTTCCCCCTATCCGTTTAACAGTGCATCCCGGTTATTTTGTTCTTTAGTTTGTTATATAAATAAAGTGTGGGAGTTTAATAACATTCTTCTTCGATTACAGAATTTTTCGGGTATTCACCGCATTGGTTGTATATGTTAACAATCGTTTCACTCTTGTTCCAACGGGCGTCTTTAAGACGAGGACCTATATTGAACATAATATCCTCGTTGACTACGTGAAACTCGTTTGATTTCAGCTTTCTGTATATCCTTAGACTTATAATTAATTTGTTGGTTACTTGAGGAGGCAACCGAAAATTATTGTAATTGCTACATGAGGATAAGTGCGCACGAGTGTAAATAGATCGAGGGAAGGGTGGAGAGAAACCTAGTGCCGGAATTAGCTTGCTCTTTAACGAAAGGCGTCAAAGAGGACCACGGCTCAACGTCATAGTCGACGGACGGAGTACTAGATCTTCAAGTTCTCTGTCTATCACCCAAGTAGGCGTCGGAAATTCCACTCAAAACTCTCTACCTCAGCTGAGTTTTGAATTCATGCCATCGGAATGGGAAGCCAGGACTTAAGCTGCCAACAAACCCTATCCCCCAGACGATATAACACCTATCGCTTTCTACGCGTCAATCGTGTGGGCCGGATCAGCACACAAATCGGCAATAGACAAACTCGTCACATGTGACTCAAAGTTTAGGTATACAGCGTTTTCAATCCAGTAGTCCATGTAATATTTTGTTATTGTCCTTTGTATGCTGGTCTACTATGTGTTCCTTTGTTGCATATTTTAAGTGATTATTTTTTATTCAATTTTAAAGGTAAATTTGGATAAGCCAATAAACAAATTTGATTTAATAAAAGTCAATTAATGTATATGAGATAAAGGTAAGAAACTTCTCATAGACGATAAAATATGCCACCTATATTTGTAGGATTTCAGGCTTTTCAGGCGAAGATGTATGTCAGCGATATCTCTGAATAACTCCGGGTATTCAGGTCTACGGTGGCCGACGCACAGTGGGCCAAACTGAAAAAAAAGCTGGCCAAAATTAATAACTCTAATAATTACCAGTCAATATGCAACATAAAGTGTATTTCTAAGGTATTTTGGGCTGATAAACATGATTTTATCATTATTTTTTCAATATATTTTACGGATAAAGCGCTATTAATTGTATAAACATTAAATATACAATGACAAAGCTTAATTTCGATGGATGAGTGGTCTAGTTAAAACTCAAAATTTACTGTGATAATTATCAAAATACTGTAATTAATAATGCTAGGAGCTATAAAATCCGTAAAAAAATTGTCCAAGCAGAATTTTAATGCATAATACATTTTAACAAATTATGACTACTGCAACGGAATGGGAGGAATTGAAAATATGTTTCTCGATGAAAATGAACTTGAATAAAGTTAAAATGTTAAATAAATAAAATATTAAAGCTATAGCTTACGTAGATTACATTTTCACAAAAAATAAATATTTAATTCATTTTTTATTGCAAAATTAGTTTGAAATTGGCTATATTCCAGTCAATTTCATTTTGCTATACTTTTGTCGCACTACTGGGATCAGAATTCAACATAAATGTAAGCCAGAGGCAGAGACCATGATAATTTATTATTTAAATTTTAATATTAAACATATATTTTTCAATAATATTGTTATAAAAAATTTGAATAAATATTTTGAATAATAACATTGATAAAAAGTGTCACTCATCCTCTGATGACTCGTCATCACTCTCATCTTCACATTCGTAATTCCCATAATCAATTAGTTTTTTCACTTCTGGATCTAAATCTTCCTTCGATTTACTACTTTGAAATGAAATTGAAGATATCAAGCGATCAGAGGTGAACAGCAATCTCCGAAATATATATTTATTAGTCGCCTCTCTTGATATCCTCCGCGTATTGTGATGCCGGAATTTCCTAATTTCCTTAATCCTTGATTCCAAGGCATCTTCTGAAAGCTGCCCGATGGGAAGAATTGCTTTCTTGGATATATCCGCACCATGAATCAGAAGCTTGTGCACCGTTGGTGGCATATAATACCAAGGGTATTGTTTCACTTATAATTTCGCTGTTGCTAGACAGTATTTTCTGAACTCACTGTGATTGAGTGCTCGACTGCTTGAAATTACTTTCGAAATATTTTAAAACCTTGTAATCAGTTGTTCATCAAGACCTGAAAAATATTAAATTAACTAAAAATCTTACTAAACTTCAGCAGCGATGTTTTCTTTAATTTGAAATAGTTGCCAGTTTCTCTTACCGGTAATATTTGCTGATAATTTAGGGTCCGAAAAACAGCGTCTGTATTACCATCGTTTGTGGTGCCATATCCTGGTTTTGGTACATCTGTTATCAGGCCAATTTTCTATTAGCCATTTACTATTATTAACTCTGAAGTAGCTCTCCCTCCGCTGCGCCTTGTTCCATTTCTCAAAATATCTAGTAAAAAAGCATGTTTGTAGGCACTTCGTCAAAATACCTTTCGCATCGGTATCTCCATTCAATTGCAATTTTTCAATCAAAAAATCTATCACATATTTTCTTACGTGCCGTAATTTTTTTTCTCTACAATTTTTCATGAAGTTGCAACCCTGTCACTCCTCTACTTTCCATGGCTTCGCACAAATTTAGTATAAAACACTACACAACGAAATAAAAAATAGCAGGTAATCACTTCCATCGACAGCCTTACTATCATCATTCTTACATGGGTAGCAAAAAACAAAATACAGACTCCAACTCGGAATCCATTTTGAAAATTAAAACTTTGCTTACCAAACTGCTTCTCGTATGATTGGAAAGCAAAATTTTCCTCGATGGATGCGACGTACACATAGTGAAGGCACGACGAAACGGAGACGGGTGCAAGGAGACTTTGGTTTCCAGGTACAAGTAGGTAACTATACCCTCATTTGAAACGGTTCTAACGTTGAACAGATCAACCCAGTGTTGCACAGCACAATCACTTACACTGGATGTTCACTTGACGCTCTCTAGGACAACGTATGCATGTGGTACGCGAAAGCAACCAGAGAACCCCTAAGGAAACTAACTAAGCATTCCATTTGGCGGAACAAGTGGCGGCAAGAGTCTGCAAAAAGAGGAAAAAAAGGTGTAAAAAGCATAACTTGAGAAAGCTATCAATGGATTAGGGGAAGTAGAAAAGAGTCATTATTGGCAAGGTTGTAAAACCAGCATTTTGGGGCCAGCAAGCACGGAGGGACGCAAGTCCTCAACCAGCTGGCGCGGGCGCATGCCGCTGCACGTGCATGACCACGAGCCTTCCTCTAAATCCCTCGACCACAGCCTGCTCAACATGTCTGAGGGAAATCCGCATTTCATGGAAAATCCTTTCAAAGATATTTTAGCCCATAACTCTGCTGAGAAACATCCCAACGACCTCCTCATCGTAGAATCGCCAACGTAATGAGAAGTTGCAATTTGCGACAAGATTTACATTGAATTTAGCCATTAAAGTAGAATGTGAAAAAATCAAATGGAAAAGTTATTCATAAAATATCTATTCAAATTACCAATGTCATTGAACTGGCATTCCATCGTCTTTATGCTCGGAAATTGTATACTTGCTTCGCTTAGACCCCATTAGTGGCCGCCACTGTGGTCCGAGTGGCCGGGGTGAGTTTAAATAAAAATGGTAGTTAAAATTAGAATCGCAAGTTATCGCAAAACTTTTCTTCTGAACATTGTTCTATATGCTTTTTTCTGCCACACAGTATAAATAACTCCGTGTAGCCTGATGTCGATAAAAACGATAATTAACGTTAAACATAAAATTTAATGAAAATACAGCACAAGTTTTGAAAATTTATAAAAATATGAAAATACAAATAAAACGGAACAAACTTTATCTTTATTCATGCAATAAATATCAATTTTGAGTATCAATATACTTTAAAATCAACATTATAAATAACGACTCTTTAATAAAGCTTTCTATCTAGCTATTTTCCAAGGAAAAATTTCGGTCGCCAAAATCACCCTGACATGCTCTACTTTGACCTGCTGTAAAATTTTTCATGGCGTATTCCATGCTCTGTATAGTACCCTATCTTAAAGAGCATATGCTTAATAATATAAATCAACTGTTTTTGGTTGGTTTGCGCGAACATCATTTTTCGACTTTTGGCCAGCTTTTTTGGATTTTGGCCCACTGTGCGACGTTTCGACTCTCGAATCGAGCATCATCCTCAGGCCAGAAGTGAGTCAGGGGGGGATAGATCGCGGACAGCACCTATATTTGGCTATTAGGTTCACTTGCAGTTATCTTTAAACGTTGTATGTGCCACCATAAGTCTTTACTCGCCGAGATTTTAGGTAACTTTGATGGCTAATGAAACATGTCTAGTTTATAATTACCATGTGTATTAAGACTCGAGTCAGAAAACTTTCAGCCACTGAAAGTTTTCGGACAGGACTCGCCGCAGACGTTCCAAAAGCTTTCGTCTTCAGGGTGTCTCTAGAAAAGAACTATTCTCCCTTATTGGAACATTTCCGTCATTTGGAAAGTTAGAAAAAAACACACATAACTTAAAATTTCTTATTTGGTAATCAATAATGAATGGTTGGCTGATAATAGCGCTTATAAACGGAATATTTACGCAATGCATGCCTCGCCAAAATACCTCTTACCCTCTTATTATGATTAACTGGGATTTTTTAAATGGCGCGTGGAAAAAAATTGCGCGGTCTTTAAGTAGTTTTGCAGTTGTATCATTACTACATTTTCTAAATTTTGCGCCAGCGGTATTGCCCGTAGGACGATATATTACACACTATTAAAACTTTTCAGCGTGGGCCCATGATATGGAAGACTTAGGAATCAGGACGTCCCCTTATCGATCTGGTTGCAAGAGAAAAGCAGAAATTGATGGGAGGATAAAAATTTTCCCTGGCTCAACGCAATTTTTATGTCAACAGATTGCCTTCCCTGTAGTCAGCTTCTCGGTCAATCTGCTTTGTGAGAAAGCCTACTCTCCAGGATTTGCATTGCGAAATATGGTTGGCTGATGGTTTCACTGAATAATTATTCTCATATTCTTTTTTCAAAAACGCGTGTTGCTTTTATAAAAATGTCCTTTATCCAATTACAGCACCAACATTCTTCCCATCTGCGCTATTTTTTGACATATTAACCGTGAATTGATATGGCCTTTGGGGTAAAATCTGGTGAAATACGCGATATTTTCTTATGCTAAAGTCTTTTACAAAGGAATTTTAATACAAGACATTCGGCCATCATATAACTATGCAGAACTGTCTCTAGTAACGTCAGGAGGCGACAGGTTTAAGGTGAAAACATAGTTTGACATTCGGAATGTTGTCCATGATTGGCATAATCGTGCAGTGCATATATACGTCCCACCTATTTTACAGAAATATATACATATATGCTCTAAGACGTGTAAAATATTTTCTGTTATTACGTGCGCAACGCGTGCAAAGATGGGAAGTCTGATAATTCTATTCTGATCAATAGTAACGTAATAGTTTAGTTTCCACTTACTAGGAAATCATCTGAGTTTTGTTAAATGATTTTGGTATAAATGGATAAAGTGCTTATGGGTTGTACTAGTACATGCATTTGTAGATATACAAGAAATATTTCGGCCCGTAATTTTGGTTCCCGTATGCAGTATATGGGACTGTCTAGTATGCTAATCACCTGAAGATCAATTTGCGATAAATTGGATCTTTGGCTCAGATTTCGAAGCGGAGCTGGTTATACAAGGACTAAAGAAGTATACTAGCTATACATAGTTCCGTGCCGCGTTGGCGCTGTCCACCAATTAGGCAGGTGCGGGAAGAAGAACATCAGTTGTTGTTTGTACTTAAGACCCCTAGAATTAGTTGACGTGGTGGCAAGAGCACTGACAGGAATTAAAGGTGAAACAGTAACGTGGCAACTTCCACACTGAATTTTATTGTCCACGGCCACGTGCTAGTAGTAAAGCATCATCATCTGGGCTACCTGATTATGTTGCTTTGCAACGAAACCACGGTCCAGGACAATAAAATACAGCGTGGAAATGGCCGTGCTTATGTTTCACCTTCCAATCCTAACATGAAATATTTCCATGTCGTGAATCCTGAGACAGTCAACTAACTGTAAGAGCATTGGATATTTTTTACCGAGGGCCCGAGTTGTAATATTGGCTGTATTGGTCATTTTTTCAGTCAAATTTTCAACCTTAGATGAGTGACATTCAGAATTTCATGTTCAGTATTCCATCCGTAGGATGGGGTGTAACAATTGTGGAAACCTTGATGCCTTTCGCTTAGAAAATTCTATGCCGAAGCTGTGTTTCTCTCCTCTCCTCCCCGACAGTCACTCTATACTACCGTCTGTTCCTGAATGGTGCGAATGACCGTTGTTGATCGCCTCCCTAAGAGTTAGTTGTCGGAATCAAGTTTTAAATCAATGGTTTCCGTCGTAACTACGTGGAATAGAAATCATGTGCGATGCACGAAGCATTTAAAAAAAATCAAATGTTGAAGCCTTAACTTGGTGGAAGGTCGTCAGGATAATAAAATTAACTTTGTAACTCCTACATTTTATCAAGAATTCACAACCGGTTTCGGCCGCTAAGCCATCTCCACTCAGGGCTGTCAAACAAGCAATACCTGCCGCTTATATTCATGTGTATTAATTTCCCAGGTTGATAATTTTAAATACTTAGGTTTGATTATAGACGAAAAATACAATTTTAGGCCACATTTGAATTATTTGTGTGGAAAGCTTCGATGCATTCTCTTTCAATTATCTCTTTTAAAATATACGTTGTCAACTGAGGTGAAAAAGTTACTTTACCAAGGATTAGCCGAGGCTATCATACGATACGGACTAACCGTATGGGGTACAACGTATCGAAGTTTTTTATACGAGGTATTGAAAATTCAAAATAAAATAGTAGCCTGTCTGGATGTAACTGAGTCCAATGTATCAAATATATATATATGAAATTAGGTTTATTACCATTACCAGAACTTTTTCAGTATGTAATAATATGTGAAAATGTTTTCCAAAACAAGTTTAAAATACAAAGAATTGTTAAACATAATATTGGACTTCGCTGTATCGAAAAATATTATGTTCCAAAATGTAATAACAGGCACGGTAAGAGTTGTTTAATGTATATTGTACCAAAGATATTCAATAAGCTACCACAAACCTTACGTGAAACTGAAAAAATCTCTGTATTAAAGAGAGAAGTAAAAAAATGGTTGTGGAATAAAGAAATATGCAATTGAGTCAATAGGGTAAGCTAACAGCTGATAAAATTAAATGCTGTGAACTTAATTTTAAAATAATATACCAAGTTCTTAAACTAAGAAGTTTACATATGATTTTTTAGAAATTTTTATAAATATGATTTATCCATTCATAACTTTTATTACATTTTGGAATATAATTATGTTTTCTTTTAAAATTTTTTATCTGTTTTTGACTGAAAAATGCTGTGCATTCTATAAAAATAGTTAAAAAATAAACGAAACAAAGGTAGATTTTAATGTTGTGATAGAAATTGTACTTTTTGTTTTGTGTATATTTATGTTTTTTATTACTATTAAATGCGTTTGTCTTTTACTTTTAACAAATTATAATTTCTGACAATTGAACAGGTAACTAAATACATTATTACATTTTTATTTATTTATTTATTTTTTATCTTTTTTTAAACTTGAACTAATGTACTAATGTATAAATATAGTATTTAATCGATTTTAAATATGTATTGAACTACCTAGTGAAAATAAATAGACATAAATAAGAGCACCTGCCGATAAGCCTGGAAAGGCTTAGCAGGACTTAAAAGGTATCCTATGTATGTTATGTATGATAAATGGCTTGACTGTATTGTATATATCAGTTTTCTATAATAATAATAGCGATCGTAATTTTATAATATAAATAATAATCTTCGAATGTATGTCAATTCCAATGTAATTGTTTTGTAATTCAATCTTATCTGTTTTGAAATTGTAATATTTCTTGTAATTTCTTTCAAGTTAATTTTTGTAAAAAAAAAAAAAATCATTTAAATTAACATAAATAAATAAGGTGGGACGTCCATTAAAATAAATTAAAAAAAAAAATCTTCAGGTATTTTGCAGAAAATACCAGAAAACGGCAAGAGTACATTTGAACCTGATGGGAATGGTATGGATAGGAGGTACCTACCCATGCCAATATTTTCCCTTTTATTATACCATTGTATAACTATACCATTAATATAGATTATAAAATTTCAGTTATGCACAAATTATTGCATTATTATACCGTTTATTACCCTCAAATGTCTATGCACTTGCCGTTTTCTGAAATATTCAGCAGTGTACCAGAAAGCGGTCGAAACCTGTTTTGGATTTTAGTTAATTTCGGAAGTTAAAAAGTTCGTTGTCATAAACCATTGTTAATTTTTCGCCGTTGTGTTATCTATTAAAATTTGTTTAAATTATTCATTCTTATATAATGGAGTTAAACCTGACCGGTTTGCAATAAAAGTTACAGTTGCATAGTGGTGTGAAATAGAGGAATTCGGTCACGTTATACAAATTAGAAGAGTGGAATGTTACTGACTATTTTAGCATCTAACAGGAATAAAGTTCATGTTTATGCTACAGTATTGGTTTCCTAGTTTGAGGACTCAGGTTTCAGAAGAAGCAACATTGGAAATGTTTCAGTTGGATCCCGGCGCCTTCTTGAGTGTTATCCTTCAAGCGCAGTATTCCGCCCATCTGAAAGGACGTAAAAATCCAATCTTCCTGCCACTTATTGGTTAGACCAGGGCTTCTCGACGGTGGAAAAACTAGATTTTAGGGGCGAAAAAAACTATGGGAGAACAATCAGTGTTCCCTCAAAACTGGGAGCCTAGGTGCTATAGATAGATGACATTCAAATTACTTACAAAAGTTACTTACATCTAACAAAAAAATAAAACTTCTAGGTAAGAAGCATCGAGCACAAGGATCCCATGGAACGAAGAGACAAAATATAAAGTATTTTCCAGTTTAAAATTTCATGGGGACTTTTTGTGTCAAAATTATTGTCTAAAATCCCTTCACGGGAGACGATATTTAAAAAAAGGTTGAGAAATGGTTGAGAGGATATATTGCGCTGATACCGACACATGCCCACTCTCGGTTCTTCCTCTGCTTCCTAAAAAATCTCATTTAACTTCTCCTCCCCACCCTAAGAAACTCCTCAATGGCACAAAAAACAACAGCTGTCGATCGCCTACCTTACCGCAATCAAAGGTTGATGCTTCATTAGAAATGGGGCCGTCCGCGATAAAGTGGTGCGTACATGAAGCATTGAAACTCAGCACACGCGTCAAAACTCAAGGAAGGATGGGTTTTAACGCATGGATTGTCAAGGCATAGCGGTAGATGATCTGCACGTTACCCTGCAGGTGCCTGTAGAAGCGGCTGTGTCGGTTGCCATGCATGAATAAACGAGAGAAAAAGAAAAATTAATTTAAGAGGTGAAGGGTTGAGTAGTGAAGCGTGTTGTTAGTGTAGTAGTTGTGTTCTGCACAGCTGAATGCGAATAGGAGTGTTGCGCTACACGTCTCCGAATTCCTCCAATTTATTGCTCACACGTTGGTTTTTTAGTGATATGAGCGTTCCGCTCTGTTGGCACCGCTGTGGTAGTGAATGGAAGAAAGGAGAAAGGGGTTCTAATACCCATCTGTTCCAATACATTTTGTTTTGCCGCTGTTGTCGGAGCCACAAATGTACAGGGAAGCAGGAATAATAGCCTCAAGTTTGGCCTCAAAATTGTACGGTTGGAAACTTTACCATCGGCTCAATAGGGTAGTGTCCTTCATCAAAGAAAACAGAATCCATTAATTGCGACAGGTGCCCCAGCATAAACGTATTCATTACGCGCAAATTATTTGGATTAAAAAGTCTTAGTTTCCAAGAAAATTGAATGTTAATTTTAGGTTCATTTGAAAAGGCTCGGAAATGGCGGGACAGCGGCAGCTTCTATGATGACGTAACAGGTAGATAGTCAACATTGCGAGGCATATGGAATTATCTTCGACTGTACTTACTATTGTATTTCAGAGTCCCTAAAATCTGGTGAACATGTATTAATATACCTCGATTAAAATGCTCAAAGTTCGGAAAGTATCCTCCATTGAGCATGCCATTAAAAGACGTTTTATAAGCTCCTACGCTCCCTGCTAGTACAGAGCTACCGCGAAGGCGTTCTTCGCGGCAAGCGTCGCATGCGCGGTGAAATGAATAACGAAACTGCGTACCTGTGACTTCGCGTTCTGTGGTGTTCCGGCTTAGATGTTTACGTTTTGATCACTTTCGTTTTGACAAACATTTCCTTTATCTCATCTTCTATTCCTTTCATTTGCCATTCCTATAATTCATACCTTGCATATTCCATTAGTTACCTTTCATCATCAGTTCCTTTTGCTGATATACAAAGCCACAAGGTTTAATGAGAAGAAGTTCAATGGCTTTTCAAACTGGTTATGTACGGACAATCTACCGAAAGTGGATGTGGCCATGGTGGTGGAGTTCTTTACAGAAGATGTTCGGTTTAGTGCAGGTGAAATCAGAGAAGTAAAGCAAGGTACTCTCTTCTGACAGCTTTGAACCACAAAATTCTCCTCTTCTCGCTTAGTGGAACCGCGACGTAAGATTTCTTGCTATCGCTAATTGTTGTTGTGTGACACTGCGGCACAAAACAATTTTTATAAAGCAATGTTCTCGGAGGCATGTTACTGATACTCCTTGGGGAATATGATGCTGATCAGCTGATGCAGTGAATCACGAGTTCCCATCAATGGTCTGTGATCACAGTGAGTGGTGATCAACGCATTTTAGTTGTTTTAGTATTTGATCATACATAGTTTGCTTCGAGATATTGCCATCCATTATGCTATTGACGGTAAGCTTTTTTTGCTAATTTCATGTTCTGGCAATGACGCCTCGACAAAGTGGATGAATTAAATTAATGTGTATTCGTATCATAGCTGCGGCGTAGCACCTGCTCTCCGTATAGTTGTTAAGTGACAATTTCGTGCTTGCTTGCGGGAAATATTTCGAAATGAATACGAACAAAATGGTTTATTTCATGCTTTTCATACTAACTTTACCTAAAAAATAGGAGCTAGCACCATTAAGTTGAGAATATATTATTATACGATTTCCATTCCCCATACCGTAACCATAAATGCGTTTCATTATTTTGATGAGGTTTCTCTATGCGACTAGAACAGCTAAATTAATAAATAAAGCTCATTTCCATTTTACACCAAGTTTACTATTGTAAATGGTTTTCTTCCCGTCAATAAATGTATTATTATTATTAAAGCTTTCTCGGCGGACGTCGTCTGCAGATAAGCAGCGGCGGCGTACCACCTAGCGGCAGATTGCGGTAGTTGCGTACGTACCTGTGACGTCACACGTAGGATTAACCAGCATGCATTAGTTTGCCATCGCGTTTTCGCGCCGTTGAATTTTTTCACTTTTTAATTAATAAGGAAAAATACTTAACGCCATTTAAAAATCGAACGGCATCAAATACGTACTCCAGGGGTTATAAACTTCAGATCTAGGCAATAAAAAGAAAATAGGAAACTACCCTTTTCTGATCTAGAAACTTTGATTTTGTAGCCGGGATGTGTAACAAAATGAAACGGAGCTAAAAGAGCAATTGTCCAGGGGATTCGCGATGGGAACTCTTTCTATGTAACTGTACCAAAGTGAAAACCTTCAAAATGAAAGGGGACCGAAATAAAAAAAATGTATTCTACAACAAACCATAGGTGTGTATTCTGTCTCAAGTGCCTACGAATGAACTCAAATAGAGCTCTAAATGTGGATTTATTGATTATTTGAATTATCCAAAAGTCCGCCTGTATTAAATTCGACCCGTCAAAAATGTAAATGAAAGAATTTTCGACTACTGGATTACTTAAATAGAAATGCAAGATATAAATCGATGAGATTTTTCTCAAATTTGAAACAATCGAAAAAAACTTATCTCAAACTCGAAATATTGAAAAGTGAACCGTAAGTAGTGCAACCTCTAGCGTGTAAATCTCAGTACTTTTCCAGACGTAAGGTCAAAATCAGTGACGACGGAGCAAAAGTATGTCCACATTTACTGCACTTACACAAAATCTTTGCCATTTCCTCGAAATCCACTCCGTCGGATTTATTTTTTTACCCGTCACATCTTCTCTCGAATGATACTTTTTCACTGGATCGTCAACCCCGTGATGTCAGGCGGCCCTGGAGTGGTGCCGTCATAGCCCAGGAAAAATAAGCAAAATTTGACCCGAACCCGGAAAAAAATAATAACAAAACGGGACCTTTTTTGCTGTATTCAGGACCCCTTTGAGATGAACATATAAAAGTTCCAAGCTCTCCCAGGTGGGATAACGAAAATATCCTGGAAAACCCTGGAAATACTGGAATTTTCCTGGAATTCGTGCTGTTCGGTAACTAGAAGAGCTAGAGAGGTGTTCTTTTTTTCTGCCACTCCTGCTTTTAATGCTCTACATTAGTAAAAGGCGTCCGGCAGCCTCCCGAGGCTCCCGTTCTGATCCTGGTCCACTATAAGGTCATAAAGTGCCACATAATGTTCTAAAATCGTCTTAAAACAATATTTGCCGGTCTAATAAGATGCGAAACGGCATTACTAATACTGGCTTCGGTGCCTGACACAAGCATAACTTTTCTGAGCAACAATACCTGCAGCAGCACCTCGAATCTACCCGCCTACAAGGTGCGAGTAGTGTTCGACCATCCACGGGCCTCTGATGCCTTTAAAGGTTGCTATTCGCTCGAGTATATATATATTCTCCTGGAGCAAGTTTTTGTTGAACTGCGACGCTTCACCTACTTTTCTATTTTGTAGTTGACAATTAGCCTAACTGCGTTAAAATGTTACCGTAAAAGGTTAACTCCAAGTGAGTGATCTGTAAATAAAATATCCTCAGTCCTCCCGCTGCCTGTACCACTGGATGTCGAGAGCGCACGGTGGGGCAGCCGTGCTTTCATTGTTATAAGTCAGCGACGCTTCCCCTTCCCCCTTCCCGTGGTCCGTACCGGTTCGTAAATCACTCAGTCAGTGCTCTCCAATGCAATAAGTGTTTAGCGTCTCGTCTTCAAGTTATTTTTTATGACGTGCAATGGAGTTGTTGGACGAGCGTTATGTGTGCTTTCGTTGGAGGCAAATGTGGCAAAGAATCAGTGAAATGTGGTGAAAAAGGAGTACAAAAAATTTTGAATGCAAGTAAAACAAGAAAGGATGGTGCCGAGGTATTTTTTAAGGACAAGACGTCGGTGCTTTTGCATAGTGAGTGCAGAAGGGAGTACACACGCAAACCGACATCCCCCTCCGCGGAGCTCCCAGATCATCTGAAGAGGAGATCATCCACAGACACGTCATTTGATTTCAAAGTACATTGTATTTTTTGTGCCCAAAGTGTGGACGAAAAGCACCCTGAGAGGAAACCTTGGAGTGTAGTTGGGACCGTCGAAGTGATCAAGACTATACGAACCATAAGCAGATGCAGAAAGAGGTGATCGGGATGAGTGGGGAACTGAAGTAATCCTGAGATTAAGCGTAGTGTCTGATCTAGTCGCGGCAGAAGGCAGGTATCACAGGGATTGCTACGCTTACTTTCAACGAATTGGCTCCTGTAAGCCGGGAATCACATCAGAACGTGGCAAGAGTCGTAATGAAGATTGTTATATAAGGAACTTGAGGAAAATTGCGAAGATGACAGCCAGTACAGCATGGAAGTATTGATGACAATACTGAATAAGTATTCAAAGAGCAACCGAGAAAAGTACTTCTGAAAGAGGCTGAGGAGTAAACTAGAAGAAAAATAAGGTGACTCAATCACCTTTACTGAACTGCCTGGACGCAGGGGTGTGATGTGTTTCACAGGGGTTGCGCAAAAAATATTAAGCACGAAACGGTACAGTGAGCGGTGCGTGGATAGCCGAAGTGAGGAAATAAGAATAGTAAAATGTGCTGCACAACTTATCAAGCACCAAATCAAGTTACAAGCATACGATAATTCTGTATACCCAACACAGAAAGACAAGACTACCGGAGGTAACAACCTAACGCCAGAGCTTCTTGATATTTTTAGGTCAGAGCTATTGCCAAAAATCAACATACTGGGAGTAAAAAGGCTACAGTGATTGAACAAGACATAATTGTAGTAATACGTCCTCTCTCGTTCCTATCACCAATCCAAGTAAGACTCAGTGTGGCCCTTCATCGTTGGTTCGCTTCGGGGTGGCTTATTGATATGCTCCATAAGTTAGGCATTTCAGCTTCGTATCAAGAGTGTGAAAAATATGAAGCGTGCTTATCTCTATGCTCACCTCCTGAAGTGGATATGGATGATTACATCCAATTTATTTTCAACAATGGAGATCACAATCTGCGAAGTCTCGATGGCCATGGCACAATTCATATTTTAGGAGGGATTCAGCGCAATACACCAAAGTCTGCATTGCATATAGATGTAAAAATCCTGCGCCCAAAGCGTGCGGAAATGATTGGAAATGGTTTCAGAAAAAACACACTACACCAGCACTTTGCGCCAGATATAAACGGGCTTTCAAAGGTCACAGCAGAGAACAGGAATGAGTTGGTGATATGTGAGGACAGCTTGCACAAGGATTTGTCTTTACATATTTATAGTCATCGGGCATTTAGAGCGGCGCAATTCCTCAACCGGGATGGAATGGATTTATGGAAGTCGCTCATCGTAAGCAACCGTATGAGGTTTCATCTCAGATCCCACTCCCCTTCATAAACCTAAACCCCACCAACCCCTCAGCCATCAACATAGCTTTGTTGAATGTAGCAGAATATGTGAGAAGCGTGGACAATCCCACTGTATGGTGAGTTAATTTTCTACATTTATCACTGCTCTGCTAGAACCAAATTCAGCAATTTTTCGTCAAACTTGGGAATTTAGAAATTCTGTCCCTAATAGATTTCTTTAAATCTCATTGCAGGTGACCTTTGACCTAAAGCTGTATACTATAAGGCATTGCCAATGGTGCTTGCCGCGTTTAGTCTAAGTCCTCTGAAAAAAGCAATAATTAGGTTGGTTGGTTTTCATCTGTTTAAGTCATTCCTGGGTGCCATGAGTGTAATTAAAAAAAATAATTTAATAAACTGTTTTTGTAGATGATCGGGCACTTCTCGCACCTTGTAGGCGGGTAGATTCGAGGTGCTGCTGCAGGTATTGTTGCTCAGAAAAGTTATGCTTGTGTCAGGCACCGAAGCCAGTATTAGTAATGCCGTTTCGCATCTTATTAGACCGGCAAATATTGTTTTAAGGCGATTTTAGAACATTATGTGGCACTTTATGACCTTATAGTGGACCAGGATCAGAACGGGAGCCTCGGGAGGCTGCCGGACGCCTTTTACTAATGTAGAGCATTAAAAGCAGGAGTGGCAGAAAAAAAGAACACCTCTCTAGCTCTTCTAGTTACCGAACAGCACGAATTCCAGGAAAATTCCAGTATTTCCAGGGTTTTCCAGGATATTTTCGTTATCCCACCTGGGAGAGCTTGGAACTTTTGATATGTTCATCTCAAAGGGGTCCTGAATACAGCAAAAAAGGTCCCGCTTTGTTATTATTTTTTTCCGGGTTAAAACCTAATTTTCCTGGGCTATCAGGGCCGGCGCGCCGGCTCATAACTCTCGCCACTCTCCTCGCCACCTTGCCACGAACCCCAGTCCCCAACGCTCCGCGCGGAGAAAACTGACTGGCTGACGGGCGGATTATTTGTGTTATGAGACCCGGCATGGAAAACTCTCAACTCTTTCGCCTCACGCCTCCCCACCCCCACTGCCCTCCCCCCCCCCCACCCCCCGCCATCCTCCATGCCACAAAGCCCTGACAGCCCTCCGCCTCGGGCTTGAAACAAAAGGGGATCGGGCCGCACCCCCAAGGACCGGCGGGCCACCGCTCAGGTGCGGTCACCGCTCCTTCTCCATCCCCACTGGCTTCATCTTTAGAAAAGACGCCGCTAAACATTGTTTTTATATATGCCCACTTAGCAGTACACATAAGCATTTGTACTCTTTTTCTTTAAGGCTAGGCCAGCTTGCGACCGGCCAAAACTTCGGTAGAAATTGTTGGTTTTTATTGTCATATTCTATTATTTTCATGTTTTTAAACTGCAACCCTCGTGGCTTTACATTGTTTACATACTAAAGACTCCTCATGTGTTTATCAGCGTACACAGAACCGATGAAAGAGACATGACGGCCGAAACCTGTCATTGTTTTTTATTGGCCTATTTTATTTGCTTTCATGCTTCCTTGAAGGTAAGTATTTTTATGTAGTGCAGTTTGAAGTACACTGAGCAAGTAAACCTTCAGATGAACTCTCTCCTGGACAGTCCTTCCTTACCGTCAACCTTACCGTTCACCGAACCGTTTGCCGAACTATGCACAAAGCCATCAGGCAAACATTTAGAGAGTTAACATTCCACTGAGCCATCCTCCGAACCGTCTACTGAACCATTCGCCAGACATTCAGCCGAACTGCACCCTGGAGTCTTATTCAGCATGGACTCGAAATTATCGAACCCGGAGAATGTTGAGATTGTGGCATCTCACATCCTCGACCAAATGAAAATCAGAACAAATGAAAAATTTGACCTGTATGACGATTTCGATTTTAAAAAAATACTTCTTTGGATAAATCCGCCTTAAGAATAAAAAATTAAAAGCAATGCACCAAAGGCGCAAATTGGTTGACGAATATATTTGTCGAATACTTTTTCCAGTCCTAGGAGCCGACATGGAGCGCCATCTCTGCTGAACTAACGCTCTTTGACTTATTAACTCAATTACTTCCTAATAACTCAAAATTGAGGTGATTTTGTGCTTTAATTTTATTACCATTAGTTTTCCTAAAAAAATGTGCGACTTAAATAAGTTTTTCGCAATGATGTATATTGTATTTGAAACTACCACCTTTTTCTTTCAACTATCCTTGCCTTTTAGTTCATGGGAATTGACGTTAAATTTTCTAGAAAGAATTATGTGGAAAGATAGGATTTTGTAGACGTAGCTAGACTACTTAGTAGATAGGTAGTTTGAATGTGAAGAAAATAACATTTAAACATCGTCATACATTCCAAATATCACATGAATGAAATGATCATCAAAATAACATTTTTTGACTGAAATTCGATTGAGGTCAAGAAAGACACACAGCGGAATGTAAATTTAGAGAAATTGGGGTTGAAGTGTTGGATGCCCAAGACGGGTTGAGTTGGAAATCTTTGAGTGGTTCCCCTGTAAACGGCCTGAAAGGTCATTTTATTCACATTCTGATAACTTATAAAAGGCATGCCCTTTGTTTAGTATGGGTAATAAAATCGTATCTTTGCATGATATTAATTCGTAAATTGAACTTGAAATTGCATGTTGTTACATGCGAGAATAATTGGAAGTTGTTGAAAATAGTATTTTTCTACCAAATACACATGACATTTACGCGAAAACTGCGAAATGTATGCACCATAGGGGATGATTCACTATTAAAAAATCATTTGACTAAACAAGGATACCAACCCGAATAAAAGGAATTGGCCCTTTTGTGGGATCGCAGTGATTGGAAAGTTGTCAGAAGCGGAATTTCCCAGAGAATTGAAGAGTAACATAATTTAGGCACCTGACCATCTTAGTTTATGACATGTTAGTAAAATTGCTGAAATATTTGAAGTCAATTAGCTTCAACAAAACAGGAACGTCGATGCAGTAGCCTCCATTTCACTGAAAAAGTGTTCAGTAAAAATATATTCCACAAATAATCTGCATTTTTTGTGCCACCGTCTTGTTTTCTAATTGCGAAGGCACACCATTTCCGAAAGCAGCATCTTTTATACAAAACAAACAAAAAGCCATCGAACTACAGACCGATATCTCTCACATCTATCTCTTGCAAAGTCCTTGAACATATAATTGTTAGTTCAGTTATGAGACACCTCGATATAGAAAACTTGTTAACAAAAACACAACACGGATTCAGAAAGGGAAGATCTTACGAAACTCAATTAGCACTTTTTGCTCACGATATTTTAGTCTCGGTCTCCAGTTGATGCAATTTTTCTAGATTTAAAAAGGCATTTGATAAAGTTTCCCACAGTAAGCTACTCATGAAATTAAAATCCTACGGTTTAGACGACGACGTAGTTTCCTGGATTAGAGAATTCTTAAGTAATCGCGTGCAAAGGGTTGTATTAGATGGCGCTATCTCTAATGAAGTAAAAGTCACATCGGGTGTCCCACAGGCCCGCTTCATAGGCCATAGTGTCATAGGCCCGCTTCTGTTCCTTTTGTACAGAAACGACATCGGTGACAAAGTTGACAGTAAGCTTAGATTATTTGCTGACGACGCAGTGGTGTATAGAGAAATTCGTAGCTTTAATGACAAGGAAGCGCTAACTAAGGACCTCGAGGCAATACAAGAGTGGTGCGATGCGTGGCAGCTAGAATTAAACCTGAAAAAATGCGTTGTTGTGAATTTTTGGAAACGGAAAAACGCTCCTTGTAACAGCTATTGCATAAACAACATAAAAAAAGACACCGTAGAATCGGTTAAGTACATCTACATCTATATCTACATATCACCCTGCGAGCCACCTCTAGGGTGTTTGGCAGGGGGTGACAAGTAACCAAAATGCAGCATGCAAGCGGACCGCCACATGCACACCGCACGGTCATGAATATTAAGGATACTAACCAATTCCATCATTAACTAAAAACCATCATGCAGCATGCAAGAGAATCCCCACATGCACGCCACACATGTACGATGACACTTAATATTCTACATGCTACATCAGAGGGCAATCTACCTATGAAGCTAGAACATGCAAAACATGCTGTAAGAAACACCATAAAACTCCGTAAACATGCTTTAAGAAATACATAAGTTAGTAAGCTACACTACCAGTCAACTAATCTATTTCTAAGTCTTTACACAACCATTATAGTCTCTTATCGCTCGCGGAAAAAACGACATTTTAAATATCTCTACAGTCTATCTCTCTTATTTTATTTTTATGATCTAATCTACCATAGTACTTTGGCGGTCGTAAAATATGATCAACTTCGTCGGAAAATAAACTACTCTTGAATTTACATAATAGATTTAGTCTTGTTTTCAATCTACGGTCTGACAGTGATTCCCATCCGAGTTGTTCTAAGAGGTCAGTAACACTAACAAGACTATCGTAACGGCTTTTCACGTACCTGGCTGCTCTTCTCTGTACACGTTCTAACTCTGTTTTTAAGCCTGTTTCATGAGGATCCCAAACACTGGAAGCATATTCTAAATGGGGTCTAACGAGGGAGAAGTAGCTTATTTCTCTCACTTTGTCGTCGCACTTGCCTAGAATTCTTTTAACAAATCCCAATTTACGATTAGCTTGACCTGTTATTTTCCGAATATGTTTATTCCACGATAGATCATTATTGAGCCTAACTCCGAGATATTTTACGGATTCTACCGTCTCTAATTGGGTATCCTGAATGAAATAGCTCTGTTGTGGGGAGTTATTTATCCCCCAGAATTTCATTACTACGCATTTTTTCAAATTTAACTCTAGCTGCCACGCATCGTACCATGCTTGGATTGCAGTAAGGTCGTTCGTTAGTTTATCCTTATCATCACTGCTACGGATTTCACTGTATACTACAGCGTCGTCTGCAAATAATCGAAGTTTACTGTCTATTATTTCACCAATATCGTTGATATAGAGTAGGAAGAGGAGTGGGCCTATGACCTCGGAGTACCTCGGAGTTAAACTGACTAATGATATATCGTGGAGTAAATATATTCGAGAAATTACCGGTCAAGCTAATCGTTAATTGGGATTTGTTAAAAGAGTACTTGGGAAGTGCGACGATAAAGTTAGGGAAATCAGCTACTTCTCCCTCGTTAGACCCCACTTAGATTATGCCGTCAGTATTTGGGATCCTTATGAGATAGGCTTGGAAACTGAGTTAGAACGCGTGCAGCGAAGATCGGCAAGATATGTTAAAGGCCGTTATGATAATCTCGTTAGTGTTACTGACCTTTTGCAGCAACTGGGATGGGAAAAGCTTTCAGAGTGTCGATTAAAATTTAGACTAAATCTATTATGTAAGTTCCAAACCGGTCTATTCTCTGACGACGTTGATAATATTGAACGAAATCCGACATACTACGGTAGATCAGATCATGAGAGTAAAATTAGGGAACTAGACTGCAGAACGGATAGATTTAAGATGTCATTTTTCCCACGAACGATAAGGGACCATAATAGCTGCCATGAGACTTTTATCTAAGTTTGTCGTTAGGTAGTGTAGCTCTTAGTAGTAGTAGTACTCCTAATACTTGAATCCTTATCTGTTACCTAGTACATACTAACAGCACGCCTAGCATGTTTTCTACATGGGTCTTGAGTCCCTGTCCATCTGTGTAGTTGTAGAATGCTTGTATATTGAGGTCACTCTCCATTTTGATGACATCGGTAGTGTAGTGTTGCATGCTTGTGAGGCTTCGCCTCATGACAAGCATTAGCGATTTATGCTAATGCATAATTAATCGTAGTTACACTAACTATAGGGTGTAGTGTAATGCATGTTGGTGATTACTCACCCCCTGCCACACACCCCTGAGGTGGCTTGCAGGGTATTTTGTAGATGTAGATGTAGATGAAAGGTGGAATCCGGTGTTTGTTATGACTCACGCAGTCACAGTGGAATCTACATAAAATGCCCGGATGAGTGGTTACCACCTGGCCACCTTTCACTGTGAATCCCTTCGAATCGTCTCGAGCGTCGCCGCCTACGGTTTTTGCCTCTCCGCATGCGTGGCACCGCTCCAAGGAACCCCTTCCCAACCCTCCCCCACTCCTCAAATCCCGGCGCCCGATCACTGGTCAATTCCCTGGCTCGGCCAACAACACGCTTCGAATCACCCCGGCCGACATAAGTTTGTTTCGGAGAAGAGAAAGCGCGTCGCGTTTGTTATCGATGAGATACATGCTACCCAGGAAGTCACCACAATGTTGTGTGGAAGGGGGGTGAGTCATCACAAACATGCTTTGCACCAACTCTAATTATGTTAATGAAACTAAGACTGTTAATGTGTTAGCAAAAACCCGCAAATTCTTGTCAACAGGTGGTATTTCACCAACATGCAGCACACTATTGGCATGCTACCAATGTTATAGAAACTATTTGTATAAGTTTATTTACCAGCTACATGAATGCACAGAAATACAAGAGTTATACAGCAAAAATTCAAGGGGTTTTGTTAATACCACATAGCAGGAGTAGAAAGAAGCATCAGCAAGCAAATCATTTAATTAGCTTCACTACGTGTCGACAACCCTAGTCAACAGTCTCATATTCAGCAACGTATCGAGAGGGGGGCGTAGATTGTACGACTTCTACGTAGACTTTGCTCCATATTTCTGCCCCTCCTTGGAAACAAGATAAATATAGTTTTATTTACTACACCGCTTGGCTTCATCTTCATGTGATTACTAGAAAATTGTTGTCTTCGTGCGAATTGGTTTAGAAAGTATTTTGCTTCGTCACTGAGAGCCAAAATTTCGTCACAGAAAATGTGACGACAGGTTGCCGTTAAGCCGCGGCGCCTAATGACGCTTTTGGCGAGTAATATCCGTTACTTGTGAGGATTTATTGTTTACCGATGAGGTAAAGACGAGTTGTTAACTACTAAGAGACAGGAACTGCTGCTTCCTCTTTTTCCGTCTCGCGTGCCAAGGGACAATGGATTCAAATGAGTTCCCCAGCGTCTACTACGCAATGTCTCCTAGCTGGTCATGCAGTAAACCTCCTTGTATCGCTTATACTGTGGTCTGGCCGTTGAGGTCCATCTGCGATTATTGCCACCGCCGGGATTACAACCCACTAGATGTAGGGTGCACGCGTGATATTGTGCCGTGCGACCATCGTCATTGACGGGTCACCACTTTATGGCATCCCTGTCATCGCATGCAAACTCGGCAAATGGCTGCGACCTCTTCGTTTGGAGTGCAACTTCATTGTGAGGAGATATGTGTCTGAGGAGCCCCTTCAATCGTCATTTGGAATTCGAGGGTGAAATAATATGTGAAAAAAATGTTTCGGACGTTTCAGTGAACGGTTTGGCGGACGGCTTAGGGGACAGTTCAGCGGAACGTTCGCTGAAGGCTCGGCGGACGGCAGATCAAGTATTTCAAGGACCTTGTACAGGAAGGAATCAAAATAGTCGAGTTTCGACAGCGACGTCACAGCCTAGATAAATCCTGCATCTACAGAATACCCTGCAAGCCACCTCAAGGGTGTGTGGCAGGGTGTGAGTAGTCACCAACATCCATTACACTAAACCCTAAAGTTATTGTATCTACGACTAATGATGCAGTAGCATTAATCGCTAATGCTTGTCACGAGGCGAAGCCTCACAAGCATGCACTACACTGTACTATGGGGGAAAAAAGTTTCCCAACAAACGGAGCGTCGCCACTAGCGCTCTGGAGAAAAATACGCCTTCTCTCTTATGGCATACTATTCCAAGGCAACTACGAGGGAAATTCGAACACAGTAATGTGATGGACTCATCGTCGAAGCTAGTGACGGATTACTGGCCGCTTGCCTTCCCCGAATGTTATTCGCGCTGACTTCCTAATTGAGGTGCATTAGACAGCCACGTATGCATTTCAAACTTATCATTGAACCCTCTCGTCATGGCCATAGCTTCCTCTGCATTCTTTACCTTACCTCTCCTTTTCTTCTTGACTTCGCTCCAACTCCCGCACTCTTGCAAGGTCCTGAGATTCACCCGCCGTCTACTATCCTTACAACCTGGGATATTTAAAGAACACCGCATTGAATAAGAGTTTCTTCTTTAAACGTGAATACAAACGTATGTTCAATGCACATTTCAAGCATGGCGGTAGATTTTCAATGAATAGGCAAAAAAAAAGCTTTTTATGCGCAAAAATGAATTAATGAATAAATAAATACACAAATAAACTAGACTCGGAGACTCGGAGGCTGCGCGCTAGGTTTAGATTACTTGAGCAATTAAGAATAGATATCTTTAAGAGCGAGCGACACGGAGAACATCATATTAGAACCCCACTGTATTTCCAGGTCCGACAGAAACGATAAATTAAGAGAGAAATTTTGCCGAACGGATAGGTATGGGAATTCCATTTTCCCCTGAACAATAAGGGACTTAAATAAAAGCTAGGCGTAATTTCATTAGAGCGTTTCCTTTTTATATTCTGATAGAGAATTTTTTCCTAAATCATTCAAAGTATACAGAAATGATAGGTCCAACCGAACCGGAGGCGGAGTATTTATAGCTGTAAATAAAACCATAGTGAGCCGAGCGGAAACCGTTCCAGATACCAGCATAGAATCTGCATGGTGCTCTATTAGATGCCCTAAATCAAAAACAATATTCGTGTGCGCATACTACAGGCCACCTAACACCGGCGTTTCCTCAATTTTAGAACTCGAAGCACAAATAAAGAACATCACATCCAGGAACACCGAAAGAAATTTAATCATAGGTGGAGATTTCAATACGCCCTCTATAGATTGGAGGACCTACAGTTACATATCAGGAGGAAGAGACAAAGATATATGCGAGTCCCTGCTGCACACGTTCTCATCAAATGCCCTACATCAGATAGCTACGACGCCTAACAGAGGGGACAACATTCTTGATTTATTGGCAACAAATATACCGACACAAGTAATTAACGTAAACACTGTTGAAGGCATTAGTAACCATAGAGTAGTTAACGCAAAGTTCTCCTTGAGTATCATTAAAAGTTTTAAACAAAGAAGAAAATTCTACATTTAAAAAAAAGCCGATTTCAATGCGTTTAAGAGTCATCTAAAAAATTCTCTTCCCGAATTCCAGGAATCAAGCTTAAAGTTAGACACGGAGGGTAGTTGGAAAGATTTTCGTTCGATCGTGCATTCAGGGATCAGAAAATATATTCCAAGTAAAGTAAAAAAAGAGGGCAGCGAACCAAGATGGTACAATGCAGAAGTGAGAAAATCGTTAAGACGTCAGAGAGTATGCCACGCCAAGATGAAAAAACTCCGTAGAGATTTGTCCACTAGTGATCAAAATTTAATATTTGAAAAAAACAAATTGTCTAGAACCACTACAAAGGAAGCCTTTCGGAATGCAATCATGGATTTAAAAAGAAAAACATTAGGAGAACAATTACAGGAAAACCCAAAGGCATTTTGGTCATACGTAAGGGAAGTTCAAGGCAATAGATCAACAGATATTCCACTACGAAACGAAAATGGCGAATTATTAACAAGCAGCTCGGACAAGGCCATCTTATTGAATTCTTACTTTCAAAGTGTGTTCACCAAGTCATCGCAAATTACATCCGTAAAGTTAAATGATCACTTCCAGCAAAAGATGCCGCCTATCGATATTTGCACTCAAGGAATAGAAAACTTGCTAAAATCTTTAAGTCCAAATAAATCCCCAGGTCCTGAAGAAATTCCTGCCCGCGTGTATAGAGAATAAGCTTGTGAAATAGCACCCTACTTGCAGAATATATTTAGTAAATCCATCAACGAACACAAAGTACCCATGGACTGGAAAATTGCAAATGTCACTCCCATATTCAAAAGCGGTGATAAAGAACAGCCATCGAATTACAGACCGATATCTCTCACATCTATCTCTTGCAAAGTCCTTGAACATATAATTGTTAGTTCAGTTATGAGACACCTCGATATAGAAAACTTGTTAACAAAAACACAACACGGATTCAGAAAGGGAAGATCTTGCGAAACTTAATTAGCACTTTTTGCTCATGATATTTTAGTCTCGGGTGAACATATCGCTCCAGTTGATGCAATTTTTCTTGACTTTAAAAAGGCATTTGATAAAGTTTCCCACAGTAAGCTACTCATGAAATTAAAATCCTACGGTTTTGAAGAAGACGTAGTTTCCTGGATTAGAGAATTCTTAAGTAATCACGAGCAAAGGGTTGTATCAGATGGCGCTATCTCTAATGAAGTAAAAGTCACATCGGGTGTCCCACAGGGAAGTGTCATAGGCCCGCTTCTGTTCCTTTTGTACATAAACGACGTCGGTGACAAAGTTGACAGTAAGCTTAGATTATTTGCTGACGACGCAGTTGTGTATAGAGAAATTCGTAGCTTTAATGACAAGAAAGCGCTAACTAAGGATCTCGAGGCAATACATGAGCGGTGCGATGCGTGGCAGCTAGAATTAAACCTGAAAAAATGCGTTGTTGTGAAATTTTGGAAACGGAAAAACGCTCCTTGTAACAGCTATTGCATAAAGAACACACAATTAGAGACTGTAGAATCGGTTAAGTACCTCGGAGTGAAACTGACTAATGATCTATCGTGGAGTAAACATATTCGAGAAATTACCGGTCAAGCTAATCGTAAATTGGGATTTGTTAAAAGAGTACTTGGCAAGTGCGACGATAAAGTTAGGGAAATAAGCTACTTCTCCCTCGTTAGACCTCACTTAGAATATACCGCCAGTATTTGGGTTCCTTATGAGATAGTCTTGGAAACTGAGTTAGAACGCGTGCAGCGAAGATCGGCAAGATATGTTAAAGGCCGTTATGATAATCTCGTTAGTGTCACTGACCTTTTGCAGCAACTAGGATGGGAAAAGCTTTCAGACAGTCTATTAAAATTTAGACTAAATCTATTATGTAAGTTCCAAACGGGTCTTTTCTCTGACGACGTTGATAATATTGAACGAAATCCGACATACTACGGTAGATCAGATCATGAGAGTAAAATTAGGGAACTAGACTGCAGAACGGATAGATTTAAGATGTCATTTTTCCCACGAACGATAAGGGACCATAATAGCTGCCATGGGACTTTTATCTATGTTTGTCGTTAGGTAGTGTAGCTCTTAGTGGTAGTAGTACTTATAATACTTGAATCCTTATCTGTTACCTAGTACATACTAACAGCACGCCTAGCATGTTTTCTACATGGGTCTTGAGTCCCTGTCCATCTGTGTAGTTGTAGAATGCTTGTATATTGAGGTCACTCTTAATTTTGATGACATCTGTAGTGTAGTGTTGCATGCTTGTGAGGCTTCGCCTCATGACAAGCATTAGCGATTTATGCTAATTCATAATTAGTCGTAGTTACACTAACTTTAGGGTATAGTGTATTGCATGTTGGTGATTACTCACCCCCTGCCACACACCCCTGAGGTGGCTTGCAGGGTATTTTGTAGATGTAGATGTATATGTAAACGGCTGGTGTCCTAACACCCCCCGCCACACGCCTATTTAGGTGGCTTGCGGCGTAGTATATAGATGTAGATGTAGGTTTAAAGGACAAAAAACAGTCAGTAAGATAGATATTACATTTTGCTTATGATTGATTGCCTTTTGGAAATGTTGAACTATTTAAGCTTCTAGATGGAATACGAAACCACTTTAGATTATGTAACTGGAGTTATCATATTAAATTCCAGCATATAAAAAAAAATATTTAAGGCATTTATTCAAGATGGAAGTTACTTTTTGAAGTGAAAACTTCTTATGTCGCGTTCAGCACTTTTGTAGATGGGTAAAAGACATTGGACTCGCGTCACCGTCACCGCTACTGCATATATGTATAATTATGTTTATTCTGTATATACACAGTATACTCGCTATATACACAGTACTTGTGGATGGGTACAAACCATTGGACTCGCATCACCGTCACCGTCACCATCACCGCTACTAAATATATGTGTAATTGTATATTTTGTATATACACTTTTGTGGATGGGTAAAAGCCATTGGACTCGCGTCACCGTCACCGTCACTGCTGCTAAATATATGTATAATTGTATATTCTGTATAAACACAGTATACTTGCTATATACACAGTACTTGTGGATGGGTAAAAACCATTGGACTCGCGTCACCGTCTCCGTCAAATAAACTATATTATAATTTTATTCATATTACATTATATATATATATATATCTAATATACGGTTTAGTTCATTCAATTTGGGTTGCTACAAATATTGTGCCGGATAATATAATAGTCCATACTCGTGCAGGAGAGTGTACTCGATACAAGAATAGAAGGTTAGTACAATATAACTCAATTTCTTTTAATACGTTCAATTTGAGTAGCTTATTCATATATACATAAACGTAAACTTTGATGACGATAAAAATCTACCATTGATTGAATTTTTAAATACTGAGTTTGGTTTAACGATGTCTAATGATCGCAATCTTGGCACAACGAAATATAAAACTACTATTGATGCAGTATTTACAAGACATTTAAGCAAATTCGAATCACAATTATTCGTTTCTTACTTTAGTTACCATAAGCCTATTGTATCAGTTTTAGATATTGCCGATGATGATGGCGGTGATGATGAAAGAGTTTTTGAAATAATGGATGAAAGTTGATTATTCTGAAGTGTACAATTTTTATGTAAAATAATTGTGTACAATAGCGCAATAAATGAATATTTAATTTATTATATACATGAAACTACTTTCTACTGATTAATAAAACACTTCATTAGAAATTATTTCCTACATTCAAAAATGCTCACGTTATTTCAAGTTTTCACTTCTGTCGGCACTCCCGGAGTGCCTCTTCTTTTTTTTTAATACATTAGTATTCGTAAATTAATATTTTTACAATATTTTAAAGTAACTCATTTTAAATAAATGCAAAGAGAATAAATAAACTCTTGGTAGATGCACTGTTGGTCAAATTATCTGTCAACTTCATAAAGAAATGCAAAAGAAACAAATTTTCCGGCCACTCAAAATGGAGATACACAGCAGAAGTCCTGACGAACGGTTTAACGCATACTTTACTATTAAACAGTATTTAATTTCACCCCCATCACAATCAATGACTCCTTGAAGTCTTTGACTTATTGACCCTATGAAATAATTTAGGGCGCCAACCCAAAGATGCCCATACCTCCCAGACGTGACCTTTCAGTGTCTCTTGGTTCTTCCCTTTGCAGCTCTGCCATTACTTGACCATTAAGTCGCAAATATTTTTTATTGGATTCAGGTACTGTGAGTTTGGAGGGAAGGGTTACGCTGTACTGTGCGAATGCTCCTCGAAAAATCTCCTGAGTTTCGCGCACTGTGGATGGGACAGGTGTCCTGAACAAATATTATTTCTTCGCATTATGGTACTACGTCGTTTATGTAAGGAAGTGATGAAAATACGAAAGATTCGGGCGTAGGTAATCCTTAGACGTCACTCTAGGTGGTGTTCTCAACAGCAACCCCGGCCCGACTGCAGAAATAGCTCTCCAAAAACGCAGACATTTATGCCCAGATCTATTTTTCCAAGTTGTTTTTGGGTGATACGTGACAAACAGGAGGAATATAACTTTTTTTCTAAATAAGTAAATGTTCTAAAAATACTATCAATTAATAAAGTTATATTTACCAGCAATTGCATGTTCTCAATAGCTAAAATTGTCCATATTCAACACTTCTAGTGTTTAATAATTGATGAAAGTTACGATATTCTAATATGATTCCGTTACGAATGACCGAATTCTAACCTCGCCGTTTAATTAGTTTCGCTAATTTCTGGCTTTCTTACTGGACTGTAACTTCTCATACCGGCTTCATGGAGGCGGTTTATAATCATACAGGTGCTTTTAAGTTTAATGTCCTCTTTATCACGGCCACCTCGCCAATAGTAAGAGAGTTGTCAGCAGGATGCTAACGAATGCTGCCATCATCATCTCGAGACGTGCATCTTGGTCCCCGCTTCTTTGTCGTATTGTCCTCATCTCATCCCCTCCCTATAGCATTTTAGCCAGCAATATACTGTCTTTCTATTCCAATCCATTGCCCTCGATATTTGAGCGAAGTTGAGACTACCTCAACTGTCTCATCGATTTATCCCCTCTCTCCTGGACTTAATGGAATGTTTTGAATATCCCTGGAAGTTATCACAGAGAAATAGTGTCTTCAAAAGCAAATGCTTTCAAATCCACATTCCACATAACCTACCGATCAACTGCCATTCGTCTTTTAGCGATAAGCTTCCTGTGGTCTTGCCTTTTCCACTACCTGGTTTTAATTGAGCCGTACGAGAGAATTCAAAGGAACGTTTCAAATGAATTCAAGGTTATCTAATGAACCTCCGTCCTTGGGGCCAGCGCGAAACCCACTCGGGTCATGCGAGCAGCCGGGAATCCATCACCAATTCGGATGATTAGTCCATCACCTTACTGTGTTTGAATTTCCCTCCTCGTGACCGAGACCTAAGAATATTCATATGCCATCAGAAAGGAAAGTGATTTTCCCCCGAGAGCGTTAGTGGCGACGCTCCGTTTGTTGGGAAACTTTTTTCCCCCATAGTAGATATTCTACCAATGTTAGAGGGACCGTTAGTATTTATGTACATTGCAACTACATTAGCGGACAGAGATTCAAGAGTTATAGCGAAAACTTACCTACATGGTATGCTGTAAGTGCAAGGTAGCAGATAAGGATGCAAGCATTAGAGAGAACTACTACAACTATGAGCTACACTACCTATCAACAAACCTAGTTAAGTCTCATTGGCAGCTTTTATGGTCTCTTGTCGTTCGCGGAAAAAATGACACTTTAAATCTGTCTGGAGTCTAGTTACCTAATTTTATTCTCATTATCTGATCTACCGTATTATGTAGGATTTCGTAAAATAAAATTAACTTTGTCAAAGTATAAATCGGTCTGGAACTTACATAATAGATTGTCTAAATTTTAATCGTCGGTCTGAAAGTGGTTCCCAACCCAGTTGTTGCAAAAGATCATTAACACTAACGAGATTAAAGATCCTGATCCTAAGTGATCCTGATTGTAGCATTACAGTACTTAGGTCGCGAGGCTCAAGGTCGCGAAACCATCAATTCGAAAGTCTTACAATCTTAACCGTGCGTCAAACATGACCCCAAGGAAAATTTTCATCCTTGTGTCTCAATTTGGGTTACTCGTCGTAAAAACTGCTTGATTTGGCTAACGTCAAGGTCATGATAGTCACGCCTAGACTGAGGTTTTGTCCTAGGCCACTAGCCAAAATTTCTTACTTAAAACAGTACCTATCGGGTCAAAGAAGACCCCAGGTTGAGGGGGAGAGTAAATTTGCGGTTGACGGGAGTTTCACTACTTTTACAGCGAAGATGATAGAACTCATATTATACACCGAAGAGCAATCAAAATATTCACATGCAAAGAAGGCGAATCCAAAAAATAAACTTGCCCTATTATTATATTGCACTCATGCTTATTTTGATAGAAGATGTGGGATTCATGTGGGAATCTCACATTTAACAAGAACTTCGGAATTAGATTAGGCAAAATATTTTAAATATCCATTACCAGAGTACCTACTTAAAATCGTCCTTGGAGACTACCTCCGCAGACTACAGGACTGATTTGTTACAATCAATTCAGCGCTGTTTTTTACGCTTCGGCATCTATACAGCAGCTGTTTATCTGTGGTACATGGACAAAATTGCCATTTAAAATTAGCGCTGGCCAGATTCAAATTCTTAGTTTTCTAATTGTTACTATTCAGCAGGACAAAGAACCTTGGGTTTTTTGTACCTTAAAATGCCTTTCAAAAAAACACCTTTCTCATATTTTTGTATGCGATTTATTCCATGTCTAATGTCCGGCCTGTAAGTAATCCTAGAGGTAATTACTCTCATTGTGTAATCATATTACTAATGGCCAGTTGGACAAACATTTATCTATGCAATCGATAGTTATGATATCCATAAAGTAACGAAACTTATTATAAAAATCGGGTTGCAGTCGTAACTCATATCCCAATAGTCCAAACCGTTTGGGCTTGTTCTCTTACCACTGGATAAAATGTATGAGTACTCATTTAATGCATGCAATTATTTATGCCCATTATGAATAGAATGACAATAAACTATTTATTCGCCACATCATTACTCTTGAATCGAGTAATCACACCACCAAGCGGTCCATTACTAATCAGCTTATTATGTAAAAGGTTTAACACCGCCTATGAGGCCCAATAAGATAACAGACCATTTATGAACCAACTTATTGAATATTTTTGAAATGCATATTGAAGGAATTCCTTGCATTGTAGGTCCTATATCTCTATTAAATTCATTTATTTTGCGTCTGCAACTTGCCTTTACACTAGCACAGAATATTTTTCACTTCTCCAGGCTCATCGTATCACTGTCCGAATCCAAAATCAAGCCGACTTCATGAATAACTCATATACCATCGGCTAATACCCGAGGCCCTACAACTGTAGAACTAGAACGCTGTTTCATCGATTCTTCGTATTGCCTGTGTACACTTTTTCTAAAAGCTCCGGTTTCCCTTCCAGCTTGTCTGAATATTATGGCCATACATGTCTCCCGAAGGGCTCTCTTGTGTGAGGGTGGTACCCTGACCAATGTATGCCACGCGAATCAACTCCGACTTCGCTGCAGCAATTGTATTCGGTAGAGGCTAGTAGCACTTACACATAAGGGATTATTTTGCTTTAAGTTGATTTTTGATAAAATCGCGGATTTCTAGGAGCAGGTGAAAATCTTAGGAGCCCCTGCTACATGATGGAATAAATGAGTTTCGTTTTTTTGAGAATAGAATGACTCCCATTAGGACTGCTCTTAACCACTTCAGGGGCTCACCCGATTGCGAGTCCTTAGTGGCCCGGATCGCTGGGCTTGAGAAGACGGTGGACGAGCTCCGTGCTCTGGTGGAGCGGTTGGTGGAAGGTCCTGGAAGGTCGCGGCGGAATGAGGAGGGCCCTAAGCGCTCCGAACGCGTCAAGGCCAGGGGAAACCATGGCTCTGTCGCGGGATGGAGAGTGGAGGACCTTTCTCGGACTTCAGTGCCTCCGGTGTCGTCTCCCTCCGTTGCTTAGGGGACATGGAAAGTGGTCTCGAGGCGTAGCCACGGGGTCACCCTCCGAAAACGAGGATTGGCAGGGGCAGAGGCTGAGGCAATCCTCGTCAGCAATAGGTTCGATGTGCTGGCGGAGGCTAAGCCATCGGAGCTAGAGCTGGGAGGTGGGTCGCCGAGTGGGAGTGGAGAGGGAAGGGAGGGAATTTTAGTGATAGGTAGCTCCAATGTCCGGCGTAAAGTGTCCCCGATGCGTGGAAAGGCCCGACGGGAAGGAGGAGAACCACGGGTAACCTCCTTGTGTATACCGGGAGGAAAGGTGCCACAGGTGACGAAGACGATGAAGTCGGCGGTCAGGGGCGCGAACTGCTCCAAGTTGCATGTGGTTGCCCATGTTGGGACCAATGATGCCGTGTTTATGGGATCCGAGGAGATTTTAGGCTCTGTGAAAGACCTATGCTCCGAGTTCCGCCGTATTTGTGGAGAATCTGGTACCAACAACTTGAGGCTTACCATATGCAGCTTGGTACCTAGGACGGATCGGGGTTCGATGGTTTGGAGCCGAATGGAAGCATAAACCAGAGACTCAGTGAAGTCTGTGGGAGCGAGGGAGCGGAGTTCTTGGACCTCAGGCCGGTGCTGGATTCGTGTCGGGTGCCCATAAATCGCTCGGGTGTCCACTATACATACGAAGCATCGCAGGAGGTAGCGCGCAGGATACTTGAGCACACTCGTCGAGTTTAACATAGACAGTAGGCTACAGGGCAGGTCAATTAGTGGGGTCAATAATTATGTGTTGCCAGTTAGTAATTTAGCTAAGAATACTCTGAATATAGCGTCCAAGAATAGCTTAATTGAAGACAGCAATCTTGAAATTACCCCGAATCGCATAAACAATCATGAAGCATTAGTCGTTGCAGTAGTTAACTGCCGTAGTTTAAAAAATAAGATTCCAGAATTTCACCACCTTATTTATAGCACGTAGTGTAACGTCATTATTGGCACAGAAAGTAAGCTGACGGACGATATTTCTGATAGTGAAATTTTTCCTAAATCATTCAAGGTTTACAGTAAAGATAGGTCCAACCGAACCGGAGGCGGAGTATTTATAGCTGTAAAGAAAACCATAGTCAGCCGAGCGGAAACCGTTCCAGATACCAGCATAGAATCTGTATGGTGCTCTATTAGATGCCCTAAATCAAAAACAATATTCGTGTGCGCATACTACAGGCCACCTAACACCGGCGTCACCTCAATTTTAGAACTCGAAGCACAAATAAAGAACATCACATCCAGGAACACCGAAAGAAATTTAATCATAGGTGGAGATTTCAATACGCCCTCTATAGATTGGAGGACCTACAGTAACATATCAGGAGGAAGAGACAAAGATATATGCGAGTCCCTGCTGCACACGTTCTCATCAAATGCCCTACATCAGATAGCTACGACGCCTAACAGAGGGGACAACATTCTTGATTTATTGGCAACAAATATACCGACACAAGTAATTAACGTAAACACTGTTGAAGGCATTAGTAACCATAGAGTAGTTAACGCAAAGTTCTCCTTGAGTATCATTAAAAGTTTTAAACAAAGAAGAAAATTCTACATTTAAAAAAAAGCCGATTTCAATGCGTTTAAGAGTCATCTAAAAAATTCTCTTCCCGAATTCCAGGAATCAAGCTTAAAGTTAGACACGGAGGGTAGTTGGAAAGCTTTTCTTTCGATCGTACATTCAGGGATCAGAAAATACATTCCAGGTAAAGTAAAAAAAGAGGGCAGCGAACCAAGATGGTACAATGCAGAAGTGAGAAAGTCGTTAAGATGTCAGAGAGTATGCCACGCCAAGATGAAAAAACTCCGTAGAGATTTGTCCACTAGTGATCAAAATTTAATATTTGAAAAATACAAATTGTCTAGAGCCACTACAAAGGAAGCCTTTCGGAATGCATTCATGAATTTTAAAAGAAAAACATTAGGAGAACAATTACAGGACAACCCAAAGGCATTTTGGTCATACGTAAGGGAAGTTCAAGGCAATAGATCAACAGATATTCCACTACGAAACGAAAATGGCGAATTATTAACAAGCAGCTCGGACAAGGCCAACTTATTGAATTCTTACTTTCAAAGTGTGTTCACTAAGTCATCGCAAAAATCATCCGTAAAGTTAAATGATCACTTCCAGCAAAAGATGCCGCCTATCGATATTTGCACTCAAGGAATAGAAAACTTGCTAAAATCTTTAAGTCCAAATAAATCCCCAGGTCCTGAAGAAATTCCTGCCCGCGTGTATAGAGAATTAGCTTGTGAAATATCACCCTACATGCAGAATATATTTAGTAAATCCATAAACGAACACCAAGTACCCATGGACTGGAAAATTGCAAATTTCATTCCCATAATCAAAAGCGGTGATAAGTAACAGCCATCGAACTACAGACCGATATCTCTCACATCTATCCCTTGCAAAATCCTTGAACATATAATTGTTAGTTCAGTTATGAGACACCTCGATATAGAAAACTTGTTAACAAAAACACAACACGGATTCAGAAAGGGAAGATCCTGCGAAACTCAATTAGCACTTTTTGCTCACGATATTTTAGTCTCGGGTGAACATAACGCTCCAGTTGATGCAATTTTTCTTGACTTTAAAAAGGCATTTGATAAAGTTTCCCACAGTAAGCTACTCATGAAATTAAAATCCTACGGTTTAGACGACGACGTAATTTCCTGGATTAGAGAATTTTTAAATAATCGCGTGCAAAGGGTTGTATTAGATGGCGCTATCTCTAATGTAGTAAAAGTCACATCGGGTGTCCCACAGGGAAGTGTCATAGGCCCGCTTCTGTTCCTTTTGTACATAAACGACATCGGTGACAAAGTTAACAGTAAGCTAAGATTATTTGCTGACGACGCAGTGATGTATAGAGAAATTCGTAGCTTTAATGACAAGGAAGCGCTAACTAAGGATCTCGAGGCAATACATGAGCGGTGCGATGAGTGGCAGCTAGAATTAAACCTGAAAAAATGCGTTGTTGTGAATTTTTGGAAACGGAAAAACGCTCCTTGTAACAGCTATTGCATAAACAACATACAATTAGAGGCTGTAGAATCGGTTAAGTACCTCGGAGTTAAACTGACTAATGATCTATCGTGGAGTAAACATATTCGAGAAATTACCGGTCAAGCTAATCGTAAATTGGGATTTGTTATAAGAGTACTTGGCAAATGCGACGATAAAGTTAGGGAAATCAGCTACTTCTCCCTCGTTAGACCCCACTTAGATTATGCCGCCAGTATTTGGGATCCTTATGAGATAGGCTTGGAAACTGAGTTAGAACGCGTGCAGCGAAGATCAGCAAGATATGTTAAAGGCCGTTATGATAATCTCGTTAGTGTTACTGACCTTTTGCAGCAACTGGGATGGGAAAAGCTTTCAGAGCGTCGATTAAAATTTAGACTAAATCTATTATGTAATTTCTAAACCGGTCTTTTCTCTGACGACGTTGATAATATTGAACGAAATCCGACATACTACGGTAGATCAGATCATGAGAGTAAAATTAGGGAACTAGACTGCAGAACGGATAGATTTAAGATGTCATTTTTCCCACGAACGATAAGGGACCATAATAGCTGCCATGAGACTTTTATCTAAGTTTGTCGTTAGGTAGTGTAGCTCTTAGTAGTAGTAGTACTCCTAATACTTGAATCCTTATCTGTTACCTAGTACATACTAACAGCACGCCTAGCATGTTATCTACATGGGTCTTGAGTCCCTGTCCATCTGTGTAGTTGTAGAATGCTTGTATATTGAGGTCACTCTTAATTTTGATGACATCTGTAGTGTAGTGTTGCATGCTTGTGAGGCTTCGCCTCATGACAAGCATTAGCGATTTATGCTAATTCATAATTAGTCGTAGTTACACTAACTTTAGGGTGTAGTGTAATGCATGTTGGTGATTACTCACTCCCTGCCACACACCCCTTAGGTGGCCTGCAGGGTATTTTGTAGATGTAGATGAAATGAATATGTATTATTGCACAAAATACTAACCATTTCAGTGATGTACCTTTCTACGTTTATAGCGCCATTATGTAGTAATACAAGGGAATTAATTGACTTCACTTTCCATCATATTGAGGGAATAAAACAATTTCCTTGGTAGCTTGGTGGTATTCCGTTGAAACAATTTAATTACGGAAAGCTTTTACAATGCCACTTACGAAATAACGCACTTTACTCAGGATTCGACGCTTGATCACCTGATGATGACGCTTAAGTGTAGAAACCCGGGTCGTGTGAATTATTTCTTGAGTGGTATTGTGAAAGTTTTCCTTCTTTAAATTCTTTTTATTTGGTGAATACCGTGTCACTTGTGCTATATTACGTGTAAATAGCATCTTTGACGATTAAATCAAAAGTAATATAAATTGGCTTGAAATTGCGTCAATAAATTTACCCTAAAATCGGTGAATATAATTAAAATGTACATAAAATTCTTGTATCTATCATGATAAACCCCATACTGTCTTACTCGTACATTTCTCAAGCATGAAGCATTGACGGCCTTGGTTACTTTCATGGAGAGGGAGTCCGTATTTCTTAAAGTTGCCTTGTACTACACATGCGAAAAAGTCATCTTATTATAACCTTTACTCTCCAGGAGCGATTTATCACAGCAAAAATCCATAATCAAAAGTGAAAATCCTTTTTCGTCTGAGAGGAAAGTAATTTCTCCACTTCTGGAGAGTCACGTTCGCATGGACTCTATGAATAATACACATTAAATTTTCCTAATCCACGCGAAGTTTACTAGCACTCGCATCCTCATTGTTTTCATTATTTATTCCGAAATATCTTTCATCGTTCACGTTTCATAAATATTCACCTTTGAGGAAGAGAAAAGACGCGGCTCATCCGTAGGCGAAAACCTAATGAGGTAATTTTACTGAGAAGAACTTAGTGAGCTTAAAACTTCATAGAACGTTGATGCATGCCAAAACTAAAAGCTGTAGAGGAAAAGGTCACACGGATTTCTAATTACGCCAGCCCCGGAGCGGGGTCAAGTCCTCGCCTGCCGAACCAAAGGTCCCGGGTTCGAATCCCGCTTGGGTGGAATATTTACACCTCCCAGGTTTTGTTGTGAGTGTTCGTCTATATATCAAATGGGTTGCAATTGGCTGTTACCCATAGATACATTATTATTATAACAAAAGGTAAAATCGGATGGACACTGTAACGTCGTGCCTTTTCAAGCTCCGTTTTTATTTCTTTATGTATTTAATTTCGTTCGTTGTTTTGTTTTTGATAGTACTAATTTGTATGTTAATGTATGTTTCGATGGTTTGATGTTTTAGGTTGTTTATTGTTTTTGTTTGAAGAACGTTGCTATGTATGGTTGATAAAGGAGGGGATTGTTGAAAAAGTTTGAAGAGAAGGAGACGTGTAATGAAGAGGGGCAATTCCCAACTGAGTTTTTAAGAAGGTGTTTCTATTATTTGAGGGATCCCGACGTCACAATGTACTCTTTTTTTCTCCTTGTTCGACGTCGAGGAAAATGTTTCGCCCGTAATGTTATCCAGCTGCTTCGGGTCCTCAGGGTCGACATTCCGGACTTGCAGGTTAGCCGAAGAAATAATTTCCTGAACTTGGAGCGACACGACGGAAACAACGGAAAGAAGAAATTATTCATCCACCATCGTCAAAGGTAAGTCTGTAAATGATAATTATATTATCCCGGTTAAACTTTAAATGATGACGCATCCAAATGAGCAATGAGATCAAAAGTATTTCTTAGTTTGACGACGCTTGCTCCAATGGGAACTTAAAACTATTTTCCTTCAGATTTGGGTTCAAGGGTCTGGAATACTTTTCGTGACAATGAATGAAATATATTCATTCCATCGAACGAAATTTGTCAAGTGACGTTTAGTCGTATTCTATGAGTTTAGTGAAAAATTTTCGGTTTATATATGTTAATATCAATCAATACGGGACCGCTACGTATTTCTAAATCAATATCTCTGTTTCCGTCAAATTACCTAAATGCACAATTGATCCAGTTAATCTGGCTGAATCCGCATCCTATTCAATACTCTTCGATCGTGCCATACTATTCTTTTCCTTAATCTATGTACTTGCATGATACCAGGACTTTCTCTTTTTGTATATTCTTCAGTCGTCATTAAAATCTTGGATGTTGAATGCGAGAAGAAAATGGCACTTCTCCGGAGACTTTCCTAAAAACTTGCACGCCCGCCGTTGACCCTGGCTTACGCCGCGAAAAATCGGACCAATTATTTTTCGTCCACCTTTGTTAAATTAAATCAAGATGGCACCGTGACAATTCTTCCACTAATCCGCCTTCAGTGAATAAACGACATCACCAAACTCCATTCAACATGGCCGAGTGCGCATTTTAATGGCTTCAACATTTCCCCTGCGCTATCTCACCGTGTGTTTCCATCCATTCTCCCACTTAATCAATGCAGAAGCAGGATTATATCTGTTCGGGAAAGGGTATTGGGGAGTGTCCGGGTGTGGTAGTGGGGGGGGGGGGGTAACGGGTACGGTTAGGTTCAGCTGGTAGGGAAGGTCGGGAGGTCACACCCAAAAGAAAAACTAAACTGTGATCACTTAGTTCGTGTGTGTCCGGGTGGGTGGGGATGTAGTTTACAGAGGGACGGACACCCGCGGCCTTTTTCGCTCGCTTAACTACGTGCCCCGTGGCCACGTCCCAATGGCGGAAACACGCCAGCGTTATGGCGCCAAAAAGGAAACGAGAAACTGCCAATCACATTTTCCTCCGCTCCTCTCGCGAACGATTTTGACGCGGGAATGGTTCGTAAGGCGAGTGCTTCGGGATGCATCCGTGGGTGTTGGGAGGGAGGAAGACTTTTTTTTTTAACCTTCCTTTGATTTCACTAAAGAGCAATCGAAATGAGCGACTATGAAAACACTTTTTGGCCTTTGACATTCATTACTACGACCATCTGCCTATCTTCAATTACGTCCATCAAACCGTCATCTCCGAGGGAAATACATGAATGTATTATAAAATGCATTTATAGCGAGTGCTGACAGTCAGCAGAACGAGCAGTCACCGCCATTTTGTTTGACTTATAATCTGTGAAGTTTATCTGTCAATTACGTGGCTAGCCATGAATTTTTTTCACGTTTTCCGGATTATTGAAAACCTTTCGCGTCAAGTAATAAATGAGCAGTATGAAATATAATCGCGTTGTAACTTCCGCACTGTATAGAAATTGTGTAGAAGTTGCTACATGTTAATATTTCATAATGACCATGGTGTCCTTCCACAAATTCACGCCCTAGTCCATTAATTTTCATAATTGAACTTCCAGATGACACGAATTACCTGGTCGCCCCTGTAAGCCTTCAGTGTAGGTAAACCAGTGGTTCCCAAGCTTTTTTATTTTTGGCCAGCTGCAGGAACAACTCATGAGTATCAAAAAGAGTCATGAAATACTTACATAAATCAAGGAATTTGTCAATATCCGTTTCAGAAACATTCAATAACTTTATAAGCTGTAATAATGGTGTCATAAATCAAAAAGCCTGATGCAATGGAATTAAATACTTATCAGCCCCATTAGGTTACCAAGATGGCGAATGCGCGATGAACCACTTGGAGGATTATTTATTCGTTAGAAGATTGATTATGCGATTAAAGTTGTGTTTATTTGCCCAGATTGACTATTAATAAAGTCCATATATATCTTAATCCGTAAGATAAACATAGATAAGTTTTATTCGGTGGCAGGAGAGTAGATCAAATATTCGAAGCAATAACCATTGGGGAATAAGATTCAAAAGCGATAGTTCCTGCAACCCGACTTTAGTGAAGAGGTCAATTATTTTATGGATCTCATAACCATCGATACCTGAGCTAAATGTTAAAACAACCGACCATTACTTACCCATTTTCAAAATTGTTTCCTTTATATTATAAAAAGTTTTATTACATACAATCGTACTGCTATTTCAGCCTTAAATCCATCATCATTCAAAATTTTCTCGTGCCCCAAAGCCAACAAGCACACCCCCGTCGAGTACTCTGTGCCAAAGGTTGGGAGCCCCTGGTCTAAGCTACGATAATTTAAAAAAAATTAGCACCACTGGCTACACTTTGCAGATCGCCGTTGCTTGGGAGCTCTCAATTCTATTACCTGTGTACCAAATCGAATGGGAAATCACGACTGTGCTTCGCTTCAACCCTACTGTCTCCTTATTAAAAGGAGGCACGGAGAACACTCCACGGGTACAAAATCGCCTATTTATTGTAATAGAATCAAAAACAAACTTTGTTAATTTCACAATCAATTTTATTCACTACGACCGGTTTCGACGCATAGGCGACATCTTCAGGTAAATTTCATTTCAAGCACAGAGTATATATACATGAACTGGGGAGGTATGGGGGGGGGAAGGGAAGGAAGGTAGTGACAGGAGGGGGGGGGGAAGGAAAGACAGTGGGAGAGGGTTTTGGTAGGAGGAAAGGTGGAGTATGTTTTGGAGGTTGGCGGGGGGGCGGTTTAGGGGAAGGGATAGGGGGGGGGTAAGAAGGGGCAGCATGGATGGCCTTTGGGTAAACAGTGTGCCTCACTGCAGGTGGGGGGGGTAGGAGGTGGGAAGGATTGGGAATATGGAGAGGTAGCAATTAAGGAAGTGTTTTAAAGGTATGACTAAGATGGGAGGGGTTGCTTTTAGGGTCTAGGTAAGGAAAGTGTGACGTCTAAGAGGGGTGAATAATTTTCAAAAATATTCTCGTTTAGGAGGTGCTCTTCTTTCAGGAGTTTATTTATTGAAAGTCTTAAGTAAATACATGGGCTTAATATTTTTCTCATCTGGCACCTCATGTACATTAAGTTATGGAGTGAATTAAGCTAAACCATGAAGAACGATGACGCGTGAGAATTTTGAAAAATAGTGAAGGTTTATCATAATTAGTGGGCAAGATTTTTTTAATTATAATGTTATGGTTTATTCAACTCGGACAAAGTTTAGAGTCCTTATTGGATACAGTGTATGCATTTTGATGAAACACATGCACCCTAGATGAAACCCTGTTATAATTCCGCCACTGTTTTTAGTGATAACAGAGACAGAGGCAGGTACAAATGCATACTTTGTGTTTGTGTTATAAAAGCACTAATTTGAATAATTTTTGTGATTTCACATCTCTAAGAAATATATTTTAGTTTTCCTTCAATATCCATCTATGTATTAGTTTTATAATGAAACACCTAGTGAAATATTTTGCCGACTGAGTACAAGCCACACTGTGAATACGTCTTGAACCAAGGTATTAGGGCAGAGGAATTGGGTCGACACCATGTCCATTTTATTTATTAAAAAGAAACATGAAAATTATCAGCAAACGAAGTCTTGTCCACATACATTTTCAATGTACATCTACATCTAAAAATACCCTGCAAGCCACCTCAGGGGTGTGTGGCAGGGGGTGAGTTATCACCAACATGCATTACACTACACCCTATAGTTAGTGTAACTACGATTAATTATGCATTAGCATAAATCGCTAATGCTTGTCACGAGGCAAAGCCTCACAAGCATGCAACACTACACTACAGATGTCATCAAAATGGAGAGTGACCGTCAATAAACATGCATTCTACAACTACACAGATGGACAGGGACTCAAGACCCATGTAGAAAACATGCTAGGCGTGCTGTTAGTATGTACTAGGTAACAGATAAGGATTCAAGTATTAGGAGTACTACTACTACTAAGAGCTACACTACCTAACGACAAACCTAGATAAAAGTCTCATGGCAGCTATTATGGTCCCTTATCGTTCGTGGGAAAAATGACATCTTAAATCTATCCGTTCTGCAGTCTAGTTCCCTAATTTTACTCTCATGATCTGATCTACCGTAGTATGTCGGATTTCGTAAAATATTATCAACGTCGTCAGAGAATAGACCGGTTTGGAACTTACATAATAGATTTAGTCTAAATTTTAATCGACGCTCTGAAAGCTTTTCCCATCCCAGTTGCTGCAAAAGGTCAGTAACACTAACGAGATTATCATAACGGCCTTTAACATATCTTGCCGATCTTCGCTGCACGCGTTCAAACTCAGTTTCCAAGCCTATTTCATAAGGATCCCAAATACTGGCGGCATAATCTAAGTGGGGTCTAACGAGGGAGAAGTAGCTGATTTCCCTAACTTTATCGTCGCACTTGCCAGGTACTCTTTTAACAAATCCCAATTTACGATTAGCTTGACCGGTAATTTCTCGAATATGTTTACTCCACGATAGATCATTAGTCAGTTTCACTCCGAGGTACTTAACCGATTTTACAGTCTCTAATTGTATGTTGTTTATGCAATAGCTGTTACAAGGAGCGTTTTTCTGTTTCCAAAAATTCACAACAACGCAGTTTTTCAGGTTTAATTCTAGCTGCCACTCTTCGCACCACTCTTGTATTGCCTCGAGGTCCTTAGTTAGCGCTTCCTGGTCATTAAAGCTACGAATTTCTCTATACATCACTGCGTCGTCAGCAAATAATCTAAGCTTACTGTCAACTTTGTCACCGATGTCGTTTATGTACAAAAGGAACAGAAGCGGGCCTATGACACTTCCCTGTGGGACACCCGATGTGACTTTTACTTCATTAGAGATAGCGCCATCTAATACAACCCTTTGCACGCAATTACTTAAGAATTCTCTAATCCAGGAAATTACGTCGTCGTCTAAACCGTAGGATTTCAATTTCATGAGTAGCTTACTGTGGGAAACTTTATCAAATGCCTTTTTAAAGTCAAGAAAAATTGCATCAACTGGAGCGTTATGTTCACCCGAGACTAAAATATCGTGAGCAAAAAGTGCTAATTGAGTTTCGCAAGATCTTCCCTTTCTGAATCCGTGTTGTGTTTTTGTTAACATATTTTCTATATCGAGGTGTCCTATAACTGAACTAACAATTATATGTTCAAGGACTTTGCAAGAGATAGATGTGAGAGATATCGGTCTGTAGTTCGATGGCTGTTCCTTATCACCTCTTTTGAATATGGGAGTGACATTTGCAATTTTCCAGTCCATGGGTACTTTGTGTTCGTTGATGGATTTACTAAATATATTCTGCAAGTAGGGTGATATTTCACAAGCTAATTCTCTATACACGCGGGCAGGAATTTCTTCAGGACCTGGGGATTTATTTGGACTTAAAGATTTTAGCAAGTTTTCTATTCCTTGAGTGCAAATATCGATAGGCGGCTTCTTTTGCTGGAAGTGATCATTTAACTTTACGGATGTAATTTGCGATGACTTGGTGGACACACTTTGAAAGTAAGAATTCAATAAGTTGGCTTTGTCCGAGCTGCTTGTTAATAATTCGCCATTTTCGTTTCGTAGTGGAATAACTGTTGATCTATTGCCTTGAACCACCCTTACGTATGACCAAAATGCCTTTGGGTTTTCCTGTAATTGTTCTCCTAATGTTTTTCTTTTAAAATCCATGAATGCATTCTGGAAGGCTTCCTTTTAAGTGGCTCTAGACAATTTGTATTTTTCAAATATTAAATTTTGATCACTCGAGGACAAATCTGTACGGAGTTTTTTCATCTTGGTGTGGCATACTCTCTGACGTCTTAAGAATTTTCTCACTTCTGTATTGTACCATCTTGGTTCGCTGCCCTCTTTTTTTACTTTACTTGGAATGTATTTTCTGATCCCTGAATGTACGATCGAAAGGAAAGCTTTCCAACTACCCCTTTTTTAAAATGTAGAATTTTCTTCTTTGTTTAAAACTTTTAATGATATTCAAAGAGAACTTTGCGGTAACTACTCTATGGTCACTAATGCCCTCAACAGTGTTTGCCTTAATTACTTGTTGCGGTATATTTGTTGCCAATAAATCAAGAATGTTGTACTTTATACGCACACGATGCAGTGGAGTATTTTTATTTGACCTTGGTGTGGCCTTCGAAAACTTCACAAAAAAAAACAAGTAAAATATAAAGAGAGAGAGGACGATTGTTTTCTGATTTCTTCCTCATCTGTGTGTTTTGCTTTATGCTTGTTCTTTTTTCATCAGCACCACTTTTTCATGAGTACAAACACTACTACTTCATCGGACCACGCACGCGCGAAAGCCATGTTGGTTTGACTGTCGTGCACCAAAAAAATTGCTCCACTATCTATCGTTCACCTACTCCTTAGTAGGATGTCACCTTAATCCCAACGCGCGCCGCCTTAACCCTCCTATCCTGATACGTACGTCACCGACGACGATCGCACCGCAGCCAGTGCGTCGCCTGCTTGAATAAATCATTCGTTAAAATCCCCCCCTCATCCACCCACAGCCCGTCCCACCGAGTCTAGTCAAGGCGGCTCGAGGCGCTCTCATGCGGTCGAGAACGGAATCGCTTCGGGGGGGAGGGAACGCGACGGGAGGTCGTGGGATTGTCCCTCGGCCACGGAACGAAACTTTGGGACGCAGGTGGGAGGTGGGAGGGTTCGGAGGTGGGAGGGTGCAGAGGGCAGGCAGGGAGAGATATCGGCGACACTGGTCGCGAGATAACGATAATGCAACATCAAGGGGGTCAGGTAGCCAAGGTCGCCGGAGGTGGGGTAGCATTGGACGTTGTGTGGACTGCAGGGGTGAGGAGCAAGGGAGAGTGACTTTTTTGTTTAAGGGGTAGGGTTGAAGGTAAGGAGGTTAATGTTAATTTTTTGGCTGGGGGTGGTGAGGAGGGTGGGGGAGGTGAGAGGGGAAAGGGTGGGGCCGCACTCAAACATCTGCTCGCGAGAATGAAGGCCATTATCTTCGATAAGGATCTTCAGCCCTCCTCTGGCCCCCGTCCCAAGTCCCCGCTCCCACCCCTGACGTCCCCATCGGATGAACAATGCGCGACCCCGTCCGGGCGCCATGGCCCGGAGTTATCAAGTCACGTGGAGGAGGGAAGGGTGACGGCGATGTGACCGATTTCCCCGCAATGACATGGGGCACAGTTTTAATTGCCATGGATTAGCAGTACAGACGAAAAACAGAAATGTATTGATAAAGATATATGTCCGTTAGCGCTACATTAGGTGGCAACCCCATACGCGACCGGGACTAGTCCATTTCAGAAAATAGGGGCGAGTAACGTTTTCTTGGGAGAGGAAAATGTTAGAATCGCCGTATCCGCATGCTTGACGAGATATACACTTCCTAAATTGAGAAGATGAATACTAGGAATGAAATTGTGTTGGTCTGGATTAATAGCGGCATGGTTAGCATTAGGTTTTTAAGTAAGTTAACCTGAAGTAAGTGTGTGTTTCAATGCGAATCTTCTAAATGCCACAGGTATTGAGGGAATCGCCAAAAATATAGTCAATTTGCGATAAATCGGCCGGCGAACAGCAGCCAACATAAATGACAAAAGGATCAAATGTGGGGTAGCGGATTGTAGTGATGGCTTTGATAGAGCTTGTGCGAAAGCTTATGGTCCTTGCGAGGAAGCCCGTTTCTGATCTGGGTATCTTTAGACTATCTGCCACCGCATGGGATTGTAAATGAATATCACTACTGCCCATTATCACTTTAAGGTTTTGCTTCCCCTTTCCCAAATGCCACCTACCATCCCATTGCTGCTGTTTTCCGCATTTAGGGGTCAAAAGCTCTCACGCAAGCCATATCAAGTCTACAGTTATTAAGATGGGACTTGATATTCCTCTGATACGCCGACAGGGCAAACCTGAGCAAAGAGTCTGTGGGATAACCCTGTATAAAAAAGTCACCATATAGAAATCATTCTGGTTTATCAGATGACTCTTGTGTTTCGTTTCCACTGCCGAGCTCACGGTGCCCGATCCTAGGTCATCTTGCACGCGGTCCCTAAACATACACTCATCAAATGCCGGTATCAAACGGACGGCGTGATAAAATAAGAGTTGGAACTTGAACCCTTCCCTGTCCTGGTTGACTTGGCAAACGAGTCGCTGAGAAGCAAGGTGGCAGTATACGATATTTACTGCAGGTTCCGCACCGCCAAAATCCACAGTAGTTTATCGAACCGGAAAAGTACGTGAATGGCGGGGCATGGTAGCAAACACTAACGAAAGATCTTAGAGCAAAGAGAGTGAAGCAAGCGGGGATGAGCGGGGGAACCGCGGAAGCTTCTGCCCACGCCTAGTCGCTTTCTCCCGCCACCTTCGGAAGCTTTTCCCTCATACGTGTCCTCATTTCACCTTGGGCATGTCTATGGTAACTGACTTAACACGTTCAAAATTACTAGCGGCCTAATCTTTGCTTTGCAACCAATTCAAAAACAAAGTGTCAATTTATAAAATGCTGTAATTTGCATCTGTAATAAACACGTCACACACATGTCTTCGTAAATTTCATTCATTGAATTAAATGTCTTTTTATTCATATTCTGGCTCTTTGTAGAAAAATGTGTCCTCTCCTTGATATAAATGAAGAAATTCCGTCATTTCTCGGTATTTTTTGCTCATTGAACTTGAAATTACATGGTGTCAATTGCAATAGTGTGATAAACATGGGGTGAATGTATCCTCCTTTCTAATATTGATGCCATTTTTGCGAAAATGTTTATGAGACGCCCATTTTCTCACGGTGTAGACGCAAGTCAAAAAGCGTTCGTTCAATACAAATGGCGCTGTAGTCGGCTCATAAGGCTAGAATAAGTGTACATAAAAAATATATTTGGTGAATAATCAACATACTTTGTGTCTTAGTTTTGCTTCTAATAGCTAAGGATTTTCATCCGTGAAAGCAACATTTTTATCCAAAAGGAACGAAAATATGGAAAGCAGTCTTTGTTTTTATCCACACAGTCCTTTTATCCTACTTAAAGTATAATTAACTCTGAGAGGATATCGTAGCAATCTTTATAATAGCGTTTGTTGACGACTAACTGCGTGAGTCACTTGTTCTTTCCTGCCTTCTCTTAATTAATGTAACTACTGCGAGTGAAATCAAGGGGCATTGCTGCTTGTGTACGCGTAGGTATAACGCGTAGGTATTACACAGAGTACTTAGACTCGTAAAAGTAGAGTGGAATGGAGGAATATCTGTGCAATGGTGATTTTTATAATTGGGTGTTAAAAATGGTTGTGTCAATGTTATCATTTCGATTTCTTTCCACGGGTGGCGCTGGATATCCTTCCTTATTAGTGATTGGTTGTTGAGTAAAAACTCTTGCAAAGAAATAAAGCCAAACCGACATAGTTTAAAGAAGAGAGCTAATGGCGTCTTGTCGCACCAAAGTGGAGCCTATTTTTCGCGAAAAATGCTCCACTTGACGTGGCTATTCGTCCATAACTTTCATGAATAATACCGTACTTTTTGTAAACTATTTCCATTATGTATTTCTAAAAATCAATCATTTCAGTACGATGACAATTTTTCAAACTAAATCTGTGTTTTCAGGGCGTTAAACGTTTCAATACTAACGTGACACATATCTCACAGCGATTGACTCAATTGTAAATGAGTAATGCACACAGTAGGAGCGATCATTCACAGAGAGTATATTATTTCAAATCTTTAAAACTGATCAATTCAAAAAGGTTGGTTACAAGAATGCAAGAATGGTTGGTGCAAGAATGTATATACCAAGCCATTATATATATATATATATATATATATATATATATATATAAACTTTGTCACAAGCGTGACTAAAATGAAAACACATAAAAAGACACTCACACGGGTTGTAAATTTTTCGGTGGATCGCCGCCACCTTCTTCAGCGAAAGGTATAGGAAGAATCTTTTCGGAAGAGAGCGAGCGAAAGAAAAAAAAGAAAAGAAGAAGAGTGCGATTTTCTACCAAGACTATATATATATATATATAAATTGTAACGGTCAAAAGGCCGTTACACCTTTTGTCCTTCACCTGAACCACTCTTCCCCCCCTCCCTTATTCCTTCGCCTTCCTTTCGGACAAAGCAGTTCGGACAAAGCCATCTTATTAAATTCTTATTTTCAAAGTGTGTTCACCAAGTCAACGCAGAGTACATCCGTAAAGTTAAATGATCACTTCCAGCAAAAGATGTCGCCTATCGACATCTGCACTCACGGAATAGAAAACTTACTAAAATCTATAAGTCCAAATAAATCCCCAGGTCCTGAAGAAATTCCTGCCCGCGTGTATAGAGAATTAGCTTGTGAAATATCACCCTACTTGCAGAATATATTTAGTAAATCCATCAACGAACACAAAGTACCCATGGACTGGAAAATTGCAAATGTCACTCCCATATTCAAAAGCGGTGATAAGGAACAGCCATCGACCTACAGACCGATATCTCTCACATCTATCTCTTGCAAAGTCCTTGAACATAGAATTGTTAGTTCAGTTATGAGACACCTCGATATAGAAAACTTGTTAACAAAAACACAACACGGATTCAGAAAGGGAAGATCTTGTGAAACTCAATTAGCACTTTTTGCTCACGATATTTTAGTCTCGGGTGAACATAACGCTCCAGTTGATGCAATTTTTCTTGACTTTAAAAAGGCATTTGATAAAGTTTCCCACAGTAAGCTACTCATGAAATTAAAATCCTACGGTTTAGACGACGACGTAGTTTCCTGGATTAGAGAATTCTTAAGTAATCGCGTGCAAAGGGTTGTATTAGATGGCGCTATCTCTAATGAAGTAAAAGTCACATCGGGTGTCCCACAGGGAAGTGTCATAGGCCCGCTTCTGTTCCTTTTGTACATAAACGACATCGGTGACAAAGTTAACAGTAAGCTTAGATTATTTGCTGACGACGCAGTGATGTATAGAGAAATTCGTAGCTTTAATGACAAGGAAGCGCTAACTAAGGACCTCGAGGCAATACAAGAGTGGTGCAATGCGTGGCAGCTAGAATTAAACTTGAAAAAATGCGTTGTTGTGAATTTTTGGAAACGGTAAAACGCTCCTTGTAACAGCTTTTGCATTAACAACATATAACTAGACACCGTAGAATCGGTTAAGTACCTCGGAGAGAAACTGACTAATGATCTATCGTGGAGTAAATATATTCGAGAAATTACCGGTCAAGCTAATCGTAAATTGGGATTTGTTAAAAGAGTACTTGGCAAGTGCGACGATAAAGTTAGGGAAATCAGCTACTTCTCCCTCGTTAGACCCCACTTAGAATATGCCGCCAGTATTTGGGATCCTTATGAGATAGGCTTGGAAACTGAGTTAGAACGCGTGCAGCGAAGATCGGCAAGATATGTTAAAGGCCGTTATGATAATCTTGTTAGTGTTACTGACCTTTTGCAGCAACTGGGATGGGAAAAGCTTTCAGACCGTTGATTAAAATTTAGACTAAATCTATTATGTAAGTTCCAAACCGGTCTATTCTCTGACGACGTTGATAATATTTTACGAAATCCGACATACTACGGTAGATCAGATCATGAGAGTAAAATTAGGGAACTAGACTGCAGAACGGATAGATTTAAGATGTCATTTTTCCCACGAACGATAAGGGACCATAATAGCTGCCATGAGACTTTTATCTAGGTTTGTCGTTAGGTAGTGTAGCTCTTAGTAGTGGTAGTACTCCTAATACTTGAATCCTTTTCTGTTACCTAGTACATACTAACAGCACGCCTAGCATGTTTTCTACATGGGTCTTGAGTCCCTGTCCATCTGTGTAGTTGTAGAATGCATGTATATTGAGGTCACTCTCCATTTTGATGACATCTGTAGTGTAGTGTTGCATGCTTGTGAGGCTTCGCCTCATGACAAGCATTAGCGATTTATGCTGATGCATAATTAGTCGTAGTTACACGAATTTTAGGATATAGTGTAATTTATGTTGGTGATTACTCACCCCCTGCCACACACCCATGAGGTGGCTTGCAGGGTATTTTGTAGATGTAGATGTATTTGGCTTGCTGAGGTGGGAGGAGTATAGTGAGAGTGTGAAACCGCGTGAATGTGTGAGTGTCAAGGTTGAGTGAATGGGGTAAAACGTAGGGGAGTGAGAAGTATGAGTGAGTCACTGGGTATGGTTGATTTTTAAAGTGAAAATCGTGATTTGTGAATTCCCCACTGTGTTCCCCTTCCTCAGCTTCCCCTATCCGCCACGTCCCCTTCCCCTCCTAAAAAGTGGTATAAAAGGCGATCGCGGAACAAAGAAAAAAAAGAACACGTCGAACGATATCGCTGTGCGGAAGCACTGCCCGAGCCGGAATATTTGGAAAGTGGGGGAGGCTGATTAGGTACGCAAAAAGTACCACGTCCGCTGTGTGGAACCTACTTGCCCCCAGGATATTCTCGAAGTGCACGGAGACCAAGCTTAACGTGCTGAGTCCGGAGTCTGTTGCAGAATCATAGGATCCAGTCGGACTGCCAGGCGCCTTCCACGCTTGACGTCCCGTGCCGAGAATCCAGAGTCGACGGTCACGTAAGGTTGCTGACCCGACAAAATCTCCCCCCATTTCAGCCTCCTAGCCATCCAATTGATAAAGGGCTCCCATATTTGCGATTTTGTTTCTTAATGGCGAGTGATCGACGCCCAAGTAATCAAACAGATCTATAAGTGCAAGAGAAAAGGGAAAGACTAGCAATTGCCTCCCTCACCCTCAATTCAATTGGAAGCGGACGATTCCAGTAAAATCGCCTGTGAGCGAAAAAAAAGCCTTTTTTTTGTTTGTGTGGCTAATCACCTGTTTGTTCATCATTCATTTTATTTATTTCATGAAGGGTTCATTTTTATTGTCTCATCCCTCATTTATAACCTCATCATTTCATTAATTATTAGGAGGGCATATTATTTTCTTGAATATACGCTTGTTTTGTTTTTGGAAAAAGGTTCTATTTTTTTAATCATACCCAGCAAGCCGAATATCCCACCAACCCAAATACCAGCAACCCATTTCCACCTTGCCCCGGCGGTAAAGCCAGGGAACATGATGAATTACGCACGGTCGGGGACCCCCCACCCGCTTATCCTCATTTAAAGAGACTTTTAAAAAACACATTTCGTGTTGTAATAGGTGACGCAGGTTAGCCCCGCGGATCTCGAACGGGAGAGATTCGCGAGGAAATTTTTTATAAAAATTATTTGTACACGTGTCTTTCAGCCCAAAGTAATCCGGGCGGGCCGTGGACCGTTACAATATATATATACATACATATATATATATATATATATATATATATATATATATATATATATATATATATATATAGTCTTGGTAGAAAATCGCTCTCGGCGACGATGCGCATGCATAAATAAAACAGTGATACACTAAACAAACACAGAAACACGCAAAAAGGACACTCACAAAAGAAAACTTGTGCGTTTCGGCGTCAGGACGCCATCGTCAGCGGTAGAATAATGATGAGTCCGCTCTGTTCCCTTGGGAAGGAAAGGGCAGAGAGGAAGGAGGGGGGGTAAGTGCGAATGGATAGCGGTGGAGAGAGAGAGGTGGCTATTGGGCTATTAATTCAATGGGCTAGGTTTAGCCCGGGCTTTTCGAATGCCCTTGTCACCCAAATGTGGGCGTATTCACGAATTTTCTCGTCAACATTACCGGCGGATTAAGGAAGGGCTTCTATGATCTCTAGGGAGAAACAATCGTAAAAATTTTGAGAGTGGGAGGCGGTATGTTTGGGAATGGGATCAAGAAAAGGTGGAGTTTTGGTGGCATGGCGGTGATTGTTCATACGAATATTGAGGTGGGTGGTACATTTTCCCACATAGAAGGCAGGGCAGAAATTGCAGGAAAGGCGGTAGATGTTGTTGCTGGTGGTACAATTGGCCGTAGAGGAAGATCTTTTGAGGGAGGGGGTGGCGGAGGGGCGGAGGAGGGAGCAGCATTTACACCTAGGACGTCCGCATGTTGAGGAAAGTGGCGGTGGGGGGCCGCCACTTTCCTCAATATCCGTATGAACAATCACCGCCATGCCACCAAAACTCCACCTTTTCTTGATCCCATTCCCAAACATACCGCCTCCCACTCTCAAAATGTTGACGATTGTTTCTCCCTAGAGATCATAGAAGCCCTTCCTGAATCCGCCGGTAAGGTTGACGTGAAAATTCGTGAATACGCCCATATTTGGGTGACAAGGGCATTCGAAAAGCCCGGGCTAAACCTAGCCCATTGAATTAATAGCCCAATAGCCACCTCTCTCTCCCCACCACTATCCATTCGCACTTACCCCCCCTCATTCCTCTTTGCCCTTTCCTTCCCAAGGGAACAGAGCGGACTCATCATTCTTCTACCGCTGACGATGGCGTCCTGACGCCAAAACGTACAAGTTTTCTTTTGTGAGTGTCCTTTTTGCGTGTTTCTGTGTTTTTTTAGTGTATCACTGTTTTATTTATATGTATATATATATATATATATATATATATATATATATATATATATATATATATAAACGCACTGTTCACATCTGATTTTGTTGTATGTCTGTATTCCTCTTTACCTTTCCTCTTCCACTTGTGTTCTTCTCCTAAATGGTGGGTGAAAAAGCTCCTGCGCGCCATCTCTCGGTCGCTAAAGTTGGGCATGGGGTGTGACATAAAACCCCGTCGAATTCAGCAGTTAATTGAGTAGCCTTACTGGTGTAACTAGTAGCAAACTCGACTGGCATATATATACTCATCCATTCCTCCTATGTATATTTATATGTTCGTCTCGTATATATATATATATATATATATATATATATATATAAACACTCATATCTCGTATATATATATATACTCATCCATTCGAAAATCAGACGCTCAAAGGCGCGAATAAATTCATACAATCATAGGAAATGGAAAGGGCGAACACAGGGTTTGGTGGGGAAGATGAAAATGTGTCGAATCCAGACAGAAAAAATTTCACCTTACCCAGGATTCGAACCTGGATCTGGATTGCCGGTCGAGTGTGCTACCAGTTACACCAGCAAGGCTACTCAATTTACTACAGAATTCGACGGGGTTTTATGTCACACCCCATGCCCAACTTTAGCGACCGAGAGATGGCGCGCAGGAGCTTTTTCACCCACCATATAGGAGATGAACACAAGTGGAAGAGGAAAGGTAAAGAGGAATACAGACATACAACAAATACAGATGTGAGCAGTGCGTTTAAAGGCACGCATAGCCGAAGAAGAAGAGAAGAGCCAACATGGCCAAATATACTCATCCATTCGAAAATCAGACGCTCAAAGGCTAGAATAAATTCATATAATCATAGGAAATGGAAAGGGATAGGAACACATAAAAGGACGAACACAGGGTTTGGTGGGGAAGATGAAAATGTGTCGAATCCAGACAGAAATAATTTCACCTTACCCAGGATTCGTCTCCTATATGGTGGGTGAAAAAGCTCCTGCTCGACCGGCAATTGGGAGATCCAGGTTCGAATCCTGGGTAAGGTGAAATTTTTTCTGTCTGGATTCGACACATTTTCATCTTCCCCACCATACACTGTGTTCGTCCTTTTATGTGTTTCTATCCCTTTCCATTTCCTATGATTATATATATATATATATATATATACCTATATATATATATTATATATATATATATAACTCGGAAGCTTTCACGAGAGTGAAAACAAAAATTATATAAACTTCGTCACTAGGGAAACTAAAAAAGAAAAAGAAGCACATAGTAAGATACTCACAAGGGTTTTTGTAATATTTTCGGTGGATCGCCGCCACCTTCTTCAGCGAGAGGTAAAGGAAGAATGAAGAGGAAATTTATATGTAAATGTATAAACATATATATTCAATCGAAGAAAATTCACAAGTGGTGAATATATAACTCTTAACTTCTGAACTGGTTAGAGTACTCAGTACTCTCTCCAGTTCAGAAGAAGGCGACTGCGTCGTTGGATATTCACAAATCGTTCGTGTGAGTTTCTTTCGTTTGTGTCACAATGTTTTAACTTGTCACGCCTGTGACACCTTACTCGATGTATATATATATATATATATATATATATATATATATATTTTATATATCCCCACTTTACGAATCGGTCACCCTCGGCTCTGAACTCGTCGCATAGCTCGCGACGAAGAGGGAGACGAAAATACCCAGCAGAATAAAATGCCCCCGAGATGTGCAAGCGCTTAAATCAATCACTCTCAGATATCTATAATCCCGGTCCGATAAAGCACCCAAAACGAGATTCACCGAGGGAAAAAGAAGAAGCATCGTTATTCATTCTCTAAAATGATTTCCTAAAATGATTTTCTGAGAAATGGACGCTTTTAGCAAAAATAAAATACGCCATTCCCCATAATCACCTAAGCGCGGATTTGTTCTGAGAATATTTCCGTATATTGATGAGAATAAAACAATGTTTTACATAACAATAATAAAATCAAGAATGACGTTCCTAGAGAAATATATTATACAAAAAATTGCATGAGTGTGAATTTAGTCTGATAATCTGCGCGGAATAAAAAAATGTACACACGCTATGATGATGAAACCAAATAAAACAATATAGATGTTTTTAATAGAGGTACAAATCTTGTCGAAGCACCCCAAACACGAAAATATTCCTCTAAAAAATAATGTAATCACATAAGCTCGACTTTTATCTTAGAATCTCCCCTGAACAAGATTTAACAATATTTTTTTCATTTCAACGAAAGTAAAGACCAACCAGGGCTTTCCCAGGAAAAATGCTTAATACTAATAACTAAACGATCGTAAATGCCTCCGTAGAATCTCCCCGAAATATGGTTACAAAAATTATCAATATTTTTACATAATTAAATAATAATCCCAGCAAAAATAATTCTGAGTGTTCTTTTTTTAAATCATTGAATTATCACTTGAGCCTGAATTTCGATTGTAAATTATCCAGGAGTACAGCTGTTAATGAAATTATTTAGCATAATACATTTTTAAATATCCAGCACGTAACCAGATTAAAAGCCTTCATACTAGTAATCACGTGAGCGCAAATTGTGTTTAAGAATCTCCAAGTGAAAATTATGAGAGAACCAACATTATCCATAGCAACAGTGATAAAGCCGATAACCTACAATACATATATTCCTATAAAATCTTTTCTTTTTCAGTATCTTTGTTGTCCTGGTCCGAGTTTAAGTATATATTTTACCTAGGCCACGTCGATGAAGTGAGAGAAATCCGACCGAGTTCCGAAAATCTCACTTCCGCACAGGCCCCTGCTAGCGCCCTGACCTAAATCTTTGAGTAACTTATTCTCCGTTATAAGTGGGATCCGGGAAAATGTACGATTCCGCATGGATAGGTCCGCCATAATGCCAAGAGAGCAGCAGCAGCTTAAACGGAACACCTTTTGCTTTGTCATGTGCACGGCCATTTTTCGGATTAACTTTCGGGCGGAGCTTTTCGGGGGGGGGGGGGAAGGGGGGAGGGGAACGCTCATTCATAACAGTATACAGCCCGAGAGGAATGGAAATTTTAATTGCCCACGTCTTTTGTATTCAGCCTCGGCTGTGTTTGGATTGCAAAAAATAAAATGGGGAAAACGATGGAGACGACGGCGCTTTCCGTGCCGCCCCCCCCCCTCACCCCCCTCCCTCCCTCCCCCCCTCCCTCCCCCCTCCCTCTATTCCCTCTCCATCGTCCCCCATCCATCGCCGCCTCTCCGGCAGTGGAGCTAAGGCGGAGGATCGCGTCTTGGAAATTGGAAAAGTAAGTACCTAGAATATAAAGTAGACCCGCCGTTCATCTTTACATCGACCACCGCATCAATGTAGGTCATTTTTATCGCTCACGCGCACTTACATCCAGTGGCATCATTTGAGAATAGCGTACAGATTCTCAGGAAATTGTCGTTTACCGTTGTGATGCTGTAGTGAGAAAGAAAATGTTCACCGTTTGTATGTCCGTGACGACGGAACTCCTCCGTACGCACGGTTGTCGCGTCAATACTTGCGTGAAAGTGGCGGACATTCTCTTGGGTCCGTTTCAAATGCCTAGCATCAGCTTTTCCGAGATTCAGATCTCCACCTTGCGCGACTGTACAAACGCATACAAGTACCTACGATAGTAGATGGGAAGGCTAGGTTGGAAGTCGCAAGAGATTCGGGCACTCGCTTGAAAAATTCCGAGGACGCGAGTTACAGGGTGACATGAATGATATTATTTCAACGACACACCTAGTGCATATACCTATATTGACTTGATGAAAGGGCAACGGCCTGCCACGATGGAAACACCGATTCCCGATCAGTCACCGAAGTTAAGCATCGTTTGGCTCGGCACGAGTTTGGAGGGGTGATCCTCCGATTCGTCCGAGTGCTGTTGCCCCTGTCTACTGCACGTGGCAGACGGTATGTGCGAAATGACCTTAGCCGTCGAAGCACATTAAACATAAAACCTACTATGCTACTGATTCGATAAAAGCGGCTGAATAAGGGAGCAAAAAAATTCCTTCTCCCACGTACTATTAGTGACTATACCAAAAATGGAGCAAGACACTAAAACACTCCATTAACGTTCAATCTCTTTCGTTCTTTCCCTCTTTCAAGCCCTTTCCCCTTTCCCGTCCTTTTTTTATTGCCACGGAGTCCTAACGCACCTTCCCAAACCCCCACCCGGCGGCTCGCTGGATAGCATGTAGATGTGTGAATAAACAAGTGTGACGTGTAATCTAGAGAGTTTTCAAGAGTCCTAAGCAGAGATTATGGTGATCAAGAGCTTTGAAAATGTTCGAAACTATTCTTTACTCATCAGAAAACTGCAAGCGTCTTTTGTGAATGAACAATAAAATCCCCTAAGAATATAAATGCCTGAGAATAATTTTTAAATGTTGAAGACTTAATGATCCATGTGGATATCATTGAAGGCTTATCGTAAATAATGAAGGTGTAATTTAATAGAATGAGGAACGGGACACTATTGAGTGTTGGTGTGCAAAACCATAAATCTAACGCTTGTAGCAACTAACAAAAGTATTTTTTTTTCAATGTTCTGCTTTTAAAAAAAATACACTGAAAAACCAATGAAATTTTCTTTTGCTCCTCTATCAAAACACCCCCATTTATGGTCTTCATCAAGGAAACGTTCGCAAACGTTGCCGAGGAGATAGAGCAAAAGATTCGTTGAGGATCAAAAAATTGCAGAGGTTTAAACTAAGCGAGGAGTGTTCCCAGCGAAATAAGTTTTCATTCGCGTTTAGAGCTGTGACCTTTCGCCTCTCAGGCAAAGGCCTCAATACCCAAGCAGGGGAATATGATCGCTCGCAACGCCCTACGGCGGCCCGGGTCCACCACCTCCCAATGCTCCCGGGTGACCACCCAGGGGGTTGAAACACACTGGAGGTGTAATCTAGGAGATGTTCCTGAGGTCAAAAATCAGCCGAATCGGTTTGTCACGGTCGTGAAGTTATACATAATTCATTTTATTGGGGTGGTTCTACTGGTAAAGATTGGTTTAGATGGAGGTGGAGAGTCGCGTCCCCTCCATCGACGCACACATTGCTCCGCACTCCGGAGCACGTTTAAACATGATGGTGCGGGGAATATGGTGGGTAACTTGTGTGAGTGAGCCCAAGTTGATCCAATGACATTATGTTCAGCACAAGGAGCTCACCGGAGATATTTACAGTGCTTTTAATACCATGTTATTTCCTCGCATAGAATATAACTAGAGCGTGTTCGATGGTTGGAATAAAAACGTTTTTGGTAAATATGGGGAAAGGAAAGTGAAATGCCGTAGGCGTCCCCAGCCTAGCCTGAGGATGCCTACGGCACAGTGGGTGAATCGTCGCCATCAAGTAGGATGACTACGCGGTGGCAACCCGGAAACCTGCCTAACTGCATTTTGACGTCAATATTTATGTTTGCAGGAGGGAAAACCGGTATTGACATCAGCCCACTCTTAGACGAAAGGCGTCTCAGGGTTCACAGTGTGACTTCCCACCCAACAGATTGACACCTGCACCACCCAGTAGTAAGGAGAGGAACTGCACCCAAGTGAGGATCCGGATTCCCCTGTAAAACCTCCAGCATGACCAGTACTCAATCCTAGGCCCTCCGGTCCAATACACTAGCTAAGACACCAACCTAATCCCCGTCAATTCGGGGTATAGGGGAAGGATGGAGGAGAAAACAGCGCCGATCATAGCCTTCTCTAAAAAAAAGTCGCTTAAGGGTCCGCATTTTTACGTCCTATCCAACGGCCATAGTACTGCGCTTAAACACTTTATAGGAGTGATTTTCAACGTTTTTAACTCAATTCCCCTTTTCAAAATAGTTTAGAATATCATCTCAAGATATTCTGACTCAAAATATCCATTTCAAATTATATGCGCATGTTTAAAAATCAATTTTTTAAATTAATAAAAATCAGTGCTGAAATCTATGCTATATATCTATGGTATCCAATAAACGTTATTGAGTGCCACAGAGCAAAATAAAAAAAATGCAATGTTACAGATTTTGCATAGAATACGGAACATGATATTAAGCTGATCCCAATAACCCTCTAAGCCATATTACAACTGGTTGAGAATCCCTACTTTATTGGATATTGGCCCATCCCAGAGACCACCCTCGAATCGTGGTGTGTCATGTTTAAAAATACTATTTTTGTCATCGCTGCATGCACAAGTCGAGAAAACTTGAGTAGGTGGGTCCGAATGGCAGTGGATTTCGGTAATGAACCTTCGTTTGAAAAAGTGGTCCTTCCGACGGACCAAAAATATTATGCCAAAACACTCGATGAATTTCTTTTCGAACAGTCTTGTCTAAAAATGGTTAAAGTCCTCTTTATATTACTTCCAAGTAACATCCAGAGAAATATCTCCGCCAATGCTAGGATTCCAGCCCCAGCCCTCGGTGTGGGAAACTGTTAGTCTAGACGCCTGGAGTAGGTTTTATTTTAATGAGATCCTTTCATAAAATTTTAACGAAACCTTCAACAGAACTCCTCCACAGAAATAGCTACCGAATCCTCCGAAAATATTTATGATCAGTAATATATGCTGCAAAGGCTGTCAAACAACTGAAAGAAAACTGACGCTCGATATGAAGAAGACTTAATTTGGGGCGGAATATTCGACTAAGGCGTGTACTTTTCCTTGCGCATCGGCCATTTCCATTGACACGAGGAACTGCGCAGCGGCCAGAAATAGGATCATCTTGCACGAAAAGAGAACGCCCACCCAGGGCATAGGCCATAACACACGAGTTACCAACGCACACTCTTTTCCTGAATATTCTCAGAAATTCAAGCCGTGGAAAATGAAGCGACCGCATGAAAAGGTTAAATCCTCTAAAAATTAGTACTAATTGAATGAGCGGCCTAAAATCAACTAAGGAACATCATACTTATGGCCTTCCTATTTAGAAATTCACCGCTGATCATTAAAGAGTAACGTTCTGTTGAAATTATCTAATTCCGAATTCTCAAGAGTCAAACTTATGTGATCGAAGTAATCATGTAACATCGAACAATTAGTAATCAACAATTACTGGCCTGTAAAGCAGCTCATTATTGTATACATATAGCTATCTTATGATTGAATAAATAATTACGTTGGACACCGTTGAAATAATTATACTATTGACAGCTCTTTCTCTTGCTTACATTCCTTCAGATATTTCTGTCAAAATCCCACGTTACGCAGCGCTCTTTTCCGTCCGCAGAGGAGCAAAAAAATGTCCGCAAACCGCCAATTTGCATTTCGGACATTCGTAAAAACGAATATTTGGCAATGCATAAGTAACTTGCTGTTCGAGGTAGGAAGAGGGGCTAGAAAATGAATGTAAAAATAACTTGATTGGAGTCAAACAAGGCAATGAACGTTTATTTAAATGCACTAATTAGTAATTTCAAAAGCAGTCCTCATCCAAAATTAATTGTACACACCAGCTCCAACTTGGACAGTTCTCTCGAATGTTCTGCCTCAGTTATTGCTTTTTGTTGACAGCTGATTTGATTGAATACTTCATACTCAACCCCTGCTGTGAGCATTTTCCTCCCGAGATGAAGTACTACTCACGGAAACATCAGTGGTAAGCTTTTCTAAACTTGTGCTCTAAAATTATTGAAATTGTGTAACGATAATTGACACATTGCGTTTCCTGTTGCCAGTAAATCATTTTACTCTGCGATTATTCTACATCACAGTGTTGTTTGAAAACTTCACCCCTACAACAAAGTCGATGTGTTTTAATAATCTTAAGTTTAAAACATTATTGATTGGCCAAATAGTTCTATTTCAAGGGCGTATCATTTTAGTACATCAAAGAATTGTAAATAGATCAAATGAAATAGCATCAATAACTAAAACATGTTATTTTGATAATCCTAATTACATTAATAATTGACCAAGCTGTTTCTAAAGCGTGTCATTCTAATACCTATATCAATGAATTGAAATTAGATCGAGTGCATTGGAAAAACTCAACAAAAACGCAGTACTTTATTAATCTTAAGTTTAAAACATTGACTAAACAGTGTGATTTCAAAGGCGTGTTATTGTAACATATCAAAGAATAGGAAATGGATCGAATGATTTTGCGTCGACCGCATCGATGGTTTGTTCCTGGACGTATCAGTCAGCATCTCCTGCCCCGTACATTTCACGGCATCAAAATGTCATGCCTCGGGACAGATCTCCAATAGGGAAGTGTTAAAAATGGAAGGAGGCGGGTGGGTCAAGGAGTGAGGGAATGCTGGTGAAACTTGATCTGGTTTGGGTGTAGCTCAGAATATCCCGGATGGAGCCTTCTACTTGACCTTGAATAGTATACGCACAAACGGTTTGGCACATAACTTGCGTGTTGGTGGTGATGAGTGTCAGAAGGGGGTATTACATTTCAAACAATCTGAAAAAAATAAACACATTTCATAGTTTGATTTGGCCCATAAAAAACGTCGAAGATGTTAAAGATGACTTTTCGATCAAAGTATTGTTTCCGTTTAAAAATTCAAACGAGTTATGTGAAAACATCAGTTCTCCTCCGTTCGATGTACTTCAAATGCCAAAAAAAGCTCAACCTGGTGTGCGTAAACATTGCAAAAGTTGCGATCATTGAAATCATTCATTTATTCAATATCATTTAATCATTTCAAATTTTATCGAGTGAAGTTAATTGTTTTCCGCGAGATAGAAAACAAAATATATATGACATGGTGTTTCTGCACATCAAACAATACCGAAAATAAACTCATTACATCGTGTTGCTTTGCTCATCAAAAGTGAATTCAAAAGTAACAAAAATGACTTATCGATAAAAGTATTATTTGTTTCAAAATTGAAAACATTTTGCGTGAAAAAATCAATTTCAAATTCAAATATAAGCTCTTAGTGTGGAAAGCATAAACATCGCACCAGTAGTTAGCAGTGAGTAAGACCTCTCATGAGAATATTTTCCCTGGGTGATATTCGTTTTGCATAATGAGCTGGAGAACAAAATGTGCTACAAATGACCTAAAACCCGCTAAAAGAGAGGCGTTTAAGGAAGAGCTAATGGTAACGCATGCTAATAACGGATTTTATATCACCCTAAAGATTGTCCTAAAGTGTCTGTGACGACACGCAGCTATCTCGACTTCCTAGAAAATTTTACTAGGTGTTTCAAAAAAAAATACCTTTAGTCCGCGGTCACAAAAGCAACCGCACAAAATCATTTGCGTTTTCCATGCGTGATGGAAAAAAATAGGATTAAAAATATCCTCCAATCCCTCTCTGACCCCCGCGATCATCCAAACAAGATGGCAAATGGAATAGAAGCCCCGTGTGGGCATTCTCTTATTTTTTACCGCTCAGAGTACGTCCGATGAAAATAAACCGAAATGCCATGAGATAAGCGCGAATAACGGCGCAGACGGTTTGAAGAGCACACTAACAGATATCATGCTTCTCGGAAATACAGGCGGCTGTTCCAGGAAATGCATTTTCAAAAAGTGCTGATGCACTCTGTGGCACCTTGCTCACAACGAAGCTTGCGGTGTGCGCTCTCTATAGGAGCGTATCTATTTGCATTTCCATAGCGCATTGCGATACACATTTGCAAATAAAAGGACACAATACATTGACTATCATATTTTTCATGATATTTCATGTCACAAGATTGATTAGTTCGTTTTTACGCCGTAGTAAGTTCTAAGGTCTCGTAAGAGTTAGCAAGAAAAAATATGTATTTTTTGCTACCTAACTTTCAATTTTAATAAGGAAAAACTTAAAATAACGAAATTCCTTCGAGAAATATACCAAAATATTTAACTGTTACCTAATTATACATGCCTAGCACGCTATTTCCCAAAAAACGACTTGAAATTCCAAAGTTCTCTAGCATTGTACGCATCGTGTAGATTTGGAAAATTGCTTCAGATTCCGAAACATTTCGCAATTAAATCATGCAAATGCGATGCTTTGAATGATATTATATCATCTGGTTTTTCATTGCCATTCAGTCGTGTATAGCTTATATTCATAATAAACTATTTCTCAAATTCGAGAAAAAATTACATAACATCGCATAATACTGAAAGGCAATACATAGCACGGCCCAGTATCTCGATATTGCCGTGCCACATTTATTGGATACGTCAATGCGAAATTTCTTGAATATCTCAATGCGGTACGTCATAGTTATTGCTTATCTCAGTCGACACCTCGGGATGTTTCAGGTGGTACATCGCAAACTAGGCATCGACATATCGCATTCGATACATCAAAATATTGCATTCGATTTTTCAAAGTATCACATTAGATGCATCAAAATATTGCAACTATAATTAACTTTGGGGGTGAGGGACTTCCATTTTAAACTGAGAACTTTAGAATGAGCTGTGCGTGTGGAGACATGAAGGAAGAACGTGCCGCAGTAACTCGTGGGAAAATTGCAGTGCGCCCGCCCAATATTGGCCTAAGGGCATCATTTTCTGATCGAGGCACCCTGTTGTGCCCGACAGTTCAAAAATTCAATGCGGACGAACGGAGTGCGTCTTTATCGGGGGTGGGGACTGTGTTGCGGGTTGCGTGGCATTCTCGTTCATTCCATTGCACCATTGAAATCCGCAAGCATTGAAAAATTCAGCCCTCACCCGCGAACTCACGACTAGGACCACATAGTTTATCTCGGAAAATTTCAAATCAGAAATAATTTACGATTTTAGGACAAAATAATTACAATTTCGCAGTTCAATTACGCTCGGCAAATTAGCGTTCGAATTAAATGGAGGCGAATTGGGTCATTCCGCATAACTTGAACAAAGCCTTGCCGTTCAAACCATTGTCAACACTTAACGGGAGGGAAGTGCTCAAAGGGGAACTATAAATCAAATTTTCATTTACTTCTCTCGTGTGATGGTGGGAGTGGAGCATCGCGTCGCTGCAGCGAGAAAAATTGTGAAATACGCCGCACCAAAATAAAATCAAAGAGATAATTGGCCTCATAAATATAAATGTATCATAAATGCTGCCAAAGCTGGAAAGACAAAAATATTTCATCGCGGTCAAAACAACAGCTTTCCGATGGCCATCGTCATTATTTCGACGCCCAACACTGGTGTTCAGACGATCCCTACGACAGGATATAGGTCGAAACAAAATTCTTCTCCTTTTTTACCCGGTCACTCGATTAAAAACTGGCTAACAGGTCATAAACAAAAATGCCACCCTTATTTATAGTTTCATGACTGTGATCTCCAACATCTGAACCGTTATAACTATGGTCAGACTGTCTCCCTAAGTATTTTTGCGAATTGCAATTTCGTTTCGTCGATCGTGGGTCATCGTTGTGAATTCCTGGATATCATAAATACCTGGATAAATTAAAGATAAAAATTCTAACCCATTTGAAATTTCTCGTCTTCATAAAGGACGCAACGGGTCATATAATTTGGGAAATCTACTTTCTTGTAAAATCTACTTTCTTGTAAGCGAGATATAGTTATGTATCGACAATGAGGTTAAGTATCGACTTTGGGAAAGTTTCTCTCAAGCTGAGTTTCATTTTGTCAGTCAAAGTTAAACAGTTAATTTTGACGTTACGGTGATAGGTTGGTTATTGACAACCCAGGTTTTATAAAGGAAACTGTTAGTTAGGTGGCCAGAAAGTTTACGACGGCAAAGTACATCCACTCATACCGCGAAAGCGTTTCAGTAGTCATAAAACCGGGCTTCTCGGGGTTCACCAGAAAGAGCTCAGAGAGGATATCTAGTGATGGAAGATATCACAAAGAAAAACACTAAGTCTACTGAGATGCATCAACTCAATAGTTCATGCATAATTTGTAGCAAGTGTCTTTTGTATAATATTAAGCATACTTTCTCGGCATAATATTAAGCATACTCTGCAGAAGTCGTTTATATTGCAGAAAGAAAAATATAACGTTCGACCTAATGCGGAAATAATTGCTACAGAAACAGTATCGAATCCATTAGTTGGGAATAACATGAACGTGGAAAACTCGCTGTGAAAAGAAAATCCACTAAGAATGGGATTTGCACTCAGATCCCTGAGTTTCTGTGAAATCCACTCCAGTGGAGAGACTTAAGCAGTAAACGCATTCAATTTAGAATATAATCGTTAAGTTTTCATCGGTATGTTGACGCAATACTTTTACCCACGATCTTTTTTACGTGTAATAATGCCGTGACACTATTCCGCAATTTCAATGGGGCTACCTTACATTCATTAAACATGATACAAAACCTTGGAATCTTTCATCATTCCTCTTAAACTCACAGCGTCGTCTAGTCATTTTTGCGGTTAATTGCTACCCCATGCATGTCTTGAATGTTTTATTTTTTACTTTCACGGTGAAGGAGGGAGATTGGGCACGTAAATTGGTTTGAGCACTTGACGCAAAATTGGAGAATCTGGGTTTTTAGGCCTGGCAGTAATTTTTTTACTATGAATTCTTCACACTTTGGAACATTTATCATGAATCTTTATTTTTCTTTCTAAAAATATTCGTCTGGCGTTAGTGGGATTCATGATTTTGATCTAAGTTTTGCATCGTAGTCAATTGCGTTGCAAAATGTAATAATATTTTGCTCAGAAAGGAAACCTTTCTCAGTCCCGTTTACCGAGCTTCGAGCTGTCTTCCTTTTACTGGAGATAGCAAAAAACATGGATAACAGAATATATAATATGAAATTTTTAATTCTATTTTTAATCTATTATATTATTCTATTTTTTCTATTTAATTTTATATAGATACTATTCTATCATCTACGACCACAAAGTAAAAACATACATATCAATATTATTCCACAAATGGTTTATCCATTCATAGCTGTTCCGGTTCCAGCATGCGTGGGTCTAAGTATCAACCAAACTTCTCCATCTATTTCTGTTATTCCAAGCAACAGCTCACAACCATTGACAATGGCCCTCGGGAACTAAGCAATGAGATCAAATTCATCCATTCGAGCATTACAGAGTTCCTCATGTACGTGGTGCGATTGATTTCCCAGTTTGCGTCGAAAAGTTTGATTTTGAATTCGGAAACCTTGGGCCACGGCTAAATTGGTTAAGCCGAGGTGACTTAACGGATGAATTCATGTTTGTTGATCGTCTATTTAAGGATTCCCAGAATTTTTGTGCAAGTATTTGGTAGTAGGAAGAGTATTAACAATTTTATATTCTCCGAGTCAGATAGTGTCGGTCGAAGAAAATTATATTTCCTCGATAATAATTATCCGGAAATCAACAAATATGTGAAACTGGTGACAGTTCTCTAGCTTACGGCTTGTCTATATTACAGCCTGTTTGTGGCTACCCTCCGCAGCAATAATCATGGTGTCAACAGAAAATACCGCGTTCAAAATGCAACTGCAGTCTGAAACTGAAATTCGATTTTGCTATGAAATCAATTTCCGAGCTAGGTTGCAGAGACTTTTCTTGCATCAAAAATGCTTCTCAATAGTTAATTCGAATCTAATCGAAATCGAATTATATTGAAGTATTATTTCATTGAAGTAAGGACGTGATTTTTGCTGGCGTTATATACTGAAAATTTGTGTGAAATTAATATCAACCTTAATGATTATTAGTAGCAAATCAATCAATTATTATGAATTTGGATCTAGGATCTCTATTACAATCCAAGCGTTATTTGCTCGGACAACAAGTAAAGGCGCTCTCATGAATAAAGATACCTCGAATGGTATTGAATTGATATAATGTCAAAACAGCGTTAAAATTGACGCCAAAAATGTATAACTACACGGAGAGTTTTAAAAGGAAGAGTCGGGGTTCCACGAGTTTATATAATATATGGTGAAGGTTAGATATGTTGGATAAATACAGCAGCACTCCATCATTTATTTAATATAGTTTGACTAGTATATTTTAACGAAAGTATTTAAGTATATTTTAACGAAAGCATTTGAACTAGACATTGGATGACGTATGAAATTTTAATGATACAAATGATTATGCTACAAACAATTCTTCATTTTTTGTAATCAATGAAATGACTTATCAACCCATTGTTTCGCCATTTATATGCTATAATAATAATATAACGAAATAAAAATAATTAATACGATTTCTTCGAAAAATTTATACAATATGGCTATACACGTGAAGGAAAAACATCGTGAATCAGTTATTGGGAAATTAAATTAAAATTTGTTTGCATGTTTCCTTTTCCGGTGGCATTTCCTCTTCTTCCAGTCGGATATTATTGTGAGCTTGTGGGGAACGAATAACTAGCGCGTGGAAACACGGATCGATATTTACTTTAAATGGTAGGCCCGATCTGATTGTACCCTTTGCACTATTAACCAGATATCAGGCATCAGTTTGCGAGGGTGACCCCTCTAAAGCTTCAGGCCGTGTGTTCGTCAGAGATTCTAAAGCTGTTGATATAGACTTGAGACCGATTGATCGTGAATCGGGGGAAATTTTAATCTAGACTGCTTAAAATCATCGATCGGCAGTAATGTAAAAACTAAATATCCAAATGCCAAAGGTCGTACGGTTTCGGTGCTCTGTGATGCGGCTAATACCAGTAACGATCATTGCATTCGGCAATTTGCGGCACAACCATGAGAAGGATCATGATGTAAGGAAATTAAAATTAGTGTAGATGTCACACATTTTGCCATTAGTAGTAAGAGATGTTCACCGGTATAGTCATTGTAATGGCATTTTTTCAAATTCAAGGAGCTTAAAACGTCAATTAAAAACTATCTTTCCGCATTATTTGTTTTCCAATTGGACGTGATGTTACTTGGGGGTAATGACAACAATGGGAGTAGCTGTAGAGAATCCTTTATCGGGCCGCCGGCTATTGGGACGAGTTAGTCAAGAGGAAACCATGGAGATAAGACTGGTAAAGAAGAAAATCGACAGGGACAGCAGTTTCCACGAAGGTAAACGTGGAAACCGATACTGAGAACGATCAAGGAAGCGCGGGGAAAAACGAGACAATCACGTGAGACCTGACCTCCAACTTAACTACATAAAGGGGCCAATTTCTAGCCCACTTAACACCCTGAGGACGGCAGCAGAGAAACCTGCGTGAACGTCTGTTATGGAACCACTAATCCGGATGGAAACCCCAGAGACTTTCATTAAGGAATAAAATCTTTTTAGTACATAATAATGCAATTTTCGCGAAACCCGTGAGAAGTGGAAGTTTCTAGTCAAATAAATAGTTATGAAATATCATGCCACGTGAAACATCATCGGCTAGAGAATTATAATTGGTGAAATATGTTGTTTCCGGCTCAAATTTGAGAAAATTCATGGTTCCAAAAAAATAAACCTGCATATTTCCAATACTTAATTTGATTTTATTTCGGCACATTTCGGCCTCAATGACCCGATTATGTCACCTATGTGACGAATCCGGTTGCAAATTAAATAAATCAGGGAAAACATACATATTTTTTTTATACAATGAAGTATAATTAATTAGATGGATGGAGTTTGGCGTGACTTGGCGGAAATTTACTGTTTTAAAACATTATGGAAAAATACATCATCATTTTAAAGATACATTGACCAATGTACATTGGCCAATGTACCTTGGAAAAGACGCTGTAATCGATGAAATCGATCGGAAAATAAATAACTGTGGAATTATACTGTGTTTACTTCATCTTGTTTAAATATTATTAAGATGACACGAACTAAACTGGGATTTATGAAGGATTGCATGATTTACCGGCGAATAATTGATGTGAATTTCTCTCAGGGTACTGACCGGGATAGTTTCTCCATCTCTGCCGACATTTCGATGGGAGACTATCATCTTCAAGGCTTTTGATTCACCCTTCACTCGTGGAGACGATAGAAAAGTCTCCCATCGAAACGTCGGCAGAGATGGAGAAACTAAGCCGGTCAGAACCCCGAGAATAATGTGGCGTTTCTTATCTTTTTCACTCTCTCAGCAGCGGTAGAAATCTTGTTAAAGAAACAAACGGTTTCGTCGCTTTCTTTAATGGTAAGAAAATCTGAGAAATATCGAAGTTTCTTTTACTCAGGGCAATGGATTAAATGTTTGTGCGTTGACGGTTCCGTTGATTCGTGGAGAGTTTTTTTTGGCAAAATCCACCCTCAGTGAAAGCTAGAATTCAGGTTGACGACAGGAAAAATGCTTTTGGCATCGATGTGCAAGTGATGATGAATCCGTTTGAGAGCGTCAAGTTTGGGGCCCAGGTGGAGGAGCTCGGTGCATTTCCACGAAGAGTTGCAGGCGCCAGAAATCGGAGACGTTATTGAGAGCTTGGTCCGAGACTGAGCGAGTCCAGCGGCAGCTAGCTTACTCGTACACAGAAGGAAAGACTTGAAGATGTGCAATAATTTTGGCGGTGGAAGGCAAGATTGACTGCTGAAGAATGTATCGGAAAGCTTGTTTAAGGAATGCAGCATAACCTGGAACCCGGCAAAGTCAAAACTCTTCGCGGAACCTTGATACGCCACTTAAATGAAAGCAAAGGAAAGATCAGAGCCGTTGAATGTGGCTAATGTTCTTATTCCCGTTGAATGTGTATATGTGGGCGATGCTGGTGTTCGTAGTGACGAAAGGGAATGAATGCACAAGGGGTGCAGTTCAAGATCCCACTGGAGCTGATGGAAATGAAAGCTATGCGGAGCGATGCGGCGATGGATTAACATATGCTCAATTAAAGTATCGGCAAGATTATCTCACGTCACAGCATGAAAAATACTGACCTTCAAGATTACACTCATTCATACATTTTCACTTTAATTTATCTTAATGACTACACGACATATCGGAATCATGGTCGATTCTAATCACATTTGCATGAATATTTGCCACGGAAGTTTATTCTACACGAGATGTAGGATTAAAGTAATAGGTGTTTAAGTGTCAATGAAAAACTCTATGTGGAGTAATACTGAAATAAACTAAATTCACTCACTCGAAAAACCAATCCGTATTCCGGAATAGCTTCAGTATCCATTTTGACACTTTTGCATTTTGACACTTTGGCATTTTTAAATTCAGCATTATCTAGGACGGCTTGATGGCTAAACAGGCTAACACACCTGACCGGCGATTTAGAGGTTCGTATCCCGGTCAAGTGAAATGAATTTTACTAACGAATTTCATCTCTTAGGTGTTTTCAGTATCCACATCACAAATGGGAAAAAGGCAGCATGCATGTCGGAATGCATCGAACCTTTACCCCGCCGACACCGGAATCGAAGATTTCGACCAGAAGAATCCATTGAAAGGATGTAGAATAAAGCGGAAAAGTCTTTGGGCAAAGATCGAGCGATGGATTAGGAATAAAATATGAAATCATAGCAAAGAGGAAGGTTACCCTAGTTCTCGGACTAGCTTCTCGGACTAGCTCTGCGTGGTGAAAGAAGAGAAGGAAACGAGCAAACTCTTTTGTTGCTGCTGATCTACGTGAAGCCATTAACGCGGAAGACGGCGATGTGTGTTTCCCGAGGAAAATTCGAATGAACTAAAACTGCAGAGGGGAGATTAATACGCGTTCTCTGAAGGGAACAGACGGTTGTGGAAACAAATGCGGTGAAAGCGCAGAGAGGGACTTCGGGCTGGAGAAGGTGGGAGTGGCAAAGAGGGATGGTGCTCTCCACTGCCCTTGATCTTTAATGTATACACCGAGCTGGCGGTGCACGAGATAAAGGAAAAGATAAAAGGATGCGTGCGGACGCAAGCGGAAAAGAATCAGCATGCCGCTGGCCGGTTACGCTCGAAGGAAAATAAAGAATAATTGACGAGAATACTAATTTGGATGCAGACAGGGGAATGGAGGAGTACTTACAGTATAAAAATAAGCTTCGTTTGAAATGAACGTGGCCGTCTCGAGCCAAATTAATGCTATTTTTATGGTGACATCGGGCCTATGAACTTGCTCTAGCTTAAAGTACACGTCGGTTAATCTTCACTGAAGATACCGGAAAATTGAAGTCAATTCGGCGGTAGGCATTAACGAGGAAGCCATAGAAAGATGGTCCACGAAATGACGCAAGGGGTAAATGTATCCTCCCAATCAGAAAGGAACGACTACTGACGGAAAATTGCTCAGTCATCAAAGATAAGAAAACGGTCCATAAAATCATACGAATCGTGTGCCAAGCGCCTAATGGCAAACATAGAAAGCGTGTTTGATTATTATGTGTTGGTTTGATTGCAGGGGACCAGAAAATTTCTGTGCGACGAAATAAATCAAAATATTTTAATCAAAATAAATTTTAAAAATCCAAGGAAATGTGAAGTTCTGCGGCCGATTGACGAATTTCGTTGGTTCTGAGAATAATTTTCATGAGCATAATTCGTCGAGTTGACTTTCCTAGCTTTGAATAAATTCTTCACGGGATTCCCACCAGGTTGGATGTTCCTAGCTTTGTCAATTTCCAACTTTTTGCGAAAAATGGATTATTTAATTTATGGTCTAACATACCTATAATCATACGATATTGGTATTGATAAAATATCGGACAGCAATTCGATCGCTAGTGAATGCTGTTCATTAATTTTATCACGAACTGGAAAGCATGGGTTGCTGGTAGCTGCTATCTCGGAAAAATACAGAGTTACAGTAGGTTAAAACCTACTGTAACGCGAGGCGAGTTGAAACGCCAGTTGGGTTATGGGAGCAAATCCTACCGTGGCGATGTATTTGCGATGGAAATGAAGCACGAGAAACATTAGGGACTCAAGCAGGAGGGAGCGTCGAGCACAATACTACGCCCGCGAAACGAGAGATACGGGCAATTGCCGATAATGAATGTAATAGCCGCCTTCGCTCCTCACAGCGATTACTTAGAATAGAAGAACCCAGCGTGGCAGCTAGGGCTATGCGTTACAACGGTTTATTCCGGTTAAAGCGCGTGCGTTTATGAAAACTCCCACCTAAAAATGGAAACAACGCAACTTAGTGGAGTGAACTCATTATTGCGATGCGACTTATTGGAGTGAACTCATTATTCACCATGAGGATAAAAAATACTTGGTAGTTTTCCAGAATGTTTACTTTTCTGACCGGTTACGACGGTTTCGCTCTATCATCTAAGGTAGGAGATTTGAAGAGATGAAAGGTCAGGTCATAAAAATAAAGTGTGGAAAATTTCCAAGTACTCTTCTTCCGCCCAGCTAAGAGTTTATCCCCAATTAAACAGTTCATATACCAAAGTGGTATCACTGACAACATAAATCTGAAAACAAAATTGCATATACACTCTTGTGGTTGGTTCCAATTCCCTTAGGCTCGTGGGTGTTTAAGGAAGGAGCAATGCCCGTGGAAACATTGGGAATCATTGTGTGAACAAAGGCTCTTCGCAGTAACTCTTGTGTACTTGATAAAAATAAAATCAAATCGGTCTCCACATTTGAGTTATTTCTCGGTCTCACGCATTGGTAATAGCAATTTGAGGACAAATTTAAAATATTTGAGCTCAAAAATATATTTATTCAACACTATCAAAGCGGGTGTCGCGGTAGACCGATAATCGAACGTTATTTCCAATATATTTTACGTCATAATATCGTTTGGTACCGCTGTATAGCGATCACCAGCGGTGGAAGAAGCTAGAGAGAGAGAGAGAGTCAAGGAGCGCAAGCAAAGAAGGCATTCTACTGAAAAAAGTTCTATAGCCTGCGACGCATGATTGGGCAGTATCACCAAGGAAAAAATCCTTCGAAGAACTGAGAAGAAAAAATGTCCGATGAAAACTCTTCTTTACTGTAAAGGCAAACTTATTGCAAACATTCTGAGACCTAGTTACCTCTTGAAAACAGTAGCAGATTAGGCCCATTAAAAACTACAGAAATCTAGAAATTGAGGAGTAAAGGTAAAAAAAATATCAAAATATATTCAATAAAACAGAAACAGAGGAAATCAACGAATGGGAAGGATAACCGAGGAAGGCCCAGGATGGAATAAACGATGCAAATAATGAAGGAGTAGAAGAAAATATAGGTATGCAAGCAATTGTCTAGCATTGAGTTGCATGTAAAAGCATTGAGTAATTATTTACAAAGGTTCATTCTCACTCAGTGATTCAGCCCGAAGGTTGGTTTCGATAGTTGAGGGTAGAGCACACCCCGGACTAAGCCACAGGCGTGTGAAATTCACTTATTCAGGGTAAGGGGGCAGTTTCCTGGGCCACCTCGTACTCCGAGGATTTTTTATTTACACAATTTAGAAATATTATAAAGAAGAAATGCCAGGATAATACTACGTCCATAAAAGACTTCAGAGGTCTAGAAATCAAGAATTAATGATGAAAAATATCAAAATATTTAAATGAAACAGATGAAAAATGAGATTCTTTTTTGGACAATTATGCAAGATGGATAACAATAGTTCTCCAAGTATACTTATATAGGATTGGCAGATCTTCTCCAAGTTTATTTGTGAAAAGACGTCAACAGCTAGTCGGATTCCAGAGGCTGACAAAGATTTAGAAAGAAACAGCATAAAAGAAGATGAAGAAAATGAAAGAGGATTTTATAGAGAAAGTTAAAGATGGAAGGATTCCAAGGGAGTGAAGAGAAAGAAGCAGGCTCAAACTAGTCCGAGGAGAGAAAAAATAGGCAGTTAAAAAGATGAAAGAATATTGGAGGAAAAGAAAACAGAAAAAAGAAATGGAATTGAAATAGGCATTTGATCCGAAGATGGCCACAATGAAACTAACTGAAAAACATATGTCAAAATGAGTTATTATGAAGGAATTAGGCTTTTGGCTGAAAATAAAATAATGGAATGGAGAATTGCAGCAAACCGATCTCCGAATTGATGACTGATGATGGTCTGGATAATAAGGTGGCTTCAATTAGAATGTCATATCATTCTTTGCAATAGTGAAATAATGAGAGGCGTTAGAATGAAGCCGCGTACTTCGTTAGACAGCCATGAGTGAATAGAACAGGGTATGATGGAGGGATTAGGTTGGGAGCCGCTAGACAGCCTAAGGCTACACTCAAGTCTAAGATTACTTGAGAAATTCGGATGAAACGAGTTTCAGAATGATACAGATTTTTTCACGCCGCACTGTATCTACAGAACTGATAGAAGGACAAAATAAGAGATACATTTATTCATTCGTTTTTCTGCCCCAGATTGGAGGTTTCCTCATGGGCTTTCCTCCTCCTCCACTCTGCTCTCAGCCAGACGCACACTGCCGAAATACACAACACACTTAGTGGCTACAGTGGTGCAAAAAACAAATGAAAGACAAGGCACCATGTCTTAATAAATTCGATAGGAACCTGGAGGGCTATTACGGAACCGCGAGTCACCGGCGACAACTAGCATTTGGGCGACTCAGGCTGAGTTCTCACCCTGAGCGATTACGGATCTTGAGTCGCCGGTGACTCAGCTCTCACCGCGAGCGATTACGGAACACCGTTCTGTCGCCTTCGGCGACTAAATAGTCGCTTCTCCTTGTCACCCTCGACGAAGGTCTTCACTCGTCGAGTCGCCGGCTTGATTCCGATTCGCTTTGCGATAGTCTGCTGTTTAAAGATGTCTTCCGTCCATATTGTCTATTGTTTACGTACGAATATGGAGCTGATAAGCCATGGATTGAGGTTAAAAATGACGAATTGCCGGTGAAGTAGCGTTGATTCCGAGGAATAAATTTATCCGAGTTCATCGGTACCCTGTTCTTCCCACGCGTGTTTTGATTACGCGAGTGCTGTGCGTAATACCTAATGTGTTCTATTGTATTCATTTCGCCGCCATCCATCGATGTGTTTAATCAGTTATTCGTGCAACCATGGTGATACTAAGTGATATTTACCTGCAGTGAATATTGTAACAATGTAGATTCATTGTTTGATTTAAAATCATAGTGGTGTTGCGTTATCTTTCGGTTGTGATTTGGATTATTGACAATGTTTTATCGCGAATTTGTTATAGCAGAAGCTTTATTGTGCTTGAACTGTGATGAAAATGGCTCGAATAATAATTTATGTTATTCATTTTGCTATCCTTTAGCTCTAGCGTACTTGGTTTTGGTTACTATTCCTAAACAATGGATTTGTTGTTTGGTAGACTGTGTTGTTTGCTTTCGAATCAACTCTTGATTCTGTCGACAAGTTCGTTGGCTCTAGAATTTATGCCCATCATCTTCGTTATATGGACGTCATGAGTCATGATTTGCTAGTGAAGGGTTAGTGCAAGTCGTGGGTAAAATTGTGTTGATGTGGATGAAGTTCTATAAACAGGGACATATAATTCAAAGTATGTTTTTGATGTGCTCCTCCATGCTATTGATGCAAGTGATTGGGATCGGTATTTGATACTTTTTAATTTATCGTTGGCATATTTTTATCAGAAAAGTGACACAAATAAATTTGTCAAGTATTATTGTTTTTCTTTCATTTACCTCGATCCTCAACGATCATAGCAGAAATTGATACCTTACCTCAATTAGTTTCATGTGTAAAATAAATCAGGGATTGTAATCGATATAAATATCAGATGTATAGAATTAATGTTTTGAATTGTGAAATACCCTTTCCTTTTGGCATTTACTTGCCCTCCAGACCCATATTTAGAGGTGGATATATATATTCTACTACTACTGAATTAATGTAAACGTAATTTTTTCTTTAATATAACAACTCGGTGCTTTATTTTTCTTAGATTTTTTACTAGGGCCTATTCCATCAATAACTAGTATAATTCACATTTCTGGCCAAAATGCGCCAGCTCATTAGGCAGCAAGCAAGTCTGCAGTGAAAGGCAAGGAAGCTTAAAAGGAGAGTCAATTACATACATCATAAGTAGGTAGTTACCTGTATATTGCAAAGTCATTGTAGGAGAACGCATTTAATAAGCGGGATAAATTGTCACTGCCTTATGCTGAGCATGTTTCATATCACACATATGTGGTGAAAATGTTCTAAGTGAAAAGCATATGCTGAAAACAAATTGTGCTGCTGTGGAATACAGTACTTAGGGAGGTAGTATACTACACTATAGTTGCCGAATTATTTCACATTGGTATATAACCGTTTCATTCAAGCATTTTTGGCTAGCTCATGAGTGAAAATGATTGAAGCTCACACGTTGGATATTTTCGAGTTATTATCGTATCCATTGGTGCCCTTATTAGTGCCTAAATTATTATTTCAAGCTATTTATAAGTTGCTTCAATTTTGACCGCTTCGAATGAAATTCCACAAATTCCTGCAGATTCTCGTACCTAACATCCGAGCATCAATTTTATTGCATTGAAATATGCACAAAATATTGTACATATCTGTGGAAGTATATTTACTGTATAGCTAAGTGACGATATCAAATTATACTCGTAATTTTCAAGTTGTCTGCTGCACCACGTGACTTGTAACAAGGCTGCTTATTGGCTCAGAAAACTGTTCTGGAGATTCTCATACATTCAGAAGTCGCCCGTCAAGTCGCGAGCGAGATACGAGTCGCACCCAGTTCCGTAATCGCAGTGGCGACTCGCGAGGGGGCAAGTTCGAGTGAGTCGCCCAAGATCCGTAATAGCCCTTCTGATCGTCGTTCATCTGAAATTCGCCTAATTTATTAAATTAACGTAGTTAATTTTGACAATATTAATTTTGTTAAATCTGTTATCGCGCTGTATATTGCTGCCTGTTACAGTGGTAGGGTTATTCTTGATTATTGTCGATGTTTGTTGCGATATAAGAATTGTATGGTTGAAGTATTCTCCGCTCGGTGGTGTGAGTGAGGATAGATAAATTTAGAACTAAGCTAATGCAACATAAACAGCTATAAAGTATTGAGAGAATATTGAGTAATATAATTCTGAAAATGGTTGTTCTGAAGTATTCACAGTTATCGGCATATAAATCATAGCTCAATTAAATATTAAAAAATTGATATTCTCGAATTCAAGTATGGTTTTCTCATATATAACGTAATTCACAGATTGTGGTCAGAACGTGGTCAGATTCTTGATCAGCATATAGAAGCCATTGAGATAAGGATTCTTCGTACCAAAACAGTGTCATTGTGAGACAATCCCTTAAAGTACATTTCACTTTTCTTCCTTTCCCTCTGCAAATTCCTATCCCCTATTCTCTTTCCGTTTTTCATGGCTGATGTCCTAACCTACCCTACCAAAGACTACCGCGGCGTCTCGTTGGTTAGTATTTAAATGTGAGAATAAACCAGTGGGACGTGAAATATCGAGAGTTGCCACGAGTCTTTCGCAGAGGTTATGGTAAACAAAAACCTCGATAATACTCGAAATTTTTTTTTAATCAGCAGAAAACTTAGAGCGTTATTTGTGATTATACAACAAAAGATCCTAAAAATATAAATATCTCTTAGTAATCTTTCAAAGTTGAAGACTTGAAGAGTTATAAGAGCGTCATGGTCAGCTTCTCGTAAAAAAATACAATAAGTCTAAGAAATGAGGAATCTTTGGACAGTAATGAATATACAATTAAAGGGATGCAATGTTCAGGAGGAGTATATAGAAAAACAATAGAAACATTATTGTGCCTGCAAAAGAGAACTGTGCAAATAATCATGCATAAAATTCGATTATCCCGCTCTTTCCCTTTGTTTATAGATACAAATGCACTGTTGATTCGATACTTGTTTTTTAATTTAGTCCTAAAAAACCTTAACTTACGAAGTTGTAATGAAGCAATTTACTTCCAAGGATCTATTCATTTGATTTGCATGGAAAAAGATTTATTATATTCTAAACCAAGAATAGCGTTATTTTAACGATGTTTTCTTTGTATGCAGGAAAAGATATTTAATATTCTCCCCAATGGCATACAAAAAAGAAAAAATGCCACAAACTTTTCACGATAACTTTCTTAACGATGTGAATGGTGAATCTCAAGTATCATATTTAAAGCAAGCTTTGATGTCTTTTGCCATCACATATTTGCGTTGCTTTTTATAATTTTTCTTTGACATTTTTTTGTCATTTTTACAGTAACTATATTTCCCTACACATGGCAGCTCCACAACAGGCATACTTTTGGCCCAATGTTTCATTTACATACTATATGAGCCTCTTTTCGTAACTGATTTAAGGTAGTTTGAGCGAAATGTCTCATCACCTAGAATTTGATGTATTTCACCTCATTCTAAAGAAAAAAACTTTCATCTTTCCAATGATATCAAAATATTGCCGAGCTGATTTTCGAGCCCTTGCCCTTGCCGAGCTGATTTTCGAACATTTGCTTAAACATTTAAGCAGTTTTACATGGAATAGATTATGACTGTGCGCTCCAGAGGGAGAGTATTGAAAACATTTGGACCTTATAACACCTAGATTTCGTCAAAAAAACTAACTATTTTGTATGTTTTCTTAACTATTTATAAAAATCAATTTATTACTCACCGCAGTAATTTTTACAGAATCGCAAAAAACATGCTAAAGACTTATGTAGATATATTTATTTAATTACTGAGAAATCTTGTCATATGTAATTCTATATTTTTGCACCATCTATATTACAATATTTACTTCGCACTTCTTACAGACACTGAAATTAAAATATAAAATTCGAACATGGTGTCTCCATTATGACTAGGGAACTATCTCTCACTCAAACTACGTTCAATTAATTTTCACAGCAAAAACAGAGCGAGACATGAGAACACTGACTTTGACTAAAAATTCACTTTTTCCCTCTCCCTATTCCCTCCCCATAATTCCTCCCGTTTTCTTGGCCGGCGTCCTAACACCCGCTGCCAACCGCCCCCTCGCAGGGTCGCATATGCAGATGTGGAAGACTTGAGGAACGAGTGGAGAGGAAAACGGTGAATGGAGCGGAGAGCTGCAGCTTAGCCAATTGACGGATTGATGGCGGCTGATGATGATAATGACCCCTCCGAGACTCCACGGCTGGCGGAGCGTGGGGGGTAATGGGAGGGGGGGTAATGGGAGGGTTTAGATGGGGGTGGCGGAAGAGACGAGGGGTGGCGTAACGAACGAACGGGGGAGCGGACGAGGCGAGTGCTGAGCGATGCTCTATGCGATAGATAACTCCACGAGGACGAAGTGTACACAGTGGTGCCATGGGGCGGTGCGGTGGAGTTTGTGGCCGCCCTGCTCTCCGTCCTCTCCCCGAGACCACCGCGCCGCTCGGTCGGCACTCCGCTACCCCATCCCACCTACCCTCCACCTCCCCGGACTCTCTCGTGTGATTTGATAGCTCACGTCTAGGCTTAATTAAGGCCGACTTCCCCGCCGTGGCCACCGAAAACAAGTCCCCCCCCCGTTAACCAAAACACACGTTTCGCCTCTCACCCACGCTGCCCTCTCCCTTGATATTTCACCTCGATCGGAATGGACCGCCTGAAACGCACTCGTGCATGCTTGCTACCACCGCGATTCCACACGTGACGCACGCGTAAGATTAAGTTAGTTTGAGCGAAAAATCACTTCACCTAGAATTTGATGAATTTGGCCTCATTTTAAAGAAAAAATTCTGACCTTTCCAATGATATCAAAATATCAACCCCTTGCCGAACTACTTTTCCAGCAATTTGTCTGTAAATATAAACCGTTTTACATGGGATAGATTAGGGCTGTGCGCTCCAGAGGGAGAATATTAAAAAAATTTGGAACTTTTAGCACCTAGATTTCGTCAAAAAACTAACGGTGTGTTGATTGCATATTTTATCAACTATTTCAAAAAAAAAATCTATTACTCACCTCAGTAATTTTTACAGAATAACAAAAAAAAACCTGCTGTTTTGAAGGGTTTTCAGCCGTACGGTGGGAAATAATGAGTCAAATTAGAGACTTATGTAGCTTTATTTATTTAATTACTTTGGTCATATATAATTATATCTTTGCGACATTAACATTACAGTATTTATTTCATGCTTCTTACAGACACTAAAATCAAAAAACTAAATTTGAATATGGTGTCCATTATGACTAGGGAACTATCTCGCTCAAATCACCTTAAAGAAGGGGACTGATGGCGTCTTTGACGCACGAAAGTGAAGCCTGTTATTTCTCCAAAAATGGTCAATCTAATGCGCCCTATTGTTCCATAAATTTTACGAATAGTGTAGTCCTATTTTAGAAATTATTCCCGTTCAGCATTTTTCTCGATAAATCATACGGTGCCGCAATAGTTTCACTGTTTTTTGCGTGTTATTCGACGTTATTTTATGACGGTTTGGACATGTCATAAGTTAATACAATGTTTTTTACACGGCACAAACGGAAAGATATGGTTGCTAATTTGTTCTAACGGTAGACTAAAGAAGAGATTGGATGGGGTCTTGACTTTTTTTCGCAAAAAATATTTGTAGTTTAGTTTTACAGTTTATTGATTTATCCTATTGTCTCTTTGTTTTTTTTTATTTTGATACTATTTCCCAACAAATGTTTTTTTTCTTTTTTTCTTTTGTTAATGCTGAAGATTCAAAGTTGAAAATGTTCAATTTAAAGGCCAAAATCGGCTGGTTTTTATTATTTAAAATAAATCAAATCAAAATCCACTTAACATGGCCATCGCGCGCAAGTTTTCCACAAATTTTTAGAATAAAGCAATGCTTTTCCGAAACTATTCTATTTTGCATTTTTCTATCTAAAGCCTTACAGTATCATGACAATTCCGCTACTGGTTTCCGTAATTGAAGTCAAAATCCATAAGTTCAGTAACAATTTAGCGCACCAGTCGGCTCCTTAGGCTGAAAGAAGTATTCATTAAAACATATTCGTCGAATAATCCGCATTTTTGTTATTTACTATCCTACTATTTTCCTACTATTCAATGACTAAGGCATTTCAACAGAGAAAGCCGCATGCTTTAAATGACTCAAAGTAAAATATTGGATTTATCATTTGTATTCACCGTGGTAAGTCCCTCAGATTACATGATATTACTGATATGTATTTACTGAAGAGATATGACCATGGCTTCACTAACGTTGTAAAAGCTTTAGATGCGGAATAGCTTAACCACGTGTCGGGGAGTGTTAATAAAACCATGTAATTTTTTAATATACACACATCTGAGGAACGCTAAGTACTGGCTTACCTTTTACTTCATAGTCTACTGCAAATTCATAAAGTTTTGGACTCATGAATCAACTCCATCAGCATTTAGATAGAGTCGACGTTAGCAAGAGTTTTTGGGTGAAATTGCCTCATAATAAAGGAGGAATAACTTGTTGAAACTCCTATTCATCTGTGTCTGCAGAATCCGTAGCGTGCAACACGGGTTGTAATATTTATGAAAGATTTTTGTACGTTTTTCATTAGCACGTTCTTATCTCATTTCTCTTCAGTCACGGAATAGTTTCTACTTCATCAAGCGTGGAAAAAAGAAAAGTACAATTGGAACATAAAAAGGAAGGACACAGAAGTGTTTGATTAAGGATCGTGGCGGTGACCGCTCCCCCTGCTATCTCGGGCGGAGCTAAAAGCATCCCGTGTTGCATGGCAGCCGTTGGTAAAAGAAGAGAATAGATGAAGTCTCGCAGGGTGAAAGTTTGAGTGACATGTCACAGACGCCAAAAATGCTATTTTCTTTCATTATAAAGAAAAATATCTCGAATTTCTAATGCAAATAAAATATCATCAACCTACTACACTATTTTTCGAGATATTTTCGCAAAAAAATTAAAGTCGTTTTCTGTGGGATACTATACCGCTGTTCGCTACTAAGAGAGATATTATAGAAAAAATAAAGTATTTCTGATCCACAGATCGTGTCCAAAATAAAACGGTGGATAGTTTTTATGTTTTCTTGATTAATTGTAAAAAGAAATGTATTATTCAACGCAATGCGTTTTATGAAATTGCAAAAACTCTTAGGTTGTGATGGCGTAATAAGCGTACGGCGTGTAGCAAATAAGTCAAGTTAAAACCACACAGATGTACATTTAGTAAGTAATAGAAGATTTCAGTCATATTCAGCCTGAAGATTTCAGTCATTTCAGCCAGAAGATTTAATAAGTTTTTGAATAGTTAATATTACAGCATCTGCTTCATGCTTCTTATTAATGGTTAAAATTAAAAATAACATATGAATTTAGTCTGTATTATGACTAGAGAAAAATCTCACTCAAACTGTGGTCCACAAAACAAGAAACTTTCACGAAATGTGTGCACCAGCGTGGTAAAATAACCTAATAGTTTTAGTTACCTTCTATTTACATTTTTTAGACTTATCATCACGTTACCACTGCTTTTCCTCGTCTAAAATCTCTGTTTTCGCTTTATTATTTACGTAACTGATCCATTTAATATGGCCGAAGTTGCATTTCCAATGGGTATTCAGTAATGGCCCCATATTATCGTGCCGCAATGATCTACAATTTCTCATCAATAATTATTGATTCGCAGCAGCGCTTCCGAAATATAATTGAAGTAAAAGCACAATGTATCTTTCCTCCAAAATGTATTAAGGTACGTTAGTTTCACAATAGTTTTAAAAAGTACCTCGATACATTTTTTCAAAAATATTCATAGTGTATTTTCTTCAATCATAATGAATTTCCATAAAGTTCAGTCGCAGCCCATCGAACGTCCGAAATATATAGTTCACCTCTGCAGGTCAATGTGAATATTAGTGCTCACCTATTAGTGAACGCATCCTTGTTATCTGAACCATTTTGTGTTTTTTTCCTCAATCAAAGTGTATTTTGAAGTACCTATGACCATTTCCGGACGTTTGACGAAATGTCCAGCCACCATCGAGAAGAGCAGCAGACCACACGATTGCCCCATGAATCAAAGTTGCGAAAGTAGCCTAAAATAAAAATTAACCGAAAAAAATGATCCCCCAGCTCCTTTCAGGGTGTTTTAAAGGGCACGGAATATGCTTTTCACTCGTTAAGTGAACCCGCCCCCCCCAGAGTGTTTACAGTCGAAGAAAACCCGAGGAAGTTAAAAAAAACCGTTGAAAACGAGGAGTAGCAATGACTTAGCTTAGTCTTTTAATGACTGTGTCAAATACTTATCTTTGATGTATGTAAACAGGCAGAAGAGTTTCATCCTGAATGAAAGGCGGATGCGTGAGAAGCACCGGCCATAGCGGAAAGGAGGCCAGTTAGCCAGCCGAAAAGAACATTCCGCGGGGCGTTAAACTGATTCGTCTGGCGGCGGATCGCTTCTCAAGACCTATTCGCTCCGCATCACACAGCGGCGAAGCGGCGTTAGCAAAGTAATGGATTCGCACCCACCGGCTGAAATCCCAGCGGAAGGATGACATCGTCTCAGAAAGAAAAGGTTAAGCGGCCAATCTGCAAATATTAAGCACTAGAAGAACAGATTGGTGATGTTGCAACTAGAATATAATCCTGCCTGATAAAATTACTGAATCAAAAATATCAGGAAGAATTGATCAAACGTATCGTAATGGTTGCTGTTCACAGACTGCCAGAAAAAAGTCTCTTCCGTGGGCCCAGACATTTGGAGGAATGGAAGGAAAAATATATCGATCTTCTTGCTGTTCCAAGAATTCTCTTTTGTAATTGTTGTGAAACAGTCTTCTTCCCTCGATCTTTACGGAGCTACGTGAGTTTGAGACATAAAAGACTTTCAATCGCCATTCTGTGTCAAGATTTTTGCGACATGTCACAGCACTAAATTTCCTCAGACAATGAGTTGTGCTTCTAGTCAATCCACAATCTGACATATCGGAATCATCAATGGGTGCTACTTCCAATCTTATATAGGAGGCATAAATAAAATCGTCAACTGAAAAAATTCAATTGTCAGAATTTTCCGAGAGATAAATTGGCTCATTCACAGAATAAGCTCTCAAAAAATATACTCTCAAATTGGATTCAGCATTATATCAATTGGTCAGCACTTTGGTGATGGAGGACTGACTTTCTATTCCGAGGTCCCGAGTTCGAATTCCGGCGGTGGATGAGATTTTTCATTGGGATTCCGATTCTTATAAGGTTAGCAGAACATGGAGGCACTTGCTTGTGAAGACCGCCAGGGGCACACAAGACGGGTGGGGCAAAGGGTCCCTTCGAAATTACCCGCGGCACTGCCTCAGCTTGCTCACCAAAGCTTTATTTACACAAACTAACCTCAACCTCTCTACTGACGAGCAGTGTGGAGAGCGTCCCAAGTTCAGTACTCCGTCCGTCGGACCGACGTGAGAAATCTATTCGGGGGATTGAAAGAGCCCCTGCTTCCCACCCCGACGACCCAGGTTCGAATCCCGGGTGTGGCGGAGATTTTTCAACGGCATTTCAATTCCCTCATTTGATCTGTGCTCAGTTCATAACTCAGTCCGTCAGATGAGACGTGAAACTGTGGCTCCCCCTTGGTGTGTTCCGCTAAAAGACTATAGTCTGAAGCCGACGCAGAACTTCCCTCAAACCCTTCCTTATTGAAAGGGCGAAATAAGAGAGAAATATATTGTAGATATGACAAAATAACATAAACACGCTGTCGATATGGTAGGTATAAAAATTCCCACGGATTGTAGAGGTAACAAAATAAGAGAAATACACTGTAGAGATGATACGTACAAAAATTTCTTCTTCCACGCAATATTGGCGACTGCAACAAAAACAAAGGACAAACGGTGTGGCGCAAAGGCACTGCGTTGACATGCAACCTTTTTCGTCCTCTCCCTCTTTCAATTCCTTCTACCAATTCCCTCCTGTGTTCACGGATGGTTTCCTAACACTCCCTACTACCCAACTCTGTGGCGGCTCGCAGATGTAGATGTATTGATAGCCTCCCTTCAATCTGAGGTAATGATATAATAAGGTAGATTGCATTTCCACTCGAGAAGTCAAGCGAGACAATTAACTGTGGTTCAACACCTTCCAAGCTGGTTCAGTATCCGTACTTTACACAAGGATCTGCACTCGCCGCTCATCAGTTTCAGTGAAAGTAAACGCCGAGAAAGCCGCCATTTTTTTACCCAAAATGGACGGAACGTATTTGCGTTTCTTCCGCGACATTCATTGTTACCTACAAAATGGACGCGATTCCGCGGAATACTTATGACAGTAAAAATAAAATATGAATTATAAAATATTTTCTGTTTGAAGCTTCACTTCTTAGAAGTTTTCTACAATTTGTATTCATAAAGTTGAAATAAAATACATTTTACTCGTTAAAAATTTTTCTCTTTTAGTTTCGGGACGTGTTTCACCAAATAACGGAATCATCAGGTACAAAATTCTGAGTATTATTACTTTCCATGTGGATTGTCGAACTTCACATATAGTTTCAAACCTGAATCTCGTCTTTAATTTCATAAAACCGCCACTACGTCACTGTTTTTACTTCTAGTTTTTACTGGAAGAGAAAAATATTCAGATGTCTAAATAGACATACTCAGAAATGTGTATCTGATGATGCCGTACTCCGGCGAAATGCTTCGTGCAGTAAAGTGAAAAAATTTAAGAAAAGTAAAAATTGTTCGATTTCAATGGTGAATACCTATCAAAATATTAAGTCGGCAAAATTGAGGAAAGATTGAGACTTATCTATTTTCGTCAATATCGTCAATTTACAGAAGAAATTTAAAAAATAATTTTTTAATGGTTACCGCAACACTGACACAATATGTCATAGTTAAATATTCACAGCATAGCTGTTAACTTCAAAATTAATCAATTTCACTAAATAGAGTGGAAAAGATGCATACATTTGCGGGGAAAACGAAAGGATCACTAGGTTTACATAACGTAATGGTGAATGCACGGTGTCACGGCACCTCTGTCGCGTCGAATAGGAATCCATCAGGCGACGAAATGAGAGTATTTCCGTGCATTGCGAAGCATTAGTCCATTATGGACCGGGAGTTTATTTCGCTTTTTTGCCCTCCACATTGACATATGATTCATCACTATACATATGAAACGTCGGACTTTGCATTTAGTTTTAAAACAAAATCTCGTATTTTATTACATAAAATCACCATAAGTTCGCTATTTTTACTTCAAAGACGTGGTAAAGACACCAGTATTAAAATTCCAAGGTCACAGCGTTCAAATATTTGGCTTTACGAGTGATTTTCATCAGAAGACCGAATTCTTCTGGCTTTAACTTGTAGAAATCACACGCGCCACCCGGTTTCCTCAATAATGATATTTCATGTCGGAACCATATTAGGGAATAAAAGAAAGCAGGAAATACAAAGTGAGGTTTTATTGAGTATCAATTTTCTCTGTTATCAATTTTAATTCAAAAGTCTTTAACCCTGAAAGCCTGTCCCTTTTATCGTAATTTTATTAAAAATCAATGTTATAATACCTAAGATACAGTTTTAATGTAATTATTTCATTCATTTTGTGGTAATTTTCAGTTATCGAGTTGTATAGAAAAACGTAAACCACTGCTGCCCAATTATTTTAGGAAGTACATTCATTTCTTTCACATTATAATTCTTCTCATTAAGCCTTTAACATTTAAGCCTTTTTTTAAGGAATAGAGCCGAGTAAATATAGTGTACAAAGATTGATAAACAGTGGACGAATCCGTCCACGCGGACAGTAGAGGGTTAAACCCAACACATCTTGACTTTATTTCTTACTCATGAATAAAAAATGGGACATTTTAACATCAACGGGAAAGTTCCCACAATGCTTTACTTAGCATTGCCCCTCAATCATCGATTTATTGGAAAACATTTAAAATTAGGTCGACGAAGGATGAGGTGAACTCTTTGTAATTGCCCTCCTCAAATAATGCTCCCGATTGGAATGAAAATGAGCAGGGTGAACCCCTCCTTTAGCTTCAGAGAAATCCCTGTCATTTACTGTACTCACCGCGACGGGCTTCATGCCGAAAAGCGACCGTTTCCGCGGTTACCCTTTCACCGCGCGTGCCTGGTTCGCGGCTCCGCCTACCTCCGCGGTTTGAAAAACTGTCACGCGACCGAATGGGACGAACTTGACGAAGGAGCGTGGACCATTCGGTCAGAGAATATACACATCGCCCCAGAGCACGGCAGTGTTATTTTTACAAAAAGCGATGCACCCAATATGTGGATCGCGATGCACTTCTCTATGATTTTCGTCTATCATTTTCGACTCGCGTACGTTTTGATATATAGTATTGGTATTGCAATTTTTCTCCGAGGTTTTACCACTGGTCTCGGCGTATTGAGTGCACACCCTTTCCTCTCTCTATCATCAACTACACATTTTAATGCCAACCATTTTCCTTTGTACTATGGAGCCGTTTAAATTCGTTTCCTTCGTATCGAGCCGTTAAAATTCATAAAACTTTCCCTCCTTCACCGTCTTAGTGGCCCGAACCGATATTTTGGCTTCGGCTGCATACACGAAGAGCACCGAGTGACGATTTAGCGGATTTTACATTCAAGCATTGTTAAATAAGACACTTTGTTCTATTCCTCACTTTGTCAAATCAACCTTGATAAATGTACGTAGTGCCGAAACCATGGTCGGTCTTTAGTAAAAATAAAAGTGTGGAATAGAATGAAGTGTCTTATTTATCAATGTTTGAAGCTAGAGTTTTCCACAACGTTACACCTGAAACTCAATAACGCTCTTCCATTATTGAAACCTTTCTTTCTAGCTATGCTCTTACTTTTTCATTAATGTGATAAAACTTACAATTGTAATTAAAAATGACTAAGCCACTTGGCAAATATTCATAAGTTTCTTATTGATAAGTTTAAAAAAATATTACCTTATGTTATTATTTTATGAAGGCACAGAGTTTACTGAATTTTCTCCATAACTCTAGACACAACTGGAACTAGAGGCACTTAATGGCTTTGCCTAAGTATATTACTATTATCGTTAAATCGTACCAGCTCTCATAAAAAGAACACTTTCAGGTGAAATATCGTGGAACTGCAGCATGACTAAAATGAAGTAATTAAAAAGGGGTTTTGTAACGCTTGCGTATGTGCTTATATGTGCATGCTGGATGCACATCCTTCATCATGCAAAGAATGAGAGAGCGTCATCATTTGCTCCATAACATATGTGATGATGAAGCTGTGAGCGTCGAAGCGCGTTTTATTACAGATGCACAGTAAGTAAACAGAACGAAATCCATGTCCTTCTTCCCCTTCAATCCCGTAACTGTGTTTCGTTGATAACTCGTCTATCGGCCATTTTTACCAAAATTCATCGCATACTACGGATCTCTTGCCGACATCGTCATACGATATCAGGTATTGGTGACAGGCAATCGTTGCAATTATCCCAGAAAAAAAATGATTCCTGAAAGCGATGCACAATATATTTTGAAACACTCCGAATGGAGGCTATGAATTTTTGCCGACCAGCTAAAGCCATAGACGATCGGATTTAAAGAAAGCGAAATAATATTTCCGTTGCACTCTGTCTTGCAACTTATTTCGAGGCAACTTCAATCCATAAATGTTTCTTTGAATTTCCCGCGTCATGTCAATGCGTCTCTTCCAACTCTTCTTTACATCGGTAAACTTGTCAACAGACAATATTTCATCGTAGATTTCCGCGGCGTTCAGATGAATTCTTCTCCATTTTCGGGTTTCCACCGCGTAGGTTGCTTTATTAGGACAACAGTTTCGACCTGAAGACGCCCGTTGGAACACGGGGGTGAAACCGCTGTCCTAATAAAGCAAACTGCGCGGTGGAAACCCGAAAATGGAGAAGAATTTGTCAACAAACACGTTTACACATATAACTCGTCAAATATTACGTGCAGACCAACAAGACATGGCGAAAAAGAATGAAAGGACAGATGTCGATAGTACGTCATCTCGAGTTACAGAATGGCACTATTGACGTTCCTGAGACATATGCCCTACCGCGGTAACTTATTTGTTTTGTGACTTTGGTAGTTTTTAAAATTCTATGAATTCTTGTTCAGGAAAAAATTGACGAACGATATTCATTGACCTGCGAATTACCACCCGATGTTTTGCTTTACAAAACAATTACATTTAATCATCAATATAAATACTGAAATTAGTAACAAAAAATGTTCATTCATCTGTGGCAGAATTATGAAAATTTAAAAAGATAGGAGAGTCACCTCGAAGAATTATACGCCGAATTATTAAGAACCAGCGAAGTTATACGATAAACCGAAGATGTATACATATTTCCTCGTACATTTTCAAACTATTTAAGTTAAAATATCTCGAAACGCCACATGCTACGTCGCTATCTTGTCATAATGAGTTTCAGAATAGCGCTACCGTTCGAGTTCGGGAGAAACAGGGATGCTGTTCTAGGTCGGATGTCTTGTCCCTCCGCCTTGCAGCGCTGGCTCCCCCGAGATCAGGCGAAGGAGCGAAGCGGGAACCCTAATGCAATGGCGCCAGGGTTTGGGGAGTCAGGGTGGCTGGTGGTCGGGGATCCTACCCCTCCGCCCCCGATCCCTATCTCCCCCCCTCTCCGACCCTCTCCCCTGCCCTTTCTAGGGCCTCCTCCATCCCTCCCACCCGGCAGCTAACGAGAGAAGTGGGCGGTAATAGCCGTGGACGACTAAAATCACACACGTAGCACTCCCCTCCCCCAGCGACTCCTTTTATTCCCTGCCAGCACCTCTTGGATCAACTTATTATTTAAACAAAATGCATTGGAAACATCTCATCTGTCAGTTTGCTAATTGATAATGTTGACTGATGCTATGGAACTTGTACATGACGAAACTGTTTGTAGTTTTCCACTGTGATAAATATAGAACGTGATATTGATGTGAAACATTCAAATCGGTCGCGTTAAATATGCATCTCAGTGGAAAACTGCAAAGAATTCTTCTTACTTCATAACACTTTACTATTTAAAATCTAGGGACCGGTCTCATTTAAAGTGACAAAGTTATAAAAATCTCCAATTGCCGTAATAAATTTCATTACGGCCATTGGAGATTTTTATAACTTTGTCACTTTACTATTTAATAGTATGTGCATCGGAAAGCGAACGTCTCGTTAAAATTGCTACTAGCGGAGAGAGAGAGAGTGTAGTATAGTTAATGGAAGGCGTAGGTTTGCATCCGCTGGAGACTCAGTGGCTACACTCTAGACTTAGAATACTTGAAAATTTCAGACGAGGCGAGTTTCAAGGTGACACTACTACAGATAATATTACAACCCCGCACTATATCTCTGGAACTGATAGAAGCAACACACTACCGAACTGTATTGCACCAGAATTTCTTCTTCCCATCCACCATTAGTGACGACAGCCAAATGACAGCGAGACACTAAGACACTCCGTTAACATGGTGGCGGCTCGCTGGGCAATATTTAGATACAGATGATGCAAAATCCTAAATCCCAGCCTGTAAATTAGAATATTTCCATATCGAATATTAAAATAAGATTTTCGTATTTTTCTTCCATGTAACTTCTCAGCTATTAAGGCTTAATACACATCTTGAAGACAACGAATCTCCTATTTTACTTCTTGAGCTAATTTAAAAGGTCGATTTATTAATGTGAAAGACACAGTTTTCTCGTAATTCTTAGAATGCTTATTTGCATTTGTCAACTATCAATTTCTTGTGGAAAAATCTTATTTCCAGGATATCCCGTCTACTATTTAGTAACCGTATAAATTAAAGGGATGTAGCATCGATGGCACAGTTTTCTCGAATTTCTCTTTCAAAGAATTTCTCAGCTATCATTGCATTAACTATATCACCTAAAGACCACAGAAGCATATAGTCAACAAGTCTTACATTTCTAATGCAAATTTAACAACTAAATCTGCACTTTTTTATTGGTTGATGACATTACCTCATACAGCTCACAGTCAGCAGGATATACTGAACTGTGGCGTCATCTACGGGGAAAATACTGAAATAACATGTAAGCGTTTGGAAAATATGTTAAAGCTCAAATTCATGTGTAAAAGGTCAACAGGGACGAGCGCTCGGACATGAGTAGGAGGTTGCATGCTAATCATTTCAGTTAGATGAAGAACAAAATGTTGATATTTTATCATCGAGGGCACATTGTTTTGGCAGGCACTTCTCCGCTTTCAATTTATTATGCAAAAATCTTATGCCTTCTATTTCTTAAGCATCTAAACTAATAGATTTTGACACTAAAGGCACTATTTTCGTGTAGTCTTATTTAGTGGTACTTCTCAGCTATCGATTTTGGCGCGAAAATCTTTAACTCGATGAATTCGTCCGGTATTTCTCCAGGGAATTCGCGGGATCACAGGGTGGAACGCGGGGAGGTAGAACGGGAGAGGGACCGGGTAAAAAAATGACTAGAGACATGATGAATGCGCAAGCTGAGTTAGTTTCCACTATTTCATCGATGATGGGGAAATTGTGGATGCAAACTCAATTTTACAATTATTCCGTTGACATGACCATAATTTCATCTTACTGTTTCCGACGGTGTGGTACCCGAGTGCTAAGAGTTTTGGGCTACGGACCAGGGGTTCAGTTCTGGGTTAAACCTGTGTACGTTCAGTTAAAAACCAATAGCTGCGTGATTTTCTTGAGTCCGTCGGGTCCTTCTCGGAATCCACAGGCGGCACAGGGTAAAGGAAATGGGACTACGTGCGCTGATGAGCCAATTTCACACGACGCTGGGCTCAGTACTCAGTGGCGCTCTATCATCACCAATCAAACCGCACTTCGGTTGAAGGCTGTTCGGTGGAATGGAATTAATTGTTGGAAACCACACACATTGAGGCGATAGTCCGCTAACTTATTTGGTAGAATTGAGACATCATTGACAATGATAATACTTCGTGATACTCCTCACTTTTGCAACCTTCGTGGATTTCGACGTCGCACCTTACTAAAAGCACTCTTGAAAATGGCATACGGATAACGTCCAAACCGATAGATGTTGTTTAGGCGTAAAATATTAACATTTTTTTGCTTTCGCTATTGACACATATTTTACTCCAGTATGGATCTAGGTGTCTACCTCAGGTAGAACCGCTAAGAATCTCTTACGGCGTCCTGGTATTTTATACCCGCAATAAATAATGCTTTTGTTCGCATAGGGTTTATTTCCAAGTACCTTTTCAGCAGCATAAAAATACATTCATCAGCGACGAATCTCGGATTTTATTTTCAAGCATGCATGGTAAATCAAGTGCATTTTTAACGTATATACGTAGTGCATTTTTAACGTGAAAAGTATAGGTTTCACGTTTTTTTTTGTTCAGTAGCACTACTATTCCGTTATTATTTTACTCACCCATAATAATGCCCCAGTTTTACAGTCTCCCACGGCATAGAATCCCAAAACATTCCCATTTCATTCCAGTGAAAACGAAATGGATCATTGCTTCCTTTTGATGACCCCCGCCTCTCGCCGGCATCCGCATAAATTCACCATTTTCCAAAGGGCGACCGCATTCGGGTAATATCTGTTTCCATAAATATGAGTCCACTCAAAACCTCCCGGCGGCGAGAACGTAATATTTTATGTTTGTATTCACACTTTGACCTTGCTGGCTTAGAGGTCACAATGCATGTGTACCCTTCCATACTGCAAAAGGTAGTTGAAAGTTATGGATCTGTACGTTTCAGGGTGGACCATTGTACCGTTAATCGTGACCCATTATGTTTAAAAGGCCTTTCAATTCATTGTTTTCCTTCAAAAGTAGACAAAAAGACAAAAAATGATGGAAGGCTTCTCATCTAACTCAAAATAAATGTATGTGAGTGAATGGTGGCATCATCATTCTTTCCATTTTCCACTCATGAATAGCCTCTGATAAAGGTCCATCGTAATGTCCTCGAATGTTTCTAGTAGAACAATGAATACGTTTTGAATAAAGATTTAAATCCGAAGAAGTACATAGATATCAATTAGGAGATACGGTATATCTGAAAAAAATCACCCTAAATGAGAATGCGCATGCTAAATCTTGCTTCAATGAATCTTTTCATTGCATGCGGTAGCCGGTTCATGTTCATTACAGGAGGGAGGTACAGAATCCCATCGCAAAGGATATGCACCGAGAATTTTTCATGAAATGAATAGGGTGCAGTTCCTCACGCACTTAACTGAGAAAAAATGCGTGCAGAATAACGGATGTGATGTTCCATTGAGAACATGAACGAACCCTTTTACTCTCTTGCATCATACACTTAAATCATTATCGCGTCTCGTGAACATGGATACATAATTTATTAGATGAACCATTCGTCTTCCTTGAAATCACATTCCTCATTTTGTCCCGCGAGGTGCTCAGCTTGAGCTCATGAGAAGACTCCCCACCGTCTCAATGGCCCGGTGGAAATACCTCGAGAAAGAAACCGCCGATGTTTTTTTTCATCCCACCTCAGTACCGTTCGCGGTAGCTTAAGCACAACCTTTCACGCTGTATGGTTTCGTTATAAATATCGTTTTCCCAAAGGGTTGATGTTTTCACATAACCGAAAGGCTTTCCTTGCTGGGTGTTCGAGGGATACCTTAGGAAAACGAACAAAATACCTAACGTAAATTCAGCACTCCTTTGGCTTTCCTCTGTTTGACAATTTCCGTTCATTTTCCACTTTTCTTTCTCACGTTTTGCCGCCAAGAAATGGGATCGGGTCGTGATGGAAGGCCCTTGAATTTGCTTCCTTCCACACACTGTTCCAGACCCATCAATTGTGGCAAGATAATGTGGTGTTTATAATTCTGCACGAATTCCACAGCACAATATTATACTCAGCTACAGATGAATAATCCTGTATTTCCTCGGGCTCAAACGAGGGCAATTACTCCAGATCTACTAATGCAATTGTACACTTCTAAGTGCTGTAAGTAGTAAAGGAAGGTTATATCGAATACCGCTGTCGTCTTTGATATCATCGATCTTATCATTAGACTGTCAAAAGTACTCAGGGTGAATCCGAATGTACTTTGCCAAATATATGTAAGCAAAAACAATGGCATTACGATACTAAACAACTGTTTTTTTATTTACTCTTAACTATTCGAGCTTTGCTTCCTTTTTATTTGATTACAAGCTTGGGTTAATAGTATGTCTGTTCAGCTGGATAAAAAACATTGTAGTGGGACAAGGCTACTACCTCAACCCTCTAATTATACTCTAATCCACAACATAATCTCTTTGGTGCTGATAATGTGTACAAACAACCGGTGAGAACTTAGAATCTTCCTCCAATTTTAATGAATTTGCATTGTGACCGTTTTAAAAGTTAAACGTGAGCCATATAAATAATTAAAGTGGAGTCGTATGAAAAAGTGAAACGAAAACATCTCTCTCGGACGAAAAAAAACAACTCCGATGTTCGTGTTCATTCTCGTAACGGTACTACCTCTGCAATGGTCAATAAAACCGAAAGATATTTTAAGCGTACCTTAAAGGAATGGTGCGCAGAAAAAGTACCATGAATATAAGTAAAACCAGAGTATTTTGACAAGAGAGAAACGTAAAGAACTGAATTCACTAGTGCAAGTGCACTTGCCACTTGGTTAAATGTTTATGCTGCGTGTGTTTAGTGCGGTCAGCAAGTGACTAAGTTGTGATATCGAGCGCAAGGAAAGCCTTTAAAAAATAACTTTTCATATGCGTTCTTTAATCGAAACAATGAAATACCTGCGAGTAAATAGTGCAGAAATTAGGAAGAATTGCCGCATTCCGCAGGCTTGGAAATGCCGCGGAGCAAAATCATTACACGAAGGTGATCAAAAATTTAGCCTTTCGGTGCCGATGTGTACTCGGCAATTCGATTCGCGGAGCGAGGATCTTAGTCAAAAGTCAATATTAACCCGAGAGCTCCTCCTAAAGACCAGTCGTCACTTCTGCATCGTTCAAATCTTTCGAGCTGGCCCTTATCCAATTTTCTCTTGTCACACAAAATAGAGATTCCAACTCTTTAGTGCACGCCTTCTAATAATAGAACTGGAGGAGTTCTTGACCTTTAGGGTGGAGAAAAAAAAGCACTCGTGAATAGAAAGCCAGTGTATTGCAGGCAGAACAAATAAACGGCCCCCCTCTGGCTCTTCGAGACACGTTCGAGAGCATCAAAACAATAATATGAACCGTGTTTATTCCGTCCTCATGCGCTAGAACAGAAGGGGGTGGGACACCTGGAATCGTTGGATCGAGGCAATTTTGAAGATAACCCGATAGGGCAAACGGTGCCTATTGGGCCAGCATTTCTCCTCGCGGGCAGTGATTTGGGGCCATGTCATACAGCCTACGGGGACGAGAGATGGCGCACGTTCAAGAATCGTGTGTACTCACCCGAGAGTCGTCATGGTAACTATGGTGTACCAGAAGGCGGCAGGAATGGAGGTGAAGTTTGTCCCGTCCACGTTCTTCTCCGCGTAGAACATGACGGTGGCGAAAATAATGATGGCCATCGCTAAGGAGAAGACGAGAAAACCCAGCTCGGAGGCGCAGGATTTCAGCGTGTACCCGAGGATCCGAAGTCCCTGCGAATGCCGAGAGAACTTGAAGATTCGAAAGACGCGGAAGACCCTTAGCGTGACGAAGGCTCCGGAAACATCGTCGTTGTCCGTGATACCAAGTCCAATGTAGTACGGCAAGATGGCAACCACATCAATTATACTCATTACGCTCCTTACAAACTTGCACCGGTCCGGCGCCGCGAAGAGACGGAGAAGGTATTCGGCCGTGAATATCATGACGCAAGCGGTATCCAAGCAGAAGAATACAATCTTGTAGCGCTCACCACAAGGCAGTGTACCTGCCCTTCCCGGGCGGTGCCCGCATGGCACAGTCTCCACCACGTTTGCCATGACGGACACGGCAATGAAGAAACCCGTCACATAGTAAAATACCAAAGCTGCTGTGGATGTGTGCGGGTTCTCGAACGCCCTCCACATCTTCTGGCGAATGTTGGTCAGCTGCTGAAGGTTCTGGTCTCCGTTCTCCGAGAGCTTATCGTCCATGAGCCTCTCGGCATTCTCTCTCTTTCTGTCCCTATAGTCCTCATAACAACAATCGCCTATGACGTCTGGTAGGATACCGAAGAAGGCTAGCTCCTCGTCATAGCTGGTCAGGCACTCGTGTTTGGGGTAGTGCAGCTTCCCCGTGCGGTAATAGTTGAGGATGTGCCGGAAGATGTCGGGATCCCTGTCGAAGAAGTACTCCTTGCACTCCTCGTCGTAGAAGAACTCCCGCTCGTTGGAGCCGAGCAGGGTGTCCGGGTACTTCTCAAGGGTATTTCGCCAGGTCTCGAACCGACGACCGGACACGTTTATGAGGAGTTTCTCGTCGTCGGCCTTCCGTCGATCCTTTGGGATGGGTGGCGGGGGCAACGGGTGCGTCGCTATGGGCACCCACCCGATAGCCGCCGCTCTGGCGAAAGGCAGCCACGCTGCCACCGAGGCCATGCTGTGGGGAGGAATCTTAAGCCCCTGGACGACACTTCCCCACGGCACCCGACCCGCGCTGAGCTACTCCCGCACCCACCGCGTTCAATGCGGTCGGCCGCACGTCGGCTGGCCCAAGTCTGAGGACAACACCCGCGCTCCCTGCTGGTTCTGGCTGCCTGCTCCCTGCTGTCGAGAGATCGCCGAGGCCGAGCGGTGGCCTCGGTGAAGGAGTGCGGCTCCTCCTCACCTCTGCCCGCAGCGCCGCGCTAGCATGCCTCAGTCGCCGCTCCCGTAGGGGGGTGCGGGGCAGGCGATGGGGGGGCGGGTGCCGGCGGCAGCCGAGCGGCAGAGGGGAGGCGGTCTCCGGCGCCTGCGCACTGGCTCCGCCAACCCCCGAGATCGGCGGGGCGGCCCGCTGCCGTCCCCTCCGCCGAGGCGGCGGGCCGCGCGCGGGCGCACCCCCCCCCCCCTCCGATCTTGCCCCCAACCCCCCTCCCCCCGCCGACGTCGCACACGCCTCCTCTCTCTCAAACGGGGCCTCCTCCCCCCTCTCGCGGCGTAGCCCCGCACCACGGTGACGGCGGCCCGTATTGATTGGTGCGCGGGGCGGGAAGGGGGTTTGGAGCAGAAAGAGCGGAGTCCTTGTGCCGGTGGCTGGGGAGTGGGGCACTCGGGCGAGAGCGGGCCGCCAGAGAAGAAGACTCTGGCCACGGGCCGGGTCGGTCGGGAGACACTAAGGAAGGTGGACCCAGTCTCCCCTGACCCCCCTCTCCTCCCCGCCAACCCGTGTATCAACCCCCTCACACTCCACCACCCTTCTCTCCACCACCGTGGCTGCAGACGTAAAGTAGTAGTAGTAGTAGTCTTATTCAGGGAGGGGAGACCGACGGCTGAGGTCACTCGAGCCCGCAAGGATTGTTGCGTATTCGGCACAATATCGCGAAATATCATGGTGTACGTTGAAAATCCTATGTGGATTTCTTGCATAAAAAATTATTTATGATGAGAATAATGATATAATTTTTATCATTTATGCAGTAATTCAAATCTGTTAAAACTTGAGTAGGCGTCACCAACTGGGGAGTCACGCGAAGGTGCGAAGATCACGTCACAAAAATCATCGGTCTGTACTGGAATTCAAACCCGTATCTCCCGAATCCGCAGCTTAAGATACCATGCATTTGTTAAAGCATCCAACGCGAATTCGCGTATTCTTGGTTCGAATCCCTGTCCAGGAGAATGTGTATTTTGCATTGTGAATGTCGTGCATCCATTTTGATCATGATACTAGCCACTGTTTACGCTGATGATAGCATACTTACGGAATGTACCAAAGTGTTGGTCAACGAAAGATTATTACATAGGCTGAAAGAGGTATGGAGAAGTTGGTTGGGTATTTTGGGGGTGAAAGATGGATGGAGATAAACCCGGCGTCGGCAGTCCCTTGTCAATAGGCGCCGAGTAATCCACAGTTTTGCGTCTCCTTCAACCGATGGGCGGTAAAGCTGAAGACGTTAAGGAGTTGTAGTTGTTCCATTCAACGGTGGAGGGGACGACCAACAAATGAGGTCAGGTGAGCCCTCAAGGACTCTTGCGTGTTCAACACAGTTTCGGAAAGCGTAATGACGCAAGAAAGAAAAACTTAGTGGAGTTTATCATCATTGAAGAAAAATGATCAAAATAAAGTTTTGAGCGTAGAATAATCGGTTTCATCCAGACTAAAAAGTTTGGAGAATGTGACAAAGTTTCCGTCAAGAAATTAATTATATCAGGCTGCTATTCTTAGAAGTTATTGGCATTCGTGATTGAATACTAAGAACTGCTTGTCGCGTAGGTTGTCAATAGTATTCGTGGGATGAAAGAGAGATGGAAAAAAATTCGACGTCGGAATTGGATTAATATTGACAATAGTTCTAGATAGATCTAGAGTATTCTGTTTTTGGTTGGCGTGAACCGCCGTCCGGTGTGGTTGCAGGTGTGAAATCGTTTCGGATATTTTGTTTGAAGGGGGATAACCCAAAAATGAGGTCACTAGGACCTTCATTGTTGGCTGAGTATTTGATAGTTTCAGGCTCTTTTTTTAAACCTGATGGGGTAAGTGGAAAAGAATTCTTTGGACATCATCATTATCATGAGTCATCAATTTGGAGATTTGGATTCATTTCTAGCTGTACTGCTCCATAAATCTTCACTTTAACGCCCCTCATAAATTACTTGATGTATTCCATCCCTCGTCTTTCTTGATAGATCTTCCCTTACATTTTTCCTTCCACTACTGCTTCCAAATGGCTGTTGTGTTGAAAAATGTGGCCAATAAGTTTTCCTCTTCTGTTTTTCACAGTTTTAATTCAACTTCTTTTCTCTCCAACTCTACTTGGAAGCTCTTCATCGGCGATTCTCTTCATCCATTTCATTTTCATCGATCTTCGATAACACATTTACAATGGGTACTCTAAGTATGATGAAGATCTTTTTAAAGTTTCTCATTTCATCTTCTTTGCTCTGCAGCTGTTGTTGACGAGGTTGTACTGCCACATTAAAGCAATAGAAGTTTCAATGAAATGTTTCCTTTCTTCTATGCTTTTGTTGAATGCTTAAATGACTTTTCTTCTGGCATAATGCCTCCTCGGCTTGCGCTACTCCGCTGACAATATCTTCATTGCTTCTTCCGTCACAGATGATCCTACTTTTCAAATATCAAAATTCTTCAACTTTCTGCAGTTTATGTGGACTCTCATAGTGGCTTTGTTTTCTAGATTTCTTTCACAGCCCATTATTTTTAACTTTTTACATCAATCTTTAGGTTATATTTCATCATAGGCTTGAACATTGTTTATTTTTTATATTTTTCTTGCCTTGCTTGTTCTTTGGTAGGCCCATGGCTACTACTTATATAGTATCTCTGACCGCGAGGATCTTCTCCATCCAAGACTTCAAAAAACTATACTTTTTAAACCCCCCTATATTTTGCCTCCTTTTGTACAATACAAGATTCCTGTTCTCCCTCTCCCAACTACTTCAAAATTCTTCCCTGTACCACCCTCTTCAGTACGTCCAACAATACATCCTCCATCCAAATATGCTACCTCTTAACTTATCTGATCAGCTTCTTTTCCTACATTTTCTAACACCAACTCATTTGCTTTCCTTTCAACGCAGATAACTATTTCCATCCTTACCTGCACCCAAAGCTCGAAGCCTTCCAGTCAACGCTCGTCTCCCTTACGTGACAACCAAAAAGGCCACGTTAAGAAACTTAATCAGAACAAAGTTCCTGAGCCATACAAACGCTACGATCCATATTAAGGTTTTAGTTTTCTTTTCTTAATATCTTCACTTGAATTTCCCCTCATCGTATCCCTTCTCCGTTAATACTCCTTTCACTAACGCGCAATCCTTAGTCCTATGTCCTCAATACTAATTCTATGCTCATCAGGCATACCCTCCAGGTACACATGATCTGCTCCATCAGCTCAAGTTTTTCCCTCCGACCTCAAAATTCATTCCAGCCTTCCGACTTTAGGAGAATCTCGTTACCTTTGCCTTCAATCGTCTTAATAATAAAAAGTAAAGATTCGTAATCATCTGATGATGCCATGTAGTCGACGAAAACTATGGTTTCATCAATAATAAAATATCTGTGAAATCTAGTGAATTTATTTTACCTGCAGAGATTTGCGTTCGGTGGTAAAAGCGTTTGGGTTGTGAAAGGAGAATGGAGAGAAATAAGGCGTCTTCATTGGACTACTTTTGACAATAGGCATCGAAAGGTTAACAGACTTGCGTACCATCCGACGGACGTTGTGCTGCACTGGAGACGCTCTCTCGTAAAATCCAAGAGGAGGTTTGAGATCACAATGGAAAACCTCTCCCAACTCCGAGAAACTAGCCCTGGCCCTTGTCACGCAGTGCTAGCATTCCAGTCTCCACTCCAACTGTATTCGGAACTGCACAGTCGTTTTTAAAAGTTTCCGCATATACTTATTGCCCGTTATTCTGCAATACTTGAGCTCCGTTTTTAGCATCTAATTTGGCTAAGCAGCGCGCGCAGACTTCATGCATAAGCTTAAACCAGCCTATGTTTAGCAAATACTAATGGTCGATCAAGTTACATCAATTATGAGACAAATATGTGTTGATATAGTTTTCGTCCGTAGGGGTATGATGGGAATATTTAAACATATTTTACGAAAAGAGAGATATAAGAAGTCTTTGGAGCAAGAGAGTGAGCATGAAGCAATGTAAAAACGCCACGAAAGTGATTGAGGAATGCCAATATTTGGCCGTGTTGGAGAAGCCCGTTTCCTGTCTGAAGCCTGGAGAGCCAAAGGGAGGAAGAAAGAACTGGCAATGCGTGGCCCGCGGCATATATCGGACGGCGGCGGAGACGAAAGAAGTACTATCGTTTTCACTGAAATTTAGACACCCAAACTGATTGTACTGATTTGATAAAATGGGGCCGGGTCGGAAAAAACATAGGAGGGTTGGCACACGAGGCTAGCTGCGGCCTTTGCCTTAACGTCACCGAGAGCCGACGAGGACGGACGTGGATGCGACCGAGCTAGCAGAATTAGAGTCAAATAAACTCCGAGAGCATAAGCCCTAGCGAAAGGAATGCACTGAGGAAACTCACGTCCACGCACACGTTGGGGCGATCGGAGTATTTTCTTTCGGGCTCCGTCGCGAGGTTTTTCCTCTCCCTAGATTCAGGTTTAGGCTCACCGTGAGTGTCTCGGAGGGAAGCGGCTCCGTAGCCGAGATGGTTAATTCCATTCGCCGAAGTTGGTGTGCGGTTTTGCCAGGGTTCGAATCCGTAGTCAGGCCAATTTTTTAATCTTTTAGATTAAAAAGATGCATTCTTCATATCAACACAATTTATATAGTTGACAAAAGAAAGAGTTAATGCAGTTTTTTATTTACTGCTTAATTTATAAAAATAATGACTTTCTACGTTACCACATTTATTTCTTAACAGATTTAATTCACTGAGAGGGAAAAAGCATTGGAGGTGGTAGTGGTTGCATCTTGGTGTCCTTGCAGTGAAATACCTACTCATTGTATCTACAATCCTCTATAAATAACCAAATGCATTCGTAGTTTCGATCATTTTGATAAACCCTAGAGTTTGAAAAAGGTTTGTAATTCAATTGATATTTTTCATCTTCAAACTTCCAGTACGTTTTCACGTAAAAATGTGGGAAGTGAGGTTTTTTAAAGAACAAATGCTTTCCTTTCAGTGGGTGTGCGCAGAGCCAGATTAACAATGAGGCAAAAGTAGGCAGTTGCCTATGGGCCCCTTGTTATGAGAATTGTTTTCCCCTTTCTTCTCTTGCGACTTGGTTATAAACGTGGTTGCTTGTTTTTTGCTTTTGCTTTGAAGAATTGTTGCTTGTACTGCCTACAGGCCCCCAAGTGCGTTAATCTGTCACTTAGTGTGCGAACCATAGTAAGCTATAAGGACCAGGTGGAAATAAATACGCATATCAGCTCTTTTACCCGAAATTATCCTACGATTTTTAATAGTTATATATGTTTGACCGAAATCAGCGTTTGAAGTTGAAAAATATCAATTGAATTACAAACCTTTTTCAAACTCTAGGGTTTATCAAAATGATCGAAACTACGATTGCATTTGGTTATTTATAGAGGATTGTAGATACAATGAGTAGGTATTTCACTGCAAGGACACCAAGATGCAACCACTGCCACCTCCAATGCTTTTTCCCTCTCAGTGAATTAAATCTGTTAAGAAATAAATGTGGTAACGTAGAAAGTCATTATTTTTATAAATTAAGCAGTAAATAAAAAACCGCATTACCTCTTTCTTTTGTCAACTATATAAATTGTGTTGATATGAAGAATGCATCTTTTTAATCTAAAAGATTAAAAAATTGGCCTGACTACGGATTCGAACCCTGCCAAAACCGCACACCAACTCCGGCGAATGGAATTAACCATCTCGGCTACGGAGCCGCTTCCCTCCGAGACACTCACGGTGAGCCTAAACCTGAATCTAGGGAGAGGAAAAACCTCGCGACGGAGCCCGAAAGAAAATACTCCGATCGCCCCAACGTGTGCGTGGACGAGAGTTTCCTCAGTGCATTCCTTTCGCTAGGGCTTATGCTCTCGGAGTTTATTTGACTCTAATTCTGCTAGCCCGGTCGCATCCACGTCCGTCCTCGTCGGCTCTCGGTGACGTTAAGGCAAAGGCCGCAGCTAGCCTCGTGTGCCAACCCTCTTATGTTTTTTTCCGACCCGGCCCCATTTTATCAAATCAGTACAATCAGTTTGGGTGTCTACATTTCAGTGAAAACGATAGTACATGGAACATGAGCCGAGCCACTTGTAGAGGCGCGACCCCAACGAGTTTCCCTGACAACACATGAAAATCCCTGATATTTCCCTGACGGCCAACCGGATTCCTCGGTCTGTCAGCAATAATTATATTTTTCACTTTTTTCTATACTGAACGAAATTGCAGGATGAATTTGCGTGTTAATCCATACGAGAAAGCAGCTGGTGCCCAATAAAATAATGAGAGTTAAATGGTAAGATTTCAAACTGCTAGGATATTATAATGGTGGATAATTAAACTAGTTGACGACCTTCGATCCGTTCTTGGTAAGTTATCTATAGCTATACATGAACAACTTGAATTCCAGGAGAAGTTACCTTGTGGGTTTTGACTTGTTGTTTTAAAGAAAACCCTTTTGAATACTGGTTCGTTATTTGGGGAGACGACTGGTAACTGAGGTCATTTTACACGATCGAATATGTGAGTTGGTTGATAAGGGGAGGATTATTTGAGGAAATACTAAGACTGCAATGGGAAGAGAGAAACCCCAACAAAGGAATGTTTTCGAAAAATAGGGGTACAAATGCTTCGTGAAGATTCTGAAAAGTAGAAAAAACCAACTTATCGGACACATTATGTGGCACAATAGTCATCTGAAAGCAGTATACCTCTCACAAAAGTTCCTGGCACTGCACAGTGGACGATTTTGGGACGTGCTACGAAACTTTCAAAATTCTATGATTCGCGAAGGCTGTTTAGTGTGGAGGGTTGGGAAACCTTTCTAATTACTGCTAAAATAGGCACATCGAAAATCGGGATGACTTACAACTACCTGTCGTCCAATTTCGACTCGCCTCACAGTGAGACCTCAATATAAGAGCAGTATACCTCTCACAGGCTGGTGACGTCTTGGTCCCCGCCATCCTTGAAATTTTTAATCACTCCTTATCTACATCTGTTTATCCATCAATATGGAAGTCAGCAATAGTATTACCAATTAAAAAATCGAGAAATCCCTCTTCACCATCTGATTATCGCCCCATTTCTCTACTCTGCACCTTATCTAAAGTTCTCGAAAAACTTGTTCACCAGCAAGTCAGTGACTTCCTAATTAAAAATAACAAGCTAGACCCTTACCAGTCTGGTTTTCGAAAGAACTTTAGCACTCAATCCGCCCTCCTGAAAATAACTGACGACATTCGCCTGGCTATCGATAGAAAAATGGTGACCATTTTGGTTCTTTTTGATTTAAGCAAAGCTTTCGACCGAGTTAATCACGCCAATCTCCTCGATAAATTGAAGCGTTCGAACTTCTCTGCCTCCGTTTTGAACTGGTTTTATTCTTATCTCACAGACCGTAAACAGGCAGTCAAGGACTCCATTGGAAACCTGTCCTCATGGTTGCCAGTTAAGCATGGTGTTCCTCAGGGGTCTGTTCTCGGCCCACTTTTGTTTGCAATTTACGTTTTGGACCTCCCAAAAACATTAAAACATTGTCGTTATATGCTATATGCCGACGACCTGCAAATTTACTTTCAATGTCACCTGCATGATCTTCACGATGGAATAGCTAAAGTCCAATGTGATGCTGAAGCTGTCTCCTTATGGGTCAAAGACAACCAACTAATCCTGAATAACACCAAATCTAAAGCAATAATTATTGGGAGCTCTAAGCTTACCAATAAAATTAACTACGATACCATACCGCGCTTAGATATTGATAATGTCACGGTTCACTACTCTAACGTAGTCAGAAATCTGGGAATTCTTATGAATAACAATCTCACCTGGCATGATCAAGTGAACCAAATTTCCAACCGCGTAAACAGTACTCTGTATCAGCTTAAAACCCAGAAACATGTCTTACCGACTCACATTAGGACGAAATTAGTTATTGCATTAGCATTTCCCCATTTAGACTATTGTTCCTTGGTATTTGGTGATCTTTCAGAAGAACTTAATGACAAACTTCAGAGGTCCCAAAACTCTTGTATTAGATTCATTTTTAACCTTCGCTACGATGAACATGTGTCCTCTTATAGGGAAAAACTGTCTTGGTTAACAGTCAAAGACAGACGTAATTATTCGCTCAGTGTCTTTCTGTTCTCCTTATTCTCCGATTCAGAACCAAAATACTTAATAGACATGTTTATACACCAACCACAGTCCCGAACTATAAATACAAGAAGTGCACAATCTGACCTTTATTGCCCCGCCCATAGAACCACCAAATATCATCACTCTTTCCTGGTCAAATCTACAAAATTATGGAATTTCCTCCCCATTCATCTAAAGAATATTTTAAACACACAGACATTCAAGACAAAACTTTATTCTTACCTTCTACAAAAAAACATAATTCTGTGATTCAGTCTACACCAAAAATGAACTTGTGAAACTGTTGCACAGTATTATTTTTTCGTTTGATTTTATACCAAAAAGAAGCTGCAACGACTTTCTTTACTGTTTTATCATTGGTTTATTATTCACTAAAATGTCTTTGATTGTAAATTCTGATTTAGAAATGTGTTAAAAAATTATTCTTCAGTTATCCAGTTCAGATTCTGTTTTTGCTTATGTTTACACTAAAAGGATTATGTCACTTTTTTCTTAATTGTATTCTTCGTTTAGGTTTATTTTATTTTTATATGATGCATTTTTGATTGTATGTCTTTTCTGTGATTAGAGATATAAAACTGGCATGTAATGTATGTATTTATATATGTTCAATAGCAGGTTAAGTACCTTAAGCTCACCACCATTGTAAAATTGGTGCTCTTAGGGGTATTGTACCCAGAGCAAATAAATATTATTATTATTATTATTATTATTATAAGATCCCTGGTAAAGTCAAAGCAATGGGTGATATCGCTTGCCTTGCATGTGTGGGCCTCGTGCCTTTTTCCCATAGTAATTCGGTTCCCCTTCCTCACTCTCTTTTGTTGACTCCCCCCCCCCCCCGTCTTTTCTCTTCATCCCCTCAACTTATGCCTCCTGTCTTTGCCGCGCAGGTCTGCATCAGGAACTTTTGCAAGAACTATCCTGGAAGGAGAAATAAATGGAAATAACTCATAGGGAAGACCAATTGTGGAGTATGTGAAGGAAATTATGCGGAACTTAAATGAGTCATGAAGTTGTAAAGCGATTACGTAGACATTTTGACGAGAAAAAAATCCACCTGGACTGGAAACTGAATCACGAATCTTTTGCGAGCAAAGGCCTGCCACGATGGAAACACCCGTTCCCGATCAGTCACCAAGTTGAGCGTCGTTGGACTCGGCTCGAGTTTGGAGGGGTGATCCTCCGAATCGTCCGAGCGATGTTGCCCCCGTCTGCACGTGGCAGACAGTATGTGCGAAATGACCTTAGCCGCCGAAGCACGGTAAACAAAAATACTTCTAAGAAATACTACGAATCTTTTTCTAGTCGGGCCAATACGTCTGGTGACGCTACCCAGGCAAAAGTCGTCCTCGTGGAAATCTCGGAAGATTCGAGGGGACTGGTTGTTATTCCTCACGAGTTGTCTCGTGAATAACTAACGGGTTGTGGCTTTTTAAAGTCCTATTTATTTCTTTACGTTGCCATCCTTGACGGACCGCAAGGGCGTAACATTTAGTTCCCTTGAGTCCTCCGAAATTTCCACAAGTATCAGGAAGCCTGAATAGCGTTCTGTGTATTATCTCAGCCATCCAAAGGTCCATGGGTCCATTCTCGATCCACGTGAATTTCTTTCTGGTGGCAATTTCTATGTATTTCATCACCGTATTTTCAGCAGGTATGAAATTCTTCATGTCAAACCATGATTTGAGAGGAAAGTGAAGCGAAGAACTGCTGTGAACCAATCTTTGGATTGATTGGCGTCGGTATAAGCATCTATGTTTTAACGATAGAATCGAAAGATACCACCGCTTAACGTCTTATCCGACAAAGAAGTTCTGCACTTGCACTTCTCTCCATGAAATACCCAAATAGGGTGAAGGATTACAATGAAACATTCGTGACACTACCGTTATTTGCAACCAGGTCCTCGAGATTTAAAGCCACCACTATATCCATCTCTCTGATAATTTGGACTATTAAAAAAATTAACATTACAACTCGGATGGTTTTTTCCGTGTTTAAAACATTCCCGCGCATGATAAATTGGTGGTCACGAAACCACGCTGACGACGCCCCCCTCATCTTGCACGTGATGTAACAAAGAATTGACAAATTTCGATGATAATAATAATGTTAAGTTTAGTTAACGTAGATTTAAATTAATCTGCAGCATAAAATTTAAAAGGACATTTCTTAAAACAAAAAAACTATTTCTGGTTTGGTTGCATTTTAGTTTTAAATGGCTAGTGACAAATTGTTGTCACTAGCCATTTTGTCATCTGTCTTTGTTTACGGGGCATGAATCGGTGGAACTCGAAAGTGTTAACGTTATTACAAATAGCACACTCAATAATGAGTTTGCTCTTGATACTGAGGTTTAACACTTCTAAACTTGTTGAGCTATTACTTTAAAACAACGAGGAATGCCACTAATTATTTTCATTCAAACAACACGTCAGTGCACACCTAAATCAGCAATAAGAGTAAAAGATTGATGAAAAAATTGAGGGAGTGCGTAAAAAAGGAAGTGAGAAAAAACTATCGCCTATGGCCTGAAACCAAATTAAGGATCAGCTGAAGAGATAGCAGGCCCGGTACGATAAACATTACACTGAGAACAGCTTTAAATAATCAAAGAAAATCCAAGAAAAGTAATCGCAGATGTTGGAGTAAAAAGTTTAATAGTATGGGAAGCACTAAAGGGAGAAAAAATGAGAGCATAAGAGATTTATAAAGCATGCTATAGATCACCAAATGAGCCGTGGAAGTAGAGACGGGGGAGCGAGCTAAAAAATAAAGAACGGAAGGGACACGAATGGCGAAGATAGCTGGAGACAAACATCTAAGGCGGAAAAGAATCACTGTTCAACCACGCAAGAGATCGTCGGATAGCCTATCAGAAAGAGTAGTACCTGGGCAACAGCCAACCAAGATGAAAACACCGGTTCCCGATCAGTCACCCAAGTTAAGCATCGTTGGGCTCGAGTTTGGAGGGGTGATCCTCCGATTCGCCCGAGTGCTGTTGCCCCTGTCTGCACGTGGCAGAAAGTAAGTGCGAAATGACCTTAGCCGTCGAAGCACGGTAAACAAAAAATACTACTACTGAAGTAGCCTCAAAGATGTCAAATATTTAAGGTGGCTGTAGGGGTTGGTCAACGAGTTCACATTTCAATAATTTTTCTAGTAAGCCGAAAAACCGATAAACTCATTTCATTTAAGTTGGTACATTGTAGCACCATGATGCAGTATTGGAAATGGTACAAGATTTAGATTTTACACTTTTGCTCTAATTATAGTCTGACGCATTAAATTAAAGCCTTTTTTGTCGGAACCGTGGTTGGAAATAATTTATGATATGAATGAGTACTAAGTTATGACTTGAGCTTTTGAAATTTTTCGGCGCGGCATTCCAAATTAGGTAAACATTGTATTCCAATGTTTTTTAAGGTCTTTAATTCGGCGTCACATCATGATATTTGTTTGCAACCATTATAATAACATGAACTTCATTATTTCGCATTTAGAAGGAATACCATTTATTTGTAATCGAATTAAATACAAAATATATCTCACGCGCCACGAGGCCACGAGTTAAAATAGCATTGAGTAGCTCAAAAGCATGAATCTGTAAAATGTAATTTTTTACTTTTATCAATAGATATCACTAATAATAACACGTATTTAAGATTTTATGCTCACCTGTGCATTGATAAAAAATTGTCCACGGAACCATTAATGTCCATGGAATACATCTCAAGTCCTTATTCTAATTACAACCGTTGGCATTTTCAATGTATAATTACATCGTGTACAAGCAGCCACAGCACTGGACTTTCACAATGAATGGCTCAAATTCCACAGCTGAAAGATTAAGATTTGCATCACATTTCAAAATGCAGTGACCTCATTCTGCCTTCGCACCAAAGGAGGCGTTCAAATTCTTGTTCCCCAGGCACAATAAAATAGTATTAGTGTGGTATAGTAGGTAGTGCGAGTCAAATATCGCTTCACCTAGAACTAGATGAATTTGACTTTATTTTAAAGGTAAAACTCCCATCTTTCCAATTATATCAAAATATTAACCCCTTGCCGAACTACTTTTCGAGCAATTTGCTTAAACATTTAAGCTTTTTTGCACATGGGATAGATTACGGCTGTGCGCTCCAGAGGAATAGAACATTGACAAAAATTAGGAATTTCTAACACCTACATTTCGTCAAAAAACTAACGATGTGTAGTAAATATGTTTTTTCAAGTGCCCATGAAAATTAATTACCGCAGTAATGTTTGCTGAATAAGAAAAAAAACCTTCTGTTGTGAAGGTTTCTTTTGCTGTTCGTGAGGATTGAGTCAAGTTAGAGACTTGTGTAGATGTATTCATTTAATCACTGAGAATACTTGTAAGATATATGTTTGTGCCATTATTATTACAATATTTACTTCATATGACTTACAGATACTGAAAGAAAAAAATTACATTTCAATATGGTCTCCATTATGACTAGGGAAATATCTCGCTCCAACTACCTCAAGTATGATCGGTTCCCTTCACTGAGTCTGTGTCTTCGGGGGGTTTGGTAACATTTCTATCGATGATGAAAGTTATGGATTAGTAATTTTCCACCCTGTGATTTATTTCCAATCATGGTTTCAACAATCTATTGCCATTATCAATATGGCAAAATGTAAGTTTTTGCTGGAACCATACTTGGAAATAAATTAAGATATGAATGAGCACTAAGTTACTGGTATTATTATCGTGACGATTCCAAGATGTTAGACCTAAATTGTTTCTCTCAAAATTGAATTTTGAACGAAGCATTATTTCTTTTATGCACGGTTTATTGAGGTCCATTGATGTCCACTGCGCTTTTTCCAGCGACCCAACCTTCTTGAGTGACCTGAAAAATTACATCTGCCAGTTTCTTGGATCGACATATACGAGTTGAGTTTCAGCAAGCTGCTGTGCTCAGCTTGACACTTCCGCAGTCGTCGACTCTCCATTTTCATCAGCACTCGAGATTGGTGGGGTATCGAGACAGCGTTGTGACTCGAGTGCTGACTTCCCTTCCCGATAATCAAGGCAACGATGGAAAAACTTTCTGTAGAACCCCGATCCATGATTGAATGCTTTTGAATGAATTTGGAATGCCTTTTAAGCGTAGGACTCTACCGTAGAACGGGAAGTAAAACGGTGGACTACAGGAAAAGGCAAACGCAGACATAGGGTTTCTCTTCACTCCTCGTCCATTGATATTCCTTCCCCCACATGATTCTTCTCTCAGTAATCTACCTGAATGTCCCCATCAGACGCACTTTTTCACTCGAAAATGCGTTCTGCTCGAAATCGGCCTGTCTCGTGGGCCGAGAGTAGGGTTAAGTTTCCATGAATCCAAATGTCCGCTTCCGTCGAAGGTTCCCGTCTCTCTACTTTTACCACAGACAGCGCTGAGGCAGTGAGCCATAGATGCGCTCAGCCCCATTCAGCCAAGTTCAAACGCGCTTTCATTGTTTTTTGCAGGGATACTACAAATAGGATTCTCGAGTCCCGCGAAGCCATTGATGCCAGCCCAGTCGCGTAAAATAGGTTCCACCAAAGTGGCGCTGGCAACCGGAGGTGTCTGGTAAATGCGAGGATAAGTAGTATAAGCCCGTCGGAAATACGTTGCAAGAGGAGCATATTTGTTCGAAAACTAGTAATGAGGGACTGCAGAATATAATTAAGAATGTCGCCAAATCCCTGGTGCTATGCTCATGTAAAAAAAGCTGAAACGCGCGAAATGATACGTTAAAAAAGACGACACTGCTCGAAAGCCGAACATTCCGACATCATACTCTTACAAGAAACCCCCATGTCAAAACTCTAATAAAAAGCAACGAGAACATACTACGCGGGTTACTTTAAATTGTAAGTTAAAGAAGCGTTAACCAAGGCACGGTCATGGAAACACGCACTCTCATAACTGCTATCGGAAATGAAAAACGGTAGGGGCAATCGGCAGATAAGAGCAACTTAAACCTTAGCAACCAACCTCCAACCCGCTTATATAAACTGGGAAATGCCAAAGACTTAAACAATTAACAATGAAAAAGAACACATTGTGCGAACCGATAAATTATTCTAAAAAAAGCCGCAAAGGACAGTACGAATAGAGGAAATTAACAGCTTCATTAAGAGATGCATTTATAGATGCATTTATTGAAAGATCATAGAAACATTACAAAATGACTTAAACAAAAGACAATGAAAATAACACATTTTGCAAGCAGTATATTATTCCAAAAAAACTCAAAAAAGAATAATAATAATAATATAATAATACTCATATAATAATAATAATAATAATATAGGGGGTACGGAAGCCGGACCACCAGCCTCCACGTGGCGTACCTGGTAACGGCTCTTGCCGGCTAATGGTGGACGTCTGCGTGTGGGGCTAACCACCCCACACGTTGTAAAACTGGTTCCAAAAAGGAATTCTGAGAAATCCACCCACAACCGGCCCCTCTCGGATGGGGGCCCTAGTGAAGTTGGGAGTGGCAACACGAATAACACCGTTACGGGAGTCCAGATGCAGTGGACGGAAACCCTAAGGGGCGACCTCCTCGCATGCCATGCTGCCAGCGAGCCCGAACGCAGGGGGTATATGGCAAGGATGCACTCTTTGTGGTGTGAGATGCATCCAGAGCACGACCACCTATCGCAGCAGAATCTGCGCGATTATGCCAACCACCTGCGAAAAAAGGAAACTCTCCACCAACCGCCAGTTCAGAGGAACACACCACCGGCCAGACCACTCTCCCCGACACAGGCAGCCTATGCACCACCTGAGGCTAGAACGGCACTCATGCCGCAGTCTATGCCAAATGGAGATGAAGCTGGTCAGGCCGTCGCTGAACTACGAACGCGGTTGTTAAGCACAATATCTTATGATGATGGACAACCTAGGCCGAGAGATATCCACCAAAAAATCTCTCTGCGGGGTAATCACCTTTCCCGTTTGAATGGCCTCATCGACGAAATCCTGACAGAGACGTCGGACCTATGGACGGTCAATTGCGTGGTCTACGCTGCTGCCAAAATCATGGCTCACTCCCAAAAGAACACCTCTTGGGAGGAAAAAGCAGAAGAAAGGCTGGAACAGTTGGAGGCCAAGATCACGCAGGCGAGACAACAGGCATCGAGAATTCAGTGTGTGATGGAATACATCGCATCTGGGCGAGCTTTCACTCCTAAAGTTCGGCGCATAGCGCGCAGTCTCAGGTACAACCATCACACGCTGAATAAAAGCGTGCTGCTTACCATTAAGCAGCACGCGGTCGATAGAGTACGGGCACTCACCACGGCCCGGAAAAAACTCCTGAAGAAGAGTAGGGGCGTGAGAGAAAATGCCACCTTTCTCCTTCAGCCGTCCCGTCTCCTTCGACCACCTCCGCCTGTCGTTGAATCACCGCCACCCGTCCAAGAGGTTGAACGTTTCTGGAAGGAAATATACGAAACGTCGAAGCCATTCAACGGAGACACTCCGGCCATAGGCCTCTTTAAAGAGGTTTGTGACCGCCACCTACAAGATGTGGATGGACCTCTTTCAGTCACCGAAAGTGACGTGAAGAAGGCCTTCTCTGGCAAGAAGAATTTCTCGGCTCCAGGAATGGATGCCGTGAATAACTTCTGGTGGAAGAAATTTACTTCCACCCACCAACACCTCGCCAGAATCTTCACGTCCTTTCTAAATGGTGGAAAACCAATTCCACCTTGGCTGACTGAGGGACGCACGGTTTTAATACCTAAGAAGGGAGACTTGTCCAATCCAAAGAACTACCGCCCTATAACCTGCCTCAACACTGTATATAAGGCGTTCACCTCGATCTTGAGCGACCTTATCCTACACCAAGTCCAGCCGGTTTGGGAGGAGGTGTACGAGCAGAGGGGCTCAAAGCGGGGAATCGCGGGATGCAAGGACAACCTGCTCATTGATAGGTGCATATGCCAGGATGCCATCCGGCATAAGCGAAACCTATCAATGGCCTGGGTGGACTACAAGAAGGCTTTTGACACCACTTCGCATGAGCTTTTGATCGCCATGCTGAAGTTGATGAAAGTCCACCCTGAGGTTGTGTCCTGCATCCAACGCCTGTTACCACTGTGGAAAACGCGCTTCGTTCTGACCTCAGGCAAGCGGTCAGTTTCCACAGAGTTGGTAACATACCACCGTGGCGTTTTTCAAGGCGACAGCTTGAGCCCCCTACTGTTCTGTATTTCCCTCCTACCCCTGTCCCTTAGGCTGCGACGAGGTAAAGGATACATGTGTGGTGTTCCAGGTGACAGGAAGCATAAGGTCACCCATTTGTTTTATATGGATGACCTGAAGCTGTACGCTTCTAATGCGAAAGACCTTCGCACTGCCCTGGACACCGTACTGGAATACAGTGAGGCTATAGGAATGGAGTTCGGATTGGACAAGTGTGCATCCATCCACTTGGCGAGAGGAAGATTTTCGGAGATCAAGGAAGACGTGCAACTTGTTGACGGGAGCGTCATTCGTCACCTCGAGGACGATGACAGCTATGAATATCTCGGCGTCCCCCAGCGCCGAATGCAGGAGGTTACAGCAGTGAAGGAAAGGCTCACCGCCAAATACAGACAGACTCTCAGGAACATCTGGAGTTCTGAGCTGTCAGGCAAGAACAAGGTTCTTGCCACGAACATGTTCGCGGTTCCTACACTGCTGTATACCTTCGGATGCATGAAGTGGAACGTCAACGAGTTGCAGAACCTCGATAGGGGAACGAGGAAGATGATGACCATCTATAGAAGTCTTCATCCGAAATCTTCCGTCGCCAGATTGTATCTCCCTCGCAATGTAGGTGGTAGAGGACTATTGAGTCTGGAATGTCTCCACAACAGAGTTGTCCTGGGTACAGCTTGCCGAGTTTTGAAAAGCAGGGACCCCCTGCTCAATCTCATGAGTGATCACGAGAGTGCGGGAGCAGGGGCGTTTCTCTTCCAGGCGGCAAAGAGGGCAGCGGACGAAACCGGTCTCGACTTCGACCCGTCATCCGACGGAAGCGACAATGACACGACCATCTTGTCATTGAAGGCAGACGTCCTCAAGCTCGAAATAAAAAAAAGCCGAGCAGAAGGCCTTGCTCAAGGTGCATACCGATAAGCCCATGCATGAAGGTTTCTATCGAAACATCGAAAAGCATGGGCTATCGAAGGAGATAACTTTTGCCTTCCTACGCTCCGCCGGTCTGAAGTCCGAGACCGAGGGTTTTGTCCTCGCGTGCCAGGATGGTGTCATAAACACACTCGTGTACCGCCGCATTATATTCAAGGCGGAGGTTGCGGACACGAAATGTAGGGCGTGCCGAGCCCAGCCGGAGACTTTGAGTCACCTTCTCTCCGGCTGTAGTTATTACGCTAAGTCAGCATATTTAGCTCGGCACAACGCGGCCCTACGAGTGTTATACTTTCATTTTCGACATCATTATCGCATCGACGAAACACCTGTGCTGCCCTATGCCCCTGGAGATATTGAGTCCGTCGTGGAGAACGATAAATGCACGATCTGGTGGAATTACTCTTTTTCCACCACCAGGCAGTTGGAGGCGACCAAGCCTGATATCGTTCTCCTCGACCACCTCACACGCTCCATGTTCGTGATCGAGTTTTCGGCTCCGGCTGAAACTAACATGGATGCGAAGGAGGTGGAAAAACGGACGAAATATCAAGACCTGCTTTTCGAACTTCGACAGATGTACCCCGGACACTCTGCGAAACTGGTGGTCCTCATCATAGGTGTGCTCGGTGGAGTTAAGGGCTCGCTGCTAAATAACATCAAGTGTATTCCGTCCTGCGTGGCACAGGCGGAATTACTAGTTGCACGCATGCAGAAGGCCGTCATCCTGGGGTCACTCCGTCTACTGCGGACGCATGACCCTACCGCAGCGTAGCCACACATGGAGCCAAGAGTGGGGATTCGAACTTAATCTGAGCAAATGTGCGGCGGTACATTTCTTGCGGAGGTCGTCCAACTATCCCCGTGTATATGCTGTGGATGGCGTTAAGATAAAGGCGACAGATGAAGTTAAGTACCTGGGAGTTACGATAACCTCAAACCTATCGTGGGGAACACATATAAGAAATATTTGTGGCAGAGCTCTGAAGAAGCTAGGATTCGTCAAGCGTATTGTGGGAAGATTCTCAGATGAAAAAGTAAAAGAGAGGTGCTATTTCGCACTCGTCCGGCCACACCTTGAATATGCAGCAAGCATATGGGATCCGTTGCAGAAAGAATTAATTCGGGAACTTAATAAAATACAAAGGAAAGCTGCGCGATTCGTCAAAAACTGTTACGGGCGTACAGACAGCGTTACGCAGATGTTAAACGAATTAGGCTGGGAGCCGCTAGAGACTCGGAGGCTGCGCGCTAGGCTTAGATTACTTGAGCAATTGAGAATAGATATCTTTCAGAGCGACACGGAGAACATCATATTAGAACCACACTATATTTCCAGGTCCGACAGAAACGATAAATTAAGAGAGATATTTTGCCGAACGGATAGGTATGGGAATTCGTTTTTCCCCCGAACAATAAGGGACTTTAATAAATGCAAGGCGTAATTTCATAGAGCGTTTCCTTTTTATATGTAAACGGCTGGTGTCCTAACACCCCCCGCCACACGCCTATTGAGGCGGCTTGCGGGGTAGTATGTAGATGTAGATGTAGATGTAGATCCGATGGGCGTCGGACGTGGCTGCGATTACTGCCCAACCCCTCTCGAGTCTTCGGCCATTATGACGGCAATGAAACCTGATGCTTGCCGGGGACTCGGAGGGTCATGTTACAACTGTAACAATTATAATAATAATAATAAAAACTAAAATGATGCAAGTTAATAGTTGAATGCATTTACTGAATAACCAAAGAATGTTTATACAATGACTAACAATTGACAGTGAAAAATATCGCATTTTACAACTGTTATTATTTAAAAAAAATGAATAGAACATTACAACATGATCAATTTTACAGTTATATACATAGGAGCACACGATTGGAATGAAGAAATATAAGCAAATATATACGAACAATCAATTCTAAAGAATAAAGCAACATTAACACCTATCACAGCCTTAAAATAATTTTGATGAGTCACAAAGTGCCATCACATGGAAGATGAAACACCTGCTGAGATACATGCCTGGAAAGATAATTAGAAGAAAAGAAGCAATTAGAAATGCAAACAAATAATTCAAGAGTAAGTAATCAGAACATTAATTAAAAACTATTATCACAATTTTAAAGTACTTGGTAGCAATGAACTAGAATTGTAGAAATAATATAGGTAGGTACTAGTGAAGACTCGAAAGAAATTGATGCACTCCAATCGTTTTTCACATTACTAGCCACCTCAGAAATTAGGATTCCCTGCAAAAAGAGAAAACGTATCACCATGACAAACTGATAAAACTCAATTAATTTGAAAAGTGCAAATAATGAACAATAGATTCAACTTCAAGAGTTAAAGAAGACAACCTTCTCATTTTCAGTAAATTAAATTATTTATTTTTAATTATTTCCATTTTCAGAGCAATTAAATGCTTTCTACCATTGAACAATTACTGCCTAAAAATACTGGACATACTGAACTCTGGCTGAGGGTCCCCTCCTTAATACTAATTGAAGGGTACAGTCCTAAAAGGAAATTAAGATTTTTAAAATCGTAATTTCGAAAAATGAAGCAATTCATGAAGAGTAACATTACCAAAAACATGTAATCAAAAAACTTACATGTAAAATTACATTACAAAAAGTACATTGCCACATTAAAAGATCAATGGACAACAATCACTTCATCCTTTGCCCACTAATCAAAATTCACACTCCTACCCAAGAAATGGGAAATACTCGTTACCATTTTGCCCAATTAATTATATTGACTGTGATCAACAAACGAGGCCAATATCAATTCACATCCACCACTCAATAACCTCAAAGGAAGTCATCAGTAATTCTGAAAGAATAAGGGGAATGGGTTACTTAAAGGCACAATTTTAAATCTTCTAGCGAAAAAATTAGAGGATTGCTGACACTTACATATCACAGCATTCTGCATCGATTTGATGTATGTATGGCTAGAGTAGAGACTGAGTGGCAGACAACTGCTCCATCCATTACCCAATTAACAATATTGACTGCGGTCAACGAACAAGGACAATATCAATTCACATCCACCACTCAATAATCTCAAAGGAAGTCATCAGGAATTCTGAAAGAATAAGGGGAATGGGTTACTTAAAGGCACAATTTTAAATCTTCTAGCGAAAAAATGAGACCACCAAACATGCACTAGACTTATCCATGAATTTAGTCCTTTAGTAACAGAGAGACAATGCTTCCACAAAGGAAAATATCGGATCAACATTTACCAAATGAAATGTAAGCTACAAATGGCACTAAATTTATAGTACATATAAATCAATGTAATAGTACCAAAGTCATTCTAAAATATGCAGTGAATGCCTATGTATTCACTGCATATTTTAGGTCGGACCAAACAAGTGAAAAGTACCATCTTCCTTTTGATTTCTGTCCCTTTTCCTTAGTGCCCTTTTCATAAATCCTTGCTTACTGTTGGCAATTAGCCGGATATATCTCACGGATGTCTTCCCCACGATAATTTCTAAGTAACTGTAATATCTAAGTACTTTATGGATCGCTATCTGTTATGGCTTAACTGATGTTATATGGATTGCTCTAGTGATCATTTTAGTTATCCCTCTACCAAACATTTATTGCCACACGCTATGAGGTTTATTTAAAACTAGCATTCATCGCATCAAACTTGAATTCCTACATTTCGAGTGATTCACTATCATTTACATTAAATATCCGCGTCGCCTACAATAAGTCTAAGTTTAGTACTACTATGGCACATATATCGTTGATGCATAAAAGAAATGGAAGGGGTTTGTTACCATTCCCTGGGGAACTCTCCATGTAACTGTTGATGCATCGGATATGATACCACCTATAACGATCCTTTGTTGGCGTCCAATAAACAATTCATATACCTATAACATCTGCTTTAATAACAAAACATTTCAACTTCAGGATTTCTCTCGCGAACCTGTCATAGTAGCTTGTGCTATTACTATATTTTTAACACATGTTTAGACTGTGGTGAAGTTAAAGAGTTATACCTCAAGCATGGACACCCACGACTAGGTGCACATAACGCAATGAAAATACTTCGGTATGATATAATTTATATTAGTCGGCTATCTGAGATAAAAAACAAAGGCAAAAATGCATGCATGTTAGCTAGGTTATAGATTTATCCGTCTTAATTTCGTCGACTTAATTTCGAAAATGGCGTCTCATGACGCAGCCTAGCCATGCGGTACACCATGCTTTCAGCCACATTAGTTTTAAGTCCAATATCAACCGATCTTGAATTAGAGCACTAAAATAATCGATACTGACTTAAAAATAAGACATTTTCAATGCATTAAATGATATATATCACACCTAAAGAGATCACAAGCTTAGCCCAGCCATGCGGTACACCATGCGATCAACCACATTAATTTAGAGTCCAATCTCAACTCATCTACAATTAAAGCGCTAAAATAATTGATACAGACTTAACACTACGACGCTTGCAATGCATGCCTGTATATATCCCATTCTTAAAGATATCACACTAACCTTTGCCTTGAACACACTTTTGTTCCTTTTCCCCAACCTCTTATTTTCCTTTTCCGTGGATTCATATCCTGAGGTGCAGCCAGGCACAAAACAACGCCGTGACTTACTCATGGAGTCTTCAGGAAGTCTGCTGGAGAGAATCACTAAAAAAATCTCCAACAACAGCAGTATTCAGTCCTCCAAAGCTGATGCTACCACAGACACTATCAAATGCACTTGGCGAAGAAGCCGGGCATCTGTAGTAGGCAGCGCTACGACTGGCGAAATCTAGCAACTCGATTTAATGCGCGGGAACTTTCTTCAAAAAACCTTTCGGCGCGCCACCTACTGGAGCCTCCTATTTACACACTCCCTGGTTTTTTGGTTACATTTTTTGAAGCCGTTCGATAGGTGGCAATAGTGTGGTTTCTGATGGGGTTTGTTGACGTTTTGTCGGTTTTTTCACCATCATTGTCACTTTTTTAACGCATGGTGGGATGGCGGCTTGTGAGGATTTTCAATTGTTGGTATAGAAAAAGATTTATTACTCGACTAAAAAGGGGTAAGAGATCTTATTTTGTTCCTGGATGCTCCAAAGGGTATTCCGTAACCGTGAGAAAGAGCCAAATTTTAGGTGTGAAGAACAGAAAGTTTGTTTAAGGTTAATATAAGTACTCTGTTTTACTCTTCACGTTACCGTATAGCAACGCATGGTCGATGCTGATGATTACCTATGTATCCATTACTCCTCCTCTTATTATTTTGACAGATTTTGGAATTTTTGGAAGTTAGCAAACGCTTTATTTAAAATTTAATTTTAAAAATAAAAAAACGCTTTTCGCAAAACATTTATTCCTTTAATATCCTAACGTTAACGAATGTTGATTATTACTTTTTTATTTTTAAATCAAACCCATAAAATTGCACCCCATGGGCCTGGTTGTCCGATAGGTAAAGAAATTCTGTAGTCGTCCACTCTGGATAGAAGAAGACTGGTCGCCAACTGTTGGAATTATGTTAAAGCATTAATTTTGAAAGTGCAAAATGCAATGGGGGAGGAAGGAGGGGACGGTACATGGTTTCAGCCATTGTTGCCCGATCCCCCATCATTAGAAAACTTGTTGTACCCATGGAAAAATGATAACATTTCCATAGTTGCCCTCAAAGCGTGAAAAGAGTTAACAGTGTAGGAAATTTACAGAAAAATGAGTAAAATGGAGGTGCGGAAGCACCCCATTAGGACACGGATATATTTGGAGCATACACTTGCACGACAGTTAAGCTTGGACGGCAGTATCAGCGGAACAAAGAAGGTTGAAAGCAATGTAAATGTACATCTGCATCTACAGAATTCCTCAGCAATCCCTCACCTTTAGAGCCGCACAGGGGTGGTTGGCTAGGGGTGCTAGGACACCAGCCGCGGAATGGGGAGGGAATAGGGAAAGAGTCAGTTAAGGTGGCTGGAAAGCGGTAATCGTGAGTCGTTGAAGGCACATTCTAATAACTTTTCAAATAAGTTGAAAAAAATATTCTTGGACCACATTTCACTCAAGTAGACCTATTTATACGTTGGAAATCACCATACATGCAGTAATGTATATGATGCAAGAGTTATATTTAAAATTTTCGCCTTAATTAACGCATTGCTTTGACTTGGATTTTCGGCGCGAAATTCGACATTTACGAGAAAATCATATCTAAATACGCTTTTATTACTCAGCATGATACCTTGATATTTGTCAGCAGATATTATAATAATATGAAACTTATTATTTGGCATTTAGGAGAAAATCTGTACATAATTAATAGAATTGTTTCAAAATATATTCCGTGTCCCAAGAGACTAAAATATCATGGAATTGCCAGGAAACCAAATCGGTAGCATGCAGTTTTTTTCACTCTTATCGTTAGATATTACTAATAAGGACACGTATGCAAAGTTTCACGCAAATATCTGTACATGAACAAAAATCGCTCCAGCCACCTTTTAAATAGAGGGAGAGATGACAAAAGGTGAAAGACAGGCTCACCGAGTTTCTTTGAGCTACAATTTATTTCTATAGTAAGTATGAGTTCATGAAAAGAAGGACCTTTTGTGTCTATAAGTTCGGCAGTGTGTCTCTCTTATTTTGTCGTTTCTATGAGTTCTAGGGATACCTAGCGTGCGTTAAGCCTAGCGTGTCTCCGCCGGGTTGCAAGCGGCTGCCAACCTAGTTCTTCATCAGCTTCCTTCAGCATCATACTGCGTTATCAAAGAATATAGAAGATGAAACGGATAGAGAGAATTACGAATGGAGAAGTCCAACAAAGACTGAAGAAGAAATCTCGCGCAATGGAAACTCTCCAAGTTAGAAGAGACAAAATTATAGGACAAAATTTGAGACACATTAGCATACTTAAAATAGTAATGGGAAACAGAAATTAATTGAAAAATTAGCGAGGACGACCAAGGATTACGTACATTAGGCAAAATTACAAGAGGCAAAATGAAGATGTACTAACGAATAAAACGGTTTGACGAGAGGAGGAGAGAAAGTAGAACTACAGCAAGGCAATCTTCGAATTGTTGATGATGAGCGAAGTGTATCTCTCAATATTTAAGTGAGTTTAAAATGTAATTGTGCAGTGAGAAATCCAATTATTTGATCTTTAACCCGAGAAATATATGTTCAGATGTAAATAGTAAAATAAAATGTTGTTAAACGCTTCAGCGTAGCGTTGTCTGGTTCCGAAAATTAGGTCTTTGAGGGAAGAGAATGAGCTTCAATGGAGGATGTCCAAAATGTGATCATGGAAAAGATTATAAGATACATTATAAATGAATGCAGAAATAGTTACTAAAGAGTGCATTGTATTTCTAGTGTTACAAAGCATTAGGTTCAACGGCATTAGTAGGACGCAGAAAACTTAGATGGAGGGCTTTGCTGAATTAATAAAATTTGTTACTTTCCCAAGTCGACCGGTTTCATCGCTAAGACCACATCATCAGGTGATGGAGAAGGAGAAAGACAAAAGGAGAAAATGATAAAATTTTATTAATTCATTGATTAAGATTAATTGATGAAGGACTTATTGAGATGTGACGTGATGTACGAGATATAGATAGATGGTAAAAAGGGTACAAGTAGGGAAAGAAATGAATGGCATGCGTGGGTATGGAAAATAAAAATGCAAGAAAATTAAAATGATTTGGGGGAAAAGTGTGTAGTGATAGATGCCTTGTAGGCCACCGGAAAAAAAAATTTCAGTAGTTTGTAGGTTGACACTGTCTTAATTTTAATCAATGTTTAATCAAATGAGTTTAATCAATCAATAAGTTTAATCTCTCCTGGTAATTTGTTTTATGCCAATTTTCTCATTGCTTTGTTCATGACATCTTGTGGCATTTTCCCCTCTTTTTTTTGGCCAATTCCCCTCTTTGGACAGTTTCCCCTCTGCGGACTGTTTATCCTCCGGACTTAGCCGAAGGACTTGCCCGAACGGCATGCGCGCTAAGTCATTCGGCTAAGTCCGGAGGATAAACAGTCCGCAGAGGGGAAACTGTCCAAAGAGGGGAATTGGCCAAAAAAAGGGGGGGAAATGCCACAACCTCCACCAGAAAAAAATCAAGAAGTCCTTCCATAAAACCCTGGGTTACCTCCACAATTCTCTCCTTGATCCCCTTTGGGATTACGCCTTCACACCAACCAAGTTATTTCATCAGTGTCAGAATTGAACTCGGCTACCTGCATGTACCTATCCAGAAGTCATTATCCCCGTTGCTTCGTCGTACATGTTCTAGTTTGTCATATAACTCAGTTACGCTTTGTTTCTTATCTCACAACAGTTGGATACTTGTCAGACAAATCATTAAACTTCAATTACTCCTTCAATCGATTATTTCTTGATTTGTTTCTAATACTTACCACATATTCTAAATGGAGCATTAATAATTACAAATAACATGTACATAAAATATCTCTGAATTAATCTGACTCAATGAAACATATCTCAGGCTTAAGGATGAACCTTGGCCCTGAAGTACTGAATTACTTAGAAAATTAAACTTCACCTGATGAGAGAATTTAGGATTTATATATCCTTTGATAATTATTTAAGCATTCCAAATACTCTATTGGGTTAAATTTATCAGAAAATATAGTTAAATATGAATGTTAAGAACCTCATGTAAGTCAGTGGTTGTTTTGCATCTAGCCATCACTGTTATTTAGACAAAATACGATTTTTAGATTTAATTTGTGGTTATGAAGAAGAATTATTTATTTTATAGCATAAAACCTCAAAAATTCTATACAAATTATCTAATTTTGCAGTTTTCTTCTAATTGAAATATTTAATAACATCAATAATTGACACATCTGAGACTGCTGAAACGAGTGCTTTGCTGCGGAACCTTACACTAACCCGATAATATAACCTGATATTATGACCATTACATCATCATACTAATAGTAACTTTACGGTCGAATTCTAAATACTTAATTTAAAATGTAGATATTCCTTTTTTCCCAAACTTTTCTGCTACCTAGTTTTTGCTACTGTCTGAGACCCGGTATTCTGTTACGTCGATCAAATACTCATTATCTGGTTTTATGATCCTACAGCCTGTTATGATTATGGCCATGGGTCTTAATGGATGTCTTCAAACGACTCGACGCGCGCCGTTGACGGCACGGCGCCCATTTCAATCCGGCGGTGCGCCGTCGGCGGCGTGAAATATACACAGTGCTACATTGACTTGTTCAGACGCGTCGACTTCTGCCGTCGTCGGGAGCGCGCAGGCTTAAAAGCTCAAATGCCGCCAATCCTATTTAAGTAAGTGTAACTTGCGTGCCATTTTCGTAAAGTTTGAATTTTTTATAAAACAAAACTTCGTGCAATGTTTTTAATCTATTTTTTTTATTCAAGCTGTAAAATAGTGTACCTATAAACCGTAATATGCTGAGTTATTCATGAACAATATTTTTCAAATCTTTCAAAATGTGAATCCGGAGAGAATTTTTGCGTCTCCGAAAATAAAACTGAGTTTTCAATGGTGCCGCCGCAACGGCTGTGCAACGCAAGGACGTGGCTAGTACTTACGCTACTGACATGTAATGACGCCGCAATTGTGACTTGAAACTATATCGAACCTCTGAAGATATTTTAACGAAGTTATAACGGATAAACCCTTGCCTATTTACGCAAATGGGTAGCCATATTTCTTTCCATATGATTCTCGCTGTCCTGAAAACCTAAGCGATAGGAAATATGCTGGAGACTTTAAAAAAATATTAAATAATATAAAAGGATTGATATTCCAAATAAGAATTTATCCCTGTCAACAGGTCGTTCATTCATCTCTTTTACTTTGCTCATAGGTCAATAGCTGCAAATAGTTGCCTATATGCCAATGCCAATAGCTGCCAATCCATGTGAAGTCATCCAGGCCATATTGGTCATCACATTGGATTTTCCTGATATTTTTCTTTTTAGTTTTCCAATATTTTGGGAGCTCAAAACAAGGTATAAAAACATCAACTCCTAACATTTTGGGCGCTCATTTTTCAATCGGAGCCAAATATGGTTTAAAAACTCTTCACTGGTTAATGCCACCACGATTTGCTATGCTATTACACGTATAAATAAGCTATACGTATGGAAACATATCTGGGACCCTGCGAAAAGTGATGAGATACGCAAAATACAAATGAAAGCCTAACGCTTCGTTAAAAAGTGCTACGAGCGAACAAAGAATGCAGCACAGCCGATGAAAAGGCCGCTTGACTCGAAGGCAACACGCTAGACTAAATTTAATTTAGAAAGTCAAATCACACGAGTTTTATGGTAACGTAGAGGATATCATTTTAACCTTGAAGGATTTGATTGAAGCGACAAAATAAGAGAGGTTCACTGCCGAACTGATATGTACAAAAATTCCTACTTTGCACGTAGTACTTTCAGTGGCTGCAGCTCAAACAGAGCGAGATATCTACATCTAAATAATATTCTGCGAGCCACCTCAAGAGTGTATGGCAGGGGGGTGAGTTAGTATCAGCATGCACTACACCATACTCTAATAAGATTAATAAAACTACAACTATTAATGCATTAACAAAATCCTGCAAATTATTGTCATGAGGTGATATTTCACCAACACGCACTACACTATAGGTATCTACCTATGCATCCAGTTTTAAGGCAAACTATTTATATTAATGTATTTAGCAAATACATAATTGCACAAAAATCAACTAATAATACCTATCGACGAACCTAGTCGAAAAAAGTCTCAAAGTTGGTTTCTATTATGATCTCCTATCGATCGCGAGAGCAATGACATTTAAACCCGTCTGTTCTGTAGTATATTTCTTTAACGTTATTCTCATGATCTAATATATCGTAGTACGTCCATGTGATGCCCCCCAAAGCAGAACAACGAGTGCCAGTGCGACATTGTCGCAGCACGTGCAGTAAGATCGGTCAATGCGTAAAATTAAGCTGCAGCTTGCAGATACGGAATTTCGCGTTTTACAAAGAAAATTGACTGTAAATGATCAACAGCAGTAAAATGGTATTATTTACTGCACAAACACGAATAATAAGTAGACTGGGGGAGTAGAGACATTCGCCGAGTCGAGCAGTGTATTGATACGTAATGTGGCGGGCGGTCTGTTCATTTTATGTTTGCGGGTGAGCGGGTGTGGCGGAAGCAAAAAGGGGGAAGGTGACTTTCGTGATGGACATTGTCGGTGAGTGGATGGGGGAGTGCCGAGAGAGAGAGCCAAGGCGAACTTAATGCGGCAAAATCTACATAGCCGCCCTTGTATGTCATAGAAAACACGTGAATCATTTGTGGCCACGGGTGTTTTGGGCCCGGCGCAGAGACAATGTACCTACTCATTTGGAGGGGATTAAGGATAATCCCTTGTGAAGAAGCCCAGGAAATAACTACCACGCCGAATCTGGTAGCGCTGGTGAAAGGCATACCTACGCGAAACATTATCTCATGAACGGGGAGTGCAAGGGAATTCGTGAGGATGAGGATAAGAATAAAGCGAAAAAAAGAAGTTAGCATGGCGAGTATTTCACCCCGCTTCCTTCAACACTCACACTGCTGCCTCGTCAAAAACACAATCTGCACGCCTTACTGTTTATCTTCGAATTTATTCTTATTGTTTAAAAGAGTTATTTCTTTTTAAAAGTTTCAAAACCGGTGGCAAAATCAAAATGTGCAATTAGCCCAGGAAAATTAGGTTTTAACCCGGAAATAATAACAAAGTTTTGAGATATATTCAGGACCCCTTTGAGATAAGCATATCAAAAGTCCCAAGCGCTTCTAGGTGGGATAACGAAAATATCCTGGAAAAACCTGGAAATACTAGAGTTTTCCTGGAATTCGTGCTGTTCGGTAACTAGAAGAGCTAGAGAGACTTTCTTTTTTTCCGGCACACCTGTGTTCTACATTTGTGTGCTCTACATTTGTGAATGGGGTGTGGTAGCCTCATGAGGCTCCCGTTCTGATCCTGGTCCACTAGAAGGTCATGAAGTGCCACATTATGTACTAAACTCGCCTTAAACCGATATTTGCCGGACTACTAAGCTGCGAAACGGCATTACTAGAACTTGTTTCGGTACTTGACACAAGTATAACCTTTCTGAGCACCAATACTTGCAGCGGCATCCCGATCCTGCCCACCTACAAGGTGCGAGAAGTGCCTGATCGTCTACAGGCGATGCTCTGATGCCTTTAAAGGGTGCTATTCGATCGAGTATTCGCTTCTCCCGGAGCAAATTGTGGTTGAGCTGTGACTCTTCACCTACCTTTCTCTTTTGTAGCCGCCAATTAGCCTCACAGTGTTAAAAAATTACCGTGAAAGGTTAACTTCAAGTGAGAGATCTGTAAATAAAATGTCCTCAGTCCTCCCGCTGCCGGCACCAGCGGATATCGAGAGCGCACGGTGAGGGAGCAGCACTGGGTTATTGCGAGGCTCCCTCTTCACCCCCTACACGTGGCCGCCGCCTGCTGAAAAATTGCTACGATTGGTTAGAATCAACAGCTCTCGGGTTAACCACCGGATAATAGTGTTGACCGGCACTGAAGTATCGATAGCGTAGTCTGCCGTCTACTTCAGCGCGACTGTTTACCTTGAAGAAAAAAGTAAACTGCGCTATCGAAACGTCAATGTTGATTAACATCACCATCCGGTCGGAAAACCGGGAACTCTTCATTGTAAATATCCGTCGGAAAACATAAGAGCTTTCAAAAGATTAGTAGATTATATTTACAGTCTCTACGTCAACTACCCCTAAAACACCTGTTAGATGCGTGCTCGCAGAAGACGGCAACATTATACAGCAGAAAATTAAGTTAAGAAAAAATTGCAAAGTTGTACTTACATAAAAACAAGTGGACTCTAAAAAAAAGCACGAATAGAGGGAACGCTTACATCGTATAGGCGAAGAAATAATCGAAAAAAAAGCTCGTGATAAGTTACCGTTGAGAAAAAGAAGTGTAGGTTGGCCAAAAAAAGATGGTGTGATCATCTTAACGTCGATAAAGAATAAAAGGCGAAGGGACGAAGAAAAACAGGTCATGTGCCTACTTTATAGAAGAAAAAACAGGATTAACATCAACTGCTCATTTGTGGATTACCTTTGAACACTCCTACTCTTGACCTTCAACTTCCAGTTGTGGAGCTTTCTTTGAACGTTCCCAATCGTAACTATCAATTTTCCATCCATGAAGTTTCTTTTACGGTGTATTTAGCGGGATATATCTACTCATAAAATTCAATTAAATTGTTCTCATTAAAAATGAGGGAGGAAGGAATGCTGAAGGCTGTGATCAAGGGGAGGATGTTGGGTAGGCGGGGAAGGAGAAGAAAAAGAATTGGTTTTATGGAAAGGGACGAAGAGAGGCAGGGCGTTTGCTGAAATTAAGAAAGATATTGCGTAGGTAGATTCAGGCCTGCGCGTGTCAAAACCAGGAGTATTTTCTTCTCACTTCAATTTAAACCTACCGTTAAGTTAGACTACTGTGATGATGATTTACAAAGAAAAAAGTTCATTTTCAAGCTGATATCAAAATATCAGCCACTTACCATTTATCGAGATATTTGCAAAAAACATATATATAGGCCGCTTTCTATGGGATTTGGTGTGGCTGTGATCTCCACGGAGACATAAGAAATGAGGAGTTTTGAGTTACAGATGACGTAGTCAATGTAACCGTGTGTAGTTTGTGTTCTCGCAATTATTGTCAAAACTACTCCACGGGATTCTATTTATCATGGGTGTACCCAGATAAATCGTTTAGAAGTAGCTTGGGTACACTCTACCTAACTATTCAATGATGGTTTTAATTTTTTTTTTCAAAATTACAGATGTGAATGATATGCCAAGTACTCGTCGCAAGTTCCGTAACGCCTAATAGTGTTCATAAAATTATATAAATTTTTATTCTGTTAATTTTTATTTTTTAATAAAAGAGACTTTAAACAAATTTTAACTAACAAAACCCTTCATTACGTTTTAAAATAAATCAAAACACATTCAATGTTGTGAATTTTTAATTGTTTTATCTTTAGCACTGGAACTGGACTTCATTCACCACTGTTTTTGTAGACGATCGGGTACTTCTCGAACCTATCAGGCGGGCATAATCTGGGTACTGCTGCAAGTATTGGTGCTCAGAAAGGTTATTCTTGTGTCAAGCACCGAAACAAGTTCTAGTAATGCCGTTTCGCAGCTTAGTAGTCCTGCAAATATCAGTTCAAAGCGAGTTTAGTACATAACGTGGCACTTCATGACCTTCTAGTGGACCAGGATCAGAACGGGAGCCTCGTGAGGCTATCCAGTGGCGGATACAGAAAAAACTCAAGGGGGGGGGGGGGCGCAAGTTATCGCGACGATTGTAGCTTTCAAACTGACTGCCTGGCAGCGACTCTGCTTCCCTTATATATGTAGCTCGGTTGTTTCGAGAACATTCGGTGCCAGAATGTTTGCTTCCAGACTTTTAAGGAGTGTGAACAAATACAAACAGTAGAATATTCGCGACTCTTCTCGAACAAATGCCAGACAGAATAACGTATCGAGATCACTAGAATGGCCGCCACTTTTCTCGTAGGTTAGCTATCTATGTGCCAGACAGAAAATACGATGACGAGGACTCGCGCGCGTGCTACATAAGAAAGTACAACTACTCGATAACTCGACTTAGAGTCGACTGACGAAAGACACGAACGAATAGCGTGCGGGCTGACTGGCGGGGGCGGCAATTCGGGCGGCCCCGCAAGAGGCGGGCGTGCACCCCCGGCGCCCCGCATATGTATCCGCCACTGAGGCTATCGGACACCTTTTACAAATTTAGAGCACTAAAAACAGGTGTGCCGGAAAAAAGAACGTCTCTCTAGCTCTTCTAGTTACCGAACAGCACGAATTCCAGGAAAACTCCAGTATTTCCAGGTTTTTCCAGGATATTTTCGTTATCCCACCAAGAAGCGCTTGGGACTTTTGATATGTTCATCTCAAAGGGGTCCTGAATATATCTCAAAAGGTCCGGCTTTTTTATTAATTATTTCCGGGTTCGGGTCAAATTTTGTCTATTTTTCCTGGGCTAAATGTCTTGTAATGAACGTGTCATTTGGACGACTTGTTCGGAAAAAAATCCTTTTGAGAAATCTCAAAACGCATTATTTGAGACATCACCCGGGAATCGCCGAGAAGTACAAATCTGCAACCAGCGGGAATATAAGTAACATGCTTCAGTTCCAGATCTAGTTCTAACGGGGCATTCCTTAATTGATGATGCTATGAAAGAATTTTCCTCCGGGAAAAAGTAAAAACTTCTTTTGGAATCATCAAAATAATTTCAAGAATATCTTTACAGGTCAAAACTGTTTGAAACTATGAAATTTTCCAGCTATTCTAAATCAGTTTTCAAAACATTTCTGGGAGACTATAGAGCTTTAGTTTGTGCTGCAGAAAAGAGTCCAGAATCTTTTAATCTTAGAGATAAGCTCTTGTCTAAATGTAATATTTTCACAATCATCCTACTTGCTGATACTTATTCAATTTTATCCCATTTTTCAAAAGTACTCCAGTCTAATTATCATTTTCCATCATGGCAGTACATATGCAGTACATGGACAATATCCAAACTGTGTTAGATATTGCGATAGAACATCTGAATGAAATGTCTACAACTTCCATTACTACCAAAGAAAATTTGGGTAAATTGTTTAATAAAATGCCTGAAAGCATTCTAAAACACACAAAACAGGCAAAAGAAATACTAGAAGAAAGAACGTTTAAAGGTGTGCCTTTAGCTGATGTACCAGTGAGCTGCAAAATGATGAGATCACTGACAGTTGACAATGAAGTTAGTGTAATTATCAAATGTTGTAAGGACTTTGTAAAATATTTAAACTGTCTTAAAGAACAGTGCCAAAAATACTTAGATACTGACGAGGACACTAATCATCCAGTAAATGTAATAAAATTATCAGATCAATTGTTCAACTTGGATTATTTAATTTTTCCAAGAAACAATGTTGGTTGCGAAAAGTCAGAAAAAAACTTTTCCTCCTTTGAAGATTTCTTTGAAAAGATTAGGGTTTGTGGGTATGCTTTCCTGTCATCTGTTGACAAAAGGCAACTGTTTTTAATATAAACAGTTGCTACTGTGGATGTATGAAAAGTTAAGTTCAGCTATTGTTGATGGAAATGTTCTAGATTTAAAATAATTATTCAAACTTGCTGTCACTGAACTCCACCAAAAGTATCCATTAGCTATTAAGCTACTGAAATGTTTGCTCACTACCCCAGTATCCGAGGCTATTTGTGTTAGTTGGGGGTCTACTATTTCCTCCATGATGCTAAAGCGCCCAGCTGCTGAAGACACCTCCAATCCAGTAGAGGTAGGCACTTCTGACAAACTAGCTTTTATCATGATCAATGGAGCTGGCTAGAAAAGCAACAAAGGATTTTAAAAGTTAGCTTTATGCCACAAATATGGAACAAATTAACAGAAACACTTTCAGCCAGATAAGCTGATGTCAGAAGTGGTCTAAAGTAATTAGCAGAATCCAAAATGAAGTGAATGACAAAACATTGCCATGTTTTTTGTAGTTTATATGTAATGTAGGTTTAGGCTTTAACTATTAGGCCTACATACTTGAAAGCAATGTAAATAATTTGTTTTATCCTTATTAAATTAATTTTCATATATTTTGATTGTAGTTTTATTTTTATTTTTCCTCCTAATCAATAACCAGCTCTAGCCTAGCCTCTAAGCCCTTCAGAATAGTCTTAACTCTGTTAAGTAGCCAAAGCTAAGCAGTTCGGAAGCTACTATGTAAACTCACTCTAATATTGATTATTAAATCAATAAGTAAATTAGAATTTGCAACCATACAAAACTTTAATCATATGGGTCATTCCACCTCAATTCAACAAACGTTTGTCCCTTTGGGTCTCAGATTTTGATAAAAATTGGTGTATGGGTATAATATTAACTCAAACTGAATATCCTCAAACCGTTTTGTGAAAACAAATTTTTTGAGTGAATTATGCATATTTTAATTTTTTCGCATTTTTAGCAAAAATCCGTGCCTTAAATCATATTATCACATATATCTACGCTTGTAATTGTCATAAAACAATTATTAATAGCTTTTATTAAATCTAAATCTTTATTGAATGCAAATATATCAATAAAAATTATTTTCTTCTATACCCTATTGTTGTAAATTACTAATGTTTAAAATATTGATAGTAAACTTTTCTCAAATACTCCATCTCAGAATCGGCCGAAACTTTTTTTCCGTAATTTTAACATATTCAGCTAACTATTCCAAAAATAAAATTTAGTGGAACCTCTAAATGCGTTTTTTATAAATATTTAAACATTTACAATTTTCTCTCGCGCGGCCCGTGTTTCAAAAATTGTTAATACACTTTTCTCAAATACTCCACCTCAGAATCGGCCGACACTTTTTTGTCGTAATCTAAACATATCTAGCTAACTATTCCAAAAATAAAATTTAGTGGTAATTCATAAATGCGCTTTTTATAAATATTTAAACATTTACAATTTTCTCTCGCGCGGCCCGTGTTTCAAAAATTGTTAATGCACTTTTCTCAAATACTCCATCTCAGAATCGGCCGAAAATGTTTTTCCGTAATCTAAACATATCCAGCTAACTAGAAAAATAATAAAATTTAGTGGAAATTCATAAATGCGTTTTTTATAAATATTTAAACATTTACAATTTTCTCTCGCGCGGCCCGTCAGCTTCCCATTTGGAATGCATGCAGCAGACACGTGATGCAAGCCTAAACATTTCCCTAATTGCTCAAGGTCGTGGCTATATGAAATAAAAATATATTATAAACTATGAATGTTAACAACAATTGTTATTTTCTCTGTTAAATGGATGTTTGCAGAGAAATAAACCATTGAGCCCCACTTTCTCTGCGTGAAGTTTTTTCTAACTACTCCGACACAATTGATTGAAAACTCTTGCTCGGCGTTAATGACAATGGAAAACGGACACATAAACAGAAAACTAATTTTAGGAAATTTGAAAGAGATATTTTGTAATAAGGAAAAATATGCCGAAGATACTGTTTCATTTTCAAATTTTGCAGAGCTCAGACCTAAGAAGTGCGTTCTTGCGGGAGCATCAGGAACTCACACCGTATGCGTGTGTCTGGTGCATCAAATTATTAAATTCATGATTTTAGGTGCTAGGTTGTCACCACTAAATTATTATTATCCCCTATAACACCGAGCCGTTGTTGTCATATAAAGACTTTTTGTCAGCAATGATGTGTTCCCTGCGACCGACCGAGTCATACCATTTGAACTAATGTAAAAACTGCCCTGGGCCGAGCAAAATTTGGAATTCAGTAGAAGAACACTTTGATGGAAATTTAATTGATAGTATTACTTACCACCAATGGGTGCAAGCTAACCATTGCTCCCTAGAAAGGTTTACAAAATCTACCGATAACTTTTTGAAACTTTTATTGAAAAGTTACAGAAACTTCAGCCACATGACTACATTGCTAAAAATCAATCTGATTTTCTTAGAAATGTAAAGCATAACATCCAAGTGGGGCAGGTTCTCGTCATTGAAGATTTTCCAGAAAATTACGCTTTCGTTTTACAGGACAGCATGCAAGGTATGCTTTGGAATAACGGCCAAGCAACAGTTCACCTCTTTGCTTGCAATTATCGACTTAAAGTCCAGGATAATGTAATCCCATTGAACTTCGTAATCATATCAGACAGCCTGAAGCATATACCATCAACTGTACATGTTTTTCAAAAACTTCTTCTTAAATTCTTGAAATTGAAAGTTCCGAAGCTTCAAAAAAAAAATATTATTCAGATGGTTGCTGCTCATTATAAAACAAGTATAAATTCAGAACTTATCTCTTCACAGGAAAGATTTCACAGTCTCTGCAGAATGGCATTTCTTTGCTACATCGCATGGTAAAGGGCCAAGTGATAGACTGGGAGGAACTTTGAAAAGACTAGCAGCAAGAACAAGCCTTCAGCTTCCATACAAAAAACAAATACGTACACCTATAGAACTCTTTAAACGGGCAAAAGATCATATTTTAGGAGTGGATTTTGGCTACGCAAAGAAGGAAAAAATTGGAAAACATTCCGATGTACTTGCGAAAAGATTTCGTCAGGCAGTTAGTATACCAGGCATTAGGGAGTTTCATGCAGCAATACCCGAATCAAATGGAGTGATTATAATGAAGAGACTCTCTTCGTCCAGCAAGGGATGAGGATTCAGCTGTAGTTGCATGCAGGAGTATCAGGATCCTCAAATAAAATATTTCGGAGAGGACCCCTTCCTACATGGTAGGACATCATATGTTTACGGAAAGCATGCTAACTTAACCATTTTACATTTGTTATAAATACAAGGATTTTGCTTTCTCGTTAGTTTTCAATCGATTGTGTCGGAGTAGTTAGAAAAAACTTCACGCAGAGAAAGTGGGGCTCAATGGTTTATTTCTCTGCAAACATCCATTTAACAGAAAAAATAACAATTGTTGTTAACATTCATAGTTTATAATATATTTTTATTTCATATAGCCACGACCTTGAGCAATTAGGGAAATGTTTAGGCTTGCATCACGTGTCTGCTGCATGCATTCCAAATGGGAAGCTGACGGGCCGCGCGAGAGAAAATTGTAAATGTTTAAATATTTATAAAAAACGCATTTATGAATTTCCACTAAATTTTATTATTTTTCTAGTTAGCTGGATATGTTTAGATTACGGAAAAACATTTTCGGCCGATTCTGAGATGGAGTATTTGAGAAAAGTGCATTAACAATTTTTGAAACACGGGCCGCGCGAGAGAAAATTGTAAATGTTTAAATATTTATAAAAAGCGCATTTATGAATTACCACTAAATTTTATTTTTGGAATAGTTAGCTAGATATGTTTAGATTACGACAAAAAAGTGTCGGCCGATTCTGAGGTGGAGTATTTGAGAAAAGTGTATTAACAATTTTTGAAACACGGGCCGCGCGAGAGAAAATTGTAAATGTTTAAATATTTATAAAAAACGCATTTAGAGGTTCCACTAAATTTTATTTTTGGAATAGTTAGCTGAATATGTTAAAATTACGGAAAAAAAGTTTCGGCCGATTCTGAGATGGAGTATTTGAGAAAAGTTTACTATCAATATTTTAAACATTAGTAATTTACAACAATAGGGTATAGAATAAAATAATTTTTATTGATATATTTGCATTCAATAAAGATTTAGATTTAATAAAAGCTATTAATCATTGTTTTATGACAATTACAAGCGGAGATACAAGTGATAATATGATTTAAGGCACGGATTTTTGCTAAAAATGCGAAAAAATTAAAATATGCATAATTCACTCAAAAAATTTGTTTTCACAAAACGGTTTGAGGATATTCAGTTTGAGTTAATATTATACCCATACACCAATTTTTATCAAAATCTGAGACCCAAAGGGACAAACGTTTGTTGAATTGAGGTGGAATGACCCATATGAATTTATTATAAATATCAAAAGAGAATTAAAATAAAACTACAAATATTAATAAGCACACATTTTTTATATGAATTGGAAATTTAACTAACTTTGAATCGCGCGGAAAACCGTAAATAATCCGTGAGAAAATTTAATTTCCTGCGGTAAAATTTTGAGATTTTGCGGGTCCGTCTCAGTAAGATGGAAAACATTCTGCTTTGGGGGTGATGCCTACATACTCTTCCGGGTTTCGTAAAATTCTATTGAAACACTCAGGTGATATACAATTCACTTTCCTCCTTTCCCTATCCCAATCCCTTTTCCCTCCCAATTTCATCGTGGCTGGTGTCTTGTCACCCCTCGCCACACGCCCCTGCTAGGTAGCAAGTGGATGCTGATGAAACGCAGCCACACCCCCGCGTTCATGAATAGTGAGGATAGCTGTGGCGAAGGATATGCAGGAGATATCGCGTGTGTGGGCATACAGGTAGTCCCGTCTCCGCGTTTCCCTCTCGCAATAGGGGAGTCCCCCTGCCCTACGTGAGGGTAACGAGGCCGGAGGAGTGTCTGGCGAGAGAGGGAGCGACAAAGCGGAGGAAGATCCCTGACCAAAAGGGGGACGACCTTGCCTCTCCAGTCCCAGGAGGGGGAGAGGAAAGACACCTCTCCTCCGTTGGGTTGGGGAAGGCGACTGACTACACTGATGTCATTTGCGCCATTGAGGACTGGTGGATCCAAGAGATTTGTTCAGGATTTACTTTATAGAAAAAAGTCATAAAAATACCAATATGTTAAAAGATTCAGAAGCCCTGAAGATGAAGAGCAATTCGTTCTTCGAAACGTCGCTACATATGAACCCGGTAGACCCGGGTAGAACACCCGACAAACCTTTCGGCACCAATATATATTGGTACCTATCCACTCTTATTACTTGTTACCGACCATGTTTTCAGCTAATCATCGCCATGTGCCAGGTAATTCTCCTTAAAAGTAGCAATGATTTGCTAAACCAATACTCGGTAACAAGTGATAAGTGTGGCTAAGTACTTAGCTGTTACTATTATTATGTGGTCAGGTGAATGAGTTAGCAAGTGAAGGATTATCTGGGGGATTGGAGGAAGGAAGGAGAGAAACCTGGCGTCGGTTTTAGATAATTCTTAAAGAAAGTCGTCGATGGACCAATTTTTTACGTCCCTTCCGACAGACGTAGTACCATACTCGAAGTACTCTCCACACGGAGCCCAAGTGGGAATCGTTATTCCACCGAAAAATGTCTTCCACTCGAGAGTTTCAAAACATCCAGGCACTAGGAATGGGAAGTCAGTACTATAGCCACAATACCGACCCGGTGTACCCAAAGATAACGTCCCATCCGACGGAGGACGGAGCACAGACCATTTAGTACATACTCCATGGCGTGAGTATCAGAATTGCATTGAAATCGCAACTGCCGAGATTCGAACTCGAGTCCTTGGGAAGGGCTCCCCCCTCTTGAACGCATCCCCGACCGTGCGTAGTAGACAAGAAGGTGGTTGGATGAGAGTAGAAGTTCGTCGGCACTTTTGTAATGATCGAATGAGAGAGGAGACAAGGGGACACTCACAAGGGAGGGATGATGTTATATGGATCGACCTACATTTTCGGGGAGGCGTCCGAATTTAGGGTAGGCACACGGTGCGGGAGTGGGGGGGGGGCCTTTGAGGGGGGGGGCAGACGGGGGAGTCGTGGGGGGGGGGATGGGTTGGAAGGGAGAGTGGGGTGTGATGGGGGAAGACGGTGGACGGGGAGAGAGGTCCCCGGGCGACGCCGGGGTTATTTCGGGATCGGGCACGGTTGTGGAGGCGGTTAAACATTAAGCGTCCTCCGCCCCCACCCGATCATCGCGGAAAAGGGGTGGCGAAACTTGGTGGCGGTCGACATCGCTGGGCGTGACGTCAAGGAAGGGGAAGACGCGCGCGGGGGGAAAGACCTTGGGGAGAGGAGAGAAAATGGAAGGCAACACCGCCGGTGGCATTCAACTCGAGGGGGCGGGTAAGTGTCAGCAGCAGTTGGTACGGCAATGGATGCGATCAAATTATAGCTGGTTTATAACAGGTGGCTAGCGTTCGCAACTCATCTACTGCATTTAAAAAATTTATTCAAGAGCACCAAATAAAACATGGTTTAATAACTTTGTGGTATTCAATTATATGAATATTTAACAGTAATTTTTACAACACCACATAAAATACTTGAAAACCTCGATACGGGTTTCAATGCGCAAGCATTATCATCAGCTGATTATATAAAATGTACCATTAAATATTCAAGAACACTAGAGAGAACTTTAGTTGATGTCAGTAACACATTGCGCATTTAAAGCTGAAAACAGAGGTTTGCAACCCTGGGAGTCAAACGCGGGGACTCCCATACTGGCACAGGTTTGTGGGCAAAGGAATCTGCAACTGGAAAGGGTCTCCTGCGCAACAGTGCGCCATGTGTCGCAACCCCTGAACTAAGCGTACTACGCTACACTCCACGTAAACTAAGCACTGAGTTAGTTGGGGTTTTACGATATGGTGGTTGTAACTTATCTACATCTGCATCTACAAAACGCTCTGTAGGCCACCTCAAAGGTGTGTGGCAGTGGGTAAATTATCACCAAAATGCTCTACACCATACCCTAATAAGGTCAATGAAACTATGACTAATATTCCATTAGCAAAAACCTGCAAACTCTTGTCAGGAGGTTATATTCACCAGCATACACTGCACTATAGATCTGCTACCACCATCTTATCACCATAACTTATCACTAGGATAAAGAAATAATTCGTAATTTTCCATGAGCTAGGCGTGCTACGCTATAATCCACGCGAGCAACGTACTGAGTTGGTTGGGGTATCTAGATGTGGTGCGTGTTGCTTATTACGAGGATAAAGAAATAATTCGCTCTTTTCCGAACTTTTAATTTTCCCACGGGACTGGTTTCTATGGCTTCACATCATCACAAAGGAAAGAACAAAGCTCGGTTATAGGCGGCTTATATACACACATTTGCACCCTTGAAGGGGAGGAGGAGCGGGCAGGAGGGAGGAGGTGGTGATGGGTGTGTAATCTAGTCCAAGGCTGAGGGGGGAAAACAAAGGTCAACTGTCGGGGTTTGTTTGGGAAGGTGGGAGGCGACATTGGGGGCAACTAGTCCCAAAGAGAAGGACTTCAAACACCATCGCTATTACTCCATGTTTCTCAAGCATTCAGTAGATGATACGCGCAAATCGGATTTTATATATTCCAGATATATTATATGCATTTAACAAATGACGAAAACTGGACTGTTTAGAAATTTTAGAAACTTATACCAATGCAAGCATTTTTAACCATGAAATGTTAAATGTCTTTGTTCCACTGAACTTTTGGGGGGGTTGGGAAACATGGAATTTGAAAATTGGCGATGGGTTCAATGGAACAAAGTAATTTAACAATTTGTTGTTAAAATGCTTGCATGTGAACAAATTTCTAAAATTTATTTTTAAAACCCACTGTTCATCCTTTGTTACATGCATACTAAATATTAGGAATAAAATCCGATTTGAGCGTGTCATCTACTAAATGCTTGAAAACATGAAGTTATTGTGATTGTTTTTCGATTCATTCTCTTCGGTGCTAGTTTCCCCCGTGGACGGTTCGAATCGAGGCAACGGCGGAAGTTAGTTGGCGGGATCCTGATTCCGAACAAGTTGGGTATATCGAATGCAATTTCGGTGCAGAGCTCCGTCCGTCGGATGGGACTTTAATCCGTGGACCACTTGGCGCTTTTCATTAGAGACTGGTCGGGGGTACAGTGAGCATTCTTTATGTGCAGCACTCCGTGCGAAGCGTACTCTTGTTTAGTTCTCCGCACGGACTACGCCTCGTGTAAGTTGTGGTGCCATGATTAAATATTAGGTTTCCCCGTGCAAGCCCCTGGTTCAAATCCTGATATTGGAGGATATCTGCGAGTGGACTCTATATCCCTCGTAGGATGACAAGAGTAGAGTTATTGAAGTACTACGCTGAATGGGGGCGTAAAAATGTAGAAATTTATGCATCAAGGGGATGAAATTTGCCATAAAAAATCAATCGACTTGACCGGGATACGATCCCGTCCTAGTAATTTTTTCATGGTGAATTTCATCCCTATGGTGTATATCTTTGCACCCTCACTCGTGACTGCTAACCATATAATTAGAGCAATGGCAATGATTGGAAAATTGTTAGAACTCTACACCTTCCGTAAGGTTTGGCCAATGACAATGGGGAGATCAATGATCGGGACGTTGTTGTGACTAGACTCCTGGCTTTCCTCGCATAGGGTCTTGCTTTTAATCCCGTGAGTTACGGGGCTATAGTCAGTAGAATCTTGGCCCCTAAATAGGTGGCAATAGTAGGGCACGCCAATCACCTTCTGCCTCTCGAAGCGTCCGGTGCGCCGCGCGGACTGTGCACTGGGATCGGGTTGGTAAGACTGGCCACAGAGTATCCCGAGGGTACGGCACAAATAATAAACAGGTCTAAGTGCCTTAGGGCCCCTTTGGCAACTCCATTACAACCTCAAGCTATCTATCTATCCCGAGAGTATGGGTTCAAATCCTGAATGCAGCGTTGATTTTTTCAGTGGACGACGCATAGATGGATCTAGTATGATGGCTAGAACATGGCCTCACAATACTACTAGAGGTGATCTACTCTCTATGGTAGGTTTTATTTGAGATAAAATGACTTCTGCTAATTTTAAACAAATTCAGGCTCCTACTACTTATTTGGTATATTTGCGTTCAGCACGAAATACGTACTATCTCCCTTCATCCCATCCAGAAAGTCTTCAGAATCATCAGCATCAGCAGCTGAAGGGCATGGCGATGAAGATCATGATGGTCCCTCCATCCACCTACTCCGTCCCCCGAAATTTCCTCCAGAAGTTTTTTCTCCTCAACCTCCATGCCGAGAACTTCGTCGTTAATCATTCTCTTGATCCAATGCACCTTCATCATCCTCCTCCAGACCCATATTTCAAACGCCTGAAATCTACCATCATCCTCTTATCTCAGTGTCCAGGTTTCTGTTACATACAGCACTAATCCCTATACTTAATTCCACTCGCCTTTTCCTATCATCCTTGAACGTGGTTCCTCTCAACAGTTCTCTTGTACTAGTAAACGCCCGTTGCGTTAGCGCTAGTCTCCTTGAAATAAACTTACTATTATGCCCATTTTCCTCCAACATACCATCTACCGAAGTGTTTGATTTTTCTAACACATCTACGAGTACTTTTAAGGATCATTTTATAATTTTTCTACATCTCTTCAACCCATAAAATCTCATAAATTTAGTAATATTATTATTTCTTATTCCGTTATTTACGCACCGACTTTCCAATGCGTCTAACAATGTCTGCAATCCTTTGGATTACTAATTAACTAACACCCCCTCATCAACAAATTTAGCCTCCTTAATCAGCTGTCTTCCAATTTAAAATCTTCCTATATCTACTTCGTCCCATGCCACTATTAACATATTTGCAGGTAAATATTGAAAATAGATTGCTTGTACTTGGAGGGGAAAACAGAAAAAAACGTATTTTCACATGGCAGTGAATCTTGGACGATAACAGCAGAGGAATAGAAGAGAATGAAAGTAATTGAGTAGTGGTGGTATCAGAAAATGAAGAGGATCAAATGGACGGAAACAATTACCAAGAAAGAAGCTCTACTTACGGCTGGGAAGAAAAGACGTTTGATGAAAACTCTGCGAAGTGGAAGAGACAAACATACTCGACCTAATCTTTGATAAATCAGCTTCCAGAAAACTACTGTGGAAGGAGTAACGAGTGGAAATGACAACCAAGGATAGAGAACATGAAGCAAATTATGAGCCATGTCCAAATTAGGAGTCATGAAGGAAATGAGCCGTTAGTTGAAAAAAGAGAGGAGTGGAGAGGTCCATCAAATCGATCTTCGAACTAATGACTCCTGATGTCGGGAATGAACCGCGTTTCATTATCTTTCACTCTTATATTCTAGTTTGCAAACAAATAACAGCTCTATAAAATTTCGGGTGGGAGGGCATGTCCCCCTTCAAATACGTACCGGGAAAATAAAGTTGCTCGTTCGCTATGATTTGTTCAACGAAGCACAATGGACCCGTGTTTATACGGTTCTATGGACAGGTGCACTCGCAGGTACTTAGTCAAACAATTTATTCCACCGCTGATGTGATTTTCTTGGCTTAGATTTTGGCAAACACCATGAATGCCATTCTGTAGGTTGTAATGCTCTGGTAAATTTCACGCTGCGATTCATCATTATTTTTTGGAATTAGATGGTTTCTTGCTCAACTTTGGAACACTGAAAAACTAGACCAACGAAATATATAGGATTTAATTTTCTCCCTGCTAATATTTTAAGTGAATTATTCACGGAAACCAAAGAACAATTTATTTAGACCAACTTTGCTTATTCCACGTATATTTTAGTTAGTACAACAGGTTTTTTCATACTGATGTTATCTTCTGGTTCCAATTTAAAAGGGATGAAGAGTTGGTATATGGATATGTCATCTGTACGACGACAACGGTTGAGCCAAAGAATATTTGTGAGATTAGCCCAGTTTGATTTGCTTTATCAAATTCTTTTTTAGGAAGAGAATACGATCCTCCTCCCTAAACCTGTGGGACATCTAATTTATCTCCAACTTACTGTTTTGGTTATGTAGAGCCAAATAATACTTGTCAAGTGTACTTATCTTTTTTTAATTCTTTTTAGGTCGAGAATACGAGTCTCTCCCTAATAAGTTAAGTACTCCTTTATCTCCAACGAGCAGTATAAGTTAGGTCTTGGGATCGAGATGGTTTTGTGGCTAGTGGACTGGCGCCGTATCCTGTGGGTCCAGGTTCAAATCCTGGAAGTGGCGAGGATTTGCCAATGGACTCCCCATCCCTACTTGAGTATCATGCGGAGAGTACTCAAGTGCAGTACTTTGTCCGTCAGATGGGACATTAAACTTGGCCTCTCGTCCGGGGTAGGCTAAAGGCGATGCCGTGTTTCTCTTTTCCTTCATTCCCGCAATGCAATCCTTCCCCCATCGCCCCACCCACCTGTCCGTAACGACTCAAACGACCTCAGTTGCTGGTCGCCTCCCTAAATAACCGACCATTAGCTGGGATATTAAACCCTTTATCCGTTTCTCCTTCTGCTATCTTGAGTGATTATGGTGATATCTTGCCTTCACCAGGTGTTTCATCGTGTCTTAGTTCCTTTATTGCTTCCTCAATTACTGCCATTGTTGGAGGTCAGCCAACTCCATCGTTTCTCCCTCTTCCATTTTTTCTCTCCTTTCGTCATTTTTCTTTTTCTTTGCTCCGTCTTCCATTTTATAACTCACGAAAATATTTCATCCACCACCCTTCCATTTTTTCTACACCAACGATAAATTTCCAATCTTTACCCTTGCAAAACACAGCTTCCAGTTTGAAATTCTTACTTGGCATCTTTTAGTCCCGCGTATAAATTTCTAATTGCCTTGTCCTTTCACTTTTCTATCATGCCTGCTATCGTCTGCATATAACAATATCTTCTTCCTTTGGCGCTCTTCATTTGCTTTTTTTTCTTTCCTCTTTGCAACTTTCCCTCATACGTCTGGAGCACATCAGCATCATTTCTCTTTTCCAAAGAGAACTTGGGACACCACTTGAACTTTGTGCTATTTGTCCTACTTGAATGCATACAGTTTTATTTTATGCGTAATTTCCTATGGTTAATATTAACTATGGTTCTTGATATTCCAAAGTTAAAGTTATTTTTCCATTATCTTCACGATGTCTTGATAAATTAACCACCAAAGAAAGGCCGACTGACCCCAAATATATAAATGAGCTTACCTTTATTTTCTTTTTCCTCCTCCCTTCAGGTTTTTATACCATTTTAAATATTTAACTGGGCGTTGGAACAACTAATATGATGGAAAACTTAGTATTTAACTAGATGAAATATTGCAGAGGTACACCTCGGGTTCTCCTCCGGGTCAGGTTCTCCATAGCAGCCGACGTTTCGATGCGAGAGTCGTGTATCTAAAAGTAGGCCATTTCTGCATCAAATACGCCGGGAAAGAACCAGATCTTACATCAGGCGGCATATTTTTAACTCTTAATTTCAAAAAAAAATACGTTTCCTTACAATGTGAACCCACAACAGTAGCAAACCAATATTTCAATAACGCAAATAATACATTTGCACCAGCCTCTGTTATCTTTGAAATAGACGGTGAGAGCCAAACATGAGACTCTCTATGTGTTTAAAGTCGGGTTTTAACTCACGAAGAGTATCCCTTTGCGCTCGCACAAGGGTACTCCATGGAATTGTATGCACGGTATCTATGAGGACAAAAGCCTCCGTGAAATTCACAGTGAGAGAGAGGACACCTGGGTTAAGCTAAACTGGTTCAAGCACTCGGCGCGAACTCGGCGCGAACTCTGAATTTGAATCCCAGTCCACGTGAATGTGATATTGGTGAATTTCATACAATTATAGATTACAAGTTAGGTTGTATACGTACAGCTTATTTGACAAATATATTTTTCAACGATTACATTTTCCAGCCTTACGTGATGACTACAGCGCCATCTCTATTGAATCAACACGCTATTCTTTAAAATTGGCAGTAATTTCCTCGTTACTTATGAAATAAGATAAGTGGATGCCTAAAACTCAATGCCATTCATAGCAATGCGGTCATGATTAGAGGATTCGATCGAACCTTATGGTATCCACGGATGCGAGGTTCAATAGAATCCTTCCAAAAAATATTTGAATCCCTGTTGTGAGGGTGGCAAGTGCTCTTCGTCTCTATGAATTTCTTGGTTTGAAATCTCGCTAAAAATAATTGTCCCTGGATACCACATAATTATACATCGAAGGTGTTGATAATTTGCATGAAAATTTATATATATATATATATATTTCGTTCACTCACACACCGCCTTTTAGGCGAATAAATGTGAAGATGGTAAAGCCGAGAAATCAGAGGGTAAAAATGTGCCTTGACCGGGACTCGAACCCGGAACTTCCCGATTTCGCACCGAGTGTTCTACCAGTTGAGCTATCAGGACACTTAGATTTACCATGATTTCGGCTGGGGCTTATAACAAAGAATACCCCTCCAAGCTTGAGCCAGTAGCCGTGGCCACTGGATGGCACACAATGGTAGCTATTCCATCACCAAGAGAGGAGAATTAGACATGGACACAAGAAGAAAGCAAAGATGAGTTCATTCACACAGAGAGTCGGACAGAGATAGGAACATGAACTGAAGAGGAAAAAGAGCCGATTCGGCCATACATTTCGTTCACTCACTCACACACCGCCTTTTAGGCGAATAAATATATAATAATTTGAACAAAAGGTGAAAGAAAGAGATAGGAAACATGTAACTAAAATTGGACGAAGACACTGGTGATGTGGAAGATGGTAAAGCCGAGAAATCAGAGGGTAAAAATGTGCCGTGACCGGGACTCGAACCCGGAACCTCCCGATTTCGCGCCGAGTGCTCTACCAGTTGAGCTATCGGGTCACTTAGATTTACCACGATTTCGGCTGGGGCTTATAACAAAGAATACCCCTCCAAGCTTGAGCCCGTAGCCGTGGCCACTGGATGGCACACAAGGGCAGCTATTCCATCACCAAGAGAGGAGAATTAGACATGGACACAAGAAGAAAGCAAAGATGAGTTCATTCACACAGAGAGTCGGACAGAGATAGGAACATGAACTGAAGAGGAAAAAGATATATATATATATATACCCAATAAGGAGTCACAGGCGTGACAAGTAAAACATAGTGACACAAACAAAAGAAACTCACACGAATGGTTGTTTAATTTTCGACAGCAATCAACTGTCTTCTTCCGAACTGGAGAGAGTACTGGATCCAGTACTCTCTCCAGTTCGGAAGAAGACAGTTGATTGCTGTCGAAAATTAAACAACCATTCGTGTGAGTTTCTTTTGTTTGTGTCACTATGTTTTACTTGTCACGCCTGTGACTCCTTATTGGGTATATTTTCACCACGTGTGAACTTCGTCGATTGAATATATATATATATATATATATATATATATATATATATATATATATATATAAACTTTGCCACAGGTGGGGCGGAATTAAATATAGAAACACAAAAAAGAACACTCACACTATACGTTCTGATATTTCGACAGCCGAAAAGCTGCCTTTCTCACAGAAGGAAGGATACAGAATGATGGTACTGTCCACATGATGGTACTGTCATGATGATACTGTCCACAATCCAGAGACTTCTTACATCTTCCTTACGCTCCATTAATTTTAGACGCCAAAAAGCTTTCAAAAAACTGTCCTCCTTGTGTATTTCCTTCCTTCATCATGGACTCTCCTTGCCGCTAAACATTGCGGCCCCAACCCCACCAAACCCGCCATTATATTCCTCAAAGCCCGACCTAGCAGGCATTTTTCAACTCGAGCGCCCACCCCCTCCCACGTCCAGGTTTTTCCCACAACGCGTACCTTCTTCCAAAGACCCTCAAACCCCCCCCCCCACTCACCCCGCCGAAGACGCCTACGACCCCACAAAACAAGAGGTCCTCCCTCCCACATCCCTTCCTCCTCCTCCGACCCTCTCCCGCCTCTTCCCCTCTTCTCCCCCTCCTCACCCCATTCTATTTTTTTTCATTGTTAGATTTGTTTGTGGCGTGTATTTCTGAGTGAGTGAATGTGAGTGTTCCCCCCCCCCCTCCCTTTCCTCAGTTTTTTCACCTTCCCCCCTCCCCTTCAACAACCGGCGAGCGACCTCGGAGTTTAGAGACGACCGGATACTAAGTGCTTTTGTTCCCCTACCCCTTCCCCTTTTTGCCCCGAAGTCACCGGCGTGAGCTGCGTCGCCACCGGAGTCAAGTGCGCCCTGGGTGATTTTTGTTTTGGGCTTCCCCTCACCTCCCTTATTTCCCCCCCCCCCTCTTCACCCCAGCCAAGGTATATAAGTCGTGAGCCACGCGCTATAGAGAGGAGAACTTCTGACGACTGATTTGGGAGAGGACTGGTTGGAGGAAGGTGGCGAAAGTTATACGGCGTGGAGGACGGAGCAATCGGCGTAGACCCTTGGCAGATAGACGGAAGCGAGCGAGGAGAGAAAGGCGGAGGCTGGAGCTGTCTGATCGACGGAAGGGAAGGGTGTAGCGACCAAGGAGAATTGGAAGGAAAGAAGTCGCCACCCAAATATTTAAGAGGTTCCGCATCCCGCAGCCTGGCCCTACAGAAGTGGTCGCATTCGCAAGGTGTCTGCCCAGTAGCCGTGCTTCCTCCTGCCCACGATAAGTACTGTCCAAAATCTCGTCGCCCATGCCTCCACCAAACCCAGTTGTCCCAATCCTCCCCTTCAAGAAGAAAGTGCTCAGTTAATTCCCACTCGTATCATTTTGTCTCACCCCTCCCTTTTCCCGTGTGCATGTTCAAGTGCTTCAGCGAACCTACATGAAAGAAGTACAGACCATAGAAGCTGCACTCTAACCATATTGTTCTTAGGGTAAATTTTGTGTGAAGACTAGTGTAAGACTAGATCTCATTAATAAGACGTACTGCCGTGCTTAAAAATATTATTAGGGTGCCCATTACAATACTTTGAACTGTTGGGATCACCATATGTACGATTGAGTGTCTTTTGATTTGTTCTTTTTAAATAATTTGTTTGGTGTGAGCTCACAGACAATTAGTTGAATCGTTTTTTTTTCATTACAAGGCTGTTTTTTTTTGTTTGTTCTCGCGTATTTCGCCTGAAGTGAATAAATTGTGTATTGTTAATCTTATTTTCGAGAGAGTTTTTTTCTTGTCAGTCGTGCCATCCTTTCCTCACGTCGTCCCGTCCAAAGTCAAAAGAAAGGGGACCGTGGAAACGCGTTGTGTTTCGTCCACCCACCCGATCGTTGATCGTTAATGCCTCACACCTACCGAGATCCCACCCCACACCAAGTGCTCCGACGAGCTTAGCAGTTATCCCTTCCCCCCCATTTCCCCGTCCCTGAACATCTCCTCCCCCCCCCCAATTTTCTACCCATCATTACCCCTCCCCTTCTTTTCTTCACCTCCGAGCCGACCAAGTGACGAAGCTGACAAATTGGCTTACCAACGCGGGCGGGGGGCTCATAGGTGACAATATATATATATATATATACAAGCTAGCAACAAGGCGTTGAGGTTGAGGAAGGATATAACCTGCAAGCACTGCCAGGCTTTCTACGTTGGCCTCACCAGCACACCTTTAAATATGCGGGTAAATAACAACAGGAGCAGCGTGATGCAACAGTTGCAGTTGCCTGTAGCCGAGCACGCTAACTCGCATAACCTCTCCTTCAACAACTGCTTTCACATAAAAATAATCCGCGCCCTCCCACCTGACACACCCATAATACAGCTCCGCCACTGGGAGCTGTCTTATATTTCCATTTTGAAGTCAACCTGCCCGCCCGGACTCAATCTTCGCTAGCTCCCTCCCCTCGCACTCTAACCCCCCCTGCACTTCCTTCCAACCAATCCCCTTTCCCCAACAACCAACCCCGTACCAAGACATACCCTAAACTCCTAACTCCAGTGTGACACTCCTTAGTAGTGAATCTCCACTAGCTGAAGAAGGGTCCTTAGGCCGAAAGCTACCCCTAAGCAGTGGACACCGTTGTCGTCATGGATCATCTGCCAGTGAGTGTCCACTGATTTACTTTCCTATCCTTCCTCAACCTCAAAGCCTTGTTGCTAGCTTATACTTTTATATTTATTTCCTTTTCTTTTATATATATATATATATATATATATATATATATATATATATATATATATATACGAGTTCGTGGAAAATCACACACGCGATAATTTAAAAAAATAAACTTTGCCACAGGTGGGGCGGAATTAAATATAGAAACACAAAAAAGAAGAACACTCACACACTATACGTTCTGATATTTCGGCACGTTGCCTTTCTCACAGAAGGAAGGATACAGTTTCTGTATCCTTCCTTCTGTGAGAAAGGCAACGTGCCGAAATATCAGAACGTATAGTGTGTGAGTGTTCTTCTTTTTTGTGTTTCTATATTTAATTCCGCCCCACCTGTGGCCTAGTTATATATATATATATATATATATATATATATATATATATATATATATATATATATATATATTGTAACGGCCCCGTCCTCACAGCCCGCAATTGTTTGGGAGGACAGCCGCACACAATTGAGAATTGCCTTTCGGCTCAAAGAGCTTACTCCGCGAAATCGTTTAATATAAAGAAAAAAAATAAATTGAGGATCGTTCCGAGGCGTCTTGCGCGTATGGCGCTATTTTTTCTTAACGGGGAATGGGAATTAAAAAAATAGGACATGGCCCAGGTGAAGAAATCGAACCACAATCCAGAGCTGCTTTTAACACCACAGGTTTATTAATGGACACTGAACAATAGTGTCACACACACTGGCAAATAAGATAAAAAAGATCACTAATCTAACACACTTGAAAATAATTTCCCTGATGAACATGAATGAAATTAATGGGGATGTAACAGAAATGACATGGATGAGGACGATACCAGATGAAGATTAATGAATGCCCTTTTACAACAAATCACGAACGAAAATCGGATCGTGACAAAAATTAAAAGTTACCCTTGACACTCTCAATGAAAAATTTATCGTCTCACAGGACAAGCACGAGGAAACGTTCGTTTGCGTCTATTGTTCGTTGATGACACGCGGTGAAGCCGCTTCACAGAGCTTCTTCGTCGTTGTGGCGGGGTTCATTGAAGTTACGATTTCTTGACGTGTGGAGGACTTGCTCGTCCACACTAAAGGGTGGTGGTGATGGTGGAGAGGAATTAGGGGGTGAATTGACGGCAGCTTACGTGACCAAATGGTTCTTGGTGCTGAGCTGGAGAACCGGGATGCACCGACTCCTTGCCGGGGACTTGTTGGGTCGCAACCCGTATGGTTGCGAAGGTCCAGCGTCCCGCGGATCTGCGAATGTCGATCTGGATACGTGGCGGCCCGTGAAACGCCTTCCGCGTCTCTACAAAGGGAAGGTATACGAGCGGACAATATCTCCGTCGTCTGTTTCCGCGACGTCATCCGATCCCAATTCTCACTGGTTGCACTCTCCCACTCTTCCGGCATAGCCTGCCGCCACACTCTCCTAATCGTTTCTACTTGGCTTCGGAGTGCTCACCGCTCTTATGTACCCCAAAAATGGTGGGGTGGGGTGACGGTGAGCACATCACATGATGAATGGGGGTGGGGGGCACTGGGGAATACCCACACGTCAAAATAAAATGCCACTTCGGCCACTTGATGTTGGAAACGTCGGGGGGGGGGAGAGAAAAACACATCCACCCGAAACACACGTTACTCGCCGACCTTGCATGCCCCTGGTGCGGTTCGACTCTCAGGAAAAAGGGGGTGGGGGGGATTGGAAGGGAAAACAAAACAAAAGAAAAAATCGCAAAACGCCCAAGACGCGAGGGGACCCAAAAATAACAAGTGACGGTAAAATCGTTACCGCCACAATATATATATATATATATATATATATATATATATATATATATATATATATAATGTCTTCTGAGAAAACACACTCGGCGAATTAAAACACAAATATAAATAAACTTTTAAAACACAGGCACACGAAAATTAAAAGGACACTCACAGAATAATTTGCGGACGTTTCGACGGGCAAGCTGCCATCGTCAAAGACAAGAGACTAACTCTATATATATATATATATATATATAAACACTTGACAGGGGGTGGGGAAAGAAAAGTAAAAAGAGAGAAGACTTACAGGAACGTTTCGGGCATGTAGGCCCTTCTTCAGCTATAGAAAAAGTGGCTCAATTTTTCTATAGCTGAAGAAGGGCCTGCATGCCCGAAACGACCCTGTAAGTCTTCTCTCTATATATATCTTATATATATATATATATATATATATATATATATATATATATGCGTTATGCGTGTCTAGGTGTTTCATTACTGAGCTGAAAACAATGTGTCCAAGGATTTTGCATGAAATGGACGTTAAAGAAAGAAAGGAGTAAGAATGAGGAAAAGGATCCCTTTCCCCATTCTTACTCTTTACCCTGAGAAAGGTGGATACTTCCCACACCACCGAAATATCGGAAGTTTTAATTTGTGTCTTTCGCTTGTTTCTATATGTTTATCGGCCACCCTCTTGGCATATTGTATATATATATATATATTCGTTAGGAAAATGTTCGCCAATTGGCCACAAATATATTATACAAAAACTTACAGGAGGTGAGAGAAGATATATCAAAAAGATTTGTTCTTACAGTACAATTCGGACCGGTTGGTCCTTCCTCAGCTTTATATATATATATTATATAAGTTTAGAACATACTTGGTTAATGTGGACTTTCCATTTCAAAGATTCATCGATTATAAAACCTAGAATCTTTAACTGCATATACAGTGAAATCTCCCAATAGCGGAAACGTTTGGGCCCGGAAAAATCGTTCGCTATTGAGAGGTGCCCACTATTCAGAGGGGACCGAAGTTACGACATGCTTCTCTATGCAGTAAATATGCCAGTACATTAAAAAGTAAAGGAGTTAATATATTTCATTTATCTTTTATGTCTTTATATTGAAAAAATACACATTAAAAAAAATATGGAATGAAATTGGATAAATTTGATACCAAAAAGTAAGAAATTCCCATTTCTTTTGCGATTTGAAGAGGTTTTTCCTTGATGAATGGTCCAGATACTGGAATCTTAAATGATTGAGCCCTACAAAACCACTCATATGTGAGACTATTGATTACTAAACCATCCAATTTCAGAAACTGCTACTTTATATTGTCACCTTTGTCCTCAGCCTATTCTTTCATTAATTTCTCCTCCATTGCTCCTAATGATGCACTGCGCACGTTTTCACTTGTTACCTTATGACGTTCAAGGTGATACTGAGGCTAGAGCAAGCAGCAGTGCTAAAATTATTCAAAATGATTGGGGGGAGGGAGGAGAAGAAGGGGAACAATACAGAAGTTTGCAAACGGAGCAAGCTTGACACTATAAGAGGTGTAGAAGCCCTCATTTTGCCAGGAATAAGGTACATCATGGTTAACCATGAGGGGAAAGGGAACAGGCAGGATTAATGACTTTTTGATGGACAATAGATTGTACCTGAATTGTTAAGATAAGCTTCGGTCAGGAAAAGTACCAGAGTTCCTTCAAGAAATGAGGTTTACTGTTCAGGGAAGGAGGCATTTTTAAAGAATAGCTTGTCACGAGTGTCCGTTAATGGAGGTAATTGAAGATTTTTTTTCTTTTCTGTTGTCTGCGTCTGTCACTGAGAATGTTCGCTATTTGGAGGTATTATTTCCATTAGTTTCCATGTTCTACTGCCGGGGATTGAAAAACTCCGTTTTTAGGAAGTGTCCGCTATTTGGAGGTGTCCATTAAGGGAGGTTTGACTGTAGTACTATGTTTTCATTTTTTAAATTGTTGGGGAAATAATTCATGTGTAATAAATAAAATAGGGGCCCAAGGATTTCCCTAGGGAACTGAACTGTTAAGTATTTACTCACTGTGTTGTTGGGTCCTATTCTGTTGATCTCCACCATCTCTTTTCTATCCTTCATATATGGTTTTAGCCATTTAACCCTGGAGAGGTCGCGCGGCGTCTCTGAGACGCCAGTATGAATAGCATATCGGTTTTTGTTAAAAATATTGGTTGCTTAACTTTGGAATATGGTGTACCTTTCAAGTAACACTTTTTCTTTTGTCGGATAGAATTCATTTTTACTATGCTATTTAATGTTTTCAGTAATAAGCGTTTTCTTTCCGATCGGTGCGTCTTGGCGTCTCCCAGACGCCGCGCGACCATTTCTGTAATTTTTTTATCCGTCTACTTCCAACTCGGTTGCGCGGTGTTTTTCAGAGTCCAGTATGATAACATTGTCGTCCATATGGATAAGTAGTAGAAGTGTTTAATTTGGTATTAGTTTTCAGCGAATATTATCACAAAGTGCTCTCATTCTTCCTCTTTTCAAGCATATGGGTAACACGCAACAGCTTGTGTACAACGTTGTGTATCTGAAAGGGACTGGTATAATATCTAGTTTCCGTTGAGGAATAGAGGTGAGTGGTCGCAGTCTTGCCTCAAATTTTTCAATTGTTCCTATGCGTAGCAGTGCAACAGGATATTTCCGTGCAATAATTTGCAATATATTATGATGTTTGATCTTTTGAAGAAGCAGTTCAAATTGTTTATTGTACCGATTCTGGAAAATTATCTCTTCTGTTTTTCCGGTATTTGCATGAAAGTCACTGCATGCTGGTTACTTCTTTCAGATGAATATTCTTTCCTAATATTTTTATTTGTACATGCATTAATTATAACAATTATGGTAATTTTGGTGCTTTACACGGAAAATAAAATCGATATTTTTGTACGCTATAATAGAGAAAAACGACCCCACAGTTGAGAAGGATAAAAAAGTAGTGGAACAATAGCTTCAGGAGGTGCATGATGGGCAAACAGATGTTTCGGACGAGTCCAGTGATTCTGAATACGATGTCGTGGAAGAAATTACAGAGAATATAGACACAGAGCAAGAAATAGGTGACAGTGATGTGAACTCTGAAGATACATACTGCAACTTAGTGGGCACACATTTCATTAGATGATACAAAATATCGCGGTGGTATAAAAGTGCCCGTACGAAGAATGTTCGAACGCGTTGACATAACATTGTGATTTAATTCCTGGCTGTAATAGGCGTAGCAAAAGAAGCTAAATATCCACAAAAAAAATGCTGGGAGTTATTTTTTGACAGTGAAATTATTTACACTATCGTAGAATTTAAATCAGAAAATTTCAAAGATTCAGCAACATTATTGCAGAGAAAGAGATGCGAGGCAGACCGATGCTTTAGAAATCAAGGCTCTGTTTCGTGTTCTTTATTTGTGTGGGGCAATAGAAGCAAATAGAGCAAATATCACCAATATTTGGTCTGCGGACGGAACGGGTATCGAATTATGTCGTCTAGTGTTCTTTGAGAAGCGGTTCAAGTTTTTGATCTACTGTTTGAGGTTTAACGAAAAAAATTCTAGAGGAGAGAGGAAAAGAGTAAACAATTTTGCTCCAATTAGAGATGTATTTAAAAAGTTTGTAAATAATTGCCAAACACATTATAGTGTTGGAGAATATTGTAAAATTGACGAGAAATTGGAGGGATTTCGTGGTAGATGTCATTTTAGACAATAAATCCCGAGCAAGCCAAAAAAGTACGGCATTAAAATTTTTGCATTGGTGGATTCGCGAGTGTGCTGTACCTTAACCTTGAAATATACGTCGGCAAGAAAACTTTGGGCCCTTATAACGTCAGTAACAACCCAATTGATGTCGTCAAAAGGTTAAGTTCTCAAATATCTGAGTCGGGAAGATACATTACACTTGACAATTGTTTACTAGCATAGAATTAGCCGAGTATATACTAAAAAAGAACATTACTGTTGTTGGGACTATAAGAAAAAATAAAAGAGATTCCACCTTGATTTGTTGAGAAAAAATCTCGAGTAACAGAATCTATTTTATTTGGGTTTGAAAATGAATGCACATTAGACTCCTATGCGCCAAAGAAAAATAAAAATGTGTTGCTTATTTCAACTATACATAATGACGCTAGTACAGATAGCTCTAATAGATATAAACCAGATATAATTGAATTTTATAATCTAACACAGTCAGGCGTTGATACTGTCGACCAGCTCTGCGGCTCATACGATGTATCAAGAAAAACAAATACATGGCCAATGGTGGTTTTTTATAGTATAATGAACGTTGCTGGAATAAATGCTAAAATAATTTTCCGTACCAATGTATGTCCTCTCTCAAATATTCAGAGTGGATTCTTCATTTAATTAGCCCCAGAATTATCGATGGGTTATTTACAGACCGGAAACAGTGCTCTTCTCTACCCCGAGAATTAAGGCTAAAAATTGAACAAATATGTCCTAGCACATCTACCGTCTGGCAATCGGATAAAGAATTACCACTGTAAAAAGAGGAAGATGTCTCAAATGCGGGCGTAGTAAAAATAGATACACAAAGTACAAATGTAAGATATGTATAAGTAATAATTGTTTAGAAAACGCCAACATGGTGTGCTTTGACTGCTAATCTCTGGAGTTTTGAAAAACCATATAAAAATGGGTTAATAATAAGGAAAAAGAAAATGAATTTAGTGTTTTACGACGACATATTAATCCCAAAGAGTGGTTGCATAAAAAACTCCTGCTGAAATATAAGGCGTCTATTCTAAGGCTTGAAAAACTCAATGGCGCCTGTGAGACGCCGCGCGACCTCTCCCGTAACTATTCGTCGCGCGCCCTCTGTAGGGTTAAGAGCAATGTCTCCAGTTCCATATCCTTCTCATTTATTTAAAAGAATGTTGTGGTCCACTGTAGTGAAGGTCCTTGATAGGTCTTTGAAGATATGCTAACAGAGTATTCATTGGAATCCCACGAGGTCATTATCTTTTTCAGAAAACTTGCTCGAGCCTCATTTGTGCCTTTTCCCTTTTGGAAACCATAGTGCTCCTTGAATTTAAAATGTTTATGAACCTTCCTCGCATGAAAGACTCATGGATCTAAGAAAAACTGGTCAGGACACCAGGCGGTAATTATTTATGTCATCCTCAACCCCTTTTTTGAGAATAAGTTTCATTTTTGAGATTTTTAAGTAGTCTGGGAACTCACCATTTATGAAGGTTTCATTTATAACGAAAGTCAAGGGTTTAATTATTGCAATAGAAATTTTTTTTAAATAGTGATAGGACAGTCATCAACTCCAACTGATAATTTACTTTTGACACCCATAACACACTTTTAGACCTCATTTCCAGCAAAAGGAAAGAGAAACATAGAAGATGTTACATGCCTGTAGTACTGTATATGAAATCCATCCTTACTCCCTATTTTTGTTGTAAATTCTGTGGTACATTCTGAGGGGCGGCTTTAGACCATAGGTTTGGGGGGGGGGGACCATTGGCTCTTTGGGTATACCCCCAGGAAAAAAGGGGGATCGTCGGTCTCGTCCCGGAAATTCTTAGCAAACTATGTGCGAAATGGCACGTTATAACTGGTTTGGAAGCAAAAGTTTGCCTTTTTAGAAGAATACGGCGTCCTAACTTGTGTGTCTTGATTTGTAATTATATTTAGCCAAATTTGTGATTTTATATTTCGCCGTTATGCACCGTTGCTACACAATTGTTTTATTTAGAAAAAAGAATCAATACGCTCTGAAAGAGAGGACAATAAAACATCTCTCGCTGACTGAGTCAATAAAATTGAGTTTTAATTCAAGTAGTACGTTTTAATCTTCCACGAGGTTTTATCCTACCTAATAATTGGTGACCCCGACGTGATCATGGTCGTTACGCGAAGGACGCGGAAGGAAAGACGCGGCGTCGATCTTGTTCAACGGCAAACCCAACCACACGTCGTTGATCCGCCGCCAGCCGCTCAGCTTCCACAACCGGGCGCTGCCAACGAAATTGCACAGCTTCGGGATGCCCTGCAGGGCCTACTTAAGCAGATGCATCAACAGCAAGCCGCCATTGCCGAGCTGCAGCAAGTACGCATTCCATCGCAGCATCCCAGCCGCGTTGCACTCAAAATTCCCACTTTTTCGAGGAACAACCCACAACTCTGTTTCTCACAAGTCGAGGCCCAGTTCCGGCTTTACAATATCAACGACGAGGAGTCCAGGTATTTCCATGTCGTTGGACAGCTTGATGAATACGGAGCTCAGGAGATTAAAGATCTTATTCTCACGCCGCCGGCGAATGCACCATACTCAACCCTCAAGGACGAGCTCATCAGGCGCATCTCAATGTCCAATCAGCAACGCATTCGACGACTCTTAACTGGAGAAGAACTCGGAGACCGCACACCATCGCAGTTCCTCCGCTAACTACGCTCTTTGTCCGGCGCCGTACCTGACCAGCTACTGCGTACGATTTGGATGCAGCGCCTGCCATCCCACGTCCAAGCGATCATTCAGCCACACGCAGTTGACCCGACCGTCACTATAAACCGACTCGCCACCATCGCTGACAGCATTTTGGAGGTATCACCCGCAATTCCTGCTCATATTGCGCCTGTTATATCCTCAAGCTCTGTTGCTGCCATCAATCCACCAGCATCCCTCGTCACTACTTCCACACCGGCCACAGCCGCTGCTGTCACTTCTGATGATTTAACATCCGCACGCCTGGACGACCTATCTCGCCAGTTTGCCTCCATACATTCAATGCTTCAGGACCTCTCTCGTCGTCCACAACGCCGGAGCGCCACACCACCCCCTCGCCGAAACTCATCCACCGACTCAACGAGATCCAACGATTCCGGCGAGTGCTGGTACCACCGCAAATTTGGTAGTAGAGCCAAGAAGTGCTTGGCTCCCTGCACTTTTCCATCAAACTTCAACGGCAACCGACGCTAGCGGCGGTCGGTTGTCAATTTATGTGGAATCGCCGTGTTATCGCGACAGACAGAGTCAGCAGAAAACTATTCCTTGCTGACACCGGATCCGACGTAAGCTGTTATCCTCGCAGGATGCTTCCAGGTCGTCACTTCGACGCTCATTATGATCTGCAAGCGGCCAATACTTCCCGCATTAAGACCTATGGACCCGTGCGTTTCACTGTAGATTTTGGTCTTGGCCGCAAGCACACCTGGATTTTCACCATTGCCGACGTCTCCGTCCCGATCATTGGATCTGATTTTTTGGCTCACTATAAGCTCCTAGTGGACTGCGCCAAAAACCGCTTACTTGACTCCGCGACTGGCCTCTCCACAAGCTGCATACGCTGCACTTCCGATCACCACAGCGTTAGAGTCGTCCAGCCAGCCGTGAGTTCTGCCTTCGCCAGCATCTTAGCCGAGTTTCCTAGCCTCACTCGACCACGAGGAATAGAACACCAGGCTAAACATAATACAGTGCACTACATCAGGACTACACCAGGGCCACCAGTATCGTGTTCCCCACGTCGCTTAGCTCCCGACCGCTTGCGCATCGCCAAAGCAGTATTCAAAACCATGTTGCAAGAAGGCATTGCACGTCGCTCTGATGGGCCCTGGTCATCACCTCTCCATATGGCACCCAAGAAACCGGACAGCTGGCGTCCCTGTGGAGATTACCGCGCACTCAATGCAAGGACCATCCCTGACAAGTACCCAGTGCGCCACATCCATGACTTCGGAAACCATCTTCATGGCTCAATCATTTTCTCCACCATCGATCTCGTCAAGGCGTACAACCAAATACCTGTCAGCAAGGCAGACATCGAAAAGACAGCCATAACCACTCCATTCGGTCTTTTCGAATTCCCCTTCATGTCCTTCGGCCTCCGCAATGCTGGGCAAACCTTCCAGCGCTTCATAGACGAAGTACTGGCTGGTTTCGATTTTTGTTTTGCTTATATCGACGATATTTTGATATTCTCATAAACTCAAGATGATCATTGCCAACACCTCCGCCTTCTATTCAAACGACTTGACGAATACGGACTTTTGGTGAATGTGAGCAAAAGCACCTTGGGAGCCGACAAGGTCTCATTCCTGGGCTACGATGTCTCTTCACAAGGCATTCAGCCTCCTCAAGACCGCATCACCGACCTTCGTGCATATCCCAGACCGTCAACCGTAAAAGGCATATCTCGCTTCCTCGGCATGATCAACTTCTATCGTCGTTTCATACCTCATGCCGCTGAACACCAAGCAACCCTAAACACTGCGCGATCCGGCCTACGAGTAAATCAACCCTTTCCCTGGACACCCGAGTTAGAGCTGGCGTTTCAGGCATGCAAAGATAGTCTCGCGGATGCTACAATGCTGGCCATCCGGATCCCTCTGCCACCCTCGGTCTCTTCACGGATGCCAGTGCACACTCGGTTGGCGCGTGCTTACAGCAATTCACCAACAATGCTTGGCAACCCCTGGCATTTTTCTCCAGGAAACTCACTCCCCGTGAAATCGGTTGGCCAGCTTACTACAGGGAGCTACACGCCATCTACTTCGCCGTTCAAAATTTCCGGAACATACTCGAGGCACAACATTGTCTCATCTTCACCGATCACAAGCCTCTCACATTTGCGTTCCAGCAGACTCGTGAGAAGCTGCCTCCAGTTCAGCTGAATCAGCTGTCCTTTATTGCGCAGTTCACCACGGACATCCGCCATATCAGCGGCTCCAACAACATCGTCGCCGACGCCATGAGCCGGGTTGACTCCGTGACCGCAGCCAACTCCGTGAATTACTCGGTCAACTTGGCTGACCTCGCTAGAGCTCAGGAAAACGACAATGAGCTCGGCGACCTACTAGAACGAAAATCGGCTCTCCACTTGGAATCCGTTCCGATTCCTGACCGTAACGTGACACTCTACTGCGACACGAGCACTGGCCGCCCACGCCCGTACGTGCCTGCCTCCATGCGTCGACTGGTGTTCAACGCCCTGCATAGCCTCAGCCACCCTGGCTCCCGTACCACCGCCAAGCTCGTGTCACAACGTTTCGTTTGGCCTCGAGTTCAACAAGACTGCCGTGCTTGGACGCGAACCTGTTTAGACTACCAACGGAACAAAGTTTCCCGTCATGTCCACACCCCGACTGGCACCTTCATCACGCCTTCCGCACGTTTCCAACATATTCACATCGACCTGATCGGACCATTGGACTGTGCTAAAGGTTATCGATATTGCCTCACGGCCGTCGACAGATTCACTAGATGGCCAGAAGTTTGGCCATTACAATCCATAAGCGCAGAGGAAGTCGCCGACGCGCTAATACGCTGCTGGATTTCGCGTTTTGGCTCTCCTGTCTGCATCACGACCGACCAGGGCAAACAATTCGAGTCCCAGCTTTTCCGGTGTCTGAGCAACATATTTGGTATTGCACGATGTCGCACCTGTGGGTACCACCCATGCGCCAACGGGATGGTAGAATATTTCCATCGCCACCTGAAGAGCTCCCTCCGATGCCACCCTCATATGACCTGGCTGGACGCTTTGCCTCTCGTTCTTCTTGGTCTGCGCAGTGCCGTTAAAGAAGACCTTAAAGCCTCCCCAGCTGAACTTGTCTACGGGGAGCCCTTACGACTACCAGCAGAATTCATCGTTCCAGCTGCTAAACCTGATCGCCAAGAAGACAACAATAACTTCGTCGTGCGGCTTCGTCAGCAAATGTCGCGCCTCCGTCCGGTTCCAGCGACTCGTCATTCTTCCCCGACACCGTTTGTGTTTCAAGAGTTATCGACATGTGGACACGTATTTCTTCGGGATGACAAGATTAGACGTTCCCTACAGTCGCCGTATTCCGGTCCACATCCAGTGATCAGCAGAGACGACAAGACTATCACCATCCTCATCAACGGTCAAGAAAGACGCGTTAGCCTTGATCGTGTGAAACCTGCCTTCATTGCTTCAGACCACCCCGCTTGCAATTCATGTCGCCGCGTGCGTTTCCGTTTGCCGGACCTCCGGTCTCCGCGGGGGGCTGATACGGCGTCCTAACTTGTGTGTCTTGAATTTGTAATTATATTTAGCCGAATTTGTGATTTTATATTTCGCCGTTATGCACCGTTGCTACGCAATTGTTTTGTTTAGAAAAAAGAATCAATACGCTCTGAAAGAGAGGACAATAATACATCTCTCGCTGACTGAATCAATAAAATTGAGTTTTAATTCAAGTAGTACGTTTTAATCTTCCACGAGGTTTTATCCTACCTTAAGAGCAACTTGTTACCAAATGCATATTTCCCTTTAAGATTACCCCGAAGTCTTGACTAATTCCAAAATTTCTTTTATTTACACTTGCTTTAGCTTGTGGTTTTAAAAACAGTTTTATTTTGCATGAAATTTAACTGGATGTAAAGTAAAATAACCACAACTTCAATAAAAAAGCAACAAAATAGTTTAGGTAATTAATTTGTCTATGACAGAGAATTAAGTAAAAAATGTAACTAACTGCGTTGCCTTCATACATATATTCAAATTGGGTTACTTTTAGAATTTGCAATGGAACTTAATTATGAGAAACTAAACTTCTGTTGTGTCATTACCTTGATTTGTGACATTTATCTATTTTGCTGCCATACTATTTTAAATTTTATGCTAGTATTTGTGTTAAAATATTTAGCAATAGTACTTGTGTCATTTAAATATGAAGTAAATATGGAAGCACAATGTTATAAAAAATGTTGGCAGTGATATATCCAGATTTATACCAATGTGTTACATTCATTATTTCAGTAATAAAATAATTGCATTTTAAAAATAATTATCTCCTCTTATTTCCTTATTGCCAAAAATTAGTTGTTTATAACAGAAATTTGCGCCAATTATTTACGTGCGAAGGAATTATTTTCATATTTCCTCCTATTTCGACAAATTAACTTAGGGAAAAATTATTTGCTCATGCTCTTCCTATGGTAATTATTTGTCATTTAAATGTAAAATTTAGCTTGGTTTCAGAGAAGCATGGACTAATGCACAAGATTTTCTCCTTTATTCTATATTGTTGATTATCTAGCACATAAATTTACTATGCAGCCTATTGTCAAGTGAAATGTGTACTCATGTGTAATGGCCAGATGTTACTTAATAGGACTGTTAAAGTCTTTGCTTTTCAGCTAACTAATTGCCCTCAATTATCCGTAAATAACAAATTAATGGATATATCCTTTCACTTTGTTGACAATCTATCAAAATGTTTGCCTTTATTGCGCTTAGCGTCATTAGACATAAGATTAAAACTATTAAAACCATAAACAGATTCAAAAATCCCTGGAGAACGCTGGGTGTTAGCGACACTATCACCACCTATCAGTTGGTCCCAGAACTACTTCGACACGAAAGGACCATGACCTAGGTCACACCTACAGGTTAAGGTGTTTGTTCAGAAGACGACCGTGGCTGGTTAGTATCCTTAATATTCATGACCGTGCGGTGTGCATGTGGCGGTTCGCTTGCATGCTGCATTTTGGTGACTTGTCACCCCCTGCCAAACACCCTAGAGAAGGCTCGCAGGATAACATATAGATGTAGATTCTTACTTTTTACCCTGAGAAAGGTGGATACTTCCCACACCACCGAAATATCAGGAGTTATAATTTGTGTCTTTCGCTTGTTTCTATATTTTTATCGGCCACCCTCTTGGCACATTGTATATTTATCACCCGAGTGATTCTCCAAGAAGTTTTATATAAACATATATATTGTAACCGGTCCCGTTTGGACGCGGTTACATGCAAAGAAATGCGATCGGGAAAGATCGTTATTGTTATTGTTGGTTTTTGCTTGTGTTAGATTTAGATATATGTTTAATGGGGTGAATGCGATGTCATATGAGTGAGTGAGTGAATGTGAGTTCTCTTTCCTCAGCTTTTTTCCCTCCCCCCTTCATCAACTGGCGAGCAACCCCGGCGTTTGGAGAAGGCTGGCTAAGTGCTTTTACGCCCCCATTCCCCTTCTGCCCCCGAAGTCACCGGCATAAGCTGCTTCGGGACCGGGGCCAAGTGCGCCCGGTACATCTTTGTTTCCTGGGTGAAGCTACTTCCCCTCACCTCCCTTATTGCCCCCCCTTCTTCTCACCCCAACCGGCGTGAGAGGTATAAAAGTCGGGAGCCACGCGCTCTCGAAGTGAATAAATCTTGACGGCTGAATCTTGAGAGGACTTCTTGAGGCTGATTCTCGCGAGGCGAGGACGTATGAAAAGGCTAGTAGCGAACAGGCAGACGACGCACAGAGGGCGATCCCCTGCAAGAGGAGAAGGGTGGACTCGAGGATCTACGGACGAGACCGCGGTGTAGGTGAATAGACGAAAAAGCGTCGCGGCTAACAAAGAAAGAGGTTCCGTATCCCGAGCCGGCATCCTGGTCGGGAGAGCTGTAAGAAGCGAAATCGTTGGGAAAGCGGCCTAGGAGAGTTGGTGCCCACAAAGCCGATAAGTACTGTCCAAATTTGTGACCATTCCCCAGCATAGAAGAGCCCACCATTCCTCATAGAACGAATCACCATTCCCCAACCTAGAAGAGCCCGCCATTCTCCCTAGAACGGATCACCATTCCCCTAAGAAGATCCCAAAAGAGCAGAAGATACCGAGTGAAACCCCTTTAATCGTATCATTTGCTTATACACCCTTTTCCCTATCCCGTACCTGATTGAGTGTGAATGTGTAAATTGAGATAAATGTTAGTGCATCTAAATGAAGAGAATACGAGGAATACAGACAGTTAGAAGCTGCACTCAAACAAAATTGTCTTAATAGTCAATAGAATCAAAAAAGGAATTTCATGTTTTTCCCACCGCCCAAAGGCGAATTATTTTGTGTAAGTTATGTCTATTTTCTGTGTTTTTTTGGTTCCAGGATTAGCACCCCCTTTTCCCCCCCTTAGTGTTATCTACAATTGATCATTGGTTTCTTTTGTGCCTTTCGTAAACGAATAAATTGTAAGTGTTAATTCTGTGTTGGAGATTTACTTGTCAAATCGTGCTACCCCTCCGCCACGTCGTCCCGCCCAAGGTAAAAAAGGGAGATCGTGAACCCGCGTCGTATTTCACCCACCCTCATGATCGTGGTCGCGCGCCTATCGAGAATCCACCCCACCCCAAATGCTCCGACGAGCTTAGCTGGCATCCTTCCCTTCCCCATTTCTCCGTCACTGAACTTCTCCTTCCCCCCCACCTCTCCTCCCATCATTACCCCCCCATTCTTTGTGCACCTCCGAACGAAAGAGTAGGAGGTTACAATATATTTAGTCACATGACTCACACATGACACACATATGACTCACAACCATCCTACAATGCTTCAGGAGTTGGTAGGGACGGTGTTTTTAAGTATTTTTGGTGCTATCAACACAGAGTCTTAACTCCTTAGTTACCAAGCCATAGCAACGCAAACTTTTTGTCAGAGGCACTTAGCAGTTATCATGAAAACGTCAAGAAGCAGTGGTCTGCACGAATATTTATGACGTACGGCTTGTCTAAGTTGTACTCAAGATTTGTATCTTTCTTTTCCTGGTAGGATTATGCTTATTACTTTCAATGCTCAAGATGGTAACCGAAATTGGCCAAAATTTTCTTATTTAATAATTTACTTTTAAGAACTACTTTTTTTATTTTCTGTGTTTTTATAGGAAATGGCAGTTCAAATCACCGGTTTAAACTTACGTATTTCCATTTAAATGTATTTGAAGATATAATCAACCACTTTAACGACGTAGGTCTTTTTGTGAGTGAAAGAAAGAAAGCAATCAAGCTGCAGCAAAGTCCTTAAGCGGCGATCATCACAATGGATTGATTGTCGATCATATACGTTGTGATTCGTTGTGTTATAAGCTGATTGAATCATATTTCCATCCAAGGTAAATCAACCAATTGCATTAAGAACTCATGAGTAAGCTAGGGTGGGAATCTTTAACTGATCGAAGGGAGAAATACAGGTTAAATCTTTTGCGCAAACTCGGAGCAGACAGTTTTTTGCCGGACGTTCAACATATACTGCTAGAGCCAACGTACTATGGTAGAAGTGATCACAGAAATAAAATAAAGTAAATTGACTGCCGAACCGATGGATTCAAAATGTCATTTTTCCCACGCACAATAAGGGATCATAATAGTTGCGATAGATCAATCACATGAAACTCCCACCCTCAATAGGGAAAGTAGAATTTTCACTTGTGCTTATTAACACTTCATCGTTACTCTTCACATCGGTCGATTACTCCGGCATTATTTTATTTTGTTCATTGCATGAAGTAGCATCTCGTAGTATTCATAAATTAACAGTATCAGTAATATTAACCACTAGATGTGTCTATAGCATTTTTCTGCATGTTTGTATGTTCTTTTACGTATCACTCTCCCAGTTTCTGGTTTGACTGCGCACTGTTCTCCTGACAGCTTTTTGACCTGCGCCTAGCGCCAGGGGGAGCGTGCGAGGTTCTGATTTGTTCTGGGACGAGTGCTGCATGCCTGGTGTGGAATCACCCCGTGCCACGCACCCTAGTAGTGGCTCGCACGGTACATCGTAGATGTAGATGTAATTATGCGGCGAAAGTGCAAACGGGGGGAAGATTCAGCGGATGCATAGCATTGTACTACGTTCCGTAAAAGCCTTCGGAAAGCCTTGTGAGTTGACTATCCCCGAAGATGAAGATACGGTTTACCTCTGAGAGTTATGCTTTCTCTGCTGTCACTGAGTACGGGCGTCGTTTCCTGGGTTTCAAAGTTCCGAGTTCGCAAGTTTTGGCACGAGTTCTTCAACATCTTCAGGACACCGGCTCATTTTTCAGTACTCTCATGCCTCATGAGCATGAGGTCCCACGAAATACAAATAAAAAAATAGTGGCGTGCTTAAGACCACACGAGAGAAGTTTAAACTTCTATGGCGAACTTATGAAACATATAATATATGTATAAAATATTTCATCAATTGTAATATTGTGCATTTTATACAAAGGTGTTTGTATTAAATAATTCAGCCACGCTTTAATCACTCTTTTGTTCACGATGCCGAGCAGAAAGCTAGGCTTATGTATTTTTTCTCTCTTTATGTGAACGTATGTACAGTGATCATCATCGACATTTTACGGTAATTTACTCACTATTTTATTAACCTCAACTGGAACATTAATTACTTGACCATAAATCCCAAACTGACCCTGGATATGTCGCAGTCGCCTTATTTGCATGAAAGGAATTCGGGGTGATATTAATCTTTCAGACACCAAATCTAATGGGAAATTTTTCAAACTACCTGTAAATGAAGGATATTTGAAACCATTCTATACTGATTGTTGTGGGATATTATTTTTGTGAATGCTTGTGATACAGGTTGCACTTATATGAAATTCCGATTTCTGAACCGGAACAATTTTCTTGATTAATATTATGCTTTTTGTACTGACAATATTGGTAAGTGATTTAAAATCATTTTGAAACCAAAGTCTATCACAAGCATGTCCAAATTCTTTATTAAAAAATTTCTTTATAAACTCTTTATGTGCCGACAATTGTGTTGAGAATGAGCGGTTCATTATTTGCTGTTGTGGCTGTGCTTGTATTTGAGGTTCGTTAATATTATTTTCATTTGACATATCTTTTTCATTCCGCCGTTGAACGAAATCGTGCACAACATTTGAATTTGACTCGCTCCGATCCTCTCCTCCATCAATCAGCATGGCCGAAATATGAAGATCTGGAGATGGTCCGCCACTTTCATAATTAGGATAGGAAATGTCTTTCCGCGGTATAAATGGCACCTCTCTCGTAGAGAGACCTGCTATTTGCGAACAATGAATTATACGATCTCTCTTGGGAATGAATGATAGTGTTTTGGAGGGCCCCGCTTTTTGGAAATCAATCATTTCCATACTTTGTAGTCAATCATTGGTCCCTTGTCTCTCCCTGAAATGTTTGGAACGAATTTTATCCAGGCTCTTTCCATGAGCAGCATCTTCATTTTCTACACAATTTTTATTCTCGACATCAGCTTTTTTCTTAGCACCATAATTTCCGGCATATTCGTCTTTTTTTCTCTTGTTTTCCGCTTCCTGTGCTCTGTGCACATTCTTTCTTTCTTGCACGGTAATTTCTGGCATATTCACCATTTTTTCTCTTCCGATTGATGTTAGTTTTTTAAAATTCGGGTTCAGCGTCGATTCTCCCCAATTCTTTCTTTTTAGCGTGATAATTTCGGTCATATCCGGCTTTCTTCCTCTTTCTTTCATCTCCCTGCCCTTCGGCTAAATTATTCAATTGTAAAATCTCACCCAATTCGTGTATTATTTCATTACCCTTTTGATCTTCTTGCCGCTTTCTTCCACTTTCTGCATTTTCTAACATTGCGGATTCAACACAAGATGCGTTGTCTTCATGACGTTTGTCCATGTTTCCGTGCCTACAAAATAATTACAAATTAATAATATTCCTCGATATAGCAGATCAGGTGCGTAGGTCAAAGTTCCGAAAGAATTTCTCATAAACACCCATTTTTTATGAAAAACCATTTTCCCCCCAAACATTTGACGAAAAAAAAACTTTTTGACAAGATCAGAACAAAATCCGAAAGCAATTGTCAAGAATTGTTCCAAAAAAAATTCTCAAAAAAAAGATTCCATCACTTGGATAGATCCTGGGACCTTCGGTACGTTGGAAGTCAACGCTAACCACCTATCTATCTATGCTATCTGACTATGAGTTCCCCTGAGTATACATTTGGAATGCTAAGCGTGGCCCCGGAAGGAAGAATCTGACGGTACGTGACGCGAGTGTGCTCTTTTTCCCCCATGTCCAAGGTGCCCAACGAGCCAAAAGAAGTTTACACTTCAAAAAAGGAGGAAATTGTCGAGGAGATCCGACGTAATGGTCGAAAGAGTGAGAGAAGGATAGCTATGCGTCTCCGGGTTTCGCAGTCATGAGTAAGGAAAACATTTCAAGAGGAAGGCATCCGTACCATGTGTAGCGAGTTCAATACCTTTTGACCGAGGGATCCTGCCAGAAGGCTGGAGTTCTGCGAATGGCTGAATGGCAACCACCATTTTTTTCGATGCATCTTATTTACCACTGAAGCTCTCTTTACACGAGATGGTGTAAAAAAACTAACAATTCACATTGATTGTCACTAAATTGCTCCCATTCCCGTGCGGAAAGTATCTGAATTTACGTAGCAATTTAGATTAGCCGTGTCATGTGGAATCCTCTGCGAGCCACTGATACTTCCCTTCATTTTTAGGGTTGGCTCACTGGAGAGGATACTTTTGATTTTTTCAAAACATTTTGGCTTTATGACAAGGGAATATGACGTTGGCTACGGGACAGCTGCTGTACTCCCGAAATGACGGTAGCCTCCTCCTCGTTTCCGATTCGCTGTATAGACTTAAGCAGAGATTGAATGGTAATTATTCACGCAACGCTCAACCGAGAAACTCGGCACACGGTGTATGCACCCCCGCCCTCATAGCCTCCCAATGCGTCACATTCAAAGCCGACGCGCGCGCCGCAGACCATCATGCTTGGCATTTTATAATTCTTTATTCTGGCTTACTTTTTGTTGTTTTACATGCGAAGTTTTGAGCTGCAGACAAATATACTCTCAACCTAGAACGCCAAGTCAAACATTGATTTGAAGTTAACGCCGAAGAATATAAAACATTTTCAACAAACTGTTTTTGTTGCTCCGTCGTGCCGGGGTTTTGCGTCACAGATATGCATTTCTATAAGAACCCTTCCTCATGACTGTTCAATAAAATTGAGACTAATCCTTTCTGAAGGTTAATAAAAGAGTTATTAGTTTCAAAAACGTATCAATATTCTAGAAATGGGTAAAATTAACAGTGCCAAGCAAGGGCATAACCAGGGAGGAACCCGGGAAAAATTCGCAGACCTCTGAATCTTCATCATTCTTCTGTAAAACCGCATCTACATTGCTTTCAATCTGCTTTGCTATGCTGCTGTTACTGTTCAGGCTTCACTGCCATATAACAGCATGCTCCAAATATATGTTTTAAGAAAGTGCTTCCTTACTTCCAAGCTTGTGTTACCAGCTGTCAGCAGACTCCTCTTCTTTCTTCCTGCTTCCATCGTAGGTGATCCTGCTTCCCAGATAACAAAATTCTTCCACTTGCGAAAGTTTTTGCTGCCTAAGTTTATCGGTGAATCCGTCTTCTTCATTTCTTCCAAAGACCATAACCATGGTTTTCTTAATCTTCAAGTTGTATTTGTTCAAATTTTGTCCATACAGTTCATCATCCTCGTCAGAATCATCCTTCTTTCTTCTCGGCAAGAATTTCTCTGTCATCAGCAAAGCGTAGCATGCTGACTCTTTCTCCATGCACTTGTATTCCTGTTTTCAATTTGTCTCTTACTCCATTTATGGCTTTTTCAACGTATATATTGAAGAACATTGGCGACAACGTGCATCCTTGAGGCACACCTTTCCTCACTTATACTTCCTCTCCATTGCCACCACACTTGATCACTGCCAGCTGTTCCTCATACAGCCTGCATATTGCTCATCTGTCATTAAACGACACTCCTATGTTCTTCAGTGTAGTCAGCATTCTATTTCAGTCCGCATGATCAAATGCTTTCTGTAGGTCGATGAAGCAAATATGTGCCAGGTGGTCCTTTTGAATTATCTTCTCTGTGACAATTCTCAGGGCTAAAATAGCTTCCCTCATTCCCCTAATTTTCCTGAAACCGCATAGGTCTTCATCCAGGAATTTTTTCATCTTCTGTTTCATCCTCCTGTAGATCCCACATAGCAGAAACACATCTCTGAGATGTCTCAGAGATGTCTCAAATGTCTCATTGAATCTCTCAGAGACATTCCGTGACCCCTCAGAGACTACTCTGAGATGTCTCTGAGAAAGCTCTATGTCCGCTTTTGTCGTAGTCTCAGAGACATCGCATGAGATGTCTCTGAGAGGTCTCAGGGACATCACTGAGAGGTCTCTGAGAGGGCTCAAATGGATCTCAGAGACATCACATGTGATGTCTCTGAGAACATTCCGTGACCTCTCAGAGACTACTCTGATATGTCTCTGAGAAAGCTCTATGTCCGCTTTTGTCGTAGTCTTAGAGACATCGTCTGAGATGTCTCTGAGAGGTCTCAGAGACATCACTGAGAGGTCTCTGAGAGGACTCTAATGGATCTCAGAGACATCACATGTGATGTCTCTGAGATCATTCAATCAAGATGATGAATGAATTTCAATAAATTGATTTTCGTATTAACACTAACATGGATATTAACATATGATTGACATTAGTCTTCTTTAGCAGACTCCCTTGCGTCTTTATCCACGACTGCCCTGGAAAGATAACGAAAATTGAAATATTACCAAGTAAAACATTTGCTAAGCTTTTTTTAGGCTATTGAGCGGTACAAATAGAAACTCCGAAGAAATACACTCATAGGTAAGAAGAAATATTAAAACTTTACTCAGAAATACCCAGAAATATAATGTAACATATAGGTATGTTAGGATCTCGTCAGAAAGCTAGGACAATGACAGCTGGCACATGTCAAACTGCCCACCTATCAATTGGATAGGTTATTTGCTCTGTTTTTTTTTTCGTTTTTAACTTGTAATTTGCACTACTAGTTTAAAATTTTTTTACAAACAGTTGCGTAATTTACGTACTTGAAAATGGGCTTTGCCCCTATGCATTATATTGAACTACATTATTTTCCACAATTAAATACGTAACTAATTTGAGGCTGGTGTCCCCATAAAGATCTCGTATGATATCCATCTTGGTACCTACCATGCCGCAATGGGATGCCGTAAAAAATAATGGCATGGAAATCGCCATGTGACCTTTCTGGAAATATGATTTGCATTCTTAAGACTCTACAGTTGGCACATATAGTTATGGTTAAATCATAATAATAATATTAAGAAATTCACTCACCTTGCAAGAAACTCCCTTATTAGGATGGTTGGACTCGCTGACCAGCGGACGAAGCTCAACTCGGACACGTAACACCGTTTTTTCCAGTGTTCTAGACAGGATTTAAATCTCTCTATCGATGAAATCAATGAGTAATTGATGATAATGAGTGATAAAATGAAGGTGATAGATGAAATTTGAGTAAAAAAATGAAAATTGCCGTAAAGAGAAGAGCAAACTAAGGTTGGAGCACTGAAGGCCCCGTCACACGACAGCTCCGCGGTAAACCTCCGCGCTATGGATATAAAATAGTGCCTTCTATGTACATACCTACCATGTGTATCCGGGTATTCTGAAGTGCAACCCTAATAGATTTTGACTAGTCAATCGTCAAAATTAGATGCGAAGATTAATCTGGGTAATCAGGGCATATTTTTTATTTTTTAAATTGTATTTTGCGTGATATTTTGCATGAGACCTCTAAGAGACGTCTCTGAGACATCACTTTGAGTCAATTTTTCATTTTTAATAAATCGTACTCTTTTTCATGTAAAAAGTATTTATAAATGTACAGGATTGATGAATAAGGGTGGTTATAGGAATCTGAGGGTAAATAAAAATTGTATCGTGATATTTTGCATGAGACCTCTCAGAGACGTCTCTGAGACATCACTCAAAGTCAATTTTTCGTTTCTAATAAATCGTTCTCTTTTTCATTTAAAAAGTATTTACATATGTACAGGATTCAAGAATACGGGTATTTACAGGAATCTGATGGTAAATAAAAATTTTATCGTCTCAAAGTGATCTCTCGGGGACGTCTCAGAGACGTCTCTGCGACGAATGCGATATCTGAGACATTTTAGACTTGTGAGAGACGTCTCAGAGAAATTCTCTGCTATGTGGGATGATTCTGGCCAGAACTTCCGATGCATGTGATGTAAGGATAACTGTTCTGCATCTCTCGCCTCTTTTCTTCTTAGGCATAGAATTGATTGCCTTCTTTTTAAAGTCCGCTGTCATTTTCCCACTTGATTAAATATCACAAATCTATCTGTACAGCTTATTCAGAGTCCTCACTCCGGCATACTTTAGGAACTCCGAGGGAATATTGTCAACTCCTTGCGCCTTTCTCTCTTTCTCAGATTCTTTGTCTATAGATGTCTATAATTTGAGTATTTCTACTGGCGAGTTTCTTTTGGATCTGAAAAAGTCAGTAGTCATTCCGGTTTTTAAAAAAGGAAATGATGGAAAGATGGAAAGCTATAGACCTATCTCCTTACTTCCAGTGTTTTCCAAAATTCTAGAAAAACTGGTAAAAAAAGGCTGATAAAATTTTTGGACAAAATGAACTTCTTTAGTAGTAGACAATTTGGGTTTAGAAGCGGTATGAGTGCTAAAGATGCACTAATAAATCATATGCAGAGTGTGCACAGTGCTGTTAATCTTAACAAGCGTACAGCAAGTTTGTTTATAGATATCAAAAAGGCATTTGACTCATTAAACCATAATATTCTGTTTAAAAAACTATATAAGGCCGGAATCCGGGGCACAGCCCTGGACTGCCTTCAGAGTTACTTAAACGCACGCAGCCAATGTGTACGTGTAAAAAATTGTTGTAGCGAGTTTAAATTGTAAAAGCAGGTGTCCCGCAAGGGTCTGTGCTTGGTCCCATTTTATTTTTAGTATATATTAATGACTTTTGTAACTATAGCTTTAATGGGTATCTAACGGCATTTGCAGATGACATAGCCTTGAGCTATGAGGACTTTTCATGGAACAATGTAAAAAGAAAATTAGATGAGGACTTAAGATTCTTAAGTAAGTGCTTTGCCTGCAATAGGTTGTACTTGAGTGAGAAAACCAAATATCTAATATATGATTTATGTAACAGATATAAGTTAAATTGTGAGTTAGTGTATCACACAGCAGTGTACTGTTGTTAACTGTGAAAAGTGTGTTGTTATTGAACGTGTAAGTCATTTCAAGTACCATGGGGTTCATCTGGACCACGCGCTAAAGTGGAATGAGCAAATAGATGGTGCAGCTTCAGTTTTGAGACAATGTCTGATCAATCTATATTTTTTACGTAACAAATGTCCAACACCCTTTCTAAGACAAATATATTACGCACTTGTTAATTCAAAATTAAGCTATGGAATCGTTTGCTGGGGAGGTGCGTATATAAGTGCACTATCAAACCTGTCATGGTACTGCAGAAAAGAATAATAAGAACAATTACTTGTAAAAATCGCTTCCATCACACACTTCCACTTTTTCGCGAGCAGAAAATTTTGCCTTTACGCTATTTATTTGTATATAAAGTATTGAAAAAATTTTACATGCGGAGTGGTAATTTGCTTGGCATAGTGGCAAGACAAAACAAATGGAACTTTCGTATTCAACACAATGTTTTACCCCCGAGGCCATATATTACCACATTCTAGAGAAGTTTTGTTTATTTAGCTCCAAAAACCTTTAACCTTCTTCCACAGAATGTTAAAATGGAAAAAAAGATTACTTTGTTTTTAAGACAAGTCAAAATATTGCTCTTCAAATTGGATGATATTGAAATAATTTTCAAAGGTTCTCATGAAATTGCTCTGTATCCATAAACAGCGTGAATGTGTATTTTTATGTATTATGTATGTGTATTATGTAGTGTAGCAATGATGTAAACCTGGTACATATATTTTTTTATTAATTTTATATTTTGCACGGTAACTTTTGGTTACCACCACGCAGGTATTTATCTTTGGGGTAACCTAGCTTCCATCTATTGTTTAAAATGTTTGAAAAAAAATACTGTACTAAAGCGAAGCAATAAATTATTATTATTATTATATTATTTACTGCAGCATCGAATTCTGATATTAATATGGAATATCCGTTTTCATCTTCATCCTCAAGTATCCTGCTATTCAGTGCTTTGGGACTGTAAAGTTTCTTCAGGTCCTCTTTCCATCTCTTTACTTTGTCCTCAGTTTCAATAAGAATTTCATTTGCTTCACTACGAATGGCATTACCCTTGATTGTATGTTCTTTAAAGTGACTCCTTATAGTTCTGTAAGCAGCTTCGATTTTTTCCTGGAGAATATTGTCTTCCATCACTTTTCATAAATCCTTCATCCATTCTTATATGCATTTACGGCTGATCTCATTTCTTAGCATTTTATATATCTTCTGTCCATATTCTGATTTCGAGTTTTTGTGCTTTCTTCATTCCTCTATTTGGTCCAGTACTTTCCGTATTATCCACCTTCCGATTTTCTGTTTCTCTCCTCCCTACTTTTTCTTCGGATGTATTTCGTGATCTCTTACCATTTATATTCGATTGATACTAAATCGTTTCCCTTCTCTTCAGCTTGGTCTAGAGTACATTTATAGGCTAATCTGTGTTCTATTACCCACAGCCTTTCCACCTGTCAGCGCTTCTTATCTGATCTGTTAAGTTTTTTAAACTTAAGCTGGCATTTTATCATGGCCAAATTATGGTCACTGTCGATATCCGCACCGCACTCTTACAGTCCTTAATCTTATTTCTAAATCACTGCATTACTAATATCTAGTCACTTTGAAATCTTCTTCTCCCTCCTGGCATTTTCCACGTGTATCTTCTTCGCGGGTGGTTGTCAAATGTGTTTGTGATGACAAGGCCATTTCGTTTGCAGAACTCAATCAGTCTCTCTCCCCTATCGTTACGTATTCCCAAATCATACTTTCCTACTGTCTTACCTTCTTGGCCTTCACCTTCAATAGCATTCCAGTCTCCAAGAATAATTATGTTTTCATCCCCATTCACATTCCTCATCACGTCTTCTAATCCCTCGTACGTAAACCACCACCGTGTCCTTAGGATTTATTTTTTATCTTACCATAATTATCCTTTAACTATACTGAGGTAGCTTTTCATCACATACCGCTACTTTTCCTGAGTATTATACCAACACCTGCGTTTCCATTCGTATATCCAGAGTGGATAATCCTCCCTAGTAGCAAAGGACGTTGCCACAACGTTGTGACAACGTTACAATGGGAAAATATACATGTGCACACAACGTTGATGTTGGTTGTCATAACGTTGGATGCACGTTACCTCCACATCCGAATGTCCCGCAAAACCACGTTGCTGCAACGATGTCAGTGCAACATTGCTGCAACCTTATCGGTGCAACAATGTCAAGGCTACGTGAAAAAAATTCCCTAGCTTTAGCCATCAATGGCATTATCCCATAATTCACATTAATGTTGATAATTTGTCAACAGACGGTTCTTTCCTAGTTACTCAGGTAAAAATGTCTCCCTTAAAACTCCATTTCCCTCTCCACTGACTCTTCCCTGCCCTCTCAAAACAAAAAAAAAGGGAATATACGTTTATATACCATGCATGTTACTGTCACACGATAAAATGTGTAAGTACATTGTATTATCTTACCTAGTAACTACCTGACGACATTAGACCTACGGCTCTAAGCGTCGTTAAGATATTAATTACTACATATCTTGAAAGTCGTATATATAATGCCACTCCCTTGGATTAATGTGACTTCGAGAACTAATTTTTAAATTGTTATTACGTGATAGTTAGAGGAAATACCATCCAATCACGATAACAGTTATCAGGCATTAATTAATGGAAACCTATATTGCTATTACAATGAATTTAAATACAATATTATTGAGAATAAACACGATTTTTTTCAATTCCCACATGCTTGATCACATTCACGTTCACAAGCAGACAACCAACTAGTAAAATAAATTATTCAAAATGAAATATATAATTACGCGTGAAGACAATGTTCACGTGCACGAATGCAAAGAGACGCAGTTTGCCAACCCTGTGGTATAATTATAGATTAAGTATAATTTAAATCATAGCAGGGGTCAACGTTGCATGTATGTTGATTCAACGTCGACTGATAACGTTGTGCTTGGACGTTGATACAACGTTGTGACAACGTCCTCTGCTACTAGGGCTATAGCTGCCGCTCAAGAAGTCCCCTTATATGGAACATTTCATTTCGCTGATACCTAAAACATCTAGATCCATTCTTCTAATACCCATTTTCACGTTTTTAAGTCGTACACTGCCCCGAAGCAATCATACATTCTAGGTACCAATTCTAAAATGCTATTTATTGTTCTTGACTGATGTACCCTCTCAAGTAGTCCCAGCCCGGAGATCCGAATGAGGGGGACTAGTTTACCCCCAGAACTTTTTACTCGAGAGAATTCCATCGCGTCTTTTATAATAACAATAATTTTTCTATAGGTAACAGATTCCGTCAATTATTCATATTTAATATATTTAGACAACACACACAACCATGCCCTGGATGGGGAAAACCACCCAGGCGGGACTCGAACCCGCGACCTTCGAGGTGGTAGGCGAGAACGTTACCCCACCACCACCTAAGCCGTAGACGTCAAACTTCAAAGAAATAGTTGTAGAGCTGCTTCTCCTCGGGATAATAAGCTGGTGGTTATCCGTTGCCTTCCACCTAAGCAGTACTACAGCCGTTTGGAAAAATACCTTACCACGCCTATGGTGTAATGAGTGTCGCAGTACCGACCCACATACCACCCATCCGCCTCTACTCATCTGAAGGAGGGCTGCTGCCCCCTCCTCCGGGTTGCTGGCTGCCGATTAGTTGGCGGCACCCATTCGCCAGGTCACGGCATCTTCACGGGTTTCCGTGGAATTTTTGAGCCATCTTACCCAAGGATGTCCCCCTACACCATCTAGATACCACCCCTTTTTGTCCACGAATGCTTATTTCGCAGCTAACCTCTACATGTAACGGTTGACCCACCATCTGCAACCCGGTGGGCGCACTCGGTAGCGGTAAGCTAGCCCCGAAATAAATGTACAATTATATTTTTACATAAATTTACGAGGAAATGCAAAAATGGATTTGTATTTGTTTTATGAATGAATTTGTGAGAATGAGGTAATGAAAACGAACTGGGATTATAATATTTTGAAAACAGGATTCGAATTCGAGATTCAGAAATTGAGATTCGATAAGAGATTCGGATAAAAGATTTGGGTCAGTTAAATTTTGGATTATACCCATCAATCACCATTAAAGCTCCAGGAATAACTCACGTCAGTTTTAGCTCAATTCAAAAGGGCGGATTGAACCACCAATTAAGAAGCTGTTCGAAGAGCTGAAAAAAAAGATGATTCATGAAAAACACTTGGCGGATGGGAAGGGAAAAACTTATTTAGCGCACTCTCCGACAGTCTCCTGAAAACCAGTATGAAATCAATGAATGGGAAGAATTCCCGCGGAAGTCCAAGAATTGAATACGCCAGACATTCATTAAGGATTTTAAATTAAGGGATTGTGAAAGAATAAAACGTTAAGCTGTAAAGTATGAAATAGATAGCTGCAGTATACCGATCTTCGGTTTGATGACTGCTGATATTGATGCAGATAATTTGAGAGATTGGATTTAAAGTTAAATACGTTGCATGCATGAGTACTATTTGGGTTGCAGTCCTTTAGCATATAATGGTTACACAATGCCATGACATAAGTTTCCCAGTTTAATCAGGACTACTCCCGCAAAGTTGAAGATCTTAGCAATACAAAAATTTCAAAATGACGATTTCCAAATGTTAATATTGCCGTGGCTATCAGGCGCGTCTAGGAAAGAATATGGGTGAAATGTTGGCAGAAGGAGGCACAGCTCTTCTCTCTTTTCCTGGAAGTGGAGAAGAATGTTTGTGGGATCACAGTGGCACATAGAGACTGTGGCCCCGTATAAACAAACGCCAGGTTTTACTTCGCATCCAAAGTTTCATTTGAGCCGTTGAGAGCAAAACGGTGTAAGTTATTTCTTTCGTGTTTTAGTTGGGCGCATACATAAGCTTTCCTCCACGTGTGCTCTGTATTTTGAATGAGTAGTTGGAGTCTAGCTTCAGGTTATTTCCGCTATAAAATAGCACTTAGGGCTTAATGTTTTATTCATTTCACTATCAGCCTCATTTTTAAGAAACAGATTTTCTTCTAAAACCATGGACGCGGTCAATGGAACATTTATTAGTACCTACCTACTTAGTAAACTCTTGAGCATTTCAGGAGTAAGGAGACATGCGAGAGTTAGTACTCTCATGAATAATTCAGCTCTACACAGCCATTCTACTGACAAAGGAAGAATTCAATTGTCCTTGCATTTGGATTTCGATGAATTTTTGCCAGCAGGTAGTTCTACAATGTAGATTTACGAATCTCCCCTCTTCTGAGGTTATACACTCAGCAGTTTAAGCAAAAAACAAGCTCAAATATTTTTATTTCCATAGTAAAACAAGGACACAATACACATTAGGAAACAATACACATTAGGAAGCAATTTAGAGGTTACGAAGGAATTTATTGACAACTTGGAATACCTATCTTTAATATAATGTACTTTTCAATTGGTCTCTTCTTGAATTAGAGGTTAAGAAGTTGGCTATCAGAGCGATTGCTCTAGGTACAATTCCGGGACTGGATGTTATTTTTTTTCCATTTGCTGATTTATTTTTTGACGTATCCAAATGATAAACATTTTAAATCTGTCTCACCGAAACGCGTTAAACCAATATCATATTATTTTCACACACAAAATCATACCTCTAATCTCACCACGCCGTGAAAACCTCCATTCCTTCCTTCAGGTTAATTCCTGAATGATATTATGAGAGCTTATGAAATAATCTGGCTCGATAAGCCAGCCATGCAAATAACCATGAGCAACAAAGTCGTACTTCGACGCTGAATTTAAAGTGTTTAATGTTTGCGAAACAAAACAGCGAATAAAAATTATAGCAGCAGAGTCTCTGGACAAATAACTAGACCCATCGCATCGAGAGTTGACAGATTTATTCCTAGGCTACTTCGTACTAGCCTACTTAGGTGCAATTCTACGGTTTATAATGAGAGAAAAAATATTTTAGCTCGTTTTTTTAAGTTAATGAGTATATAACCCACAAAGTGGTGTGATTAATAAGTCACTATACTTGAGGTGACCAGACTTCTGATCCACTAAACCGGGACAAGCTTTTGGTTTTCCTGCGGCATAGACAAACCTCGATGCATGCTTCTCTCATCTAGTGAAACGGAAAAATTGTCACTCTTTTCAGTCCAATACTACTCAATTTTTCTCAACCTCAATTGGTACAACTTCCTTAAGAACTTAGAATATTATTATATAGGAAGGAATATGCATCCAGCGTTTACTAAGTCGATAGTATAATGTATGAAATCAAATATCAGGGGAAAACATTAATTTATTTTAATGAAAGTAAATGACAAATATTTTTTTCTCCTTTTAAACGAGATTGTTATTTTAGTGTAGAAATAAAATTTGAAGACGGGTGCAAAACATTATTTATTTTTAGTCTTTCGGGACACCAGGGCAAAAACCTGAAAGCCGGTACTGGGCCGGCCAAATCAGTACGTATAGTTACCTAAACTATTCTAGGACTCCCTGCCCTAGAGGGGGATGCCAACCTCCGTCAAATCCAAGACCGGGCTATTGGATTCTACTATTATAATCTACTTGCTGAGAAACTTATTTACTAGACTAAAAACTACAGTAAATACGGCTTTTAATTGTTCGCAGAAAACACTGAAAATTTTTACCTGCCCGCTGGGCGATCTATTCCCCCAATTTTATATTTATAGTACCATCGCGAAAGATTTTACTCGACAATATGGGAAGTTAATAAGATTAGTTTTGACGTATTAGAAACGTAACGAGGCTGAACAAATGAGTGGGAGGCTGACAAAGTAGATATTTCATGGCGCAGCTACCTGCAATGTAGACTTTGAGGGCTCCGAATCTAGCCCGGGCATATCCAGGACAAAATGATGAATTTCATCCTCGCTTGGTGTTTGAAAACGGGGACTCCCTTAGCGAGCGAATGAATCATTTCAAGTCCTTTGAAGTGACGCAAATCCCGTGGGTACTTTTTCTCAAAAGGAAATGCGATAAATAACTACTCACTATCAAGTTGGCAGGTATTTGATAGAAAGTCGGTGGGTTATTTGGTGAGGCGACCACCAATTTTGGCAATTTGCGCCATTTTAAGATAGGTGGATTGATTGGTAAGGTAATGGTTATGTGGGGAAAGGAGTAAGGGTGGAGAGAAACTCAAAAGGCGATGCTCACACCTTAACGTCCCATCCGACGGGTATCTTCATGTGCTCTCCGCATAACAACCAAGTCGGGATCGTGGTTTCACTGAAAAATCTACGCCACCGCCGGGATTCGAGCCTGGGCCATCGGGATGGGAAACCAGAATTCTAGCCACGGGACAATAAGGGCTGCTGTTATTAATAGTTTCTTCCGGATTTAGATGGAGAATCGAACTTCTGAATTCATTACTCAAAAGAGGATCGGGTAGGTGTGTTAGCTAGAGTATTGACTTTGAATCCCGAGAAACCGGTTTCGAGTCCCGGTGGTAGCATAGATTTTCCAATGAAGTCTCAAGCCTTGCATGGGTGCTTTGTAGAGAGCACTTCAAGTATTGCACTCGGTCCGTCGAATGACACGAGAAACTGCAGACTTTAAGAGCAGGATTATACCGACGCCTGGTTTCCCTCCCGCCATTCCTTCATCTCTAAACAAAATGCCCCTAGTGCAATATGAAAAAAACATTCGGTATATCCAAATGACCTCTTATTTGGTAGACCGCGATTTCAACGCTAAAGCGTAATTTTCTAGACAATACAAGTTCTCTTGGAAATTTCGCTTCAGCGTTGAAAAAAGGGTTGGCCTTATTCACAATCGTGTAAAATACCAAGGTTTCTTTTTTCATATTGCTTAAATTCCACAAAGTAGAGCCAGAAACCTTTGAATATACTCCTTACACAAGCCTTACCTCAATCAGGGCTGCCAACTCTAGCCCGCTGGAAATGAGGACATTTTGGTAAAAAAATGAGAACATTTGAGGATGTCTATCCCTAATACACCACGATTATGCTTTTTGTTTTTACTGCTTGGTTGTAGATTTGGATTTTTTTGTTCCTCAACTGTACCATGGCTGTTGCGACCAATTCCACCGCCGCGGTTACCCAATTTACTAAGGATGAGGAGGTTTTAAATTTTGAAAGCCAAAATTCCGGACGTGTATAAATTCCTCCCGCACCGTCTGCATCGCATGAGGACACGTCCTGGGTAATGAGAACGGTTTGCAGCCCTTTCCTCAGCGGCACAAACGACCGGTCATCGCCCTCTATGACCAACCAGCCAACCAATGTATAGCCTGTAATTCAAGTAACCCAAGAAGCTAGTACATTTCTTGCAATCACGCATCTACGTTAACCGGTTTGCATTGGATTAGAAAGTGCCGGCGTTTTTCCAGGCGGCATTATCTCTTGATTAATGGCCAGTTGGACAAACAGTTAGTAGTGAGCGATAGTGGTGAGAACTATAAAGTCAATAGACCTCATTATTTAATTCGAATTGCAGGTTAAGCATGGTGAAAATAATTCGCTTGGCATTATTCGAATTAGTTATTTATTCCGATCGATTCCAATGTCCAGACGTCATTACCACAGTAAATTTCTAGTTGATGGTACCTTAAAATGCTACGTCAGAAATGCTATTCAATTTGAGAGGCCGGGAAAGTGTCAGCAGCGCGTTTTATGACAACGTTTACGATCCAAACAAATCTGGATCAAAATACGTTGATACTGTGCGCACCTCATCGGAGAAACCGTTCTAAACAACTGCATTAACAAATTTATCAGCTGAAGAACAATATAATAAATTATTTGAAAGTGAGCAAGCCATTCAATTTAATTTTATTGCTTTTATGTCAGATAGTATATCTAAAAATGTAAAGTTAAAAGATATATTTGAAGAAATGTTCCTCTCTCGTAAGAGCTTTATGTCACTCATTTAAGAGCCTTAAGAGTATAATAAATTTGACGTGAATAACAGAGTGAACAATAGAAGTTGACAACGAAGGCTTGCGACATTGGGAAACCTGACTGTCAAACGCGGAGACAACCTTACTTCCCCGTGCGGAGCTAGTTTGTAGTCAATGGATTCATCCACCGAAAAGGACCTTCTGCGCAACTGCCACCATGTTTTGCTACCACTATGCGTATGGGTTATATATTAGGGCTCGTTGTAAGGTTTACTGCCGTGTACACTATTCAAATATAAGGAATAAATTCCATGCATGCTCCCCATTTAAGTCATTCCATTCATTGTATGGCCACCCAAAGTTATATAGGATTCATGTGCTCGTTCCTCATAATGCTCGGCAAGCACACCCACCACATTCCCGTTCATTATGTCAAGAAAACGTTTTGCCAAATGCTGTTTTCTCGTCGCTTTACTCAATACAGTTATAAATCAGCCGTAATTGAGTAAGAATTTCCATATTCTCGGACGCAAATGTTCGCGGGCGTGATCCCCGCTAGGATATTTCGCCTCCCATTAATCAAACTCAGCCTGCAGCCTGGCCACTTGCAAATAACCAGATATATGACCAAATACGGCGCAGTAATGATTGGCAAATCTGTAATAATTTATACAGGAAATATTTTTTATTTATAGGATAATTAGGATAGGATAAGATAGTAAATAAGGAAGGGATAATATGAGATAGGATAGGAAATTAGGATAGGATAAAAGAGGAAATAACATTGGAAATAAGGATAGGATAAGTTTCTTCACTGTTTTCTCCATCGTGGATTCTAGCTGTTTTGAATAATTTTAAGAGCCTGACAGCTCTTCTCCCTGCTTCATGTGATTACGTACATTTTTGAGGGGTTAAATGTCATAGGATGGATGAATTTAATGACGTAACATAATTTGAACCGTATTTCAAAAGTTCCAAGAGTGACATTCGTTCAGCGCAAGGATTACAGATCATTCAGAAAGAACGTCATAAATTTTCAGTTTCGTGACATTGTAAAGAGAAAATAATGTTGTCCACGATCACATCCCTAATCTCCACTTGAGTGCCACTTGGAGAGCACTTGAAGTACAGCACTCTCCTCCACACCCTGAAATCTCACCCATGCCAATTTGGAAGCGTAGCGGGAGAGGGAAAATAATTTTCTCGCCGAAAACTCGCGTCTAGAAGCAAACTCTTTCCAATCTCAGGTGAGACAAATAAGTATGCATGAAAACAAATATTTTTGATGAACAACTAATAAAAGCAGATATTTTTCACAACAGCAACCAAATTATAAACGAATAATCAAAGATTCAGCCGTTTTTAATCCTTTCCTATCTATCTGGCGAAAATGACCTCAGCTGCCGGTCGCCCTCCCTAATAATTACAACTACTCCTCAGAATCAGCGCAACTCTTAATAATTGCAGTTTGATGAGATTAGTGTTAGGTACAATTTATATGACCTCGGAGATTTTCCAATCCGGATTTACTTTCAGCCGGGAGGGGCTGATCAGTGGACCTCTCTTTTGGCTTAAACATGTTAAGAACTACTCGGACTAAACGACAGGTTTCGAGTATAACGGATTTCAATTGGTTTTAATGATGTGGTCTGCATTTGTTTTTCTTTCCGTAATATTATTTTGGCAACCAACAACACGATGGCACAGGGAAATATGGAAGCTATTAAAATGCGCCATCGGCCATATTTAATGGATTAGTTGGATGGTTGGATAATCAAATGGATCATAAACATAAGCATTAGTGGCGGCATTAGTGCGGTACGAGGGAGCCTAGTGGGTAGAGCGCTTGGCTACTGATCGTAGGATCCCGGGTTCAAATCCCCGGGTGAAGCCCTTGGACGCCCGCGAACAAAAATCCGCGAAAAAAATCGGAGTGCGAAGTGGCCGAGGGAAAGGAACTGGCCCCCCTACCCTGAATGTGTGAAATTCACACGCCTGTGGCTTTGTCCGGGGTGAGCTCTACCCTCATCTATCCAAACCCCGTCCTGTAAAACTTAGACTAACCCATAGAGTGAGTGAATATTAAGTGAATATTATTTTAAGATTTTGATGAATCAACCCGGTTTCAGTAATAATATTTATAATATTTTAACTCTCTGTAATTTATGAATTTTGATGTATTAAATTGCCTGTGGTATGTATTTAGATAGTTTTCTGCATCTTCTTTGTTTGTATTATGTTCGTATGGGAACTTGTTTCAATATAGGCTGTACCTTCAAGGAATTTAGGGATTAGCATATCCAGTTTATTTCGATTGATAGTTTCATCTATTTGAATTGTTAAATTGTAATATCTTCTATAGTGCCTATTAACTACTGTGGGCTTTAGCTTGCAATCATATTAATTATCATTATTGTTAGATGTGATCTATAAGTTAAGGTAGGTTTACACGGAATATGGAATAGCTATACTAATATTTTACAGTCGTGGGCCCTTGTCTCCCTCTCCCTTTTCTACCTTCGATTTCTTTCTGAGCAACCACCTGACGCGATGGAAACACCGGTCTCGATAAGTCATCGAAGTTAAGCATCGTTGGGCTCGGCTGGAATTTGGAGGGTTGATCATCATATTCCTCCGAGTGCTTTTGCCCCTGTCTGCACGTGGCAGACAGTTAGTGTGAAATGACTTGAACCGTCAAAGAACGTTGAACGGAAACACTACTACTCCATTTCCTTCTGCAGCTCGGCATACGTCTTACCCCTCTTCACCCTATACCCAAAGCCAATTCTCTTTCTTCCCTTTCCTACTAACCCAACGTCTTCACCTCTATCACGACCTTCAGTATTACTTCGCATCTCATTACCCGTTCCTTAAGCACCATACCAAGCACTTCCTCGTTCACCTTCCTTTCCGTCCATTTCTCCATTCTCCTCCACACCCACGTCTCAAACGCCTGAAGCCTAATCTCATCCTTTACCATAAAGTCCCCATTCCTGCACTGCACTACGATGCACTCCATTTCAGACTCTTCGCCTGTCTTTACATTCTATGCAAGATCCCTATCATTAATTCTCTCCTTTAAGAGAACATAAGATTATATTATTTGCTCAAGGAAAATTTCCTTTGGAGCATGATTATACAATAACAACTCAGAAAGACCTGGAAAGAACAGGAAAACAATCACATTCAAAGTAATAAATCAGTCAATCAATCACATTTAAGGTAATACATTCAAAGTATCTACTCACAGCTTACAAAAAAAATACAAATACAGTTTGTATGCATATGAGTGATCACACCAAGACAAAATATTCATTCAATCGCTTCATACAAAATGCCTCTTTTAGTGTAGTGTATTAGTGAAGGAATTATATAAATAGAAGAGTGAAAATATTTGAATCACCATATCAATAAGCATTTAACAAATGCTCGAATTAGAAAATGATTAACGACCATCTTCGATTTCCACTGAGTTAATCAACGGCTGAATTCATTATTTTTTGGCATCAGTGGCATTATTGATTATTTATTTTAAAATAATTTGTACGTAGAGTGGTGAAATGGCGATAGCAGCTCGCTAAGCTATGAAATCTCAGAATTTATGTGATTCACATACCGACATTATCAGCCCAGAGTAAAAATAAAACACTAAGTCAATCACAGTCAGCTCAACGCCATTCGAAATCTCAAGTAATTCAGTTCGGATAAATATGCATTGAAAACGTAAATTTCCACTCAAATTCCGTTACGTATCTCTCATTTGAAACATTTTATTTAAGTTATTGCTCCTCCGATTGTAGCGCTATCGGGAGAAGGAGCAGATTTTCTCGCCGATAACACTCTTGAAAACACAAACTCTTTCCAAGCTCGGGTGAGAAAAATGAGGAAAACGAACGAAACACACGTATTATCAATCATAAACTTAACTTATCAATATATTTTACAAATCACAAAATAGAACCAAAACAATTACAATAATTTACCCATAGGTCGAGTGCCAGGCGACCGTAATGAAAGTTTCCAGTCGGAAAATAGTTTAAGTTTAACAAGTACGAGAGGTTTAGCTTCTCTCTTAAGTACAAAAGTGACTTAGTCAGCAGGCTCACACAACGGTGTTACCCGGTCGGCGTCTCGGAAGCAATAGAGGGCGAGCTTAGACACGAGTCAGCTGAGGAGGGGGTCTGTCGACAAGGACGAAGGTGGAATGGGTAAGGTCAGGAGGTTGGCGATTGGTAGCCTTGGAGGGGAGGAAATAATGGGATGGGTGATAGATAGGGTGGCAGTTTTTAATTGGAGCGCCAGGAACTGTTTTCTGGCGTCGGCCGCAGAATACAGGATCACAGCCTTTTTGCCTTGGTCAGGATGACCGCATTTTTGGTATCCTTCCTCACTTTACTGGCTATAAAAACGGTGCAGGACCTGGCGAGGGAACGGCGCGGCTGAACGGCGCGGCTGAACGGCGCGGCTGAACGTCGTGGCAGAAGTCGCTGGCAGTAGTCGCTGCATTTTGTAGTCGTAGGCATTTTGGCCGTCGTTGGCGCACATGTCGTTAGCGCGCATGTCGTTCGGGCAAGTCCTTCGGCTAAGTCCGGAGGATAAACAGTCCGCAGAGGAGAAACTGTCCAAAGAGGAGAATTGCCCAAAAAAAAACAGGGGGGAAAATGCCACATCCACTGGGGGAAATCAGGCACAGAATTGACTCCCGGATGAGGAATGATGATTGAATCAATGACACCTTTTTTCTTGCTAGAGGGACACTTTCACTGAATTCACAAATGCCAGTTTATGGCTTAAGAGGCAATTTACTGAACAATATTGCCAAGATACTGAGCACACACACCCACAGACAAGAACCTCCTCTCCTTTCTGGACCACAAAGGTGGAACAGCTGATAATTCAGTGTAGAAGGATAATCACTAATAAACATCTTGAAGTTAATAACCCAGTTTAGTAACATTTCAGATTCATACAATCTTTCAGTATGACACTGGTTCACACAGCCATAGCCAACCATAGAGGGAGAGACACTCCTCGAAAGTTGCCAAGTGCAGGAAACATGAGAGCAGTATACCACAGCTGTGATTCCAGGCGACAGGTGAAGATTGCAGATAAACATATTAAACAATAGATTTTAAGTATTCAACAGCCTTCAAACAAATGATGAAAGTATATTCTGACTGTCACAAACATGGACCAGTAGAATGATATGATAGCATCTTTGATATCAATTATCATAAATAATTTGGATGTCCAGCTGGCAACATCCAACAAATGAGAAATAAATCTAAGTAACAAAAAACCAACACCCAGTAGACGAAACATCTGACTCGTCAGGTGTAATAAATTAACTAGAAAGAGAATATTGCATAAAACAAAGCAAATATTCTTGAAGGCAGGATTATACAATTGTTTAATGAAAGTAGACTTGTATTCATTGAAAGTAATAGTATGCAATTGTGTGACATCAGTTAAATATACTTTAGAAAATTATAATAATCATACATATATACCAATATTATTTTATATTCAAAGCTCACCCTAGTAATAATAATATTATAGATAATTAAAGTATAACAATATCATTGTGTATTTCAAGTTCACCCTAGTATTAACAATATTAATGATAATTCAAGTATAACAATAATTCTGTATTCCAAGTTCACCCTAGTATTAATAATATTAATGATTAATTCAAAATTTGTGAGTGGATCCCCCATATTCATGAACCTTAAAAACTAAGTACATGGTTTTATGCAACCACTTGGGTTGCACTGTTAAGCATAAACACAGTCATTGAAGAAGTTGGGTTGATAGAACGACTCAGGATGAGAGGTCAATCAATTTCATGGACCTTAAAACTAATTAAATTTTTTCGTACAACCAATTGGGTTGTACTGTTAAGCATTGATAACTCAATGAAGGAATTTGGGTTGATAGAAATGACTCAGGATAAGATTGGAGTCATTTTAATGACAAATTAGATTGATATCTCTCCAATGTCACTACCCATATGTAAGAAATTGTTTTCCATGAAAAAACAGCAAAAAATGGAAAATTAATTTGGGTAAGATGAGAGATTCAATCAGTTCTCGGGCCAGGTTAAGTCAAACGTGTTAGAAAAAGCTAATAAATAGAAAAATAATTTAGTGGCCACCGTCATGGATTATTCAATTCAAAATTTGTTGGGGGTTGGAACCCCAGACCAGCTAAGCATGATACAAGAGCTGGGTGCTGTTTGCGACAATCAATATAATTGCCGGGCGATGGGATCGCACCCCCTACGCCAGATACATGACCTAACAACCCAATATTCAACATACATAACCTGACTACAGAAATTAGATAGCCAGGTAGAGACAGAAAATGATAATGTGTGCAATTACACAGTTAATCACCATAAAGAAAGCACTAATCACCCTGGGAGGACAATGGATATAATCACTGTCGATGTCACACACATGAATCTTAACAGCCATTGACCCTCCGCAACTTATCTGGAAGCGAGTCACCTCGGGAATGTTCCTGGCTGTTCTCCCCACATCCCATTCCAATCAGACCATTCGTCCTCCAACAGATTTCACAATTTGCACACTTTGAGAGGAAGACAACATTAAGTATGGTGATCACTGTGTTCACATTATTAAGTATTAGTATAATAATATATTAATAGAATAGTACATATTGATCAACTAAAAGGCAACAAATAACAGTGTGTTTAAATAGAATCATAGTATTTCATTGAGTTAATTTGAAAAATGCAATAGTCACACCATATTGAGCTAATGAGAATTCACAGAGTCACGATGATAAATTTTTAACTGAGAGACATGGCATATTTTTTCTTTATCATGTGATAGCTCAAGAACAACTGTTACAGGAGAGACAAATTTTTTAATAATGAAAGGACCTTCCCAAAGAGGCATTAGCTTGGCTGTTCTCTTGTCTGCCTTTGAGCTAATAGGATGATTTTTACAAAGAACTAAATCTCCAGGGGCAAAATTTACTGGAGAGTGGAGTTTGTTAAAAGCCTCCCCATGTTTTGCCCTTGCCTTTTTGAGATTGACGACCACTTGTTGCAAGTAGGCTTTCCTCTGATCATCCTTAATTTTATCCTCGAACAGCTCAATAGGAATTGACCACTGATTTGTAAGAGGATGTGGCAGTTGTCTACCAAACATTATTTTGGCAGGAGATTGGCCAGTGCTACCCTGTATAGCAGTATTGAAAGCAAAGTTTAGATCATAGAGGAAAAGGTCCCATGTAGAGTGAACATTGTTACATAAAATTGTCAAGGCAGATTTTAAATTTCGATGAAGTCTTTCGACTTGGTTAGCACAAGGGTAATATGGAGATGTGAAAACTTGTTTTATACCAAGTTGTAAACACATCTCCCTAAGCAGGTGTGACTTAAAAACTGAAGCATTATCAGAGACCAGATATTTTGGAAAACCAAACTTGGAGAAAACTCTTTGAGTGAGGACAGACACAACAGCACCAGCTGTAGCCTTTCGTACAGGCTCCATTATACAAAATTTAGAGAACCCATCAATCAGTGTTAAAATATACTGATTACTACCCTTTGTGGATGGAAATGGGCCGACAAAATCGATATAAATTCTTTCCCAGACATCAGAAGGGATGTTAGAAGATAACATGCCAGGCGAAGAACAATTTCTAGGTTTACATGTCTGACATAAGTGGCAATTTCTGACCATGTCAAAAATTTCCCTTTTCATATCCTTCCACCAATATTCCCTGCTAATTTTCTCATAAGTTTTGGACATTCCCAGGTGAGCGCCAAAACTAGAGCAATGAAAATATTGGAATATCATTGGTCGAAGCACGACAGGTAAAACAACCTTCCCTCTAAGAGTTTTTGAATTGCCAAAACATAGCAGCTGGTTCTTAACAAAATAATTTGCACAAGACAAGGGATCTTTCTGCAATTTCTGGAGAACCTCCCTCAGAGTAGGATCTGACCTTTGATGGTCTCTAATATTAACAAATGATAAAGGAACATTATTCAATACACAAGCCATTGGTGGAAATAGATCATCACCAACTTTAGATGAATCAATATCACTAGCAACATTATCACTAGACACAGGAACGACACGAGAAAGGCAATCAGCTACATTATTGGCAGTTCCCCGTACATGATGGATGGTGAACTTATAAGAAGAGAGTTTAAGAACCATTCTACCCAACTTTCCCAGCTGTTTGGGATGTGAAAATAACCAAGACAATGCACCATTATCAGTATACAAATGAAAAGGTTTTACTTGAAGGTACACATTGAATTTCTCGACACCCCAGCATATAGCCATACATTCCAACTCGTAAGTCGAAAACTTTCTTTCATGGTCCAATAATGCTTTACTAGCGAATGCCACAGGTATGAAATCACCGTTTACTTTATGGTTTAACACTGCAGCTAATGCGAGGCTACTAGCATCAACAAATAAGTGAAATTCATCCTCGAAACGAGGGAAAGACAGCACCGGGGGCTCAATCAAAGCTTGCTTTAACTGAATAAAAGCTTCATTCTCTGCCGTTGACCAGTGAAAGGGAACATTCTTACGTTTAAGGCGATTTAAAGGAATAGAAATTTCAGAATACCTTGGAATGAACTTGGAATAGAAACCACATAACCCCAGAAATCTCGCTACTTCCTTCAAACTCTTTGGAGCAGGGAATTTTTCGATTGGCTTAACTCTATCAGGATCAACTTGAAGTTTTCCATGGGATATCAAGTGGCCCAGGAAGGTGAGAGACGTAGTGCCAAGTTTAACCTTCTCCTCACATACAGTAAGTCCAGCCAAACGAAGTCTCTTAAGGACAGCATCGACGTGATTAATATGATCCCTGGAATTTTTTGAATAGATACACAAATCATCGATATAAGGATACACACAAGAATACTTTAGATCTCCCAGTACCTCGTTAATTAAGCGAGTGAATACTTGGGGAGAATTGGCAAACCCAAATGGCAAACGAGTATATTGATATATCCCGAACGGTGTGACAAAAGCAGTATATTTCTTCGAATTTTCAGACATAGGAATTTGGTGAAAAGCAGAATTAAGATCAAGTATGGTAAAGTATTTTGCGTCAGCTAAATATTGAAATGCATGTTCGACCGACGGAGTGGGATAACCGTCTATTTGAACCTGCTTATTAAGCTTACGATAATCCACAACTAACCTCTCCGTACCATCCTTCTTGGGAATTAAAAATGCTGGAGAAGACCAATTTGAGTTAGAATTCTCAATAATTCCCTTGTCGAGCAGCGACTGCACATGTTTTTTCATGATCTGTGCCTTAACGGGAGATAAAGAGAACGGATGACTCCGAATCGGGTTACAGTCAGTTAATTCTATTTCGTAAGTCATAAGCGATGTGGTCCCCAAATCGTGGGTCATGACATCGGGATATTGCGACAACAAATATTTTAACTCACTTATCAAATTATCCGAAGAATTAGATCCATTTTCAATGAGAAAAGGATTGCTGCAAGAATCTGTCGACCGACTGCTGCTTGGCACTTCGGGATACGCACTCGATGCGCAATTGTCAACTGAATAAGCGATAAAATTTAACTTAGTAGCGGGAGACGTTTCAAAAGAGACAGCTTTCGGATGAACAATCATATTAGATTTACGAATAAAATCAAGGCCTAGAAGAATTGGAAATGGAATATTGGCTACATAAAATGTATGCTGCCAGGAAAATTTGTCGATTTGCACCTTAAGTTGGATCGACATCCTTAATTGAAAAGGTTGACCAGAAACTGTCAATAGCTCGATAGAGTCGGAAGACTTTTGAGTTTTGCCACCGCGAATTTTAAGAGTTTTGAAGAACTTTTCGTCGCAAATAGAAACGGAACAACCAGTATCAATGAGGGCATTGCAAGAAACAGACTGAAGTTTTATCGGAAGAAGGGGCAAATTACTGTTACAATTTTGACGTACGCTCATGAAACTCACGGCTGGTTGGCGTGTTTCACGGGCTTTCTTCCGACATTCCCTTGCATGATGCCCAATTTTACGACAATACGAACAAATTATTTGCCTTGCGGCAACTGGGGAGACATTAGGAGAAATACTATGAAATGTATTGGCGTACTCGGCACAATCTATCAATTGCTTTGACGCCTGGGTTATGACAGAGTCTAGCTCCTCAAAGGTCGTGGGCTGGCGAGCGAACATTACAGCGGATTTCGTGAGAGGATTTAACCCTTGAATAATTAACCGAACGGTTTGGCACTCGGTGAACTCTAACGCCAACACTTGAATCGCGTTGCGAACAGAACATACGAAATCATTAGGGGTTTCACGGGGGAACTGAAATCTCTTTACTTTAGTGGTAACAAGACGGTCAAACTCTCGATCACTTACAATTCTTCCCCAAACTCGTTTGGTAATTTCGGCCCACGAAAGATTCTGATTTAACATAGAGAGCCAAAACTGATGAGAACTAGCTGGCAGCTTGGTAATGACTAAATACAACAACGTAGACAAAGGAACTAGCGAAAGAGAGACAATTTCTGTCAGTTTCAACATGAAATTATACCAATTTTCTGTATTAGAAACCTCAAATGGTGGAAAATCAGCCATCAGCTGCTTCACTATGACCAGACCTTCAGACAGCGGCAGAACAGGTTGCATTGGGACTCGCGGTGCGACATGGGTTGGATTCCGCTCGTTCACCTGGCCTCGGGGATACACATTGGGTGTGGATTCCACCGAAACACTAGAATTTTCAAGAGTAAGCTCAGATCCCCCATTAGATCTAGCACGCCTGTCCTCGGCCGTGGTCAAGTAAGCCCTTGCGTACTGATCGACTGAATCACCAGGCATACTGACGAAACTCCACTCAAATTGCCGGAAGATAAGACGAAAAAACTTCGTCACACAAGAATTCACACACTAAACTCCGACAGGAATTTACAATGACCTATTCTAGGGCCTCGAACTGGAAACCAGGAACACGAAATAAATTACGAAAACCCTTGCCGATTTAGATTGCCGTTAGCGGCAGAGACAAAACTTCCGTGAAGGAAGAAAATGAAATACCAGAAATAATTACGATCACAGATCCTCATACAACACTCACCAACTGCGTTGGAAAGACAGGAAAAGAACAACCACGCTCTGCTACCAGTTTGTAGCGCTATCGGGAGAAGGAGCAGATTTTCTCGCCGATAACACTCTTGAAAACACAAACTCTTTCCAAGCTCGGGTGAGAAAAATGAGGAAAACGAACGAAACACACGTATTATCAATCATAAACTTAACTTATCAATATATTTTACAAATCACAAAATAGAACCAAAACAATTACAATAATTTACCCATAGGTCGAGTGCCAGGCGACCGTAATGAAAGTTTCCAGTCGGAAAATAGTTTAAGTTTAACAAGTACGAGAGGTTTAGCTTCTCTCTTAAGTACAAAAGTGACTTAGTCAGCAGGCTCACACAACGGTGTTACCCGGTCGGCGTCTCGGAAGCAATAGAGGGCGAGCTTAGACACGAGTCAGCTGAGGAGGGGGTCTGTCGACAAGGACGAAGGTGGAATGGGTAAGGTCTGGAAGTTGGCGATTGGTAGCCTTGGAGGGAAGGAAATAATGGGATGGGTGATAGATAGGGTGGAAGTTTTTAATTGGTGCGCCAAGAACTGTTTTCTGGCTTCGGCCGCAGAATACAGGATCACAGCCTTTGTGCCTTGGTCAGGATGACCGCATTTTTGGTATCCTTCCTCACTTTACTGGCTATAAAAACGGTGCAGGACCTGGTGAGGGAACGGCGCGGCGGAACGGCGCGGCGGAACGGCGTGGCAGAAGTCGTGGCAGAAGTCGCTGGCAGTAGTCGCTGCATTTTGTAGTCGTAGGCATTTTCGCCGTCGTTGGCGCACATGTCGTTAGCGCGCATGTCGTTCGGGCAAGTCCTTCGGCTAAGTCCGGAGGATAAACAGTCCGCAGAGGAGAAACTGTCCAAAGAGGAGAATTGCCCAAAAAAAAAACAGGGGGGGAAAATGCCACACGATATACAGTATATCAGGCAATGCAGATTCCGCAAACAGTATATGGAATCAGAAGATTTTACAATAGGTAGCTAATATTTTAGAAAGATTCGACGAATCGAGTTTCCGACTTAATTGGATAATTTTAAGAACTTTGGCTTTCCTAACCAGTACGAAGATCACTACGAAACTGATGATTCCTGATTCCAGAGGAAATTTTTGGAGGACCCAACGAACCGGCTGTCGTGTGGCTTTGAAGTCACCATTCACGTAAAGTGTCTTTGTTTGTTTTTTTTATTTCCCCTTAGTACTCTGCAAGGTTGCATAGTGTCCGCGGGCTTCATGATGGATCCAACTTTAATTTAAAATGAAAATTTCATAAATATATGTCTAAATCTTAGGAAGAATATGATGGGACGAGTAGCAGTGTAAACAAAATATTTTAAGTTGGACGCTATTTATAAACCTGAGGACAAATACGGAAATGTGTTAAAATGAATGTCATTGGAATAAAATATATTTCGGTTACTTGATTTGATTGAACATTTAGAGAGTGGAACGACAATTAAGGCCGTTTGTTAAATTATGCAGTTTGCACTGCAAGTAGGTATTTGATGAAAAAAGTACAAAAAGTTTAAAACATGGTTAATGGTAGGTACCTAAATATGAAAAAATGTAATATGAACTCAAATTCAAGAATCAAATTAGGGGGAATATGTCAGTAAGGGAAGGATTTTTTGTACAGTTGTAGAAGGGTAGAGAGAAATCCGACGCCGGCTTTGGCCTGCTCTTAAGCATTTTTTCTATAATAACCAAATTTAAAAAAAGCATACAAATTCAACACGTAAAATTTAAAGCAAACTCATATAAAAGCAAATTCAAATAAATCATGAAAAATGCACTCTATTTAACCATTGTTTTCAATTTTAAACGTTATGGTACTGCTAAGCCATTCGTGCCTTATCAGCAGGTGCCTTTTATAATTTATCAGTAGTGTTTTTATTTATCACTAGTGTCGCGTGGTTGTTAGACGCGGCACCATTAGTGGGAGCGTATCCTGGATTTAATTAAATAATAGAGAGATGGTTTGGCAAAAGTCTTTATTTTAGCACTTTTTCCATTCAGACAAAAAAGGGGGGTCAGGAACCGGGGAGTAGGGAAGAACAATCACTTACGGTGATTCCAACGAGGTCGGAGCAGCCTTCTACCCTCGGCTCGGAACTCGGGCTCACGGAAGCGGAAGGGCTGGGCGTCTCCGAGGGAAGGCGAAGGATTCGACTGAAGTCGGAAGAGCGACCCGCGGCCGAGGAGGAATGGCAGGCTAAGGATTCGACGGATTCGAAGGAGCGACCCGCAGCCAAAGAGGAACGGCAGGCGAAGGATTCGGCGGAAGTCGAAGGAGCGACTTGCGGTCGAAAAGGGATGGCAGGCGAAGGATTCGGCGGAGTCGACGAGCGACCCACAGCCGAAGAGGAACGGCAGGTGAAGGATTTGGCGGAGTTGGTGGAGCGACCCGCCGCCGAAGAGGAACGGCAGGCGAGGGATTCGACCGAGTCGAAGGAGCGACCCGCAGACGAAGAAGAACAGCAGGCGAAGGATTCGGCGGAAGTTGGAGGAGTGACCCGCGGCCGAAGAGGAACGGCAGGTGAAGGATTCGGCGGGGTCGAAGGAGCAACCCGCAGCCGAAGAGGAACGGCAGGCGAGGCATTCGGCGGAATTGAAGGAGCGACCCGCAGCCGAAGAGGAACGGCAGGCGAAGGATTCGGCGGAAGTCGGAGGAGCGACCCGCGGCCGAAGAGGAATGGCAGGCGAGGGATTCGGCGGAAGTTGAAGGAGCGACCCGCGGCCGAAGAGGAACGGCAGGCGAGGGATTCGGCGGAGTCGAAGGAGCGACCCGCAGCCGAAGAGGAACGGCAGGCGAGGGATTCTGCGGAATCGAAGGAGCGACCCGCAGCCGAAGAGGAACGGCAGGCGAAGGATTCGGCGGAAGTCGGAGGAGCGACCCGCGGCCGAAGAGGAATGGCAGGCGAGGGATTCGGCGGAAGTTGAAGGAGCGACCCGCGGCCGAAGAGTAACGGCAGGCGAGGGATTCGGCGGAGTCGAAGGAGCGACCCAGGGATTCGGCGGAGTCGAAGGAGCGACCCGCAGCCGAAAAGGAACGGCAGGCGAAGGATTCGGCGGAAGTCGGAGGAGCGACCCGCGGCCGAAGAGGAATTGCAGGCGAAGGATTCGGCGGAGTCGAAGGAGCGACCCGCAACCGAAGAGGAACGGCAGGCAAGGGATTCGGCGGAGTCGAAGGAGCGACCCGCAGCCGAAGAGGAGCGGCAGGCGAAGGATTCGGCGAAAGTCGTAGGAGCGACCCATGGTCGAAAGGGGATGGCAGGCGAGGGATTTGGCGGAGTCGGAGGAGCGACCCGCAGCCAAAGAGGAATGGCAGGTGTAGCGGTCTGAGGGACTTGAAGACGGAGAGCGTCGGCGAGAGGCAAGCGGTCATTCCCCTGAATGGAAGGGGGACCTCTATGACCGCGAGAGCGACCGTCCTTTTGAGCCTTGTAAAATATAGAAAAGAAACCAGTACCGTGTGGGCTCTGAACGAGACAAGTTGTTTTCCTTAACCATATCCTTCTTCCGCGGACCGGCGCTACATTGGCGCAGTCGGGGGAATCGTTCTTCGATCCGGAAATTTTGCGTGCGGTTCGGCGGCGGCAGCCATGGCGTGTATAGTGATGCCGGTGAAGTTTGGTGGTGCAGGGGACTGGGAAGACTGGGTCTTCCAATTTGAGACGGTAGCGGAGATAAATAAGTGGCCTGAGGAGCAGAAGACGCTCTATCTGAGACTCTGCCTAGTTGGAAACGCTCTCTCTGCGTTTCGTGAGCTTCCAGAGGAAAGCCGGGAGAGTTACGCTAAGGCGCGGGAAGCATTAGGGTGGCGTTTCAACCCAAAGGAAGCGAGTGAAAAGTAAAAGGCGTGATTCATCCAAAGGACGCGCAATCCCGGAGAAGACATCGCAACCTTTGCCACGGACCTCGGGCGCCTCGCTCGGCGTGCATACCCTTCTTGGCCCGAGGATGCGAGAAAGGCCGTTTTGCGCGACCGTTTCTTGGATGGACTTGATGGGAACATCCGATTGTGGGTGAAACAGGCGAGACCTGCTTGCCTCGAGGACGCTATCGGCGTTGCCACCGAGATGGAGACTATCCATTTCGTGGAGTCATACACCAGGGGAGTAAATGCACTGACGCCGTCGGCCCTTACCACGGGAACACGAGAAGATGGCGTGGAGAGCCGAGGGTGCGGTCGCGAGGACGAAGTGGAGGCCGTATTAAGACAGAATTCAGAGACAATGAAAGAGGTCTTGGAATTCATGCGAGGAATCGCTGTATCGGGTGGTGACGACCGCGGCCCCGCTCCAGAGTTGCGGCGCTCAACACCCAGGGTGAGGCGTAGCGACCGGCTGCCTTGTTGGATGTGCGGCGAAGAGGGGCACGTGAGAGCAGATTGTACACGCCCTTTCTCCCAGGGAAACGACGGAAGGCCGAGGAGGTGGTAACATTCTCGGCCGGTGACGGAAAATGAACCCGAGATGCTGCTTCACTGCTCGAGGGCGTCGGAGGAGGCGCTGCGAAAGAAATTTGGACGATTTTGTCCGATTCAGTGCCCCTGGTACGAGGATCAGTTTCGGGAATCCCCGCCGAAATGCTCATTGATACGGGAGCGGCGGTGTCCTTGATCTCGGAAGAGATATGGAACCGCACTGACAATTCGGGGAAAATGAAGAAAGACAAGTTGGCACTAGTGACGGCGAATGGGGAGCCATTACGGATTCTCGGGTGGGGAGAAGTGGTACTTCGCATCGGAGGGGAAGAGTTTTCGCATGATGTACTCATCGCCCCTCGCCTACCGAAGGGATATCTCCTGGGTGCCGATTTCCTTCGAGCACATCAGTGTGACGTGGCTTTTCCCCGGAATTGCGTTCTCATCCACGGAAAAGCTGTGCCTTTTCTCTCAGGTGAGGAAAAATGCGAGTTGTGTTGCGCCGTGACTTTGAAAGAGAACGTCGTTCTTCCTCCTATCCACGAAGTGTTAGTGGAGTGTTTGATGAGCTCGGATCCGGGGTTCAAGGACAAATTAGGGATAATAGAGCCAAACCCGAAACTTTTAGAAGGTTATGGCGTGTTCGGTGCAAGAATTTTACATAAAGTGAAAGGTTCCGCGGTGCATATGCTCTTCCTGAATCCATCAGCAGAGACAGTGACTCTATATAAAGACACGAAAGTGGGCGTGTTATGGGAGTGTGATGGAGAAAAAGCGGAAGTGATTAACGAGCCCGCTTATAGTTTGGAGAACGCGTACCTTCCCCCTGCATCTTCTCTCTTTGATTTAGACTGTGCCGAAATAAGTGAAGTGGAAAAGGAAGAACTTAAAATAGTTCTGGATGAGTTTTCGGATGTGTGCTCACGAGGACCCTACGACTTAGGACGTACAAACATCCTGAAACATAAAATAGAGACCAGGGATGTGTCTCCAATTTGGCAACCTCCTAGGAGATTGCCTATTCACAAACGGGAAGTAGTGCGACGAATCGTAGAGGAGATGATGAGGGACGGTATAATCGAGGAATCTTCATCTCCTTGGAGTTCACCGATCGTCCTTGTGAAGAAGAAAGACCGATCGACGCGATTTTGTATTGATTATAGGCGTCTTAATATCGTGACGCGTAAAGACGCTTATCCACTTCCCCGCATGGACGACATTCTCGATTCTCTATCTGGCGCCACAGCTTTCTCCACAATAGATATGACGTCAGGATACTGGCAGTGCGAGGTCGCGGAAAGCGATCGGGAAAAGACAGCCTTTACCACCGGTGATGGTCTCTACCAATTTAAAGTGCTGTCTTTCGGATTGTGCAACGGACCCAGTACTTTCCAAAGACTAATGGACCTAGTGCTTGCGGGTGCCCAGTGGAAGTCCTGTTTGGTGTACTTGGATGACGTCATTATTTTCGGAAGGGATTTTAGAGAGCACATTGTAAGGCTAACAGATGTGTTGGTACGTCTGAGGAAGGCGGGACTTCAAGTTAAGCCTGAGAAGTGCCAAATAATGATACCTACTGTGAAATTTTAAGGCCATGTAGTGTCTAAGAATGGTGTCACGACGGACCCTGGAAAAATTGCCGCGATCACACAATGGTGGTCCCCAGCATCTCTTGAGGAGCTTAGGGCGCTCCTTGGAATGGTGTCTTATTATAGGCGTTTCATAAGGAATTTTTCCCAGTTAGCCTGCCCCCTTCATAAGTTGACCGAGAAGCATGCACCATTCAAATGGAGTACGGAATGCGAAGACGCCTTCCAGACGCTTAAACGAAAGTTAACGTGTGCGCCGATTTCGGCCTTCCCGCGTATGGACTCCGAATTTACGCTCGACTGTGACGCTAGCGGAATGGGTATCGGGGCCGAGCTTAGCCAGAGGCAGGAAGACGAGGAAAGATTGGTGGCCTATTACAGCAGGACGCTCTCACGCGCCGAAAAACAATATTGCGTGACACGGCGTGAACATTTGGCGGTAGTCAACTCTACACGCCACTTTCGACAATATTTGTTGGGAAAACGTTTTGTGGTGCGCACCGACCATAATTCCTTACAATGGTTAAGATCCTTTCGTGAGCCGGAAGGACAAGTTGCTCGCTGGCTCGAGCAATTGCCGGAGTACGACTTTTTGGTGGTGCATCGGCCGGGAATCAAGTACGGGAATGCCGACGGTTATCCCGGTCTGTATGTAAACAATGTGCCTGGGAAGAGGGGGAACCTGATTTGGAAAATGATTTCGGCGGACATCGACGCCGTCCTAGGGGCCCCCAGTGAAAGCGTAAGGGAAAGGCAGAGGAAGGACCCCGTGCTGAGAAGGGTAGTAGATGCACTTGAGGCCGGAATTCGGCCACCCGAAGGGGAGAGAAGGGGTGACTGCTTGGGGGCGAAGGCTTTGTGTGGAGTAGGGGAGTAGGGGGTCCCTGATGTGCAGATAGGGGTAAGGCAGCGAAGAGAAGGCGACTACGTGAGACGCTTAAGAGAGGGTCTCGAGAAGGCTCATGATCTCAATCGGCAGAGGCTGGGGTCGGCTCACCTCATACAGAAAGAGCATTATGTTCACTGGTGTCATGGCACCCCCTTTGATGAAGGGAAGAGAGTGTGGTTCCACGTACCCGCCACAAAAAGCCCCTGGGTTGGCCCCTTCGAAATCATAAAGAGACTGTCCGACGTCACATAAAGGGTGAGAAACAAAGACAATCCTCGACGTCGCCTTGTCGTACATTTTAACGGCCCTAAGAAGTGGGAGGCGAAACCGGGAGACAGCGAGGACAAGGAAGATAGGAACAATGAAGGGGACAGTGGAACAATGGCGGGACCGGGAGAACCCCAAGTACAAGAGGAAAAATCAGCAAACGTTATTGAGAGTGGTTGTAGAATAATCTATATTCCTCCGCCGCTAGAGTCCCAAACGCCGGCGGCGGAAGGCCAGAATTGCAGAAGAGAGGGCACTTGGGACCTGACCACGGTGCTGTATCCCAAAAGGATTACCAAGGAACCTAATAGACTCCAAGTCGGGCTCTAAAGGGCGGAGAAGACCCGAGGGGTCTATTTTTCTTTCTTTCTTGTCTTTTATTTCAGAAGGTTGAAAAGGAGGACCAATGCACAGCAGGTGCCAACGGAGCCGGTGCATAAGTGATCGACGGGAAGCGATGCTTTCTAAGGGGGAGGCAGTGTGGCGGTCTGAGGGACTTAAAAACGGAGAGCGTCGGCGAGAGGAGAGCGGTCATTACCCTGAATAGGAGAAGGACATCTATGACCGCGAGAGCGACCGTCCTTTTGAGCCATGTAAAATATAGAAAATAAACGAGTACCGAGTGGGCTCTGAACGAGACAAGATGTTTTCCTTAACCATATCCTTCTTCCGCGGACCGGCGCTACAGCAGGCGACGGATTCAGCGAAAGTTGAAGGAGCGACCCGCGGCCGTAACGGAATGGCTGCGGAGGGATACTGCGGAGTCGAAGGAGCGACCCGCAGCCAAAGAGGAACGGCAGACGAGAATTCGGCTGAAGTCGGATGAGAGACCCGCGCCCGAAAAGAAATGGCAGGAGAGGGAATCGGAGGAAGTCGAACGAGACACCCGCGGTCGAAAGGGGATGGCAGGCGAGGGAATCGGCGGAGTCGGAGGAGCGACCCGCATCCTAGGAGTAATGAAAGGCGAAGGATTCGGCGTAAGTTGAAGGAGCGATACGCGGCCGAAGAGAAATGGCAGCGGAGGGATTAGGCGGAGTCGAAGGAGCGACCCGAACCGAAGAGGAACGGACGGGCGAAGGATTCGGCGGAAGTCGGAGGACCGACCCGTGGCTTAAGAGGAATGGCAAGCGAGGGATTTGGCGGAGTCGGAGGAGCAACCCACACCAAAAGAGGAATGGCAGGGGAAGGATTCGGCGGAAGTTGAAGGAGCGACCCGCGGCCGGAGAGGAATGGCAGGCGAGAGATTCGGCGGAGTCGAAGCAGCAACCCGCGGCCAAAGACGAACTGCAGGCAAGGGATTCGGCGGAGTCAAAGGAGCGACACGCAGCCAAAGAAGAACGGCAGGCAATGGATTGGGCGGAAGTCGGAGGAGCGACCCGCAGGTGAAGAGAACGGCAGGCAAAGGATTCGGCGGAAATCGAAGAAGCGACCCGCGGACGAAAAGAGATGGCAGGTGAGGGATTTGGCGGAGACGGAGGAGCGACCCTCAGGCGAAGAGGAATGGCTGGCGATGGATCCGCGGAGTCAAAGGAGCGACCCGCAGACGAAAAATAACGGAGGCGAAGGATTCGTCGAAAGTCGGAGGAAAGGCCAGCGGTCGAAGAGAAATGTCAGGCGAAGGATTCGGCGGAGTCAAAGGAGCGACCTATCGCCGAAGAGAAACGGCAAGCGAAGGATTCGGCGGAAAACGAAGGAGCGACCCGCAGCCAATGAGGAATGGCAGGCGTAGGATTCGGCGGAAGTAAAAGGGATAACCCACGGCCGAAGAGGAATGGCAGGCGAGAATTCGACGAAGTCGAAGGAGTGACCCGCAGCTGAAGAGGAACGGCAGGCGAAGGATTCGGCGGAAGTCGGAGTAGCGACCCGCGGCCGAAGAGGAATGGCAGGCGAGGGATTCGGCGGAGTCGAAGGAGCGACCCGCAGCCGAAGAGGAACGGAAGGCGAGGGATTATGCGGAGCCGAAGGATCTACCCGCAGCCAAAGAGGAACGGCAAGCGAAGGATTTGGTGGAAGTCAGAGGAGCGACCCGCAGCCGAAGAGGATCGGCAGGCGAAAGATTCTACGGAATTTTAAGGAACGACCCGATGTCGAAGAGGGATGGCAGGTGAGGGATTTGGCGGAGACGGAGGAGCGACCCTCAGGCGAAGAGGAATGGCTGGCGATGGATCGGCGGAGTCAAAGGAGCGACCCGCAGACGAAAAAGAACGGAGGCGAAGGATTCGGCGAAAGTCGGAGGAAAGGCCAGCGGTCGAAGAGAAATGTCAGGCGAAGGATTCGGCGGAGCCAAAGGAGCGACCTATCGCCGAAGAGAAACGGCAAGCGAAGGATTCGGCGGAAAACGAAGGAGCGACCCGCAGCCAATGAGGAATGGCAGGCGTAGGATTCGGCGGAAGTAAAAGGGATAACCCACGGCCGAAGAGGAATGGCAGGCGAGAATTCGACGAAGTCGAAGGAGTGACCCGCAGCTGAAGAGGAACGGCAGGCGAAGGATTCGGCGGAAGTCGGAGTAGCGACCCGCGGCCGAAGAGGAATGGCAGGCGAGGGATTCGGCGGAGTCGAAGGAGCGACCCGCAGCCGAAGAGGAACGGAAGGCGAGGGATTATGCGGAGCCGAAGGATCTACCCGCAGCCAAAGAGGAACGGCAAGCGAAGGATTTGGTGGAAGTCAGAGGAGCGACCCGCAGCCGAAGAGGATCGGCAGGCGAAAGATTCTACGGAATTTTAAGGAACGACCCGATGTCGAAGAGGGATGGCAGGTGAGGGATTTGGCGGAGACGGAGGAGCGACCCTCAGGCGAAGAGGAATGGCTGGCGATGGATCGGCGGAGTCAAAGGAGCGACCCGCAGACGAAAAAGAACGGAGGCGAAGGATTCGGCGAAAGTCGGAGGAAAGGCCAGCGGTCGAAGAGAAATGTCAGGCGAAGGATTCGGCGGAGCCAAAGGAGCGACCTATCGCCGAAGAGAAACGGCAAGCGAAGGATTCGGCGGAAAACGAAGGAGCGACCCGCAGCCAATGAGGAATGGCAGGCGTAGGATTCGGCAGAAGTAAAAGGGATAACCCACGGCCGAAGAGGAATGGCAGGCGAGAATTCGACGAAGTCGAAGGAGTGACCCGCAGCTGAAGAGGAACGGCAGGCGAAGGATTCGGCGGAAGTCGGAGTAGCGACCCGCGGCCGAAGAGGAATGGCAGGCGAGGGATTCGGCGGAGTCGAAGGAGCGACCCGCAGCCGAAGAGGAACGGAAGGCGAGGGATTATGCGGAGCCGAAGGATCTACCCGCAGCCGAAGAGGAACGGCAATCGAAGGATTTGGTGGAAGTCGGAGGAGCGACCCGCAGCCGAAGAGGAACGGCAGGCGAAGGATAAGGCGGAATTTTAAGGAGCGACCCGCTGTCAAAAAGGGATGGCAGGCGAGGGCTTTAGCGGAGTCGGAGGAGCGACCCGCAGCCGAAGAGGATCGGCCGGCGAAAGATTCTACGGAATTTTAAGGAGCGACCCGCTGTCGAAGAGGGATGGCAGGCGATGGCTTTGGCGGAGTCGGAGGAGCGACCCGCAGCCAATGAGGAATGGCAAGCGAAGGATTCGGTGGTAGTTGAAGGAGCGACCTGCGGCCGAAGAGGAATGGTGGGCGAGGGATTCAGTGGAGTCGAAGGAGCAACCCGCGGCCAAAGACGAACGGCAGGCAAGTGATTCGGCGGAGTCAAAGGAGCGACCCGCAGCCGAAGAGGAACGGCAGGCAAAGCATTGGGCGGAAGTCGGGGGAGCGACCCGCAGCCGAAGAGGATCTGCAGGCGAAGGATTTGGCGGAAGTCGGAGGAGCGGCCTGCGGCTGAAGAGGAATGGCAGGCGAGGGATTCGGCGGAGTCGAAGGAGCGACCGGCTGCCGAAGAGGAACGGCAGGCGAAGGATTCGGCGGAATTCGAAGGAGCAACCCGCGGTCGAAAAAGGATGGCAGGCGAGCGATTTTGCGGAGTCGGAGGAGCCACCCGCTGCCAAAGAGGAATGGAAGGCGAAGGATTTGGCGGAAGTTGAAGGAGCGACCTGCGGCCGAAGTGAAATGGAACGCGAGGGATTCGTCGGAAGTCGGAGGAGTGACCCGTGGTCGAAAAGAGATGGCAGGCGAGGGATTGTGCGAAGTTGGAGGAGCGACCCGCCCCCAAAGAGGAATGGCAGGCTAAGGATTCGGCGGATGTTGAAGAAGAGACCCGCAGCCGAAGAGGTATGGCAGCCAAGGGATTCGGCGGAGTCGAAGGAGCGACCCGCAGCAGAAGAAGAACGGCAGACGAAGGATTCGGCGTTAGTCGGAGGAACGACCCACGTTTAAAGAGGAACGGCAGGCGAGGGATTCGGCGGAGTCGAAGGAGCGACTCGCGGACGAAGAAGAACGGCAGGCGAAGGATTCGGCGGAAGTCGGAGGAGCCACCCGTGGTTGCAGAGGAATGGCAGGCGAGGTATTCGGTGGAGTCGAGGGAGCGACCCGCCTACGAAGAGGAACGGCAAGCGAAGGATTCGGCGGAAGTCGAAGGAGCGACCCGCGGTTTAAGAAGAACGGCTGGCGAGGGATTCATCGGAGTCGATGGAGCGACCCGCAGCCGAAGAGGATCGGCAGGCGAGGGATTCGGCGGAGTCGAAGGAGCGACCAGCAGCCGAAGAGGAACGGCAGGCGAGGGATTATGCGGCGTCGAAGGATCTACCAGCAGCCGAAGAGGAACGGCAAGAGAAGGATTCAGCGAAAGTCGCAGGAGCGACCTGCGGCCGAAGAGGAATGGCAGGCAAGGATTATGCGAAGTCGGTAGAGCGCCCCGCAGCCAAAGAGGAATGGAAGGCGAAGGCTTCGGCGGAAGACGGAGAAGCGACCCACGGCCGATGAGGAACGGCAGGGAAAGGATTCGGCGGAAGTCGAAGGAGCAACCTGCGGTCGAAAAGGGATGGCAGGTGACGGATTTGGCGGATTCCAAAGAGCAACAAGGCAATGAAGAATGACAGGCGAAGGATTCGGCGGAAGTTGAAGGGCCGACCCGCGGCCGAAAAGGAATGGAAGGCGAGGAATTCGGCGGAGTCAAAGGAACGACCCGCGGCCGAAGAGGAACGGCAAGCGAGGGATTCGGCAGAAGTTGGAGGAGCGACCCGCGGCCGAAAAGGAACGGCTGGCGAGGGATTCGGCGGAGTCGAAGGAGCGACCCACGGCCGAAAAGGAAAGGCAGGCGAGGGATTCTGCGGAGTCGAAGGAGCGACCCGCGGACGAAAAGGAAAGGAAGGCGAGGGATTCGGCAGAAGATAGAGGAGCGACCCGCAGCCGAAGACGAATGGCAGGTAAGGGATTAGGCGTTGTCGAAGGAGCGACCGAAGAGGAACGGCAGGCGAAGGACTCGGCGGAAGTCGGAGGAGCGACCTACGGTTGAAGAGAAACGGCAGGCGAGGGATTTGGCGGAGTTGAAGGTGCGACCCTCAGACGAAGAGGAACGGCAGGCGAAGGATTCGGCGGAAGTCGTAGGAGCGACCCGTGGCCGAATAGGAAAAGCACCTGAGGGATTCTGCGGAGTCGAAGGAGCGACTTGCGGACGAAAAATAAAGGAAGGCGAGGGATTCGACGGTGTCGAAGGAGCGACCCGCTGCCGAAGAGGAATGGCAGGTGAGGGATTTGGTGGAGTCCAAGGAGCGACCCGCAGCCAAAGAGTAACAGCAGATGAGGGATTCGGCGGAGTCCAAGGAGCGATCTGCGGTCGAAAAATATGGCAGGCAAGGGATTCGGCGGAATCGAAGGAGCGACCCGCAGCCAAAAAGGAATGGCAGGCGTAGGAATCGGCGGAAGTAGAAGGAGTGACCCGCGGCCGAAGAGGAATGGCTGGCAAGGGATTCGAAGGAGTCGAAGGAGCGACCTGCGGACGAAGAGGAATGGCAGGCGTGGGATTTGGCGGAGTTGAACTAGCGACCCGCAGCAGAAAAGGAACGGAAGGCGACGGATTCGGTGGAGTCGAGGGGTGACCCGCAGCCGAAGAGGAACGGCAGGGGAAGGATTCGGCGGAAGTCGGTGGAGAGACCCGCGGCCGAAGAGGAACGGCAGGCGAGGCATCCGGCGGAGTCGAATGAGCAACCCGCAGCTGAAGAGGAACGGCAGTCGAAGGATTCGGCGGAAGTCGGTGGTGCGACCCGCGGACGAAGAGGAATGGCAGGCGTGGGATTTGGCGGAGTTGAACTAGCGACCCGCAGCAGAAAAGGAACGGAAGGCGACGGATTCGGTGGAGTCGAGGGGTCACCCGCAGCCGAAGAGGAAGGGCAGGGGAAGGATTCGGCGGAAGTCGGTGGAGAGACCCGCGGCCGAAGAGGAATGGCAGGCGAGTGATTTGGCGGATTTGAAGGAGCAACCCGCAGCAGAAGAGAAACGGCAGGCGAGGTATTCGGCGGAAGTCGGAGGAGCGACCCACGGCCGAAGAGGAATGGCAGGCGAGGGATTTGGCGGAGTCGAAGGAGCGACCCGAAGCCGAAGAAGAACGGAAGGCGAGGGATTTTGCGGAGCCGATGGATCAACCCGCAGCCGAAAAGGAACGGCAAGCGAAGGATTTGGCGGAAGTCGGAGGAGCGACCCGCAGCCGAAGAGGAACGGCAGGCGAAGGATTCGGTGGAATTTTAAGGAGCGACCCGCTGTTGAAAAGGGATGGCAGGCGAGGGCTTTGGCGGAGTCGGTGGAGCGACCCGCAGCCAAAGAGGAATGGCAAGCGAAGGATTCGGCGGTAGTTGAATGATCGACCTGCGGCCGAAGAGAAATGGCAGGCGAGGGATTCGCTGGAGTCGAAGGAGCAACCCGCGGCCGAAGAGGAACGGCAGGCGAGGGATTTGACAGAGTCGAAGGAGCGACCCGAAGCCGAAAAGGATCTTCAGGCGAAGGAGTTGGCGGAAGTCGGAGGAGCGGCCTGCGGCTGAAGAGGAATGGCAGGCGAGGGATTCGGCGGAGTCGAAGGAGCGACCCGCAGCCGAAGAGGAATGGCAGGCGAAGGATTCGGCGGAATTCGAAGGAGCGACCCGCGGTCGAAAAGGGATGGCAGGCGAGCGATTTTGCGGAGTCAGAGGTGCCACCCGCAGCCAAAGAGGAATGGCAGGCGAAGGATTTGGTGGAAGTTGAAGGAGCGACCTGCGGCCGAAGTGGAATGGCAGGCGAGGGATTCGGCGGAAGTCGGAGGAGTGACCCGTGGTCGAAAAGAGATGGCAGGCGAGGGATTTTGCGAAGTTGGAGGAGCGACCCGCCGCCAATGAGGAATGGCAGGTGAAGGATTCGGCGGATGTTGAAGGAGTGACCCGCAGCCGAAGAGGTATGGCAGCCAAGGATTCGGCGGAGTCGAAGGAGCGACCCGCAGCCGAAGAAGAACGGCAGACGAAGGATTCGGCGTAAGTCGGAGGAACGACCCACGTTTGAAGAGGAACTGCAGGCGAGGGATTCGGCGGAGTCGAAGTAGCGACTCGCGGACGAAGAGGAACGGCAGGAGAAGGATTCGGCGGAAGTCGTAGGAGCGACCCGCGGCCGAAGAGGAACGGCTGGCGAGGGATTCGGCGGAGTCAAAGGAGCGACCCGCAGCCGAAGAGGAATGGCAGGCGAAGGATTCGGCGGAAGTCGGAGGAGCGACCCGCGGTTGAAGAGGAACGGCAGGCGAGGGATTCGGCGGAAGTCGTAGGAGCGACCCGCGGTTTAAGAGGAACGGCTGGTGAGGGATTCGGCGGAGTCGATGGAGCGACCCGCAGCCGAAGAGGAACGGCAGGCGAGGCATTCGGCGGAGTCGAATGAGCGACCCGCGGCCGAAGAGGAAAGGCAGGGACGGATTCGGCGGAGTCGAATGAGCGACCCGCATCCGAAGAGGAGCGGCAGGCTAAGGATTCGGCGGAAGTCGGAGGAGCGACCCGCGTAAGAAGAGGATCTGCAGGCGAAGGATTTGGCGGAAGTCGGAGGAGCGGCCTGCGGCTGAAGAGGAATGGCAGGCGAGGGATTCGGTGGAGTCGAAGGAGCGACCCGCGGCCGAAAAGGAAAGGCAGGCGAGGGATTCTGCGGAGTCGAAGGAGCGACCCGCGGACGAAAAGGAAAGGAAGGCGAGGGATTCGGCAGAAGATAGAGGAGCGACCCGCAGCCGAAGACGAATGGCAGGTAAGGGATTAGGCGTTGTCGAAGGAGCGACCGAAGAGGAACGGCAGGCGAAGGACTCGGCGGAAGTCGGAGGAGCGACCTACGGTTGAAGAGAAACGGCAGGCGAGGGATTTGGCGGAGTTGAAGGTGCGACCCTCAGACGAAGAGGAACGGCAGGCGAAGGATTCGGCGGAAGTCGTAGGAGCGACCCGTGGCCGAATAGGAAAAGCACCTGAGGGATTCTGCGGAGTCGAAGGAGCGACTTGCGGACGAAAAATAAAGGAAGGCGAGGGATTCGACGGTGTCGAAGGAGCGACCCGCTGCCGAAGAGGAATGGCAGGTGAGGGATTTGGTGGAGTCAAAGGAGCGACCCGCAGCCAAAGAGTAACACCAGATGAGGGATTCGGCGGAGTCCAAGGAGCGATCTGCGGTCGAAAAGGGATGGCAGGCAAGGGATTCGGCGGAATCGAAGGAGCGACCCGCAGCCAAAAAGGAATGCCAGGCGTAGGAATCGGCGGAAGTAGAAGGAGTGACCCGCGGCCGAAGAGGAATGGCTGGCGAGGGATTCGAAGGAGTCGAAGGAGCTACCTGCGGACGAAGAGGAATGGCAGGCGTGGGATTTGGCGGAGTTGAACTAGCGACCCGCAGCAGAAAAGGAACGGAAGGCGACGGATTCGGTGGAGTCGAGGGGTGACCCGCAGCCGAAGAGGAACGGCAGGGGAAGGATTCGGCGGAAGTCGGTGGAGAGACCCGCGGCCGAAGAGGAACGGCAGGCGAGGCATCCGGCGGAGTCGAATGAGCAACCCGCAGCTGAAGAGGAACGGCAGTCGAAGGATTCGGCGGAAGTCGGTGGTGCGACCCGCGGACGAAGAGGAATGGCAGGCGTGGGATTTGGCGGAGTTGAACTAGCGACCCGCAGCAGAAAAGGAACGGAAGGCGACGGATTCGGTGGAGTCGAGGGGTCACCCGCAGCCGAAGAGGAAGGGCAGGGGAAGGATTCGGCGGAAGTCGGTGGAGAGACCCGCGGCCGAAGAGGAATGGCAGGCGAGTGATTTGGCGGATTTGAAGGAGCAACCCGCAGCAGAAGAGAAACGGCAGGCGAGGTATTCGGCGGAAGTCGGAGGAGCGACCCACGGCCGAAGAGGAATGGCAGGCGAGGGATTTGGCGGAGTCGAAGGAGCGACCCGAAGCCGAAGAAGAACGGAAGGCGAGGGATTTTGCGGAGCCGATGGATCAACCCGCAGCCGAAAAGGAACGGCAAGCGAAGGATTTGGCGGAAGTCGGAGGAGCGACCCGCAGCCGAAGAGGAACGGCAGGCGAAGGATTCGGTGGAATTTTAAGGAGCGACCCGCTGTTGAAAAGGGATGGCAGGCGAGGGCTTTGGCGGAGTCGGTGGAGCGACCCGCAGCCAAAGAGGAATGGCAAGCGAAGGATTCGGCGGTAGTTGAATGATCGACCTGCGGCCGAAGAGAAATGGCAGGCGAGGGATTCGCTGGAGTCGAAGGAGCAACCCGCGGCCGAAGAGGAACGGCAGGCGAGGGATTTGACAGAGTCGAAGGAGCGACCCGAAGCCGAAAAGGATCTTCAGGCGAAGGAGTTGGCGGAAGTCGGAGGAGCGGCCTGCGGCTGAAGAGGAATGGCAGGCGAGGGATTCGGCGGAGTCGAAGGAGCGACCCGCAGCCGAAGAGGAATGGCAGGCGAAGGATTCGGCGGAATTCGAAGGAGCGACCCGCGGTCGAAAAGGGATGGCAGGCGAGCGATTTTGCGGAGTCAGAGGTGCCACCCGCAGCCAAAGAGGAATGGCAGGCGAAGGATTTGGTGGAAGTTGAAGGAGCGACCTGCGGCTGAAGTGGAATGGCAGGCGAGGGATTCGGCGGAAGTCGGAGGAGTGACCCGTGGTCGAAAAGAGATGGCAGGCGAGGGATTTTGCGAAGTTGGAGGAGCGACCCGCCGCCAATGAGGAATGCCAGGTGAAGGATTCGGCGGATGTTGAAGGAGTGACCCGCAGCCGAAGAGGTATGGCAGCCAAGGATTCGGCGGAGTCGAAGGAGCGACCCGCAGCCGAAGAAGAACGGCAGACGAAGGATTCGGCGTAAGTCGGAGGAACGACCCACGTTTGAAGAGGAACTGCAGGCGAGGGATTCGGCGGAGTCGAAGTAGCGACTCGCGGACGAAGAGGAACGGCAGGAGAAGGATTCGGCGGAAGTCGTAGGAGCGACCCGCGGCCGAAGAGGAACGGCTGGCGAGGGATTCGGCGGAGTCAAAGGAGCGACCCGCAGCCGAAGAGGAATGGCAGGCGAAGGATTCGGCGGAAGTCGGAGGAGCGACCCGCGGTTGAAGAGGAACGGCAGGCGAGGGATTCGGCGGAAGTCGTAGGAGCGACCCGCGGTTTAAGAGGAACGGCTGGTGAGGGATTCGGCGGAGTCGATGGAGCGACCCGCAGCCGAAGAGGAACGGCAGGCGAGGCATTCGGCGGAGTCGAATGAGCGACCCGCGGCCGAAAGGAAAGGCAGGGACGGATTCGGCGGAGTCGAATGAGCGACCCGCATCCGAAGAGGAGCGGCAGGCTAAGGATTCGGCGGAAGTCGGAGGAGCGACCCGCGTAAGAAGAGGATCTGCAGGCGAAGGATTTGGCGGAAGTCGGAGGAGCGGCCTGCGGCTGAAGAGGAATGGCAGGCGAGGGATTCGGTGGAGTCGAAGGAGCGACCCGCGGCCGAGGAGGGTTTCTAGAGTGTGGTCGGAAGGTCCACCCGCTGTCTGGGGATCCGATAGCAGAGAAAGGTCGGGAAGGAGTGCCCGTGCTCCGCGGTCGCCTCGCATTTTATGTTATCGCGGAGGGTCAAAGGTAGCCGCTGGCCCACTTAGGAGATAGAGCGACCGTAGTGCCAGTGCTCCGCGATCGCCTCGCGTAGGTGCTGACACACTTAGGGGATAGCGCGGTCGTTAAGGAGGGAGGGGAATTTGGCAGTGGGCATTTTCTTATCTGCGTGGATATAGTCAACCTTGAGGATGATTATGTCTATGCATATCCGTGGATGACGTTCGGTAGTGGGTTTCCGAGGAACCCCCACTACACTAGCAACATAATTTATGTGCATAACAACTATTCTTTTGTTCTCTTATCTTCCTGTACAGATTAGATATTTTTTAAATCGTCACTCATATTGTTGAACAGTTTTTGAACATAAACACTTAATTTTCTGCAACCCTTGTGTGTGCACTATCTTGGAACTTCAAATTTATTATCTTTTTTAAGTTCAGTATTTTAATAATACACTATTTTCTTTTTGTAATCATCACTGAAATAGTTTTTTGTGGTTATAATATACTGCAACAACTTTTAAACCGGTTCTTTACGAAAGGCTACAATTTTCAGACATTTTATTGAATGAACAAAAAATGAATTTTATTGACCACTGAAACTGCTTAGCGTCTCATTCGACGGCGGGAGTAATGTGCTTGAAACGTTCTCCAAAAAGCATCCAAAAGGGGATTGGGATTTCGCAGAAAAATTCTCCACCACTGCTGGCATTCGAACCCAGGCCCTCATGATAGGAATACAGCACTCCAGCCACCTCATCAAACCAATCCCCAAGTGTACATGTTCGCATCATCATCATCGGATCAGATGCGATCTCAGAATAACCATAAACACTGGATTTTTAGCCTACCCTTATGGTTATCCCGACAAACCCAATTATTTAAATGAAACGCTTAGGAATTCCATATGCAAGATTAAAATAGTAACAAACTTCAAAGCTTAGCGTCATCATCAGGTGAAAATACAAAGGTTTTTCAAACTTTTACACTCTTCTTGGATGGGGAAGGGTTCAGGAAATATGTTGGCTGTTGATGAGTGTATGGAGGGGGGTGAGGAGAGGTGGATGGGAAGGGTCAAGAATAGGGGTGGTGGACAGGACATCAGGGGCGGAATTCTGTAGATGCGACCGGCACCTATCGGTGTCGCTAACTCGCCCAACCGACACATGTCGGTTAAGAGCTATTCCGGGAGCACCTTCTACCGATACTCGTCGATAACTTCACCGACAATCGTCGGTCAGGCGGAGTGATCCCACCGACGATTTTGAAGCCCACGGTAGGCCGACCGACACGTATTTAGTCGATTCGCGAGGTGAACGCTGGGTAAAAAAATGTGTTCTGCTTTTGACAACACGGCCGTCTCTGAATTTAATATTGTGAAAATTGGCTTATTTCCACGTAGCTTATAACTTTCCTTTGCAATTTGGAGTTATTAATTATGCATACCTCCATTACTTTTGATTTTGCCATTATTTCCTTAAGTATATCAAATACAGTGCTTTCGTTGTGATCATCTGCAGTGTGAGAAGTTTTCTACACTGAAAGTTCAATAGTTCGGTGCAAGAAGATTGTAATTAGTTGATAAATATTAACTTTCAATCAATTTAAATGGGTGTGCGGCGTTTTAACACAACCTTCGTCCCATCACATCAAAAAAAGGATTAAATCTGCATTTAGATTTTATACATTCTGGAATTAAAATTGAACAAGGGTACATTCTATATACTTTTTTCTGCACAGATTTAGCAATTAACGGTGACCCACACTCAATCCTATCACTTCTAAGGTCATTTACCATAACTACGCTCAGACAAATATGACATATTGGTATATATAACTTCAGACATAAATTGATTTTTATATTTATTGGCACAATTACTATCCTCGAGCTAGTCCCCGGCATTAACGCGCTAACCAACCTTCAATACTATTTAAACACAACCTTCGTCCCATCACATCGAACACAAGTAATTGTGTAGCTCACTTTTAGAAGAACGTTTACCGCTTGTCAAGGGCTTTCTTGAAGCATACATGAATACCTACCGTGAGATATAAAAGGCAGCTTTAAATCATTTCCACTATTTCTCCAGGCACACACAGCGGCACTCAAATAGAGGAACATTCCATGGTATTGACACCAAGTCAAGTAAATGAAAATACAACTTTTGAGGTGGTAAAATTTACTGAATGAAGGATAATGAAACAACATAAATTGTATAAGTAGACAACAAATAATCACCCTTTCACTTGGACGTAAACAACCAACCACGCTCACAATTTATGTTAATCTACAATAACACAATAATATCTGCCAAGGACAAATCCTAATGCCTATTGCTAATTAGTGATTACCTGCCTAAAATATAGACGATTTATTACAAATTTCAACAAAATCATATTGGACACAACAATGCAAAGAAATTAATAGATGAAACTTGGGGTGGCAAAATTCACTGAATGAAGAATAATGATACACTTCACTGTTTATCCATTCACTGGGACGTAGACAGACACGATTAAAAGACAAGAACAATTCACCTAGTCACCAACTTGACCTCAATTCAAATAGATTCCACATCTAAATTTAGTCAATATAGTAGAGACAACGAGGCAACGTCAACTTGTCCCTATAAAAATTCCAAGTTGAGGTATGTAGACAACGAACTGATTGCTGTTACGTCTTCTCCAACACTTACTACGCAGGTATTTGTTACACTTTCAATACTATTCATGTCATAACACATTATTTAAAGAGATCAAGTCAACAAATTTACGTAAAAATATCACCACTTTCACACGCATTCCATCGTAGCACATAAACAACGATTATAATCACTGGCATGCCATAATGTAACATACACAGCCAAAACACACGCAAAACTTTCGTTTATATATTACCACCAAAAATGACACTGTTGTTTCTTGCACATTGAAACCTAATGATGCTAACTTTATTTAAAACTTGAAATTAAATGCTCCAAAGGGATAATCGCCAGAGCTTAAAACCAAAAAAGACGTGCGATAGAAACTCTCTTCCAATATTACGTTGCACAGCATTCAAGACCACTACTCACATTTGAAGTCCAAGAATAGTATGTTTTAAATGATTTGTAGTTTAAAAAATATATCACACTGCGATACTTCTTCAAATACCATTCAAATTAAAAACTAAAACAAACTGTGTAAATAATCCTTGCTCGAACGTAAAGTTAAAAAATCAGCCCCATTTGCCGGAAAGCACCGTGTCCATAGTAATCATCCGCGCCTTACACAAAACAAAATTGTCCCTCTAGAAGTTCGAGTAAAATCTTTTTATTTAGCATGTAATGCACATCGGTCGACTTAAAGTATGTAATGCTCACCTTTTCGAGAACTTATACTAAAATATACTTTCTGTTCTTTTGCAAAACTTCAATTCGAATACTTTTGATCGATGCATACCTACATCTACATCTACATACTACCATGCAAGCCGCTTCAATAGGCGTGTGGCGGGGGGTGTTAGGACACCAGCCGTTTACATATAAAAAGGAAACGCTCTAATGAAATTACGCCTAGCATTTATTAAAGTCCCTTATTGTTCGGGGGAAAAACGAATTCCCATACCTATCCGTTCGGCAAAATATCTCTCTTAATTTATCGTTTCTGTCGGACCTGGAAATATAGTGGGGTTCTAATATGATATTCTCCGTGTCGCTCTGTAAGATATCTTTTCTCAATTGCTCAAGTAATCTCAGCCTAGCGCGCAGCCTCCGAGTCTCTAGCGGCTCCCAGCCTAATTCGTTTAACATCTGCGTAACGCTGTCTGTACGCCCGTATCAATTTTTGACGAATCGCGCAGCTTTCCTTTGTATTTTATTAAGTTCCTGAATTAAGTCTTTCTGCACCGGATCCCATATGCTCGCTGCATATTCAAGGTGTGGCCGGACGAGTGCGAAATAGCACCTGTCTTTTACTTTTTCATCTGAAAATCTTCCCACAATACGCTTGACGAATCCTAGCTTCTTCAGAGCTCTGCCACAAATATTTCTTATATGTGTTCCCCACGATAGGTTTGATATAATCGTAAGTCCCAGATACTTAACTTCATCGGTCGCCTTTATCTTAACGCCATCCACAGCATATACACGGGGATAGTTGGACGACCTCCGCAAGAAATGTACCGCCGTACATTTTCTCAGATTAAGTTCGAGTCCCCACTCTTGGCTCCACACATGAACATTGTTTAAATTCAATGATAGAATTTCAAAGTCAGAGTGATCACTAATTTCGCGATAGATAACAGCGTCGTCAGCAAATAAAAACGTATTTTACTGCTAATTCGAGAGCATAGGTCATTTATGTATATAATGACCAAAAGGGGGCCGATTACGCTTCCTTGTGGGACACCTGACATCAGAGCTAATTCCGTCAAGAACTACTTTTTGCTTACGATCACTCAGAAAGTCGCGTATCCAGTTTACTACTCTTTCGTTCAGCCCGTATGACTGTAATTTGTATAAAATTTTGTTGTGAGGTACCGTGTCGAAAGCATTCTTAAAATCTAGGAATAATGCGTCCACTTGTGTTTTCGATTCACCAGATTTGAGAACATCATGAACAAAGAGCGCGAGCTGTGTTTCACATGATCTACCTTTCCGAAAGCCGTGCTGACAGCCATGAAGGAAGTTACGACTGTCCAGGAACGTCATGATATTGCTAACGACGATATGTTCGAGTATCTTGCCTATAATCGACGTTAATGAAATTGGTCGATAGTTCCCTGGGTCATGTCTGTTTCCCTTTTTGAATATCGGTGTAACGTTTGCAATTTTCTAGTCTATTGGTATATTTCCTTCAGACAATGACTTCTTGAATTTTATGTCTAAGAACGGTGCGATCTGTGGCGCTAATTCCTTGAGGACACGCGCGGGTATTCCCTCCGGACCCGGAGATTTACTATTTTTTATCGACTGTAGCTGTTTAGTTATCCTATCGCATTGAATAGTGATTTCTTTAATCGGTTCCTCAGTGAATGAAATGTCAAAATAACATGCAGTGTCGTCTGTAGTGTATACACTTTCGAAGTGGGAATTTAACGTGTTAGCTTTTTCAATATTATTGGTGACAAGTTTGCCATCTTTATCAAATAACGAATCTACGGTTGAAGATTTTCCCTGAAGCTCTCTCGCATATGACCAAAAAGATTTCGGATTTTCTTCGAGTAATTCACAAAGTACTTTTTTCTTGAAATTTCGCAATTCAGTACGCAATACAGTACCTACTTGCCGGTATTCCCACCAACGCTACATTATTATTACACAGCTATTCTTTATATTATTTCAAGTCCGTGAATAATGTATTTTAATGGAATATTACACTGAAAAACATTATCAATAACATCTTGTGAAGTAGGTGATGAACGTAGGTAAGCACAGAAGGGATTGTTATTTAGCACGCCCTTATGCAACACTGAGCTATTATGTATAGTTTAAGGAATATATTAATACATGGATTGAATTGAAGGTTTTCATATTTGCTCTTACACACTCAGTTGGAGCTAGGATGCGGCCGGGTAATAACTGATACAACAGTAGGTCTTTCATTGGGCAGGTTTATATTCACCATCTTTGATTCATACATCAAGCCATGCCTTCCGGAAGTTACAGCACCGGAAATACACACGTAGTCAAAATACATCACACCCTCTCCCTGCCAAAAAAAATTACAGAGATAGATATGCTCTTAAGGTAACACAATAAAAGAACTCAAGATACCACCTTGTGGCTAACAAAAGATTTACTTGTTTAACTGAAAATCCAAATATCTCTTGGGTAAAACATGTTGTCTCTGAGACCGTCGTAATTGTGGTGTCCGTGGGAGCTTTGGGGTCTGAGACGAAGGAATCACTCTTTGATGCACTGGGGGAGTACTCAGTGGGGACAGTATCAGCCCTTCTCTTTCATCTTGTGTCACTGGTAGCACTCGTGCAGGGGTAGGTGCCTCTAACACCATTGGTTTTGACAACACTGGGGGTGGGGAAGGCGCACCTGAGCCAAACACTGGCGACTGCTGCACCATCACAGGGGGTGTTGGCTTCTGCACAGCTGGTGGTGGCACTAATGAACTGTCGTGCATTTCACAATGGTTACCCTCTGGAGTGCGAGTCTGCACCTCCTGGATAGCACTTAATTGCAATTGATTTATGTGACATCGTACAATTTCCTCCTCACCCACCAAGCAAAGATACACCGTTGGTCCTAATACCTTGACAACTTTCCCAAAAACCACAGGACTTTTTGGTGTCAATCGTATTTTAACAGGATCATTAATTACAAATTGCATTTTTGGACGTACTACTTGGTAATCACTCTCTTTTGGAGGTTTTAGTATTGTCATTAGAGTTCTAGGCTTAATATTTAAAAGTATTTCTGCTGGGGAACATCCAGTTACCGTGCTAGGCGTTTGCCGATATGCACTAAGAAAGTGAATGATTTTAAAGTTAGTATCCTCAAATTGAGCTGCCTCTTTACTCAGTAAATATTTCTTAAAAGTCCTCTTTACTGTTTGCACCAATCTTTCAGCTTGACCATTGCTCTGTGGGTGATAGGGAGCTATGCGGGTCAAAACAATATGATTATTGGCACAAAATTGTGAGAACTCAGCAGAATTAAATGGCGGCCCATTGTCAGCCACAATTTCCTGAGGAATACCAAAAATGGCAAAACATGATCTTAATTTTGGAATTACATCTTTAGCTGTGGTTCCTGATGGCATTTTCTACATCTCTATCCACTTAGAAAAACTATCTTCTAGTAACAAAAACCTTTCCCTCTTAAAATCAAAAAAATCCAAATGTAATCGAATCCAAGGTTGACCTGTACATGGCCATGGCACAGTAATATTACTAGCACTTCTGAAATTTACAACAGCACATGGATGGCAGTTTTTAATCTGTTCCTCAATGTCTCTATCCATGTTTAACCACCACACAGTATCTCTAGCTAGCATCTTTGTTCTTACTATCCCAGTGTGGCCTTCATGCAACATTTTTAATACCTCCTTTTGTAAAAGAGTTGGAATTACTACTCTGTCATTAAACATTAAGCAACCTTGTTCAATGCTTAAGGCATTTCTACGTTTAAAATATGATAGTAAAATAGTATTTTCACAATGGGAATGCCATCCTTCCTTCGTAAACCTTATCACTTTGGTTAGCACTGGGTCTACTGCAGTTTCAGCAGCTATTATCTCGTAATTTAATTGATCAAATCCTTCTTAAGGGGATTTCACTAAGTTAACAACTTCAGCCACACAATCAGGCAAGGGTAAGCGAGACAGTGCATCTGCAGCACCCATCAGCTTACTTTTCCTATACTCAGTATCAAAAAGATATGCACCCAGAGTTAATGCCCATCTTTTAACACGTGAAGCTGCTATAGTGGGTAAACCCTTATCTGGGGCCAAAATAAATTTTAGTGGGTGATTGTCAGTGACTAAAATAAAGCGTCTTCCTGCCAAGTATTTATCCAATTTAATAACAGCTGTAACTATTGCAAGAGCCTCTTTTTCGATTTGACTGTATTCCCGTTGAGCAGGTGTCAGTGAGTTTGAGCTGAATAAAATAGGACGCTCTATCTTTCCTTCTCTATGGCTCAAAACAGCCGAAATTCCATACGGCGATGCATCTGTAGTTAAAACCAGCATTTTCTTAGAGTCATAATGTGCTAGCACTTTATTAGTACACAACAATTCTTTACTGCGGTCAAAACCAATCTGACAATCTTCTGACCATACCCATGGAGTCTCTCTCTTCAATAGTGCATTTAAAGGTGCTAACAACGTACTTAGATCAGGTAGAAATTTTCTGTAAAAGTTAATCATACCCAAAAATGATCTTAGTTCTGAAACGTTCTCAGGTTCTCTACATTTCAAAATTGGTCTAACTCTGGTATCCAAGGTATGAATTCCTTGTTTACTAATCTTGTGCCCTAAGTAAACTACTGATTTTCGGGGCCACTGGCACTTGTTTTCATTAATCCTTACATTGTGCTCATTTAATCTTTTTAAAACAGCTTCCACTCTCCTTACACATTCCTGTCTATCTTGACCCTTTATAATCACATCATCCAAGTAAGCATAGGTACCTGGTAAGTCTTTTAGCATTACATCCATCATTTGCTGGAAGAGTGCAGGTGAACTAGCTAACCCATATGGTAGGCGCTTGTATTTCAAAAACCCAATACATGTATTTACTGTCAAAATTTCTTGAGAATCTGGGGTTACTTCCATTTGGAGATAAGCTTCACTCAGATCAATTACAGTAAAATAAGCACCTCCAGATACTTTAGCAAATAATTCATCTGTCTTATGTAAGGGATAATAATCAATGTCCAACTGTGGATTCACAGCTCTCTTAAAATCTATAACATTTCTAAATTTTCATTGTCTTTGGGAATGCTAAACATGGGTGAAGCCCACTTTGGTCTTGTTATTAATTCAGCAATACCTGACTCCACCTCTTCCCTGAATTGCTTTTCCACTTGGTCTTTTATTCCAAAGGGGACCGTGTATTCTCTGCAAATTACTGGCACTGCATCTCTCTTTAAAACTATCTGAGCTTTAAAGTTCTTGATACTACTAGACCTATCTTTAAATCAAGGTAGATGAGCTCTACGGCCTCTATAGATTAAACAGATAAAATATTTCTCCAATGGCCGTAAAATATATGCACCACTCGTCAAAAAATTAAATACTTACTGTGTTGGTTTGCGGGAATGAGGTTCCACAACAGGGACCAACCACAGCCTCTCCACCAGAATACCCTCCTGTGGTAGTTTACGGGAAAATAATTTCCTCGCCAGGGACTACCACAGACACACACACACAACCCAATTGGAATCCTTTGTAGGCTAATGAGACCTAGCTTAGGATTCCTGGGTTATAACCTGGGATCCTTCGGAGAGCTGTAGTGACTCTACTAAGGCTGCCAAGTTATTTACACAACCACACACGCAATCACACAAAACACTCACTCACACACACAGCAGGGCCCCAGATTTCTGGGAGAACAGCTCAAAAAGAGCGTTGTCAAATAGAAAAACAACAAACAGGGAACGAGGGTGAAATTCGTATACGCGTATTTCGACCACAAAGTGGTCCTCTTCAGCGAGCTGAAGGGAAAAACACTAGCAACACGAGGTTGAAAGTGAATGAAAAGGAGGACAAACCTAGAATAAATAGGAAGGGACAAAAGGGTTAGGAAGCGGGGGGGGGGTAAATTGGTAACGGCTAAAAGGTCATTGGTGAGCAGTGGGAATGTGGGTGAAGTGGAGAGTGGGGGAGGCGAGGAGGGGTGGGAGAAAGGGAGCCAATGGCCAATAGATGTGGTAGTGAAGGAACGTAACCGTTGAAGTAAGGAAGGGGGGTGGGAGTCATGGTGACCGTTGGCGGGAAGGGGGGGTGGAAGCTAATGACCGTTGTAGTGAGTCAAGAGGGGGGGGGAAGGGGAAACAAAACAAACTGACCGTTGAAGTGAAGCGTGGGGATTGCAACTGATGAAAAATGTTTAAAATTTAAAACTAAATGTGGTCAGAGAGTGCCTAGAAAATTGCAAAAAACGGTGAAAATGGAGAACTTCTTATTCTATAATAGAAAATAATGGAGAGAAAGAAATCGGGCCTTTGTCGCTGTTAAGAAGGTTTTTTCTAAGTTTGTATATATATAAGCTTTCATAGGCGTCAAGTAAATGATTGTCTGTTTGTTTGATGAGTTGAAGGTTTTGTTCTGATGTTTCGTGTTCTGTGTCGATTAAATGTTGTGCCATGCTGGATTTTTCCGGTCGGTTGAATCTGTAATGGGCCATGTGTTCTTTAAATCTGGTTTTAATGTTTCTACGAGTTTGCCCTACGTATGCCAGGTCGCATGAGGAGCAAGATATTTTATATATACCGGACTTATTTATATTATCTATTTTGTCTTTGGTGTTCCCTAATATGTTTTTTAGTTTATAATTATTACTGAAAGATATTTTGGTGTTCACTGTCTTAAATATCTTTTCCAAACCTTTGGTGACTTTCGGAAATTTTCCAAACCTTTGGTGACAAAGAAACCCTAATATTGACCTTAATTTACGACGTAAAGCTCTCAACTCTGAAATCGGGTCCCTCTTTGCCAAAAGGAGTAAGTTAGAATTACAAGCGTACAACCTACACCTAAAACTAACCAAGAATTTAGCTGAAAAGGACTTCCAGGAGTGGTTAGAAGCCGACAGAAGGATCTTTGCTGTGAATTTGAAGAAACGTGAGGACAAGGCCCGCTGTATCAACCGCAAATTGTCCAAACTAATCGGTGAGTCAAATCAATCCGTTATTTGTGACCATGACCATAGTAACGTCCGCAATCTTTCCAGTGAGGATTTCACCACTGAAGAATTAAGATTGCTTAATCATGGCTTAAATTTTAGTATTCAACCAAAATCAATCCCTATCGAGGATATTGTTGCCCACGTAGAAGGTTCTCTAAGACCTTTTGACAATGCCACCAAAGATTTTATCAGGAAAGCTTGTGAAAAGCAAATTGTAAATAATCTCAGGTTACCATCAAAAAACAGTGTACCCAATCTTAACAAAGTGTTACGGTCTCTAAAATCTAGGAATTGCTTCTATATGAAAGCCGACAAAGGCAACCTATGTGTTATCATGGACAAAGAGGATTATTACACTAAAGTAAGTTCCTTGTTATCATCCGGACCATACATTAAGATCCTAAAAAATCCTCTCAACAAGTTGGTCACTCAATTTAAGAATGTCCTTAACGATTGTCATAACCTTATCGATAAAAAACAAAATTCAAAATTTCTGTGTCCAACCCGGTGTTACCGAGATTGTATTGTCTCCCAAAAGTTCATAAAGATGGTTGCCCTATGAGACCAATAGTTTCTGGGATAGATTCTCCAACTTATCTCTTGTCAAAATGGCTTGTTAACCAATTCTCAGAATTAAATTTTCAAAGCCCCCATTCACTTAAGAACAACTTGGATTTCGTAAACAAAGTCAAAGACTATATGTTTTCGGAGGGAGAAATTATGGTATCATTTGATGTTACAAATCTATTCCCAAGCGTGCCAATAGATATAGCCATAAATTCATTAAAGAATTGGTTGATCTCCTTGAATTTAGACGATAACAAAATAGACGAATACATTAGACTCACTAATTTAGTCATGAACCAAAATTTCTTTGTTTTCCAAGGTATTTATTATAAGCAAGAGTTCGGCACAGCTATGGGTAACTCCCTATCCCCTCTTCTAGCTAATATGTTCATGACTCATTTTGAGAATACCTTCAAAAGTACGTTTAACTATTTCCCGAAAGTTTATCTAAGATATGTTGATGACATTTTTGCTATCTTTGATACTAAAAAGTATGATTTAAAACAATTCGTGAGTGATCTAAATAGTTTATTTCCTTCCATTAAATTCACGTACGAAACAGAAAACAACAACCAACTCCCTTTTCTAGATCTCTTGTTGACCAGAAACAGTAAAAAACTCGAATTTGATATTTACCGTAAACCCACACATACCAATAATTACATTCATTCTGATTCTTTCGTTCACAACAGCACTAAGCTCGCTTCTTTTCATGCTCTTGTCAATCGCTTGCTTAACATCCCACTAGGGAAGAATAATTACCTTAAAGAGCTTAATAACATAAAGCGCATTGCAAGATTAAATGGCTATACAGATTCTGTAATCGACAACATTGTTAAAAAACATAAGTTTAAGAGACTAATACAAAATTCCACTACACTAAGAAAAGATGAAACTACTCGCTACATTAAACTGCCTTACCACCCGAAAGTCACCAAAGGTTTGGAAAAGATATTTAAGACAGTGAACACCAAAATATCTTTCAGTAATAATTATAAACTAAAAAACATATTAGGGAACACCAAAGACAAAATAGATAATATAAATAAGTCCGGTATATATAAAATATCTTGCTCCTCATGCGACCTGGCATACGTAGGGCAAACTCGTAGAAACATTAAAACCAGATTTAAAGAACACATGGCCCATTACAGATTCAACCGACCGGAAAAATCCAGCATGGCACAACATTTAATCGACACAGAACACGAAACATCAGAACAAAACCTTCAACTCATCAAACAAACAGACAATCATTTACTTGACGCCTATGAAAGCTTATATATATACAAACTTAGAAAAAACCTTCTTAACAGCGACAAAGGCCCGATTTCTTTCTCTCCATTATTTTCTATTATAGAATAAGAAGTTCTCCATTTTCACCGTTTTTTGCAATTTTCTAGGCACTCTCTGACCACATTTAGTTTTAAATTTTAAACATTTTTCATCAGTTGCAATCCCCACGCTTCACTTCAACGGTCAGTTTGTTTTGTTTCCCCTTCCCCCCCCCTCTTGACTCACTACAACGGTCATTAGCTTCCACCCCCCCTTCCCGCCAACGGTCACCATGACTCCCACCCCCCTTCCTTACTTCAACGGTTACGTTCCTTCACTACCACATCTATTGGCCATTGTCTCCCTTTCTCCCACCCCTCCTCGCCTCCCCCACTCTCCACTTCACCCACATTCCCACTGCTCACCAATGACCTTTTAGCCGTTACCAATTTACCCCCCCCCCGCTTCCTAACCCTTTTGTCCCTTCCTATTTATTCTAGGTTTGTCCTCCTCTTCATTCACTTTCAACCTCGTGTTGCTAGTGTTTTTCCCTTCAGCTCGCTGAAGAGGACCACTTTGTGGTCGAAATACGCGTATACGAATTTCACCCTCGTTCCCTGTTTGTTGTTTTTCTATTTGACAACGCTCTTTTTGAGCTGTTCTCCCAGAAATCTGGGGCCCTGCTGTGTGTGTGAGTGAGTGTTTTGTGTGATTGCGTGTGTGGTTGTGTAAATAACTTGGCAGCCTTAGTAGAGTCACTACAGCTCTCCGAAGGATCCCAGGTTATAACCCAGGAATCCTAAGCTAGGTCTCATTAGCCTACAAAGGATTCCAATTGGGTTGTGTGTGTGTGTCTGTGGTAGTCCCTGGCGAGGAAATTATTTTCCCGTAAACTACCACAGGAGGGTATTCTGGTGGAGAGGCTGTGGTTGGTCCCTGTTGTGGAACCTCATTCCCGCAAACCAACACAGTAAGTATTTAATTTTTTGACGAGTGGTGCATATATTTTACGGCCATTGGAGAAATATTTTATCTGTTTAATCTATAGAGGCCGTAGAGCTCATCTACCTTGATTTAATTATGGCTTTCCAGTCATCTGAGCTTAACAAATTCCATCAGCTGAAAACTAAAATTGGGAAAATAGCCGAGGACATCCGTTTTTTAAAATCCTGTAAACTTAACAATGTGTTCCCGAAATTTATCAGTACCTTGTCTTTTTATCGCAAAAGAAACCCTAATATTGACCTTAATTTACGACGTAAAGCTCTCAACTCTGAAATCGGGTCCCTCTTTGCCAAAAGGAGTAAGTTAGAATTACAAGCGTACAACCTACACCTAAAACTAACCAAGAATTTAGCTGAAAAGGACTTCCAGGAGTGGTTAGAAGCCGACAGAAGGATCTTTGCTGTGAATTTGAAGAAACGTGAGGACAAGGCCCGCTGTATCAACCGCAAATTGTCCAAACTAATCGGTGAGTCAAATCAATCCGTTATTTGTGACCATGACCATAGTAACGTCCGCAATCTTTCCAGTGAGGATTTCACCACTGAAGAATTAAGATTGCTTAATCATGGCTTAAATTTTAGTATTCAACCAAAATCAATCCCTATCGAGGATATTGTTGCCCACGTAGAAGGTTCTCTAAGACCTTTTGACAATGCCACCAAAGATTTTATCAGGAAAGCTTGTGAAAAGCAAATTGTAAATAATCTCAGGTTACCATCAAAAAACAGTGTACCCAATCTTAACAAAGTGTTACGGTCTCTAAAATCTAGGAATTGCTTCTATATGAAAGCCGGCAAAGGCAACCTATGTGTTATCATGGACAAAGAGGATTATTACACTAAAGTAAGTTCCTTGTTATCATCCGGACCATACATTAAGATCCTAAAAAATCCTCTCAACAAGTTGGTCACTCAATTTAAGAATGTCCTTAACGATTGCATAACCTTATCGATAAAAAAACAAAATTCAAAATTTCTGTGTCCAACCCGGTGTTACCGAGATTGTATTGTCTCCCAAAAGTTCATAAAGATGGTTGCCCTATGAGACCAATAGTTTCTGGGATAGATTCTCCAACTTATCTCTTGTCAAAATGGCTTGTTAACCAATTCTCAGAATTAAATTTTCAAAGCCCCCATTCACTTAAGAACAACTTGGATTTCGTAAACAAAGTCAAAGACTATATGTTTTCGGAGGGAGAAATTATGGTATCATTTGATGTTACAAATCTATTCCCAAGCGTGCCAATAGATATAGCCATAAATTCATTAAAGAATTGGTTGATCTCCTTGAATTTAGACGATAACAAAATAGACGAATACATTAGACTCACTAATTTAGTCATGAACCAAAATTTCTTTGTTTTCCAAGGTATTTATTATAAGCAAGAGTTCGGCACAGCTATGGGTAACTCCCTATCCCCTCTTCTAGCTAATATGTTCATGACTCATTTTGAGAATACCTTCAAAAGTACGTTTAACTATTTCCCGAAAGTTTATCTAAGATATGTTGATGACATTTTTGCTATCTTTGATACTAAAAAGTATGATTTAAAACAATTCGTGAGTGATCTAAATAGTTTATTTCCTTCCATTAAATTCACGTACGAAACAGAAAACAACAACCAACTCCCTTTTCTAGATCTCTTGTTGACCAGAAACAGTAAAAAACTCGAATTTGATATTTACCGTAAACCCACACATACCAATAATTACATTCATTCTGATTCTTTCGTTCACAACAGCACTAAGCTCGCTTCTTTTCATGCTCTTGTCAATCGCTTGCTTAACATCCCACTAGGGAAGAATAATTACCTTAAAGAGCTTAATAACATAAAGCGCATTGCAAGATTAAATGGCTATACAGATTCTGTAATCGACAACATTGTTAAAAAACATAAGTTTAAGAGACTAATACAAAATTCCACTACACTAAGAAAAGATGAAACTACTCGCTACATTAAACTGCCTTACCACCCGAAAGTCACCAAAGGTTTGGAAAAGATATTTAAGACAGTGAACACCAAAATATCTTTCAGTAATAATTATAAACTAAAAAACATATTAGGGAACACCAAAGACAAAATAGATAATATAAATAAGTCCGGTATATATAAAATATCTTGCTCCTCATGCGACCTGGCATACGTAGGGCAAACTCGTAGAAACATTAAAACCAGATTTAAAGAACACATGGCCCATTACAGATTCAACCGACCGGAAAAATCCAGCATGGCACAACATTTAATCGACACAGAACACGAAACATCAGAACAAAACCTTCAACTCATCAAACAAACAGACAATCATTTACTTGACGCCTATGAAAGCTTATATATATACAAACTTAGAAAAAACCTTCTTAACAGCGACAAAGGCCCGATTTCTTTCTCTCCATTATTTTCTATTATAGAATAAGAAGTTCTCCATTTTCACCGTTTTTTGCAATTTTCTAGGCACTCTCTGACCACATTTAGTTTTAAATTTTAAACATTTTTCATCAGTTGCAATCCCCACGCTTCACTTCAACGGTCAGTTTGTTTTGTTTCCCCTTCCCCCCCCCTCTTGACTCACTACAACGGTCATTAGCTTCCACCCCCCCTTCCCGCCAACGGTCACCATGACTCCCACCCCCCTTCCTTACTTCAACGGTTACGTTCCTTCACTACCACATCTATTGGCCATTGGCTCCCTTTCTCCCACCCCTCCTCGCCTCCCCCACTCTCCACTTCACCCACATTCCCACTGCTCACCAATGACCTTTTAGCCGTTACCAATTTACCCCCCCCCCGCTTCCTAACCCTTTTGTCCCTTCCTATTTATTCTAGGTTTGTCCTCCTTTTCATTCACTTTCAACCTCGTGTTGCTAGTGTTTTTCCCTTCAGCTCGCTGAAGAGGACCACTTTGTGGTCGAAATACGCGTATACGAATTTCACCCTCGTTCCCTGTTTGTTGTTTTTCTATTTGACAACGCTCTTTTTGAGCTGTTCTCCCAGAAATCTGGGGCCCTGCTGTGTGTGTGAGTGAGTGTTTTGTGTGATTGCGTGTGTGGTTGTGTAAATAACTTGGCAGCCTTAGTAGAGTCACTACAGCTCTCCGAAGGATCCCAGGTTATAACCCAGGAATCCTAAGCTAGGTCTCATTAGCCTACAAAGGATTCCAATTGGGTTGTGTGTGTGTGTCTGTGGTAGTCCCTGGCGAGGAAATTATTTTCCCGTAAACTACCACAGGAGGGTATTCTGGTGGAGAGGCTGTGGTTGGTCCCTGTTGTGGAACCTCATTCCCGCAAACCAACACAGTAAGTATTTAATTTTTTGACGAGTGGTGCATATATTTTACGGCCATTGGAGAAATATTTTATCTGTTTAGACCTATCTTTGTCAAAGCACTTTGGATAGTCCTTTTTCCATTGGTTTAGCAGTCTCATCTCACTTTCCTCACTATCACTGACCTTTCCAACTTCTCCAACAATTATACCTCTCCACACAGGCCAAAATAAATTCAACCACTCTCTTCCTAACAGTGGCACAAATTTATGATCACTATTACAAATTATCAGGCTCGTTTCTTTTGATTCATTATCACCCAGTACCTTTACTCTAACTTTGGCTTCGCCTACAATTAGGAGTTGGTCACCCGGCACAGATAATAATTCTATATTACTCTTGTTTACTTTAACTTTAGGTAACAATTTCTCAAATTGACTCAAATGCATTAGAGATCTCGGTGTTTCTGTATCAACCTCCATCTGGACAGATACATTTTTAATAATCATTGCACAGAATAAAGGTTGGTTGTTACTTTGGTAACTTACTTTGGCAGTTTGATCTCTCTTTAAAGGGCACTCTTGAGTCCAAGTTTCTTTGCCCAAGTCATAATACAAATAACAATCAGAATACCCATCATAATAAACATTCTCACTAAGATTTATAACACAATCAGTCTTTTGACCATTTTCTTTAACCTCTAGGAAACCTTTTTCACTCAGCTTGGTACCTGTTAAACTCTCTTTCACATTTTTCACATAGAGTCCATGTAATGAATTAGTAATATCTGGTTCAAAAGCAATGGCACTATTTTCTGACTCATTGTCAGCTCTACTGGTTACAACTCTGTCACACTCAGACCATTTTCTCTCATTTACCTTCTTACTATACTGCCTTGGACAGTATTGATTTGAATGTCCCTCTTGATTACCTGATTTTTTGTTCTGCAAGCAGTCCTTAGCAAAATGTCCAGGCTGATGACAAATATAACACAGTCGGGGGGAACCTGCTTGGAAATGGTTGACGTCTGGGATTTCGTTGATGAGGTTGACTGCAGCTTAGCTGTGGTTCACCCTGGGATGGCAGCCTGCTTTGGAAGTACTGGTGCTGACCTCGTCCTCTGCCTCTGGGTGGATGTCCACGCTGATCTCTGTTGTTCCTGGATTGGTTGCCTCTTCCTCGATAGGATACTTTATTGACATCTTCTGTGTCTATACTTGATTTTTCTTCTTCTGCACCGCTCTTCTGGTCAACTGCCTCCCTCATTCGTCTGATCGCTTCCTTTGTATGCTCCTTCTCCTCCGCAGAAATAGCAGCGGCCACGGCATCGTCATAAGTCATAGACGGTTTGCCATCATAAAGCGCATCGAAAACAGCACTGGATATGACTCCTGTCTTGAGTCTTTCAAGGAGACGTGTATTTAATGTCACCCCAAAATCACAGCGCGATGCTAACAGCTGGATTGCCTGCACATAGTCAGCAATCGACTCTCCTTTTTGCTGAAACCTTGACATAAACTGGGACCTGGCTGATTCACTCTTCTTGGTGCTCTTGTAAACACGACGCAGAGCGTGCAAAGACGTACGCACCGTTGTTTCCATTGGCGTCGCGGGCAGCAGTGTTCTTTGGAGGGCACCATACGCTTCAGGGCCAAGTTCTGCGATGACAAATGCTCTTTGGTGAATATCTCTGGCGACCGCTTCCTTGTATGCTCGGTTAGCGGCAGTAGCAGCCTGTTGATTCGCGGCATCGGCGTCCAGTAGAGCCGCTTCAGGAGCTGGACCGGCAAGTGGGTCTCCAGGCTCGTCATTATCGTTTTGAACTGCCCCATAATTGTGCAACATCAGTGAGGCCTTGTATCTATCGATCCAGCATTCGATATCCTCTGTTTTACGTAAATAATGTCCAACGTGAGAGCTCATGATGAAACCCGTGCATGTATGAAGTCACTAAGTCAATTCACACAGTTTATCACGAAAAAAAAATATCACTTCCTCGTCGCCACTTTCATATTTGCTCTTACACACTCAGTTGGAGCTAGGATGCGGCCGGGTAATAACTGATACAACAGTAGGTCTTTCATTGGGCAGGTTTATATTCACCATCTTTGATTCATGCATCAAGCCATGCCTTCCGGAAGTTACAGCACCGGAAATACACACGTAGTCAAAATACATCACAAAGGTTAATCACCATTTAAAATGATATAATATGAGCTGATTAATTCCGATTGTGTACGTTAGCACTTTCAGCGTCTGCTTCAGTCTGCTTTAGTCTGCTTTCTTCGGCTTTTATCGTGCCACATCATTGGTCGAAACATTTAGCCTCTCGAGCAGATGCCAGTTCGCGACCGACAAATGCATGACATCAGCAAATCGTCGCTTGCATCGACAGGTGTCGGTACGTCTCGTGTAGAGAATCACTCGGCTGTCGGTGCTAGCGACAACCGTCGGTAGCGACCGACACCGACAGTCGTCGGTCGACATGTACAGAATTCCGCCCCAGGTAGTCGGTGGAAGGTGAAGGATTAGCCAGGTTAAGGGCACAGGGCCCCCGTTGTAAAAAAATTTGAAAATGTCTTGTATTTATACCTTATGATGACGCAGAGCCCTGAAACCTGATGGTGATTTAAATCTTGAAAAAGTGGAATTTCTAGTGTGTTTCACGAAAATCATACATCCCTTTCCTCAAGTTACTCAGTAAATTACTTCGTGTGTATACGGCATACCCAAATTTCATTGCTATACAATAAAACGGGCAGGAGTACACTTTGAAGACTGCGACTTTTGCTCCCCTAGACAAAAATTAATTTCTTGATATGCTCCATGCACTGCCTAAAACATTACCTTCCAGCATTTACACACCTTTATCTCGTCATCTATCCCTCCATCTTTCGCAATCAGTTGGCCAAGGTACGCAAAATCTTCCACTTGCTCAATTTCTTCACCATTCACCCTCATAAATTTTTCTCTCCACAGAGAGATATAATGAGTCATTTTTCTGGGTACCCTCCATCTCTTGAAATATTTCAAAACACTATGTTAAATTTTCGCATTTCTTCATATAGGATTCGATGCTCTCCCGGCGTATTCTTCCCGTGAAATTCTATCGGGCTTCCTACTGGGTCTCGGGTCTTGAGTCTCTGTCCATCTGTGTAGTTGTAGAATGCATGTTTACTGACGGTCCCTCTCCATTTTGATGAGATCTGTAGTGTAGTGGTGCATGCTTGTGAGGCTTCGCCTCGTGACAAGCATTAGTGATTTATGCTAATGCATAATTAGTCGTAGTTACAATAACTCTAGGGTATAGTATAATGCATGTTGGTGATTACTCACCCCCTGCCACACACCCCTGAGGTGGCTTGCAGGGTATTTTGTAGATGTAGATGTCAGGCTCTCCATCTCCACCAACGACGTCTCAATAGATGACTTTTCCATCGTCCTCAGGGCTGTTGACAGGGACGTAGCCAGGGGGGGGCTTTAGGGGCTTCAGCCCCCCGCGAAATCTTTTCCCCATGCGGCGACTGCCTTTTGCCAAGGGGCACTCATGCTATGAGCTAGACTTAGCAAACCCCCGAAGCAAATTTCTGGCTACGTGCCTGGCTGTTGATGATCAAAATTGCCATGTGTAGTAATACTATTCATCACGGTTAGTTCAAGACCCTTCGTAGAAACCCTAGAGCTTTTCCGTCACACTAGACTTAAAACCATATCTACGCAACAAATCTACATCTACAAAATGCCCTGCAAGCCACCTCAGGGGTGTGTGGCAAATATCGCCAACTGAGCCGTATCTAAGAAGTACGACGCTAAACGTAGGCTGACCGGACATAATCCATTAAATTGAGTATGTCCAATTTTTTTCAGTGAGCCCGAGGGCACATTCACTGAGCTTAGTGGCTGCATTCTGCGGGGTAGCGGAGTCAAGATTCCAGAGAAGCTGCGGCTGATGATGCTACGGCTCCTTTACAATGCACACTATGGGGTGGTTGGGACCAAGACACTGGCTAGGAGCCATGCGTGGTGGAGGTGCGTGGGCAAGGTGATCGAAGACTGAGAGATCTCCTGTCCCAGAACACCACAACCAACCCTGCTCAGTTGGGAACTGATGCTGCCGTGAAACAATATTATTTCAAATCAAACTGTTTTTAAATATACAAGATGGTTGAAGCATTTACTTGGTGGAATTTTGACATGATAGAATGATTAAAACTTTGTAATTTTCCACACTTTTTTTATTGATGGTACAAGCCTGACCGGTTTCAATGTTCACACATCATCATCAGAGGCTAAAATTACGAAGTACAGAGGTGGTGGCTGGAATATATACTGGGTTCCCGGGGAAGGAAGTAAGGAGGAGGTTGGGATTGGGGGGGGGAGATATTAGTAACGAGACGGGGGTTAACGGGGCAAGGTTACGGGAAATTAAAAAACCAACAGCGTCAAGAGTTAAAAGGGGGGTGGGAGAGGCACGGTAAAAAGGGAGGACAATTTGTCCGGAATAAAATCATTTAAGACCCTATGACTAGATTTTTTTAAAGGCTAAAACAATTTCAAAATTTTCTAAAAAATCCAATTTGGCACCTTTGTCACAAAAATATAAAACATTGGGGTTTCAATTAGAAGTGTGATTGTGGTCAAACAGATGCTTAGCAAACAGGTCACACTTCTAATTTTTACCTTAAACTTAGGGGTTCTGAAAATTTACATTACGATGTTTCGTTACCGTGTGACATCACAATCTTGCACTTTTTGATGAAATTGAAACCCTGAATTCCTCAATGCAAAACATAAGCAAATTTTTGAGCCATATGACATTATTTCAAGGTTCATCTACGTCTACAAAATACCCTGCAAGCCACCTCAGGGGTTTGTGGTAGGGGGTGAGTATTCACCAACATGCATTACACTATACCCTAAAGTTAGTGTAACTACGACTAATTATGCATTAGCATAAATCGCTAATACTTGTCACGAGGAGAAGCCTCAAAAGCATGCACTACACTACAGATATTATCACAATGGAGAGAGACCGTTAATATATATGTATTTTGCAATTACATAAATGGACTCAAGACTTATCTACATATTTCACAATTCCCTAAACATGCACGGCGTGCTGCTAGTACTAGAAAAAAGATAAGGATGCAAGTATTAGGAGTACTACTACTACAAAGAGCTACACTACCTATCGAAAAACCTAGATAAAAGTTTCATTGGCCGCTATTATGGTCCCTTATAGTTAAAAATGACATTTGAAATCTGTCCGTTCTCTAGTCTAGTTTCCTAACTTTATTCTCATGATCTTACCTAACGTAGTATGTCGGTTTTCGTAAAATATTATCAACGTCGTCAGAAAACAGACCGGTTTGGAACTTACATAATAGATTGAGTCTAAATTTTAATCGACGTTCTGAAAGCGTTTCCCATCCCAGTTGCTGCAAAAGGTCAGTAACACTAACGAGATTATCATAACGGCCTTTAATGTATCTTGCTGATCTTCGCTGCACGCGATCTAACTCAGTTTCCAAGCCTATCTCATAAGGATCTCAAATACTGGCAGCATATTCCAAGTGGGGACTAACGAGGAAGAAGTAGCTGATTTCCCTAACTTTATCGTCGCACTTGCCAAGTACTCTTTTAACAAATCCCAATTTACTATTAGCTTGACCGGTAATTTCTCGAATATGCTTACTCCACGAAATCATTAGTCAGTTTAACTCCGAGGTATTTAACCGATTCTACAGTCTCTAATTTTCTATTTTTTATGCAATAGCTGTTACAAGGAGCGTTTTTCCGTTTCCAAAAATTCAATACAACGCATTTTTTCAGGTTTAATTCTAGCTGCCGCGCATCGCACCACTCCTGTCTTGCCTCGAGGTCCTTAGTTAGCGCTTGCTTATCATTATGTCTACGAATTTCTCTATACACGACTGCGTCGTCTGCAAATAATCTAAGCTTACTGTCAACTATTTCACCGATGTCTTTTATGTACTTAAGGAACAGAATTGGGCCTATGAAACTTCTCTGTGGGACACCCGATGTGACTTATACTTCATTAGAGATAGCGCCATCTAATACAACCCTTGGCACGTGATTGCTTAAGAATTGTCAAATCCAGGAAATGACGTTTTCGTCGAAGCCGTAGGCTTTCAATTTCATGAGTAGCTTACTGTGGGAAACTTTATCAAATGCCTTTTTAAAGTGAAGAAAAATTGCATCAACTGGAACATAACGTTCACCCGAGACTAAAATATCGTGGGCAAAAAGTGCTAATTGAGTTGCGCAAGATCTTCCCTTTCTGAATACGTGTTGCGTTTTTGTTAACAAGTTCTGCATATCGAGGTGTCTCATAACTGAACTTACAATTATATGTTCAAGGCCTTTGCAAGAGATAGATGTGAGAGATATCGGTCCGTAGTTTGATGGCTGTTCCTTATCTCCGCTTTTGAATATGTTCCTTATCTCCGCATTTGCAATTTCCCAGTCCATGTGTACTTTGTGTTCGTTGATGGATTTAATAAATATATTCTGCAAGTAAGGTGCTATTTCACAAGCTAATTCTCTATACACGCGGGTAGAAATTTATTCAGGACCTGGGGATTTATTTGGACTTAAGGGTTTAACAAGTTATCTATTCCGTGAGTGCGAATGTCGATAGGCGGCATCTTTTGCTGGAAGAGGTCTTTTACCTTTACAGATGTAATCTGTGACGACTTGGTGAACACACTTTGAAAGTAGGAATTTAATAAGTTGGCTTTGTCCGAACTGCTTGTCAATAATTCATCCTTTTCGTTTTGTAGTGGAATAACTGTTGATTTATTGCCTTGAACTTCCCTTACGTATGACCATAATGCCTTTGGGTTGTCCTGTAACTGTTCTACTAATGTTTTTCGTTTTAAATCCATTAATGCATTCCGAAATGCTTCCTTTGTAGTGGCTTTAGACAATTTGTATTTTTCAATTATTAAATTGTAATCACCAGTGGACAAATCTCTACGGAGTTTTTTAAATTTGGCGTGGCATACTCTCTGACGTCTTAACGATTTTCTGAATTCTGCATTGTACCATCTTGGTTCGCTGCCCTCTTTTTTTACTTTACTTGGAATGTATTTTCTGATCCCCGAATGTACGATCGAAAGAAAATCTTTCCAACTACCCTCCGTGTCTAACTTTACGCTTGATTCCTGGATGTAGGGAAGAGAATTTTTTAGATGACTCTTAAACGCATTGAAATCGGCTTTATTTTAATGTAGAACATTCTTCTTTGTTTAAAACTTTTAATTATATTCAAAGAGAACTTTGCGGTAACTACTCTATGGTCACTAGTGCCCTCAACAGTGTATACCTATATTTACAATGTCATCCTTCATGCCCTCAACAGTGTTTACCTATATTTACACTGTCATCTTAACAAGAAAAATAATCGTGACTATCAGTTCAAGATCACGTATTCTCCAGTCAAGTACAGCGGTTTAGTATATCGATATTCACTGTCCCGAATTAATAAAGAAGTATTGCCTCGTGATAACAATTGAGACGTGTGGCTGTACTTGTGTTGTCAAACTTTTTGCAATATAAAATGATGAAATCATCAAAAAATCGTGACAACAGTCTCCTCGCAATTAATAGTCGACGCATGGTAGCATGATGCGTAGTTCGGACTACACCATCTCAGAATATCTTGGGGGTGACACTGCTCGGCACCATCGAACCCAGATCAGGGCACAGGGAAACCAAGAACCAGGATTTATGAATCCCATAAAGTATGATATTTGGAAGGGAAACAAGAGCGATAACTACAAAATCTACTGAGATGCTGGATATCTCCGAGAGGAAAATTCTTTGCAGGATCTACGGAAATTTACGCTACAATTACCCTAATCAATCAATCCAAATATATGAAATTTTCATAGATCCCTGAATCGCCACACACCAACGAGATTCCGATTGGCAGGACATGTCTGGCGCATGACAGATACAAGGTTGCTGAAGGGGGCATCGACAAGGCTGTTGGAAGAGAAAAGAGCAAGGGGAAAACTGAGGGCAAGATGACAAGACGTGAGCTGAGACGCAAGAAAACCAACCTTGGGTCAGAATTAGGAGAGGATAAGCCGAGGATAAGGAATCTCGGGGCAAAGAATAAAGGAATCCATGGCTCTACTAGGGCGGTAATGCCAGTAAAAAAAAGGTAAGATAAAGATAAAATTATCTTCACTTAGGGGAGACTGGGGCCAAGTGGGACAGTTTTAGTATTTAATTTTTATTTGCAACAAAATTATTGGTGAATGGTAAATTTTGGTAACATTGCTTGAAGGGTATATTCTTAAACGTATAAAAAATTCCGCAAGTAATACAAATAACTTATAATAGTTGAAATACTTAAATTTCTTCTTTGTTGAAAAGTGTCCCACTCTGCCCCAGCCTGGGGCAGAGTGGGACAGTGCACGGGGCAGAGTGGGACAGGCTTGCATTAGTCAATAAAATACAAAGTTTAAATTAATTGAAGGTACAAATACCTTTATTGTCATTAATAGGTAAACTTTACATGCAAGCGAACTTATTAATACGGGAATCAACAAGAAATTTTTATTCAAAATGCATTAACAAATAACAAAATTTTAGTTATGTAATTATAAATTTTAAATCACTGAATACAATGTTTTTTATAGTAGGAGCGTCTGAAGAAATTAAAACTTGGCTGTTTCCACATGAGGTTTAATTTTCTTACCGACCATGGTTTCGTTACAGAGTAACATTATCAAGGTGGTACATTTCGTTACAGATTAACATTATCACCTTGATAATGTTACTCTGTAACGAAACCATGGTCGGTAAGAAAATTAAACCTCACGTGGAAACAGCCAAGTTTTAATTTCTTCAGACGCTCCTACAATGTTTTTTATCAAAATTAAATTATTTTTATGGCTTAAGTTTTGTCTACTCTCCTTTTTGGTAAGCTTAGTCACTATCTTCTAAAATTGTAGCTATTTCTTCCATTTATAATCCCTTTTTGTAGTCATTTACTGTGAAACCCTTTAACTTTCTTGACATCTTTACCTTACGTTCATTTTTTAACGTTTTCTTATGAGTTGGCTGTTTTTTTCTCCCTTCCCTATGATGGTATTCATTTTCCAGTCTTTTTTTAACTGGTGTATCCGTAAGGATCTCCGATCTTTTCTTCTGTCTAGTATTTTTCTCACAGACATCAATATCATGGCCTGATAGATTTTGGGAAAGGACGTATTTCCTCAGGGGTGACAACTCTGTCCTCTAAAACGAAGTTTTCATCCCGGGATGGTCCTGGGCTTTCAAGATTCTCCTCGGGTTCTAAGTGAAATTCTAAAGGTGCAACAAACTGATCAGTAACAGTGGCTGGTGCAAAGTCTGAGTCATTAAAAATGCTTGGGTTAATAGGGCATATCCCGGTTGAACTAAACCCAGAAATAATATTAGAAGGTGTAAATGCCTTTGTATATGCAATACCCACTAACTCAGCCACGTTGTAAATTGTTAGTCTCTCTCCTGGGTGGTTTCTAAGCCATTCGCGGCAAGCATCATTATAGCATTTTTTTCAAAGGGCCGAACACGCACTTATCTAATGGTTGCAGTTTGTGACTGCAGTAAGGTGGCAAAGTGAACATTACCACCCCATTCATTTTTGCTAACTCAATAACATCGACTGAAATATGGGATTGGTGATTGTCTAAAATTAACAATGCAGGATTTTCTTTCGAACGTTTTGCATGTTCAATGAAATGTTTTAAAACCAGTAAAAATAAATTGGAAGTCATCCATCCAGAAGGGTTTGCGGCACCTACTGATTTTATGGGACACTTCAACAGCATTTTTGGGAGGAATTTTACTCTAGGGAACACAAAAAATGGAGGAATTGAATTACCCTGAGCATTTATAATGCAACACAATGTCATCAAGGTGCCTCTTTCAGGGGAGGTAACTTCACCTACTTGTTTTTCTCCTTTGGGGGTTATCACTTTTCCTTGAAGTTGAACGGTAGTGAAACCACTTTCATCAAGGTTGTATACACTTCCAGCGGAAAATGCGTGTTTCACATAAAGACCTGATAGATCGGAAAAAAATTCACTCACCACCGTTCCGTTGAAGCCCATGGTTCTTGCCAGTGAGGTTGCCTCTGGTTTCCGAAGGCTAATCGAAGGATTTCGTTTCATAAAACCGTAAAACCAATCATCAACAGCGATTTTTTTCTGATCCCAAGATGGCGGGTATTTCTTTCCATTTCTCTGAGCAAATGCATATGCTAATTTTTTCGTGTTCAGGGGAGACAGTCCGTGGTGCAGATGTGCTGCAGTCTTCAAATAATCTGATAGAAGTTTTTCATCCTCTTCCGTAAAAACTCTGCGTGAATCATACTTGGGTCTGAAGAGCGGCTCTCCTGAAGTATTCATTCCACATTTTCCCTTGTATTTGAGTACGTATCTGAAATGATACCAACCTTGATAATGTAGACTTGGGAATTTTTAGCTCCTTGGCAACAGTTCTCAAACAAATCTTTTGTTCAAGAATCATCATAACTCCTTTCTTCATCACCAACTCATTTGTCATTCCAGTAGTTGAGAGAAATGTCGCAGCAACTAATATTTATGATACTCTCTCCGTCAAAAACGAACTGCCTGAAGCTCACTTCTGGCCAAGACTGAACTGCTCTCCCCAACAACAGTTCGGATCGCGCCGAAGGCGCGTAGATAATACACAGAGCTCATGTTTATAACAGTAGCAGGTTTCAGGCAATTTAGACAAATTGTCATATACGTTTAATCGGGGTTCACACAAAGTATTCACTTTGGTTTCACTTTTCTTATCTACATTGCTGTTGCCATTCTGTATTTTTGTCCTCACCTTGTTACATTAAAATATACTGCTTCAAATCCTCAAGTATCAATTTGGAACCAAAACACTACAAAGTAAGCATGAAATGAAATTTGAGCGTGTCTCAGTTACGGAGATTGAAAGTTCGAAGCACCAGGGCAGTGAGTCGGCGTCCCACTGTGCCCCAATTTGAGGTGTCCCACTGTGCCCCGCATGTCCTGAAATGTTATACTTGTCAGCAAAAATTTTAAACATTCTACTTTCGTAAAATATATTTAGAAAAAGATTACAAAGTCTCTAAATAATGTATTCGCGATATCTTTTCTTATAAAGCTTGCTATAATTAGGAGAATTGCATAAATATTCACAACATGAAAGCTAAGAAAATTATAGCAAAAAACATATTTTGTAACATTTACGCGAAGCTACATAAGATTATGAACTAAGATTTTTGTACATTATTTCTAGTGATATGACTTCCTTATTTTAAATACATTTGCACTTTGGCCAAATAATTTGTTTAAATAAATCAATTGTCCCACTGTGCCCCGTGTCCCACTGTGCCCCAGTTTCCCCTACTCCCTGTCCAACGCCTGGAAATAAGTGTTCATAAATCATAAAGAAATGCAACCGATCGGCGCGCACCTGACTTCGATAGATAGCGTGAAAGAATGGGCAAAAAATCAAACGTCTGCTTGACTTGACCTGAGTATCTTCACTTCACAGGCCTGAAGACATCGACTGTGACACCGGCGAAGCAATCATCCACGCATAATGGACAAACGTGAAGTCCAAGAGGATCGGTACGTTTATACTCGTACGTAAGTAGCATCTCGTAGCATTCATAAATTAACGATATCAGTAATATTAACCACTAGATGTGTGTATAGCATTGTTCTGCATGTTTGCATATTCATTTACGTATCACTCTCCCAGTTTCCGGTTGGACTGCGCACTGTTCTCCTTTACTGCTTTTTGGTGTCTGCGCCGGGGGAGCGTGCGAGGTTCTGATTTGCTCTGGGACGAGTGCCGCATGCCTGGTGTGGAATCACCCCGTGCCGCACACCCTAGTGGTGGCTTGCACGGTACTTCGTAGATGTAGATACTGACCCGGAGGATCTGTATGTTCATACTCATCACGCAGCGGATGCCTTCACAAGGATTTTAGAGCCTTCATAAAAAGCAGCAAAAACGTATCGTAGGTCATGAAATAAATTATGTCATCCAACTCATCAGGATTATTTCTCGTTGAGATGTCGGCGTATTTCACCGCCGTAATTTGGCAGAGAAGAAAATCTACGTATTCGTAGCTGACCACGACGTAAATGATGTCATAGGATTCAACCTCACGGGTTGTGGCTTCTTTGAAACCCTGTTTTCCCTGGCATTTCCATCGTTTATGGACTGCAAGGGCGTCATAGCATTTAGTTTCATCAAATCCGTCAAATATCGTTACCAGAATGTGGAAGCCTAAGTAGCGTAGAGGTCTGCGCAGTCCCGACGATTCAAAGGTTTGTGGTTCAATTTCCAGTCAGGTGGATTTATCTCGGGGACATTTCTACGCGTATCATCGTCGTAAATTGGCATGGACTTGAAAAGCGAGAAAAAAGGTGTCGTCAGTGATTAAGAGGAAATAATTAGCCTGTCACCGTAATATTAGTACGCCGCGGCAAGGAAAAAACGAAAATACCTTGTATTCACTGATAGCACGAAGTCCAAGCGATGAGTCGTCGGGGACAGCTGTCCGCGGAACTCTCCAGTTGATCGATGTAAATACATTGTGGATATGTGGACATAATGATGACTGCATAGCAGTAAAAAAAAACACGTCTGTTCCGTAGTGCCAAGGGCAATTTCTAAATCGTTCCGTGAACGCAAATAACGAAAACTAGAAGACAACCGCAGTTTCCTACTAAGGATTTACTGAGCCTTGATTAGGTTCTATGGACAGCTGTTCCCGAAGATTAATCGCTTGGACATGGATTTATCAATTATTTTACGGTATTTTAGTTATTTCTTTCCTACGGCATACCATCATTATGTTGAAAGGCCAAATATTTCCTTTAAACCACCAGGAGAGATGCAAATCACAATCTACAACCTGTGTTTATATATCAAAGTTTGAAACAAAAGAAATTGACGTTTTCAGACAATACTGAAAATGGATACTACTCTGGTAAGATGAAAAAAATAAAAGAAAATCTACACAATCTCAATACATTCGATAAGCAGCCACGAATCCGATCATCGTTCATTTTTAAATTCCGCTACCTCTGAGATGAACGTTGCTGAAGTTGAGAATATCAGTTTAATACTTCGTGGCGCTAATATTTTACATGCCAATAGCAGTAAAATCTGTATCAAAAATGTCTCACTTTCAGAATTAGACTTCCCAATACTCTCCCATTACTTAATATTTTATGTTAGATGAATTTTATTCAAAATTTTCAATTCTCACTCGCACTACTTGGCGGAGAAGGTTTCAAACAAAATTTATGTATCTTGCAAAGATCATCGATCACAATTAAGGACAACAGTAACACTTTAATCGGCATAGAAAATCATAGCACCATAAAATATTGAAAAACTTGATATGATCAACTACAACGATGTTGATTTCATGAGTAACGCAATTTGCAGATTCTAACAATCAGATTCGTGATCATGATGATTCGAGTACATTTAGATAATGTATATTTTCTTCCATTTCCTCCTATATTATTCCAGTGGAGTATAGCTACAAACTTTGCTCCTATGTATTATTCATCTAAGAGTGATTCAATTTTAAAACGTCGTCGTAGATGGGAAATGGTATTTCCACGCGCACATCTGCCGGTGCGTGTATGTATCTCCGCGCGCACGTGGAAAAGCGTCAGTGAAAGACGCTGGTTTCTTGGTACGGTTCCCACCTGCACGGAAGGAATTGATATTTATAATCCCACGCCCGCATGCCATAAAATAGCGCGTCGGGATCTGAAAACCACTTGGGATGGACCGTAATCTTAATGAAACATCTCTGTCGCGCGAGATTTCACTCCACGCCCACCCCTCGCCCACTCTCGCATGTGTATACCCACCCACCCTGCCTTGCTCTATTTTTAAAACAGCTTGGCAGGGGAGGGGGGGGGGGGGGAGGCGTTCGTCATGGGGGCGTGCTGCTTTGGTTTGTGTGTGGGGAGACAGTCCTCTCGTGCCCTATAGTGTGGGCCCCAGGGAGGGGGGGAGGGGAGGGGAATTTCCGCCGAGGGAAACTCAACCGACCGTCACGGTGAAAACAATATGTTTCGGCGGGAAAAGAGTGTGAAATCTGCGTTATTTCCTACGGTATTGTCCCAACAATAAAATTAATAACTTTTACAATCAAATACCTTTTAATTCATTACATTAGCACCATCTTCAGGTGTATCTGCACCTGAAGATGGTGATCATGCACTGAAATCCGGGTCTTGATAGTGTTATTTTATAAGTGATCTTGTTTAATTTTATTTGTATTGTCCCACGGAGCAAGTTTCCCCGGGGTTTAGCCTTCGCTTACACTACGGCCTTATTCTTAAAGCCGGTGTGTCCCACGGTCAAATTTTGATACAAATGATAAATTCGTGAGTGATAAATCTGATGGGAACCACGTGACTTGGTGGAATTGTATCATAAATGGGTCATTCCACCTCAATTCAACAAACGTTTGTCCCTTAGAGTCTCAGATTTTGATAAAAATTGGTGTATGGGTACAATATTAACTCAAACTGAATACCCTCAAACCGTTTTGTGAAAAAAAAATTTTGAGTGAATTATGCATATTTTAATTTTTTCGCATTTTTAGCAAAAATCCGAGCCATAAATCATATAATTACTTATATCTCTGCTTGTAATTGTCATACAACAATGATTAATAGCTTTTCGTAAAGATAAATCTTTATTGAATGCAAATATATCAATAAAAAATTATTTTCTTCTATGCCCTATTGTTGTAAATTACTAATGTTTAAAAAATTGTAAATAAACTTTTCTCAGATACTCCACCTCAGAATCGGCCGAAACTTTTTTCCGAAATCAAAACATATCCAGATAACTATTCCAAAAATAAAATTTAGTGACAATTCATAAATGCGTTTTTTATAAATATTTAAACATTTACAATTTTCTCTCTCGCGGCATTTTTAAAACATTTTTAATAAACTTTTCTCAAATATTCCATTTCAGAATCGACCGAAACCTTTTTTCCGTAATCTAAACATATCTAGCTAACTAATCCAAACATAAAATTTAGTGTAAATTTAAAAATGCGCTTTTTATAAATATTTAAACATTTACAATTTTCTCTCGCGCGGCCCGTGTTTAAAAATTTGTTAATAAACTTTTCTCAAATACTCCATCTCAGAATCGGCCGATACTTTTTTCCGTCATTTAAACATATCCAGCTAACTACTCAAAAAATAAAATTTAGTGTAAATTCATGAATGCGTTTTAATAAATATTTAAACATTTACAATTTTCTCTCGCGCGGCCCGTCGGCTTCCCCATTTGGAATACATGCAGCAGACACGCGATGCAAGCCTAAAAATTTCCTAATTGCTCAAGGTCGTGGCTATATGAGATAAAAATATATTATAAACTATGTATGTTAACAACAATTGTTATTTGTTCTGTTAAATGGATGTTTGCAGAGAAATTTACCATTGAGCCCCACTTTCTCTGATCGTAGTTTTTTCTAACTACTCCGACACAATTGATTGAAAACTAACGAGAAAACAAAATCCTTGTATTTATAACAAATGTAAAATGGCTAAGTTAGCATGCTTTCCGTAAACATATGATGTCCTACCTTGTAGGAAGGGGTCCTCTCGGAAATATTTTATTTGAGGATCCTGTTACTCCTGCCTGCAACTACAGCTGAATCTTCGTCCCTTGCTTGGACGAAGAGAGTCTCTTCATTAAAACCACTCCATTTGATTCGGGTATTGCTGCGTGAAACTCCCTAATGCCTGGTATACTAACTGCCTGATGAAATCTTTTCGCAAGTTCATCGGAATGTTTTCCAATTTCTTCTTTCTTTGCGTAGCCAAAATGCACTCCTAAAATATGATCTTTTGCCCGTTTAAAGAGTTCTATAGGTGTACGTATTTGTTTTTCCTGTGCAAGCTGAAGACTTGCTCTTGCTGCTAGTCTTTTCAAAGTTCCTCCCAGTCCGTCACTTGGCCCTTTACCATGCGATTTAGCAATGAAATGCCATTCTGCAGAGACTGTGAAATCTTTCCTGTGAAGAGATAAGTTCTGAATGTTATACTTGTTTTTATAATGAGCTGCTGCTCCATCTGAATAAAATTTTTTTTTAAAGCTTCGGAACTTTCAATTTCAAGAATTTAAGGAGATGTTTATGAAAAAAATGTACAGTTGATGTTATATACAAAAGGCTGTCTGATATGATTACGAAGTTCAATGGGATTACATTATCCTGGACTTTAGGGCTTTAATAGCAAGCAAAGAGGTGAACTGTTGCTTGGTCGTTATTCCAGTGCATACCTTGCATGCTGTCCTGTAAAACGAAAGCGTAATTTTCTGAAAAATCTGCAATGACGAGAATCTGCCCCACTTGGATGTAATGCTTTACATTTCTAATAAAATCAGATTGATTTTTAGCAATGTAGTCATGTGGCTGAAGTTTCTGTAACTTTTCAATAAAAGTTTCAAGAAAGTTATCGGTAGATTTTGTAAAAATTTCTAGAGAGCAACGGTTAGCTTGCACCCATTGGTGCTAAGTAATGCTATCAATTAAATTTCGATCAAAGTGTTCTTCTACTGAATTCCGAATTTTGCTCGGCCCAGGGCAGTTTTTACATTCGTTCAAATGGCATGCCTCGGTCGCAGGGAAACACATCATTGCTGACAAATAGTCTTTATATGACAAAAGCGGCTCGGTGTTATCCCCTAGATTTAGTGGTGACAACCTTGCACCTAAAATCATAAATTTAACATTTTGATGCACCAGACACACGCATACGGTATGAGTTCCTGATGCTCCCGCAAGAACGCACATCTAAGGTCTGAGCTCTGCAAATTTTGAAAATGAAACAGTATCTTCGGGATATTTTTCCTTAAATTACAAAATATCTCTTTTAAATTTCGTAAAATTAGTCTTCTGTTTATGTGTCCGTATTCCATTGTCATTAACGCCGAGAAAGTTTTCAATCGATTGTGTCGGAGTAGTTAGAAAAAACTTCGTGCAGAGAAAGTGGGGCTATGTGGTAAATTTCTCTGCAAACATCCATTTAACAGAACAAATAACAATTGTTGTTAACATTCATAGTTTATAATATATTTTTATCTCATATAGCCACGACCTTGAGCAATTAGGAAATTTTTAGGCTTGCATCGCATGTCTGCTGCATGTATTCCAAATGGGGAAGCCGACGGGCCGCGAGAGAGAAAATTGTAAATGTTTAAATATTTATTAAATCGCATTTATGAATTTACACTAAATTTTATTTTTTGAGTAGTTAGCTGGATATGTTTAAACGACGGAAAAAAAGTATCGGCCGATTCTGAGATGGAGCATTTGAGAGAAGTTTATTAACAAATTTTTAAACACGGGCCGCGCGAGAGAAAATTGTAAATGTTTAAATATTTATAAAAAGCGCATTTATGAATTACCACTAAATTTTATTTTTGGATTAGTTAGCTAGATATGTTTAGATTACGGAAAAAAGGTTTCGGTCGATTCTGAAATGGAATATTTGAGAAAAGTTTATTAAAAATGTTTTAAAAATGCCGCGAGAGAGAAAATTGTAAATGTTTAAATATTTATAAAAAACGTATTTATGAGTTTATACTAAATTTTATTTTTGGAATAGTTAGCTAGATATGTTTAGATTACGACAAAAAAGTGTCGGCCGATTCTGAGGTGGAGTATTTGAGAAAAGTGTATTAACAATTTTTGAAACACGGGCCGCGCGAGAGAAAATTGTAAATGTTTAAATATTTATAAAAAACGTATTTATGAGTTTATACTAAATTTTATTTTTGGAATAGTTAGCTGAATATGTTGAAATTACGGAAAAAAAGTTTCGGTCGATTCTGAGATGGAGTATTTGAGAAAAGTTTACTATCAATATTTTAAACATTAGTAATTTACAACAATAGGGTATAGAAGAAAATAATTTTTTATTGATATATTTGCATTCAATAAAGATTTAGATTTAATAAAAGCTATTAATAATTGTTTTATGACAATTACAAGCGGAGATATAAGTGATAATATGATTTAAGGCTCGGATTTTTGCTAAAAATGCGAAAAAATTAAAATATGCATAATTCACTCAACATTTTTTTTTCACAAAACGGTTTGAGGGTATTCAGTTTGAGTTAATATTGTACCCATACACCAATTTTTATCAAAATCTGAGACTCTAAGGGACAAACGTTTGTTGAATTGAGGTGGAATGACCCATATAGCTTTCCGTCCAAATCTTCGGAAACAATTTTTTGATATATATTTGATAAAACGGATGCGAACTATGTAACCATTTGGAATTTTATCAAAATAGCTTTTGGTCCATTTTTTTACTTTAGTACATATTTGATACAGCGGATGCGAACCATGTTACCTGGTGATACTGTATCAAAATAGCATTTGGTGCAAAACTTTTGATACCATTTTAATGCAGATTTGATACAACAGGTGTGGACCGTGTGATCAGGTGGAATTGTATCAAAATAGCTTTTGGTCCTAAAATGCTTACACAATTTCTTTTGAAGCAAGTGAACAGAATATGTTCTAAAGTATGAAATCTACCTATCACAACCTTTCAAAAAAACAGCAAAAACTTTCATGAAATAAATTATGTCATCAGAATCATTAGGGTTTTTTCACGTTGTGATTTCTGTATATTTCATCGCCGTGATTTGGCATGCACGAAAACCAACGTATGCGTAGATAACCGCGTCAAAAATGATGTAACCGTGCTCAACCTCATAGGTTGTGGCCTCCGAGTAGAGCTTATCCGATCTACTCGATCACGGGGATGCCACTTCGTTTAATACTCAATTTGGAAGAAATGGCCTTGGATGGAAAATTTGTGTGTAAAACATTGTGTTCTCATTTCACCGTGGGATACCGGCTTAACCCTTTCTCTACCGGCATTACAATGCCTTGTTCAGCGCTCCTTCCTAAACCGGCCGAGACTGATCGTTTGCTTCTAAATCTCATCTTCCTAACCTGCTCGTAACCGGCAGATATGGGCGGCGAAGGAGGACTTTTATGCCTTTTAGGCAAATTTTTCATCTTGAGAGTTTTTATCATTCACAATTCACGCATTGTTCTGATATCTTATCCAAATCCTCAGAGGGGAAGTAAAATCCCATTATATCTGTCACAATACGCCCAAGGACTCCCCCAAGACCGTTTAGGCTACCACCAGGGAATTTATGATAGCAGTTTCTCGAGTCATTCCAAGAGCCCATACAATGGGAGATTGTTTCGAAAAGAGATGAGGGACCATGGTTTCGGTAATGAATAAACAGCTTTAGTTCATGTGACGCAGATGCAGTACAAAACATAAGATCACTGTGGCTCGTAAGGAATGGCTTGCTTATCTAATAAAGATATTAATCCTAGAGAGATCATCATTACTAGCACTTAGAACCTCTTCTAATGTGGTACGGAGATGAAGCACAGCCCAAAGAGAGTTGACATATCTTCCCAAATTTTCCTCAGTTTTGATCATGACTTGTATGAGTGAGGAAGATATGGAAGAGGAAGCGAACAGTGGTGAATATTCCAGTGATTTAATAGTTGTTCTTTAATTTAATAAGTATTATGCAGTGACAGTAGTGACGACTCAACAGATGTTGCACTGACAGACGACATAAACTCAAGTTTGATTAAGTTCCCTGCTGGTATTCATTTGCAAGACACGTGGAGTGATACTTTGCTTTGCACCCTAGGACTTCAAAGAAATTAGAGGGCGAATAGATAATTTGGCTGTAGGCAACCGTGAATTTTCCTTCCTAAAGTACATGCTAGAAGGTGAGGATTTTACTTTGGGAATTTTCGATAATACAAGCAAATGCGCACAGCACTTCCAACGCACCACAGGAAATCCTGATTAAGAATAGGTAAATGTAGCAACAACTAAATGGTAGCATTCATCGGTGTACTTGTATACTTGGGAATATTTATGTCTGAAAGTAGGGATTACTGGCATAGCCCAGTTATTGACTGCGCTGCGGTTCGTAACTCTATGACTTTTGGTAGATACACAAAATTTACGAAATACGATTTCTCTCTCGTATTTTCATGCGAGTGAAAAAATGAGGAAGGAAGCAGGGAGACGAGGACTTTGATGTTGCAGAAAATTAGACCAGCACTTGATGTAATAGACACTTTCCATAAAAAGTATGCACCAGGTCGAGAGTTAAGCGTTGACGAAGCAACGGTTGCTTTTAAAGGATGGCACTACAGAAAGCAGTGCATCCGAGGAAAGCCAACGAAGTGGGGATTTAAAATTTGGGTCTTAGCAAGTTCCCATTGTAATGCTCCCCAAGGAAATATATATTTAGGGAAAAGGGAAAGATAAAACCGTGAATTGTTGGGACGCAGGTTGTACTAAATTCACTGAAAAAGCTACTTCGGGAAAATCATCATGAGTATTTTGATATTTTTTGTCAAGTGAGGGACTCATGAACTTATTACTTATGAATAACATCTACATCTACATCTACGATGTACCGTGCAAGCCACCACTGGGGTGTGTGGCACGGGGTGATTCCACACCAGGCATGCAGCACTCATCCCAGAACAAATCCGAACCTCGCACGCTCCCCCTGGCTCTAGGCGCAGGCCAAAAGCAGTCAGGAGAACAGTGCGAAGTCCAACCGGAAACTGGGAGAGTGATACGTAAAAGAACATACAAACATGCAGAAAAATGCTATAGACACATCTAGTGGTTAAAATTACTGATACTGTTAATTTATGAATACTACGAGATACTACCTCATGCAAAGAACAAAATAAAATAATGCCGGAGTAATCGACCGGTGTGAAGAGTTAGTAATTATGTGGTGTTATTAAGTACAAGTGAAAATTCTATTCTACCTATTGAGGGTGGGAGTTTCATGTGATTGATCTATCGCAACTATTATGATCCCTTATTGTACGTGGGAAAAATGACATTTTGAATCTATCGGTTCGGCAGACAATTTCCTTTATTTTATTCCTGTGATCGCTTCTACCGTAGTACGTTGGCTCTAGCAGTATGTGTTGAACGTCCGGCAAGAAACTGTCTGCTCCGAGTTTGCGCAAAAGATTTAACCTGTATTTCTCCCTTCGATCAGTTAAAGATTCCCACCCTAATTCCTTCAACAATTCGGTAACACTGCTAAGTTTATCGTAACAACCTTTCACAAATCTTGCTGCTCTCCGTTGTATTCTATCTATTTCAGAGATTAGTCCTACTTCGTAAGGGTCCCATATGCTAGCGGCGTACTCCAAGTGAGGTCTCACGAGTGAAAAATAACATCGCTCTTTAACTTTCTCGTCGCATTTTCCTAATATTCTCTTGATAAATCCCAATTTGCGACTAGCCTGTCCGCATATTTCCCGAACGTGTTTCCCCCAAGACAGGTCCTGAGTAAGGGTCACACCTAAGTATTTAACTGACTCTACATTTGATAAGTCTGTTTAATTAATTGTGTACGTATCGTTGACCGAGTTATTCTTTTTCCAAAAATTCATAACAACGCACTTTTTAAAATTCAATTCTAACTGCCAAGTATTGCACCATTCATTTATAGCGTCTTGGTATTTTTGTAGCGCAATCTTGTCTGATTCATTGTCTAGATCCCTGTACAACACTGCGTCATCTGCGAAGAGGCAAATTTTGCTAGTAACAACGGTAGTGATATAATTAATATACAAAAGGAACCATAAGGGACCGATGACACTTCCCTGAGGTACACCTGATGTAACTTTCACTACATCTGAGCTAACGCCATCTAGAACTACCCTCTGTTCGCGGTCGGCTAAGAACTCTTTTATCCAACATATTACGTCGTGGTGTATTCCGTATGCTTCCAACTTAACGAGTAACTTTGAATGAGGGACCTTATCGAAAGCTTTTTTAAAATCAAGAAATATTGCGTCAACTTGGACAAGCTTTTCTCCCGAGGAAAGAATGTCGTGAAGGAAGAGGGCCAACTGGGTTTCGCATGACCTGCCTTTCCGAAATCCGTGCTGATTGTGCGTTAACAAGTTTTGACTATCCAAGTACCCCATAATCGAACTGACGATTATATGCTCCAATCTCTTGCACGAGATAGACGTAAGGAAAATCGGTCTATAGTTACTGGGCTCTTCCTTATCGCCACTTTTAAATATTGGTGTAACGTTCGCGATTTTCCAATCGTAAGGAACACGATGTTGTGTTAGAGATTTTTCAAATATTATTTTAAGGTATGGTGCTATTTCTGATGCTAATTCTTTATAAACTCGGGCGGGAATTTGATCGGGACCGGGTGATTTCTTGGAATTAATGGATTTCAGATGACTTTCTATTCCACGACTAGTGATATTAATATACTGCATTGGGTGCTTATATAGCCTAGGCATTGTAGTGGTGTCGTTTGGAGAGCATTTGGTATAGACGCTTTGAAAAGGGCGTTGAGGATATTTGCTTTATCTAATTTGTCGTTTGCTCTTTCTCCTAGATTGTTCTTTAGTGATGTTACTGTTGATTTGCAGCCTTGAACCTCCCTCACGTATGACCAAAAAGCCTTTGGGTTGTCCTCTAAATATTCGCCCAATATTTTATTTTTTAAATTCGTTAATGCATTTTGAAATGCTGCCTTAGCTGCTGTTTTCGTTTTCTTGTATTTGTCGCGTAACTTCTTATACTCCTCTTCGGGGAGATCCTGACGTGCGTTCCTCATTTTTGCGTGCTGTATTCGTTGTCGCTTGAGAGATTTCCGGACGTCCGCATTATACCACCTAGGTTCAGTATTGACCTTTTTAAGTTTACTTGGTATTGCGCTAGTTATGGCTAGTTGTGTGATGTTACGAAAAGTATTCCATGTATAGTCAGTGCAACGGTTTTCACTAATATCACTAAATTTTTTATACGAGGTCAATAGTTCTTGTTTTAAGCCTTCGAAGTCCGCCTTGTGAAATAAATATACCCTCCTCTTTATGGGTGCCTTTTTGTCAGTACTACATCTACACCTACATCTACAAAATACCCTGCAAGCCACCTCAGGGGTGTGTGGCAGGGGGTGAGTATTCACCAACATGCATTACACTATACACTAAAGTTAGTGTAACTACGACTAATTATGCATTAGCATAAATCGCTAATGCTTGTCATGAGGCGAAGCCTCACAAGCATGCAACACTACACTACAGATGTCATCAAAATGGAGTGACCTCAATATACATGCATTCTACAACTACACAGATGGACAGGGACTCAAGACCCATGTAGAAAACATGCTAGGCGTGCTGTTAGTATGTACTAGGTAACAGATAAGGATTCAAGTATTAGGAGTACTACAACTACTAAGAGCTACACTACCTAACGACAAACCTAGATAAAAGTCTCATGGCAGCTATTATGGTCCCTTATCGTTCGTGGGAAAAATGACATCTTAAATCTATCCGTTCTGCAGTCTAGTTCCCTAATTTTACTCTCATGATCTGATCTACCGTAGTATGTCGGATTTCGTAAAATATTGTCAACGTCGTCAGAGAATAGACCGGTTTGGAACTTACATAATAGATTTAGTCTAAATTTTAATCGACGGTCTGAAAGCTTTTCCCATCCCAGTTGCTGCAAAAGGTCAGTAACACTAACGAGATTATCATAACGGCCTTTAACATATCTTGCCGATCTTCGCTGCACGCGTTCTAACTCAGTTTCCAAGCCTATCTCATAAGGATCCCAAATACTGGCGGCATATTTTAAGTGGGGTCTAACGAGGGAGAAGTAGCTGATTTCCCTAACTTTATCGTCGCACTTGCCAAGTACTCTTTTAACAAATCCCAATTTACGATTAGATTGACCGGTAATTTCTCGAATATGTTTACTCCACGATAGATCATTAGTCAGTTTAACTCCGAGGTACTTAACCGATTCTACGGTGTCTAGTTTTATGTTGTTAATACAATAGCTGTTACAAGGAGCGTTTTTCCGTTTCCAAAAATTTACAACAACGCATTTTTTCAGGTTTAATTCTAGCTGCCACGCATCGCACCACTCTTGTATTGCCTCGAGGTCCTTAGTTAGCGCTTCCTTGTCATTAAAGCTACGAATTTCTCTATACATCACTGCGTCGTCAGCAAATAATCTAAGCTTACTGTCAACTTTGTCACCGATGTCGTTTATGTACAAAAGGAACAGAAGCGGGCTTATGACACTTCCCTGTGGGACACCCGATGTGACTTTTACTTCATTAGAGATAGCGCCATCTAATACAACCCTTTACATGCGATTACTTAAGAATTCTCTAATCCAGGAAACTACGTCGTCGTCTAAACCGTAGGATTTTAATTTCATGAGTAGCTTAATGTGGGAAACTTTATCAAATGCCTTTTTAAAGTCAAGAAAAATTGCATCAACTGGAGCGTTATGTTCACCCGAGACAAAATATCGTGAGCAAAAAGTGCTAATTGAGTTTCGCAAGATCTTCCCTTTCTGAATCCGTGTTGTGTTTTTGTTAAAAAGTTTTCTATATCGAGGTGTCTCATAACTGAACTAACAATTATATGTTCAAGGACTTTGCAAAAGATAGATGTGAGAGATATCGGTCTGTAGTTCGATGGCTGTTCCTTATCACCGCTTTTGAATATGGGAGTGACATTTGCAATTTTCCAGTCCATGGGTACTTCGTGTTCGTTGATGGATTTACTAAATATATTCTGCAAGTAGGGTGCTATTTCACAAGCTAATTCTCTATACACGCGGGCAGGAATTTCTTCAGGACCTGGGGATTTATTTGGACTTATAGATTTTAGCAAGTTTTCTATTCCGTGAGTGCAGATGTCGATAGGCGGCATCTTTTGCTGGAAGTGATCATTTAACTTTACGGATGTACTCTGCGTTGACTTGGTGAACACACTTTGAAAATAAGAATTTAATAAGTTGGCCTTGTCCGAACTGCTTGTTAATAATTCGCCATTTTCGTTTCGTAGTGGAATAACTGTTGATCTATTGCCTTGAACCTCCCTTACGTATGACCAAAATGCCTTTGGGTTGTCCTGTAATTGTTCTCCTAATGTTTTTCTTTTAAAATCCATGAATGCATTCCGAAAGGCTTCCTTTGTAATGGCTTTAGACAATTTGTATTTTTCAAATATTAAATTTTGATCACTAGTGGACAAATCTCTACGGAGTTTTTTCATCTTGGCGTGGCATACTCTCTGACGTCATAAGGATTTTCTCACTTCTGCATTGTACCATCTTGGTTCGCTGCCCTCTTTTTTTACTTTACTTGGAATGTATTTTCTGATCCCTGAATGTACAATCGAAAGAAAAGCTTTCCAACTACCCTCAGTGTCTAACTTTAAGCTTGATTCCTGGAAGTCGGGAAGAGAATTTTTTAGATGACTCTTAAACGCATTGAAATCGGCTTTTTTAAAAATGTAGAATTTTCTTCTTTCTTTAAAACTTTTAATGAAACTCAAGGAGAACTTTGCGGTAACTACTCTATGGTCACTAATGCCCTCAACAGTGTTTACCTTAATTACTTGTTGCGGTATATTTGTTGCCAATAAATCAAGAATGTTGTCCCCTCTGTTAGGTGTCGTAGCTATCTGATGTAGGGCATTGGATGAGAACGTGTGCAGCAGGGACTCGCATATATCTTTGTCTCTTCCTCCTGATATGTAACTGTAGGTCCTCCAATCAATAGAGGGCGTATTGAAATCTCCACCTATGATTAAATTTCTTTCGGTGTTCCTGGATGTGATGTTCTTTATTTGTGCTTCGAGTTCTAAAATTGAGGTGACGTCGGTGTTAGGTGGCCTGTAGTATGCGCACACGAATATTGTTTTTGATTTAGGGCATCTAATAGAGGACCATACAGATTCTATGCTGGTATCTGGGACGGTTTCCGCTCGGCTGACTATGGTTTTCTTTACAGCTATAAATACTCCGCCTCTGGTTCGGTTGGACCTATCTTTTCTGTAAACTTTGAATGATTTAGGAAATATTTCACTATCAGAAATATCGTCCGTCAGCCAACTTTCTGTGCCAATAATGACGTTACACTCCGTGCTATGAATAAGGTGGTGAAATTCTGAAATCTTATTTTTTAAACTACGGCAGTTAACTACTGCAACGACTAATGCTTCATGATTATTGTTTATGCGATTCGGGGTAATTTCAAGATTGCTGTCTTCAATTAAGCTATTCTTGGACGCTATATTCAGAGTATTCTTAGCTAAATTACTAACTGGCAACACATAATTATTGACCCCACTAATTGACCTGCCCTGTAGCCTACCGTCTATGTTAGACTCGACGAGTGTGCTCAAGTATCCTGCGCGCTACCTCCTGCGATGCCTCGTATGTATAGTGGACACCCGAGCGATTTATAGGCACCCGACACGAATCCAGCACCGGCCTGAGGTCCAAGAACTCCGCTCCCTCGCTCCCACAGACTTCACTGTGTCTCTGGTTTATGCCTTCCACTCGGCTCCAAACCATCGAACCCCGATCCGTCCTAGGTACCAAGCTGCATATGGTAAGCCTCAAGTTGGTACCAGATTCTCCGCGAATACGGCGGAACTCGGAGCATAGGTCTCTCACAGAGCCTAAAATCCCCTCGGATCCCATAAACACGGCATCATTGGTCCCAACATGGGCAACCACATGCAACTTGGAGCAGTTCGCGCCCCTGACCGCCGACTTCATCGCCTTCGTCACCTGTGGCACCTTTCCTCCCGGTATACACAAGGAGGTGACCCGTGGTTCTCCTCCTTCCCGTCGGGCCTTTCCACGCATCGGGGACACTATACGCCGGACATTGGAGCTACCTATCACTAAAATTCCCTCCCTTCCCTCTCCACTCCCACTCGGCGACCCACCTCCCAGCTCTAGCTCCGATGGCTCAGCCTCCGCCAGCACATCGAACCTATTGCTGACGGGGATTGACTCAGCCTCCGCCCCTGCCAATCCTCGTTTTCGGAGGGTGACCCCGTGGCTACGCCTCGAGACCACTTTCCATGTCCCCGAAGCAACGGAGGGAGACGACACCGGAGGCACGGAAGTCCGAGAAAGGTCCTCCACTCTCCATCCCGCGACAGAGCCTGGGCTTCCCCTGGCCTTGACGCGTTTGGAGCGCTTAGGGCCCTCCTCATTCCTCCGCGACCTTCCAGGACCTTCCACCAGCCGCTCCACCAATAATATGGAATACTAATATGGAATCTAGCTTTTACTGCTCTGTGATCGCTAATTCCGTTCACTGTTACTACGTTAAGGACGCTTTCAGGTATGTTAGTCGCCAAAAGATCTAGAACGTTGTTTCCTCTGGTCGGTGTTGTGACTAATTGATGTAAGGAATTAGAAGTGAATGTGTGGAGTAGAGTGTCGCACAACTCTTTATCTTTGCCGCCAATTTTGAAACTATATGTCTTCCAGTCAATCGAGGGAACGTTGAAATCACCACCGATAATCATATTATTTTCGTTATATTGACGTGTGAGACGCTTCACCTGTCTATCCAACTCTAGAACTGTATTTAAGTCTGCATCGGGTGGTCTATAATATGAGCAAATAAAAATTCTTTTTGTTGAGCATTTAATGGAACACCACACACTTTCTAAATTACTATCTGGAAATATTTAGGCTCTGCTGACGAACTCATCTTTGACTGCGATAAACACTCCTCCTCCTGTTCTCGCTGTTCTGTCTTTTCTGTAAATTGCATATGATTTTGGGAAGATCTCGGTAGCCGCAATTTCATTCGATAACCAACTTTCTGTTCCTATTACTACATCAGCTTCCGTGCTCCCAACGAGATGGTGAAAATCAGCGACTTTGTTTTTTATACTACGGCAATTAACAACCACAATGGAAATGGAATCCCTGGGATACGACTTACAAGTCCTGTCTATCGAGTTTTTTATATCATTAATGACACTTGTTTTTGATGAGATCATGCAACTTATATGCAACATATATGCATGCGTTACTACTAGGTCCTCTCGCAAGGAATGGCCAGTGGATTTAAAGTATGGGAACAGACTAAAACTCTACAGAAGAGAAAGTAGAAGTTTACATCGTGGTAAAGTAACTGTTAAGGTTTGGCACGATAATCGGGATATTTGTGTCCTTCAAACTAATTGTGGTCCCAATAACTGTTTGAATGTCCCAATAGGTGTGTGAAAACAGGAATAGGGAACAAGTATATTATAGTTTCCTGCCCTTAGTTGAATGCATCATATACCAAATATATGGGTTGTATTGACAGAGCGGTTCAGAGTAGGTGCTACTATAACCTACGTAGGGAAGCGGATAAGTGGTAGAGGTATTTATTTTCCTTTTCCTTGAACACGGTCTTAGTGAAAAGTTTTACACTGTACAAAGAAACAAATTCCCCTTTGAACCCTAAACACGGAGTAACACAGAAGAATTTTTGTGTTGCTCTCTACAAGAAGATGAGAGGAAAATTCACTTCCCTAAAAGCAGCAGGGCGTAAAAGGAACATTCGCATGGGCACCTCTTAGACAGCAACATTCCCTTGCAAAGATCGAGGTCAGGAAGAAACTCTGCACGTATTACAGGGCAAAGAGAAGAGGAACCCCTGCTGGAAAGAGTTTTAGAAACAACTTGCAAGTGCATCACCTACGATTTGCCTCTCCGCAAATTCGGATGTTTTCTGCAGCATGAGCAAGAATAGGGAATGGAAGAAGAACATTAAATACAGGCAGAGGCAAGGTAATTTTATTTCAATAAATTAATATTTCATGACAATAATTCCTAAGAAAAAGTTTTAATACTTCATAACATTACACATTATTTCATGTTAAATGAAACAATGTCCGAAGGCATCTGATTGCGCAGAAAAATTTTTAAACCACTGAAGCAAGAAAGTATTTAAATACCATTCGTGGCTGAGAATTTTCTTTGACCGGTTTCGGGGGATTTGGGAAGGAGATTGTTAAGATAGTTTCCGCGAGATTTTTCTCCGGTCATACCATAGTCCATAGTGACCATATTCGAATTTTATTTTAAAGTTTAAGCAGTAACCAGAAGCATGGAGTAAATTTAATAATATTAATGAGGCAAAAACTGTTATATCAGACTGAAGTTCACAGTAATTAAGTAAATATACAAATCTGAGCCTGACTTATCTATTTCACGATGCACGCTAGAAATGCCTTCTTAGCCGAAGATTTTTTTATTGCGATTTTATAAAAAGTATTGCGGTGAGGATAATTTTTTTTTTATAATTGACCCAACCAATGAACTACGCATTCGTACAATATCTGACGCCATCGGCGTCAGAGCTTCATCATTTTCTAAAGTAATGCTTCTCTGTACAGCGCACAGCCGTAGCATATCTCATGGAAAACGTCTTCTAATTTTTGGAAAATATCTCGAAAGTCAGTGAAGTAAGTGAATGATATTTTGACATAATTACAAATATGAGATTATTTTCATAATGTGGCCATATTTATTGAAACTTATGCGTAGTAATCTCTCGCTCGAACTACCAAAGTATAGTTCCGTACGGTTGAAATGACCAGGCTTGAAAAGGTGTTTTGGGCCCGGTATCCAACCGCAGGCCTTCCGTCTTCAGGCCCAACCAATACGCTACCTATGATTCCCATTTCATGAGCTAATTTTTGGAGGATTTTTTGGAACAACTTCTACATACGCACTACTCTGTAAGCCTCCACAGGGACGTGTGGCAGGGGATGTGAAGACATCAGTCATGAAAGGGAATAGAGAAAAGGAAGGGTGAGAGGACAGCGGTGAATTGCATGTTATTTTTGCGTCTCATCTTAGCGTCACGCTCTATTTTTGCTGTAATTACTAATGGTAGGTGGAAAGAAGGCACCCTTGTACCTATCAGTTCGGCAGTATACCTCTATTATTTTGTCGCTTCTGTCCGTTCTAGAATTATAGTGCGGGGTTAAAATAATAATAATATCCTGTGCGTGTCGCACTGAAACTAGTCTGATGAGTGAAGGTTTCTCGGGTTTAACACCGGGTATTTAAATGGATCAACGTTTCGATGGTTGACTCAGTCATCGTTATCAGGATAATGAGTCGAGGGAGGATGCTGGCGGTTATGCCCACAGATGCCAGTCTGGTTGTGTTCAACATATATTGCTAGAGCCAACGTACTGCGGTGAAAGCGATTATGGGAGTGTGATAGGGGAAATTGACTGCAGAGCCGATAGATATGGAATGTCATTTTTCCCGCGTACAATGGGGGATCATAATAGTTGCGATAGATCAATCATATGAAACTCCCACCCTCAATAGGTAGAGTATAAATTTTTCACTTGTGTTTAATAACATAACATCATTACTAACACTTCACACCGCTTGATATGTCCGGCATTATTTTATTTCGTTCTCTGCATGAAGTAGCATCTCGTAGCATTCATAAATTAACAGTATTAGTAATATTAACTATATGTGTGTATAGCATTGCTCTGCATGTTTGAATGTTCATTTACGTATCACTCTCCCAGTTTCTGGTTGGACTGCGCACTGTTCTCCTGACTGCTCTTTGGCCTGCGCTTAGCGGCCGGGGGAACGTGCGAGGTTCTGATTTGTGCCTTGACGAGTGCTGCATGCCTGGTGTGGAATCACCCCGTGCCACACACCCTAGTGGTGGCTTGCAAGGTACTTCCTAGATGTAGATGTAGATGCCCAGATTCCGCTGATAACCAGATGCCGCAAACAGCCGCACAACAGAGCACAACTTCCACAACCAGAGGCCGAAGAGGTTAGGAGTGAAGTGTATTTGGTCCTGAAAAAGGCTATCCTGCCTAAGCCCAATATTAAAAGGGAGGAAAGTCGTGCATTGCTCTCTTTACGCAAAAATCCTGCAATCACCGTGTTTCCTGCAGACAAGGGTAATGCAACCGTTCTTATGAGTACCGCTGATTATCACAGGAAAATTAACAATATCCTGAAAGACCCAGCCTACCGCATGATATCCCGAGATCCTACGGATTCGATAGTGAGAAAGACAAATGTTCTGGCCAAGAAATCCATTCCAACACCGGAAGACAGGAAGTATTTGATACCCCAGGCCCCGATTCCTCCGAGGTTATACGGATTGCCGAAAATCCATAAAAAGGACGTCCATCGTCAGTGCTTTTGGGTCACCCACGTACCTTCTGGCGAAGCATCTGACCAGCATACTGGCGCCCTTTGTGGGATTAAACGACCACCACATAAAAAATTCAGCACATTTAGTCCAAATTTTGGATGAAATCCGCCTTGATGAGGGAGACTTGTTGGCGAGTTTTGATGTCGTGAATTCACCAGAATACCAATTGGGGATACAATTCAACTTCTTCGAACGAGATTCGACCAAAACACCATCGAGATATTTCACCACGTTCTCACGTCGACCTATTTCCTAAATGGCGGGAAATTCTACGAACAGACGGAAAGAGTCCCTATGGGTTCTCCGTTATCACCAGCAATTGCCAATTTTTACATGGAAGATTTTGAGGATCGAGCCCTGACTTCGGCCCCAATGAAGCCAAAAGCTTCTACAGGTATGTGGATGACACATTCATCGTGTGGCCACATGGACGTGACAGCCTTGATGGATTCCTCAGTCACATGAATAACATACATCCCAGTATTCAATTTACCATGGAGTTGGAGGCCAATAAACGTTTACCTTTCTTGGATATTCTGGTTGAAAGAAAAGGAGATGGAAGGTTGGGTCATGCTGTGTACCGAAAACCAATACACATCGACCTATACCTCAACGGGAGAAGCCATTATCATCCGGTGCAGAAAAAGAGAGTTCTCACTACGGTTGTCCATCGAGCGAAAACCATTGCGGACTCCAACAGGCTTCAGACGGAGTTGATACACCTAAAAGACCTTCCATGCGAATGGCTATAGCCTACGGGAAATAAATTTGGCCTTAAATGAACGTTCACCCCAAATGGAGTGAAGATGTTGGAAGAGCCCATGAAAAACCCATCGCTAAGCCTTCCTTATATTTCATCTATATCTAACAACATATGAGGGGTGCCAAACCATAACGTTGTAAGTGCCACACAGGGTCAAATACGTTTTATTCGTGATTTGTGGTGTATGTGCCGGTCTTGACATGCACCGTTAAAATAATTTTGAAATTCCACTTCCTAGCGGTAGAAATTAGCAGTAGCAAGTCATAACGTTTTAAGATGGCTGACGAAGTGGTTGTGTTAACGCAGAGTTCTTCAAAAAACGTGTTTCAAACAAATTGCAATGGAAAGTTGAGCAACTATAAGAAAAGTAATGGAAACATTGGACTATGTTATGCAAATACAAAAAATATGATGGTACCAGAAAAAATGAACCAAAACAGGTATGTTTTGAGTAACAGTATTATGAATATATGGGTTCCTCAATTCAACAAACGTTTGTCCCTTAGGGTCTCAGATTTTTATGAAAATTGGTGTATGGGTACAATATCAACTCAAACTGAATATCCTCAAACCGTTTTGTGAAAAATAAAGTTTTGAGCGAATTATACATATTTTAATTTTTTCGCATTTTTAGCAAAAATCCGAGCCTTAAATCATACTATCACTTATATCTCCGCCTGTAATTGTCCTACAGCAATGATTAATAGCTTTTATTAAAGCTACAAGTTTATTAAACGCAAATATATCAATAAACAATTATTTTCTTCTATACCTTCTTGTTGTAAATTACTAATGTTTAAAATATTTTTAATGAACTTTTCTCAAATAATCCTTCTCAGAATCGGTCGAAACATTTTTTTCCGTAGTCTAATCATAATCGGAAAACTATTTTAAAAATAAAATTTAGTGGAAATTCATAAATGCGTTTTTTATAAATATTTAAACATTTACAATTTTCTCTCGCGCGGCCCGTCGGCTCCCGAATTTGGAATACATGCAGCAGACACGCGATGCAAGCCTAATATTTTCCTAATTGCGCAAGGTCGTGACTATATGAGATAAAAATATATTATAAACTATAAATGTTGACTACAATTGTTGTTTGTTCTGTTAAATAGATGTTTGCAGAGAAATTTACCATTGAGCCCCACTTAAATTTCCAGGCGGATTAACTTTTATTTGAGCTGAAAATCTGTGACAATTAATATGAAAATACTTTTTCAGAATCTTCAAGTATAATTAACTGATGAAATAAAATGAAAATAAATTACAATTATGGAAATTTTGCATCATTTGTTCCAGCAGAAAAACATCTAAAACATTCTTTAACTGGAAGGATACTGCTAGAGAGATGATTAGCACCAATAAGCTGATGATATCTTCAGTCACCATGATCAGTGTAACATTCGAGAGTTTTGGTACAATTAAAAAAAAAACAGGCTAACAGCGAAATACAGTAACAGTGTTTACGTCGGGAATCAGCAAGTTAAGTTTCCAGAACTTTGATATTTCAATGAAGCAAGCACCGATAGGAAAAAAGGAGGATCTGAGGAAAAAAGAAGGATATAGCTGCCGTATTTATCTGGAGAGAACCAGATATTTTATGAAAATCTTATAAAGTAATTTTTTTTTAATGCTTTTTTTAATGTTCTCGTATGGATAATATTATTATATTGAATTACAACAATGATTGTTTTACTTTATTGGACATTTTCTGGCACAGATGCATACCTTAATTTATTTTTACGAAACATTCCACTCATCTTACTGTTGTGCAAGTAAAGTGGTTATACATACAACGTTATGACTCGCACTAATGAAGGCACTTAAAACGTTTTGTCCTCTTTGTTTTCTTTAAATAAATATTTCCACTATCTAAGATTGGTTGATTGCTCACTGAGTTATTGTAATACCTCATAGAAGATTAAAAGTTTAATATTAAATATTTCAATAGCGAATTTATCAATTATTAACTTATTAATACAGTTTTAAGTCTCTCCTGAAAACTTAATTTTCTGGCACTTAAAACGTTATGGTTTGGCACCCCTCATATCGAGGATATTAAAACGACACAGTGAAAACGATACATAAACCGCCTGCTAAACTAAAAAATTTCCTGGTCACCTGTAAGGACAACCTCGGCCTGAAAACAACAGGGGTATACTGCATACCATGCGAGTGTGGTAGGGCGTATATTGGCGAGAAGGGAAAGACCATCGAGAAAAGAATAAAAGAGCATAAAAGAAGTAATACGCTTTTCCAACCGAAAAAGTCTGAATTAGCAGAGCATAGCCTTGACCATGGTCATCGAGTCGATTTCTCAAATTCCACACTACTTTCCCGGGCGTCCAAATATTGGGAAAGAATAACGAAATAAGCAATATTGATACAGATGGAGCAAAATAACATCAATAGAGACAACGGCTTCAACTTAAGTAGGACTTGGCGCCCAGTAATTGACGAAATTCAAAAAACTTGTAACGGCTCCCACAACAATGGGGCATCTGCGGCTATATATAACCGCCAGTATCCTCGCTCGACTCATTATCCTGATGACGATGGCTGAGTCAACCATCGAAACGTTGATCTATTTAAATAATCTTACCCAGTGTGAAACCCGAGAAAACTTCACTTATATAATTCGCTGGGAAAACCTTAAATCCTTTATAATCTGATCTGATTTTTTAAAAATAATCTATGCCTGGCGTGTTGCCTCCGAGTCCCGAACGGTTCTCAACTTAGTCCTTCCATCAGCTAGGTGATACTTGCTGTTCGCTCATGGCAGTTTTTAACGACGCGTTCGGCTCTCTTTTGTATATTATTTACGTCGCGAATTGAATCTTTCTGAGCAGGGTCCCAACTGCCCGCGGCGTATTGGAGATGTGGACTAACCAGAGCAAAGTAACATCTCGCCTATTCATCGGAGAACCTTCCAACTATTCACTTGATAAATTCTAATTTGACTAATGAATCTTTTTGTCTGCTCAGCTCCCTAAGGGCCTGACAGTATTGACTGGCGTTGTATCGTCCAGCATCGAATCCCATAAAATTAGTAATTATTCATTAACTAACCATCATCATCATAATACCTAATGCGAAGTTTCAGCGATCCGGAAGTCAGTGTCGGAGAATAAAAAAGGGATTTCAGGGGTCTACCTCCTCTGGCCTTGTTCGATGTTGACATTTTTCCTTTCTCTTCTCTCATCTATTTTCCTAATCATTTCCTCTGAGGTCAATTTCTTCTAAATGAAATCGCGATGGATTAAGAAGAAATGGGGCAAAAAGAAAATTATTAGGAAAAGAGAAGAGCTAAGGAAGTATAAAAATGACAACACTTAACAAGGCAGGAGCAGATATCATGAATTAAATAATAAACACCGGCGAATAACCAATCCACCTCAGGAAAACTGGTGGAAGGAAAAATGCGGAGAAACGGGAAAGCTACAGAAAGGGAGGGAGTGAGTGCGTTATACGTTAAAGTGAACATTTTATCCAGCAGTAAGTGAGCGAACCAAAGGTTAATACCAAACTGTTTATGACAAAACACGGAAGACATTAATCAAACAAGAAAATATCAAGGATAAGTGGGTCGAAAACATGGAAGACCTATATGACAACGATAATACAACCGTGAACTTACATATAGAAAATGAGACTGCAGTAGGGAAGGATAATCACGGCCCGGAGAGACCCCACAGCTAAATTGAGAGGGCAGTACGATATATGGAGGCAAGAAAAGTTATGGGCGTAGATGACATCCCTCCAGAGTTACCAAAGAATTTGAGAAATAACGTAATACGAACTTGGGTTTGGCATTAACTTAGGCGTAAATTATTAAAAACAGAAGTCTAGTAGTTAGACTAACTTTAGGGTATAGTGTAATGCATGTTGGTGATTACTCACCCCCTGCCACACACCCCTGAGGTGGCTTGCAGGATATTTTGTAGATGTAGATGTAGATACCTATAGAATAGTGCATGCTTGTGAGGCATCGCCTCCTAACGAGCATTATCGATTTATACAAATGCATTAATAGTCGTAGTTACTCTAACTTTGATTGGGTATATTATAATGCATGTTGGTGACTACTCACCCCCTACCTCACACCCTCGAGGTAGCTTACAGGGTATTGTGTAGGCGTAGATGAAAGCACTTTAGGAACCCCGACAATCTACGGTAGATTAGATTGATTGTAGACGAGTTCACTTTGTGGAAATTCATTGTACTTAAGAATGAGACAGACATTGTAATTTTCCACACTTAAATTTATTCTCTCAACCGGTTTCAACGTTTACACGTCATTTTCAACTCAGACAGCTCTTGAAAATGACGTGTAAACGTTGAAACCGGTCGAGAGAATAAATTTAAGTGTGGAAAATTACAATGTCTGTCTCATTCTTAAGTACGGTAGATTAAATCATGAAAATAAAATTAGAGAAATAGACTGCTGAACGGAAAGGCTTCAAACACAACTTTTCTCACGAACGATAAGAGACCATAAAAGATGCCAATGAAACTTTTTAATCGGGATTGTTGGCAGATAACGTATCCACTTATTTAATTTTCTCTCTAATACGAGTTTCTTAACCTGCTAAGTACATAGTACGGTAGAATTAACAATACGTCTCGCACGCTTCCTTTACGACTATTGGATTTCTCAGCATTTTTAGTTGCAAAATACTCTCGAAGTCCCGTGTAAGGCACCTCCAGTTCCAGGGTGTGTGGCACGGGGTGATTCCACACCTGGAACTCGAAACACTCGTTCCAGCCCCAAGTCGCCCGCTGCTAAGTAAGCGCGAGCAAAGAGTAGTCGTGGGAGTAATGTAAGGCCAAACCAGTAAAGACTGAACAATTCGTCTTCCGCTCTCCTTGTCTAGCCAGCAATGTCCATTATGCCCCCCCGACCATGTCCACCCATCCTCTCCACCAAATATCGGTACATTACTGCTCGAACCACCACGTTTTCTGCCAGAGTTGCGTTCAATCGGATGGTCATTGTAGGGGTTATGTTATGTTGGTTGATGTTGGATGCTATGTTTGTGTTCAAAGCACTTTTTCCCTAACTCATTATTTTAAAGGTTATAAAATATCGTCGAATCTATAAGAATAAGATCATATCTGATACTTAGTTAATTACGACAAGGATATTATGACAACAACCTAAAGAGCATGTAAGCATAAAATAATTATTGTCGTATTAGTCGTCATAATACCTAGCGAAAAACACATTTGCTGAAAGCAATTTAAGAGAAAGTCGAAGGTCAGAAACTTTTATGAAAGCGTTCTCTGTCATTGCGTTTTTACCTTGAGAAATCAATAACGAGGCCAGTAACGTGGTCGGTAGTGAACTTGGACTTTCAGCTGAAGGTTTACCTGTAAACAATAATTTTAATTTAAAATTCCTGGAAATTTTAAATCGTCATGCCCCCTGGCGTACATGTAAACCCCGCCGATTCTCAGCCCCATGGCTGACGAATGACTTAAAACAAAAAATGATGGAACGAGACAAATTACGTAGAATTTTCATACGCACAAAAAGCTCCTCTGCCTATACTGAATTCATCGCATTACGGAATAGGGTGAAATGTTCCGTGACGGAAGCCAAAAGAAGATATTATTCATCTACCTTTTCCAACTTGACTCAGCCTAACCAGGTTTGGAAGGAACTGAGGAGTCTTGGCCTTGTGCAGCGGCGCAACTATCAACCAACGCTCGATCTTTCCCTGGATGATCTGAACACGCACTTTGCCTCTACAGCTGCCTCTGACGTAAATGACGTCGCGGACGTGTTCAGTCTGTCTAATCTGGATCCACTTGTACCCTTCAATAATGAAGGTTTCTTTTTTCAACACGTAACACCTGATACCTTACGTAAAACACTATCTCTCAGTAAAACAAATTCAGTTGGAGTTGACGGTATTTCAACTAAATTTATTAAGGCTTCGTCTACTACACTATTCCCAATAATACTCGACATCTTTAATTTCTCTCTAATGTCGGCAGAATTTCCAAAGGTTTGGAAATCGTCACTTATTACACCAATTAGAAAGGTTAAAAAACCAACTACTCCTCGCGATTATCGCCCAATCTCAAACTTATGCTCCCTTTCTAAATGTCTAGAACGGATTGTTTTTCAACAAGTCACTTACTACTTAAACCACAATAACCTGAACGATCCTTTCCAATCTGGTTTCAGAAAACAATTTTCTACGCAGTCAGCATTACTCAAAGTTACTGACGATATACGTCGTGCTGTTGATGAACATAAAATCACCATACTTGTCTTATTTGATTTTACCAATGCATTTGGCCTTGTGAATCATGCCTTACTTCTCCAAAAGATGAAAGATCTTAACTTCTCGAGTTCCTCACTTAATTGGTTTTACTCATATCTAAACGAGCGACAGCAGGCTGTAAAGGATAGAAATGGTAATATATCGCACTGGACTAATGTGCCTTGTGGAGTCCCTCAGGGCTCTGTCCTCGGCCCTCTCTTATTTTCTCTGTATGTCCTTGATCTTCCTCGTTGTATTAAAAACTGTAAATACATGATGTACGCTGACGACCTGCAGATTTACTATCATTGCCATTTGAATGACTTGTATGATGCAATCGCCAAAGTAAACCAGGATGTCAACGCTATCAATGTATGGGCTGTAAACAACCATTTCAAACTGAACTGTAGCAAAACCAAGTCAATAATTCTGGGAAATTCAAAGTTACTCAGAAAAGTCGACGCTAATGCTATTCCAAAGATATTAGTTGGTGATACGGAAATATTGTATTCAAATAATGTTAAAAACCTTGGGGTCACCATGGTGTGTAATTTGTCTTGGCAAAATCACGTGTTAACCATCTGTAATAAGGTTAATATGATCCTTCATCAGCTTAAAATTCAGAAAAACCTCATACCCCTTCTCACACGCCAGCAACTTATCTCCTCACTCATTTTCCCCCACTTTGATTATTGCTGTCTTGTGTACCATGATATCACTGAAGAGCTAAATGTTAAGCTAGAACGTTTACTGAATATGTGTGTAAGATTTATCTTTAACCTCAAGAAGGATGATCATATTTCCCCCTATTTTACCAGGCTTACATGGCTGAAGGCCAAAACCAGAAGAAAATACTTCCTTGGTTCTTATATGTATTCCCTCTTTCAAAATCAGCAACCAGGCTATCTGCAGCAATTTTTTCCTCCTAGAGTAAACATGGCTAACGTTACCACCCGAATGACTCCCGATTATTTGATTTCTCCTCTACATAGGACCACTACATACCAAAAATCTTTCTGTGTGGCAGGGGCCAGGTTGTGGAATACTATTCCTATCGACATAAAAAAATCAAGTTCTGTATTTGTTTTTAAAAAAAGATTTTTTTTGTATCTATTCAACCAAGAAGGGTGTTAATTTAATAATTATGCAAAATCTCATTGAATTGTTACCTCTCATGTTATGTCTCATGTTATATGTACCATGTTATATGTTATATGTCTCATGTTATTATTGATCATGATAATGTAACTGTCTTATTAATCAATAATTTATAGAGCTCTTACAAATATGTAACTTTAATCTTTATTGTATGTTCTTAGTGGACGAAAACGTCCAAGAACAATAAACTTATTCTATTCTATTCTATTCTAAACATAGAGATTTTGAAACTGTTAGATAGGGAATTAATAACGAAGGATCTAGTTGCATTTCAAGCCTGATGCGAAAATTGGTAGTTAAATCTGAACAGAAAATGAGAAAAAATACAGTTTTGGAGAAAGAAAAATATGTACACAAGAAAGATCTTTTGCGCAAACTCGGAGCAGACAGTTTTTTGCCGGACGTTCAATATATACTGCTAGAGTCAACGTACTACGGAAAAGTGATCTGAGGAATAAAATAAAGGAAATTGACTGCCGAACCGATATATTGAAAATGTCATTTTTCCCACGCACAATAAGGGATCATAATAGTTGCGATAGATCAATCACATGAAACTCCCACCCTCAACAGGTAGAGTAGAATTTTCACTTGTGCTTAATAACACTACATCATTACAAACTCTTCACACCGGTCGATTAGTCCGGCATTATTTTATTTTGTTCTTTGCATGAAGTAGCATCTCGTAGTTTTCATAAATTAACAGTATCAGTAAAATTAACCACTAGATGTTTCTATAGAATTTCTCTGCATATTTCCATGTTCTTTTACGTATCACTCTCCCAGTTTCCGGCTGGACTGCGCACTGTTCTCCTGACTGCTTTTGGCCTGCGCCTAGAGCCAGGGGGAGCGTACGAGGTTCTGATTTGTTCTGGGACGAGTGCTGCATGCCTGGTGTGGAATCACCCCGTGTCACAAACCCTAGTGGTGTTGCGTTGGAAATAATCTACATCTACAAAATACCCTGTAAGCCACCTCAGGGGTGTGTGACAGGGGGTGAGTATTCACCAACATGCATTACACTATACCCTAAAGTTAGTGCAACTACGACTAATTATGCATTAGCATAAATCGCTAATGCTTGTCACTAGGCGAAGCCTCACAAGCATGCACTACTACACAACAAATATTATCACAATGGAGAGGGACCATTAATATATATATATATATATATATATGTATTTTGTAACTACACAAATGGACAGAGACTCAAGACTTCTGTAGAAAACATTCACGGCGTGCTGTTAGTACTAGATAACAGATAAGGATTCAAGTATTAGGGAGTACTACTACACTTAGAGCTACAATACCTAACGATAAAACCTATCGACGCAACCTACCTACGCAAGATCTTCCCTTTGTGAATTCGTGTTGCGTTTTTGTTAAGAAGTTTTTCATATTGAGGTGTCTCACAACTGAACATACAACTATATGTTTAAGCACTTTGCAAGAGATAGATGTGAGTGATATCGGTCTGTAGTTCGATGGCTGTTCCTTATCACCGCTTTTGAATATGGGAGTGACATTTGCAATTTTCCAGTCCATGGGTACTTTGTGTTCGTTGATGGATTTACTAAATATATTCTGCAAGTAGGGTGCTATTTCACAAGCTAATTCTCTATACACGCGAGCAGGAATTTCTTCAGGACCTGGGGATTTATTTGGACTTAAAGATTTTAGCAAGTTTTCTTTTCCTTGAATGCAAATGTCGATAGGCGGCATCTTTTGCTGGAAGTGATCATTTAACTTAAGGATGTAATTTGCGATGACTTGGTGAACACACTTTGAAAGTAAGAATTCAATAAGTTGGCCTTGACCGAGCTGCTTGTTAATAATTCGCCATTTTCGTTTCGTAGTGGAATAACTGTTGATCTATTGCCTTGAACCTCCCTTACGTATGACCAAAATGCCTTTGGGTTGTCCTGTAATTGTTCTCCTAATGTTTTTCTTTTAAAATTCATAAATGCATTCCGAAAGGCTTCCTTTGTAGTGGCTCTAGACAATTTGCATTTTTCAAATATTAAATTTTGATCACTTGTGGACAAATCTCTACGGAGTTTTTTCATCTTGGCGTGGCATACTCTCTGACGTCTTAACGATTTTCTCACTTCTGCATTGTACCATCTTGGTTCGCTGCCCTCTTTTTTTACTTTACTTGGAATGTATTTTCTGATCCCCGAATGTACGATCGAAAGAAAATCTTTCCAACTACCCTCCGTGTCTAACTTTACGCTTGATTCCTGGAAGTCGGGAAGAGAATTTTTTAGATGACTCTTAAACGCATTGAAATCGGCTTTTTTTAAAATGTAGATTTTTCTTCTTTGTTTAAAACTTTTAATGATACTCAAAGAGAACTTTGCGGTAACTACTCTATGGTCACTAATGCCCTCAACAGTGTTTACCTTAATTACTTGTTGCGGTATATTTGTTGCCAATAAATCAAGAATGTTGTCCCCTATTTTAGGCGTCGTAGCTATCTGATGTAGGGCATTTGATGAGAACGTGTGCACTAGGGACTCGCATATATCTTTGTCTCTTCCTCCTGATATGTAACTGTAGGTCCTCCAATCTATAGAGGGCGTATTGAAATCTCCACCTATGATTAAATTTCTTTCGGTGTTCCTGGATGTGATGTTCTTTATTTTTATTTAGGTATGTCGTTAGGTAGTGAAGCTCTTAGTAGTAGTAGTACTCCTAATACTTGAATCCTTATCTGTTACCTAGTACATACTAACAGCACGCCTAGCATTTTTTCTACATGGGTCTTGAGTCCCTTTCCATCTGTGTAGTTGTAGAATGCATGTATATTGACGGTCACTCTCCATTTTGATGACATCTGTAGGGTAGTGTTTCATGCTTGTGAGGCTTTGCCTCATGACAAGCATTAGCGATTTATGCTAATGCATAATTAGTCGTAGTTACACTAACTTTAGGGTATAGTGTATTGCATGTTGGTGATTACTCAACCCCTGCCACACACCCCTGAGGTGGCTTGCAGGGTATTTTGTAGATGTAGATGACGTATCCTGCGCGCTACATCCTGCGATGCCGCGTATGTATAGTGGACTCCCGAGCTATTTATGAGCACCCGACACGAATCCAGCACCGGCCTGAGGTCCAACAACTCCGCTCCCTCGCTCCCACAGACTTCACTGAGTCTCTGGTTTATGCCTTCCACTCGGCTCCAAACCATCGAACCCCGATCCGTCCTAGGTACCAAGCTGCATATGGTAAGCCGCAAGTTGGTACCAGATTCTCCGCGAATACGGCGGAACTCGGAGCATAGGTCTCTCACAGAGCCTAAAATCTCCTCGGATCCCATATTCGCGACATCATTGGTCCCAACATGGGCAACCACATGCAACTTGGAGCAGTTCGCGCCCCTGACCGCCGACTTCATCGCCTTCGTCACCTGTGGCACCTTTCCTTCCGGTATACACAAGGAGGTGACCCGTGGTTCTCCTCCTTCCCGTCGGGCCTTTCCACGCATCGAGGACACTATACGCCGGACATTGGTGCTACATATTACTAAAATTCGCTCCCTTCCCTCTCCACTCCTACTCGGCGACCCACCTCCCAGCTCTAGCTCCGATGGCTCAGCCTCCGCCAGCACATCAAACCTATTGCTGACGGGGATTGACTCAGCCTCCACCCCTGCCAATCCTCGTTTTCGGAGGGTGACCCCGTGGCTACGCCTCGAGACTACTTTCCATGTCCCCGAAGCAACGGAGGGAGACGACACCGGAGGCACTGAAGTCCGAGAAAGGTCCTCCACTCTCCATCCCGCGACAGAGCCTGGGCTTCCCCAGGCCTTGACGCTTTCGAAGCGCTTAGGGCCCTCCTCATTCCGCCGCGACCTTCCGGGACCTTCCACCAACCGCTCCACCAGAGCACGGAGCTCGTCCACCGTCTTCTCAAGCCCAGCGATCCGGGCCACTAAGGACTTGAGCTTAGAATACTATAATCGGGTGAGCCCCTGAAGAGGTTAAGAGCAGTCCTAATGGGAGTCATTCTATTTTCAAAAACCCTTTCAAGAGTGCAGAAGGCTTTACGACTTTATTCCCTTAAAGGGATGGGCTAATGGGCTGACAGCGGGTGGTAACTGACTTCACTCCTAGCGTGTTGTTGTTGGAGGGGGGGGGGGGTTGGAGGACAGATGACGCAAGTGAGCTGTGGAGGGGTTTTATGCACAGGAGTAAGGGGTGAACAATAGAAGCCTGTTTATACTTTGCGTGTGGGGCGGACTAAAGTTTTTAAATTCACAAGGCTCTACTAACGCTAGTTTCTACACGAGTGATTAGTAGTCAGATGGTAGACCTAAGACTGTGTTGAAAATATAATAAGTTACGAGTTGATTAGTAACTTGGAGAGAAAAAACTACCCTTTCTTTGAACTAGGTACGATTCAACCTACATAAAATATATTGAAGTAGATTAACGCTAGAAAATCTATCGATATTTCAACAGTCTATATATGTTAGATTTGACTAGATATTAGCGGTCTAACCTAAATGTATACAATGAATTTAATCTATATAAAAAACAAAAGGTGAAAATAGAGTGTAAACTATCTACATATGACAAAAAATATCTATATTAAAATATTAAATAGCGATAAACAGTACTTAGAACTAAAAATGCACTAAGAAAAAACAATAGAACATTTAACCCTTTCGCGCCGGACGTCGGCCATAGCCGACGAGCATTTTCATACGCAAACGACCGAACGTCGGCTATAGCTGGCGTGGGTTTTTCAGCGCAAACGAACGGACGTCGGCTATAGCTGTCGCGGGGGATGGGAAGTGATCGCTGAGGTAGCAATGGTCGGAGGTATTCAGGCCCTGCCTGGGACCCAGCTTAGCGAGACCTTAGAGCTAATCCTCGGCCATTTGGCCCGACCCTCCTACTCATTTACGATCCTCATAATAGCAGGAATCCGTGTTGAAGTGGTTGAATTGTCAATGATTTTTGCAAAGAAAAATTTATTGCAAACTCCAATTTTTTATAAATTGAAATGAATTCTTCGTTTTTTTTCTGTGCATAAGCAATTTTTAAACGAAATTTTAGTGTTATTATTAACGAACTTCTTGTGTGTTCATATTCGATGAAAAATACGCAAAAAGAGAAATGTTGTCATTTTATTGTCTATATCGTACGTGTTTGTTACAATCTGAATGCCTTTTACACTATATGTCCTCTATTTTCCGATTCCTTCAATGATCCCCTTAGTAATTACTCATATTCCGGTATTTTTAGGTAATGTTTATTGTAAAAACATACTTTTAACTTCGCCTACGTTGGTCCAAAGCCCGAATGAAAAAGAAGGATGGGAAGTATTATTTGGATGTTTATTCAAAGAAAATTTCGAGACGCCATAACTTTCTGTAAAAATGGAAAAGTCCTAACTTTGTTATTATTAACGCTAGAAATCCGTTTAAAATTCTACAATGCTTAAAAAATGTAAGTTATTCTTATATAAGTGTAAACTGTTAAAAATCATAGACAATATTTAATTTTAAAAAACACTGCTAATGGAATGAGTTGACCGTGGACTCCCGCTAAGAAAGGGTTGAAGGGTTGACTCCAGTGGCCGGGGTAATAGCCGGGCGCCCCGTTGAGCAGGGTCCCAAATCGGAGGGACGAGAGTACCTGGGCCACTCCACCCCGAAAAAGTGCTTCGCAGAGCGAGGTTTAAAATTTTCGCAAGCTACCCGTAGCACGGAAAACATTTTTCTTTCGTAGTCGCCGGCAGGAAAGGGTTAATAAAATATATATATAACTAGTCTGCCACTAAGAATTAGGCTAACTTGAATTAATTAGAGGTTCTTTTAATACTGGAACACCAGGTTTGTAGACTAACGATATGTAAAAAAAATACCAACAGTAAAGTACAACAAAGAACCAAAAAAGAACAATAAAAACCACTAAATATAGGATAAATGAAGCGTGATAATAATGATATATTTAATAGATGCAAATAATATAGCAATGGGATATTAGCGTAGAATTAAGAATCTACTTATCACTTCCAGCAGGCACCTTCGGCTGACGAACCCGAGGCAAGGACCGGGATAGCACGGCCGTGAAAGGACACTCACTCACTCAAACACCACTCACTCTTTAACTACTAACACTAGTGAAGACACCACTAATAATATATAATGAACGACTAACTTGTAAATATCTGCTACTAATACTAGTGAAGACACCACTAATAATATATATTAAACGACTAACTTGTAAATATCTAGTTAGAAGGTATAGAAGACTACGAATAATATATATGTCACTACACTAAGGTTGCAGCTTCAGGCACCGGGCAGCGGGTGGCCTGAGAACAGGTAGGCAGAGAGCAGGTGCAGGCAGGTATCGAGGCACCGGATTAAGGGGCTCTCGAAAACACGTCCTTTCCGTCCAAGAGCAGGAGGAAGAATGACTACCTAATTCTACCAGTGACTGGAGTTCCTGCACGATTCTCTCCAACTCGGCGATGCGGGCTCTGAGAGCCAAGCCCCCGCCGGCGTTTTCGAGCACCTCAACGGGTGACCTATTCGAAGCCATCCTAGCCTTACTCGCAATAAAATCCCCAACAAAAAAATCTAACCTATAAAACGAGGGCTAAACTTTGCAACAAAAAAATAAACGTTCTTAGACTCGGCAAGAGTATACGGTAAGAGAGTAATCAGTTAGAATGTAGTTGCTAGAAAGAGTTGACTCCTAAAAAAAACTCACTCCTGAAAAACGCTAACAAGACAACGAGATAAAAACAAGCTCAAAAGTACAACGGAAAAATAACTGAAGAAGAAAAAGGTCTACTTCCTAGACTCTAAATCCTCACCCGAGTAAAACGCGGATAGACGTAACGGATTAACTCGAAGGGATTGTCAGCGGGGGAAAGTGGCTTACACTTTAAGGACGCTAGTGGTAGGGCAGGACAGGTGTTGTTTTTTGGTGAGAGCTAGGCGGGGGTGATTCACTGATAAAGAGGGGCGAAAGGACCTGTGTTTTACGGGAAAAACGGTTAACTATCCAACAACTAGCGAAGGAGATAAACTATACTAGAAGAAAAATGTACAAAAATATTCTCTAACAGCGAACTGGGAGAAGAATTTGAAGCTAAAAATAAGAGTTACTAAAGATCTCAGAACCTAAGAGTCAAAAAAATAACTTCACAACTTCATATGTGTAATTCCAAACTACGGGATCAAATAAATTAGCTTTGTAGATCCCGTACTACTTTCATTGCGCTGCACCAGCAGCACCTAGACCTTTGTAGTAGACCGTCCATCGGATGGGACGTTGTAATCTGGACTGCCTGGCACCTTTCCTTTGAGAGCAGGCCAATTCTCTCTACCCTTCCTTCCTTACCCGCCTATCCTTAGTGGCGCAAATGACCATCATCGATTGCTTCCCCAAGCAACCAAAATTATCCCTTTCAATACAAACGGGACAGATTTGTCCTAGCAAAAGTAGCTGTTATTAATGATTGATTGCTGACTGTAGTAGAAAAGAAAATTCACAGAAAATATATGCGTTCCTTCAAACATGCAACGAAAAAATCAGTCTTGAAAGGGTAAAAACAGCAACACAACACGCAGTTTCATGGCCTACTACTACCTTCGTATTGTGGGTTAACGATGGCGATTGCTTTGAAATACTGCTCTGAAGAGCTTTGAAACAAGACCAAGGTCGTGTTTTTGAGACCATCTATGGTTAGTGGTAGTTTCGTGCCCCCCCCCCCCCAAGATCACAGATATACGAGACCCAAGGAAGGGGTAATTAGTGCGGTCCTCGCTGGAACAAGACCCCTTTCCGAACCCTTCCTCGGGCTCCGAGGGATAATCCGGGTCCGCGAACACAGCGTGAGGTTACCCCGGCAGACATGACCATCCGTAGTACATTTTTACTTTAATAATTCGGATGCTTAGAGGTTAATAAATAAAGTAATGTTACTCCTGACGGCGGAGCGATTAAGTACGTCTTTTGATCGAGGTTCTACGATGAGAAATAACGATTTTACGAAAATTGATGCGATTTTAACCGATTGCCTCCAGAAAATTGGCAACGCCGAAGCTATGGGAGGGGAGGGGGGAAAGCAAGAGGCACTTTTTTCTCACCCGACTCCTATTTTAAGCTAACCCACGTGGGATCAGAATTCCGGTAGCGATGTCCTGCAAGGGTGTTTGGCAGAGGATGTGTTTTCACCTACTTTCACTATTTTATCTATTCCTCTATTTGCAGAGTAATGTATAAAAGTTAAAAGAAAGGCAAGAGGTGCATTTTTCTCCTCCCACTCCGCTTTTAAGCTTACAGTGTTTTATCTAATCCTCTAATAGCAGAGGGATGGATAAAAGTAACCGAGCTAATCGTAGATCAAACATACGCAGTGAGTTGTTCGGCTTAAAAAGTAGTAAGTCGAATTTTGAACATAATAGAATTACAGAAAAAATAAAACAAGAGTACCGGATATAATTTTCAGGGACGATCAAATATCCTTAGTTAGACACTAATACATTTGTAGTAGTAGTCAATTAGCGTATCGTAAGGAATTAAATCGCATGTTTACATCATCTTGTTGATATTACAGGAGCAGGTGCCATAACTGGAACACAATACTGGCTCACCGACGATATCTGGACCAGTGAAGTGTTATAAACAGGTTTTAATATACATACAGGACATGACTAATTGATCTGGAGGAGGAGTGTTCATATCGGTAAAGAACACGATCGTAGACCGTAAGATGCCCAGAAACAAATATTGAGTCAGTGTGTCGCTCTTTCAAATGTTATTAATAAAAAATACGTGTGCTCGTTCTACAGACCACCTGACAGTTATAATAACACAATCATTGAAGTCGAGATACAAATAATGAATATAAATCCCAACGATTCGGGACGAAGCTTCATTATAGGCGGAGATTTCAATGCCCCTTTAGTAGATTGGAGAAAATACAGCTACATTTCAGGGAGGAGAGAAAAATACCGCTGCGAGGCTCTTTTAGCTGTTTACGTCGGACAACTAAGAATAGATACACCAAACAGAGGAGACAATATTCTTAATTTTCTGGCGACAAATTTATCAGATAAAGGGGTAAATGTTGAAACCATAAATTTACTAAATATATTCTGCAATTACGGTGCTATTTCACAAGCTAATTCTCTATACACGCGGGCAGGAATTTCTTCAGGACCTGGGGATTTATTTGGACTCAAAGATTTTAGCAAGTTTTCTATTCCGTGAGTGTAAATATCGTTAGGCGGCATCTTCATCTACATCTACATATTACCCAGCGAGCCACCTCTAGGGTGTTTGGCAGGGGGTGACAAGTCACCAAAATGCAGCATGCAAGCGGACCGCCACATGCACACCGCACGGTCATGAATATTAAGGATACTAACCAATTCCATCATTAACTAAAAACCATCATGCAGCATGCAAGAGAATCCCCACATGCACGACACACATGTACGATGACACATAATATTCTACATGCTACTTAAGAGGGCAATCTGCCTATGAAGCTAGAACATGCAAAACATGCTGTAAGAAACACCATTAAACTCCGTAAACAAGCTTTAAGAAATACATAAATTAGTAAGCTACACTACCAGTCAGCTAATATATTTCTAAGTCCTCACACAGCCTTTATAGTCTCTTATCGCTCGCGGAAAAAACGACATTTTAAATCTATCTGTTCTACAGTCTATCTCTCTTATTTTATTTTTATGAGCTAATCTACCATAGTACGTTGGCGGTCGTAAAATATGATCAACTTCGTCGGAAAATAAACTACTCTTGAATTTACATAATAGATTTAGTCTTGTTTTCAATCTACGGTCTGACAGTGATTCCCATCCGAGTTGTTCTAAGAGGTCAGTCACACCAACAAGACTATCGTAACGGCTTTTCACGTACCTGGCTGCTCTTCTCTGTACACGTTCTAACTCTGTTTTTAAGCCTGTTTCATGAGGATCCCAAACACTGGAAGCATATTCTAAATGGGGTCTAACGAGGGAGAAGTAGCTTATTTCTCTCACTTTGTCGTCGCACTTGCCTAGAATTCTTTTAACAAATCCCAATTTACGATTAGCTTGACCTGTTATTTCACGAATATGTTTATTCCACGATAGATCATTATTGAGCCTAACTCCGAGATATTTTACGGATTCTACCGTCTCTAATTGGGTATCCTGAATGAAATAGCTCTGTTGTGGGGAGTTATTTTTCCCCCAGAATTTCATTACTACGCATTTTTTCAAATTTAACTCTAGCTGCCACGCATCGCACCATGCTTGGATTGCAGTAAGGTCGTTCGTTAGTTTATCCTTATCTTCACTGCTACGGATTTCCCTGTATACTACAGCGTCGTCTGCAAATAATCGAAGTTTACTGTCTATTATTTCACCAATATCGTTGATATAGAGTAGGAAGAGGAGTGGGCCTATGACACTACCCTGAGGGACGCCAGATGTGACTCTAACTTCGTTGGAGGCTACGCCGTCTAATACTACTCTTTGCACGCGATCGCTCAAAAGTTCTCTGATCCAGGAAATTACATCATCGTCTAGGCCGTATGATTTTAGTTTTACTAATAACTTTCCGTGGGGCACTTTATCAAATGCTTTTTTGAAGTCAAGAAAAATCGCGTCCACTGGAATGTTGTCCTCTCTGGAGACTAAAATATCGTGGGCAAACAGCGCTAACTGAGTTTCGCATGATCTACCTTTCCTGAATCCGTGTTGAGTTCTCATTAACAAGTTATGCGTGTCTAGGTGTTTCAATACTGAGCTGACAACAATGTGTTCAAGGATTTTGCATGAAATGGACGTTAAAGATATCGGTCTGTAATTACATGGCTGTTCCTTGTCTCCACTTTTGAATATGGGCGTTACATTGGCAATTTTCCAGTCATTTGGTACTCCGTGTTGCTCAATGGATTTTGTGAATATTAGCTGCAAGTAGGGGGCAATTTCTGACGCTAGTTCTTTATACACGCGAGAAGGGATTTCGTCTGGACCAGGTGACTTATTTGGACTGAGCAATTTCAATACAATTTCTATTCCGTGAGCACTAATATCAAGGGGAGGCATCTTTCGTATGCAGTGATTATCAACCGCCACGGATGAATTCTCAGATGACTCGGTGAACACGCTCTTAAAGTAGGAATTTAATAAATTGGCTTTATCGGAACTGTTTGTTAACACATCTCCATTATCGTTTCTTAGCGAACAAACGGTAGAACTTTTACCTTGAATTTCCCTAACATAAGACCAAAATGCTTTTGGGTCATCCCGTAACTGCTCTACAAGTGTTTTCCTTTTAAAATTCGTGAATGCTTTCCTGAACGCTTCCTTTGTAGCGGCTTTAGACAACTTATATTTATTAATTATTAACTCTCGATCACTAGGAGATACATCATTAATGATTTTTTTCATCTTAGCATGGCACGCTCTCTGTCGCCTTAACGATTTTCTGACTTCCGCGTCATACCATCTCGGTTCGCTACCTTCTTTTTTTATTTTACTAGGGATATATCTTTTGATTCCTGAAATTATGAGCGAAAGAGAAGCATTCCAAGTCCCTTCTACATTTGATTCCATTACTGATTTTTGAAACACGGGAAAAGCATTTTTCAGATTACTCTTGAACCCATCAAAATCAGCTCTTTTAAATATGAAAACTTTTCGTTCTCGTTTAAAACTTTTTGCGATATTTAAAGAAAACTTAGCTGTTACTGCCCTATGATCACTGATTCCCTAGACGGTGCTCACATTTATTACCTGATGTGGTATATTTATCGCTAACAAATCAAGAATATTTTCTCCTCTGTTAGGAGCGGAAGCTATTTGAAGCAATGCGTGTGATGAAAAAGCGTGCAGTAAAGCCTCGCAAATGACTCTATCTCTCCCACAGGGTATGAAGCTATAGGTCTTCCAATCCATAGGTCTTTTGCTGGAAGAGGTCATTTAGCTTTACAGTGGTAATCTGCGATGACTTGGTGAACACACTTTGAAAGTAGGAATTTAATAAGTTGGCTTTGTCCAAACTGCTTGTTAATAATTCGCCATTTTCGTTTCGTAGTGGAATAACTGTTGATCTATTGCCTTGAACTTCCCTTACGTATGACCAAAATGCCTTTGGGTTGTCCTGTAACTATTCTACTAATGTCTTTCTTTTTAAATCCATGAATGCATTCCGAAAGGCTTCCTTTGTAGTGGCTCTATAGTACAGTCACTTAATGCACAAAAAGGGGCTCGACCTTGCAAAAGGTCATGTATTTCTAATTTTTTAATATGTTGTTAGGATCTATGCCAATAGGAAAAAACCAAATTTGCAGCTTCGAAAGACTTGTGCAATCTGCGCAGTGCGCAGAAAACTGCGCAAATTTTGCACTTTTTCTTGTTTTTACTCAATATCTCCTGAAATATTTGACATACAGAAAATAATTCTCAATACTTATTTAAATAAGATACATTGTGCTACAATATAATACCAAAACAATCTACACATGTTCAGAACTTTTTGAGAAACAGCTCTTCAAAAAAAGGCAATTTTTCCAAAAAGTGAAACTTTTTCATTTTGGTCATGTGTCTTGCCATGTATCGGCAAAAGTAATCATCCTACAACAAAAGCTATCAGGACTTAATGTACAGTAAATTTATTTACCTTTAATTTGAGCTGAAAACGACTCTTGTAGGTCCAATAGATTTTTCAAAAATAGCATAAAACAAAACTACGGAATAATGGATTTTGGGAAAAATCAACGTAAACTGTTTTGGGCACCACAGTTATCAATTATGCAGTAAACAAAACTTTAAAGGTATATTTAGCATGTGTTGTTTTATTTTTATGATTATTTTGACCCTCCAACGCCGTCCTATGTGCTCTGCACCGCGGTCCAGGGTCGTTTAAAAGGCCGCGACCCTTTAAACTTCCCATGGAGCCGTCATAAGTGCTGTGTAGCGACCTCGGATGGTGTTTTAATATATTATTTGAGTCAATAAATATTATTTTAACGAAATATCTTCTGACCTGCTTATAAAATATGTTTGATAGTCTATTTTATACTTTGAGTTTTATTAATTGAGAATTTTTCTCCAAAGATATCGATATTTTGGACATTTTTTATTCCTTCCTCATGAAATAAGTAACGCTTTATCGTCTAATTATCTCGAAGTTGTGATGAAAAGCTTTTTATACTTTGACTTGGAAGAATAGCGTAAACATATTTGGTGTTCGGATGAAGATAATGCCACTTTTTCCGGCACCGGTCAACATAAACACGTCCCCGCGTTGACTACATTTTTTTCAAGGTAGTCGTTGCGACGAGCTTCATTTCGGATTGGAGCAATGAACACGTCTGGTTTAGAAGGGCAGGCAAGAGGAACAATGTTTTGTCTTCCTTTCAATTAACTCCAGTGTATTATCTTGGCTAAACATGGGAACCATTTCTTCGCCCTTTTGATGATACTAAGGCAGTGGAAGTAAGGGGTGGCTCGCACAGACTCCACCGCCTATATCGAGTGATTATTGAGTCGAAATGGCTAAGTTGGAAAACCTAATGGGCAAGCAAATTGTGGCGTGACGAACTCAGCTGCTTCCTAGTAGCCCAGCCCATCTCACTATGTCAGAGGCATCTGGAACGAAGTTATTTCTCTGATAGGAGACCCAAGCCTGTAATATTCTTACACATCGTTGCGAGATAGATTTGGCGCCTTCGCACGTGAGGGGTATACACTATGCCTTCTTTCGTCAGTTTTACCATAGAAACCGAAGTTTTCGGACCTATGTGAAATGTGAGTGTATTAGTGAATAACCATAGCGAAATGTCTGTTCCACCGGGAGTTTGTTTTATATGTCGCAGTGCATTGGAGGAAGGCCCAGCTGTAGTCGTAAAAAAAACCAGGCCATAGCCAATGCTGGGGAGAAATGCTTTGTGGCTCTTTACGGGGATGATATAAAGAGGGACACATTGAATACCCTCCGCTACCAGCTTTTCATAAAGTAAGCATCCAACTCAAAGGTTAACCTTGCTCGTTTTCCTCCAACGACCGATGCAGCGAATAACTATTCTTATAGAACTTACCACCAAGTTCAGAAGTGGTTGGGGGCTAATAAAATCCTCATTCTTCCTCCAGCTCTCGGACCGAAAGGACGTGTTTTCGAGAGCCCCCTAATCCGGTGCTTCGATACCTGCCTGCACCTGCTGTCTGCCTACCTGCTCTCTGGCCACCCGCTGCCTGGTGCCTGAAGCTGCAACCTTAGTGTAGTGACATATATATTATTCGTAGTCTTCTATACCTTCTAACTAGATATTTACAAGTTAGTCGTTTAGTATATATTATTAGTGGTGTCTTCACTAGTATTAGTAGCAGATATTTACAAGTTAGTCGTTCATTATATATTATTAGTGGTGTCTTCACTAGTGTTAGTAGTTAAAGAGTGAGTGGTGTTTGAGTGAGTGAGTGTCCTTTCACGGCCGTGCTATCCCGGTCCTTGCCTCGTGTTCGTCAGCCGAAGGTGCCTGCAGGAAGTGATAAGTAGATTCTTAATTCTACGCTAATATCCCATTGCTATATTATTTGCATCTATTTAATATATCATTATTTTCACGCTTCATTTATCCTATATTTAGTGGTTTCTATTGTTCTTTTTTGGTTCCCTGTTGTACTTTATTGCTGATATTTTTTTACATATCGTTAGTCTACAAACCTGGTGTTCCGGTATTAAAAGAACCTCTAATTAATTCAAGTTAGCCTAATTCTTAGTGGCAGACTAGTTATATATATTTTATTAAATATTCCATTGTTATAACCTTAGTGCATTTTTAGTTCTAAGTACTGTTTATCGCTATTTAATATTTTAATATATTTATTTTTTGTCATATGTAGATAGTTTACACTCCATTTTCACCTTTTGATTTTTATATAGATTAAATTTATTATATACATTTAGGTTAGACCGCTAATATCTAGTCAAATCTAACATATATAGATTGTTAAAATATCGATAGATTTTCTAGCGTTAATCTACTTCAATATATTTTATGTAGGTTGAATCGTACCTAGTTCCAAGAAAGGGTAGTTTTTTCTCTCCAAGTTACTAATCAACTCGTAACTTATTATTTTTTCAACAGTCTTAGGTCTACCATCTGACTACTAATCACTCGTGTAGAAAATAGCGTTAGTAGAGCCTTGTGAATTTAAAAACTTTTTAAACTCTAGTCCGCCCCACACGCAAAGTATAAACAGGCTTCTATTGTTCACCCCTTACACCTGTGTATAGAACCCCTCCACAGCTCACTTGCGTCATCTGTCCTCCAACTCCCCCCCCCCCCCAACAACAACACTCTAGGAGTGAAGTCAGTTACCACCCGCTGTCAGCCCATTAGCCCATCCCCTTAAGGGAATAAAGTCGTAAAGCCTTCTGCACTCGTGAAAGGGTTTTTGAGAATAGAATGACTCCCATTAGGACTGCTCATAACCTCTTCAGGGGCTACCCGATCGCGAGTTCTTAGTGGCCCGGATCGCTGGGCTTGAGAAGACGGTGGACGAGCTCCGTGCTCTGGTGGAGCGATTGGAGGAAGGTCCTGGAAGGTCGCGGCGGAATGAGGAGGGCCCTAAGCGCTCCGAACGCGTCAAGGCCAGGGGAAGCCCAGGCTCTGTCGCGGGATGGAGAGTGGAGGACCTTTCTCGGACTTCAGTGCCTCCGGTGTCGTCTCCCTCCGTTGCTTCGGGGACATGGAAAGTAGTCTCGAGGCGTAGCCACGGGGTCACCCTCCGAAAACGAGGATTGGCAGGGGTGGAGGCTGAGTTAATCCCCGTCAGCAATAGGTTCGATGTGCTGGCGGAGGCTTAGCCATCGGAGCTAGAGCTGGGAGGTGGGTCGCCGAGTGGGAGTGGAGAGGGAAGGGAGGAAATTTTAGTGATAGGTAGCTCCAATGTCCGGCGTATAGTGTCCCCGATGCGTGGAAAGGCCCGACGGGAAGGAGGAGAACCACGGGTCACCTCCTTGTGTATACCGGGAGGAAAGGTGCCACAGGTGACGAAGGCGATGAAGTCGGCGGTCAGGGGCGCAAACTGCTCTATGTTGCATGTGGTTGTCCATGTTGGGACCAATGATGCCGTGTTTATGGGATCCGAGGAGATTTTAGGCTCTGTGAGAGACCTATGCTCCGAGTTCCGCCGTATTCGCGGAGAATCTGGTACCAACTTGAGGCTTACCATATGCAGCTTGGTACCTAGGACGGATCGGGGTTCGATGGTTTGGAGCCGAGTGGAAGGCATAAACCAGAGACTCAGTGAAGTCTGTGGGAGCGAGGGAGCGGAGTTCTTGGACCTCAGGCCGGTGCTGGATTCGTGTCGGGTGCCCATAGATCGCTCGGGTGTCCACTATACATACGAGGCATCGCAGGAGGTAGCGCGCAGGATACTTGAGCACACTCATTGAGTTTAACATAGACGGTAGGCTACAGGGCAGGTCAATTAGTGGGGTCAATAAATATGTGTTGCCAGTTAGTAATTTAGCTAAGAATACTCTGAATATAGCGTACAAGAATAGCTTAATTGAAGACAGCAATCTTGAAATTACCCCTAATCGCATAAACAATAATCATGAAGCATAAGTTGTTGCAGTAGTTAACTGCCGTAGTTTAAAAAATAAGATTCCAGAATTTCACCACCTTATTCATAGCACGGAGTGTAACGTCATTATTGGCACAGAAAGTTGGCTGACGGACGATATTTCTGATAGTGAAATTTTTCCTAAATCATTCAAAGTTTACAGAAAAGATAGGTCCAACCGAACCGGAGGCGGAGTATTTATAGCTGTAAAGAAAACCATAGACAGCCGAGCGGAAACCGTCTCAGATACCAGCATAGAATGTGTATGGTGCTCTATAAGATGCCCTAAATCAAAAACAATATTCGTGTGCGCATACTACAGGCCACCTAACACCGACGTCACCTCAATTTTAGAACTCGAAGCACAAATAAAGAACATCACATCCAGGAACACCGAAAGAAATTTAACCATAGGTGGAGATTTCAATACGCCCTCTATAGATTGGAGGACCTACAGTTGTATATCAGGAGGAAGAGACAAAGATATATGCGAGTCCCTAGTGCACACATTCTCATCAAATGCCCTACATCAGATAGCTACTACGCCTAACAGAGGGGAAAACATTCTTGATTTATTGGCAACAAATATACCGCAACAAGTAATTAAGGTAAACACTGTTGAGGGCATTAGTGACCATAGAGTAGTTACCGCAAAGTTCTCTTTGAGTATCATTAAAAGTTTTAAACAAAGAAGAAAATTCTACATTTAAAAAAAATCCGATTTCAATGCGTTTAAGAGTCACCTAAAAAATTCTCTTCCCGAATTCCAGGAATCAAGCTTAAAGATAGACACAGAGGGTAGTTGGAAAGCTTTTCTTTCGATCGTACAATCAGGGGTCAGAAAATACATTCCAAGTAAAGTAAAAAAAGAGGGCAGCGAACCAAGATGGTACAATGCAGAAGTAAGAAAATCGTTAAGACGTCAGAGAGTATGCCACGCCAAGATGAAAAAACTCCGTAGAGATTTGTCCACTAGTGATCAAAATTTAATATTTGAAAAATACAAATTGTCTAGAGCCACTACAAAGGAAGCCTTTCGGAATGCATTCATGGATTTTAAAAGAAAAACATTAGGAGAACAATTACAGGACAACCCAAAGGCATTTTGGTCATACGTAAGGGAGGTTCAAGGCAATAGATCAACAGTTATTCCACTACGAAACGAAAATGGCGAATTATTAACAAGCAGCTCGGTCAAGGCCAACTTATTGAAAAAATCCGATTTCAATGCGTTTAAGAGTCACCTAAAAAATTCTCTTCCCGAATTCCAGGAATCAAGCTTAAAGATAGACACAGAGGGTAGTTGGAAAGCTTTTCTTTCGATCGTACAATCAGGGGTCAGAAAATACATTCCAAGTAAAGTAAAAAAAGAGGGCAGCGAACCAAGATGGTACAATGCAGAAGTAAGAAAATCGTTAAGACGTCAGAGAGTATGCCACGCCAAGATGAAAAAACTCCGTAGAGATTTGTCCACTAGTGATCAAAATTTAATATTTGAAAAATACAAATTGTCTAGAGCCACTACAAAGGAAGCCTTTCGGAATGCATTCATGGATTTTAAAAGAAAAACATTAGGAGAACAATTACAGGACAACCCAAAGGCATTTTGGTCATACGTAAGGGAGGTTCAAGGCAATAGATCAACAGTTATTCCACTACGAAACGAAAATGGCGAATTATTAACAAGCAGCTCGGTCAAGGCCAACTTATTGAATTCTTACTTTCAAAGTGTGTTCACCAAGTCATCGCAGATTACATCCGTAAAGGTAAATGATCACTTCCAGCAAATGATGCCGCCTATCGATATTTATACTCACGGAATAGAAAACTTGCTAAAATATTTTAGTCCAAATAAATCCCCAGGTCCTGAAGAAATTCCTGCCCGCGTGTGTAGAGAGTTAGCTTGTGAAATAGCACATTACTTGCAGAATATATTTAGTAAATCCATCAACGAACACAAAGTACCCATGGACTGGAAAATTGCAAATGTCACTCCCATATTCAAAAGCGGTGATAAGGAACAGCCATCGAACTACAGACCGATATCTCTCACATCTATCTCTTGCAAAGTCCTTGAACATATAATTGTATGTTCTGTTATGAGACACCTCAATATAGAAAACTTGTTAGCAAAAACACAACACGGATTCAGAAAGGGAAGATCTTGCGAAACTCAATTAGCACTTTTTGCTCACGATATTTTAGTCTCGGGTGAACATAACGCTCCAGTTGATGCAATTTTTCTTGACTTTAAAAGGCATTTGATAAAGTTTCCCACATTAAGCTACTCATGAAATTAAAATCCTACGGTTTAGACGACGATGTAATTTCCTGAATTATAGAATTCTTAAGTAATTGCGTGCAAAAGGTTGTGTTAGATGGCGCTATCTCTAATGAAGTAAAAGTCACATCGGGTGTCCCACAGGGAAGTGTCATAGGCCCGCTTCTGTTCCTTTTGTACATAAACGACATCGGTGACAAAGTTGACAGTAAGCTTAGATTATTTGCTGACGACGCAGTGGTGTATAGAGAAATTCGTAGCTTTACTGACAAGAAAGTGCTAACTAAGGACCTCGAGGCAATACAAGAGTGGTGCGATGCCTGGCAGCTAGAATTAAACCTGAAAAAATGCGTTGTTGTAAATTTTTGGAAACGGAAAAACGCTCCTTGTAACAGCTATTGCATAAACAACATAAAACTAGACACCGTAGAATCGGTTAAGTACCTCGGAGTTAAACTGACTAATGATCTATCGTGGAGTAAACATATTCGAGAAATTACCGGTCAAGCTAATCGTAAATTGGGATTTGTTAAAAGAGTACTTGGCAAGTGCGACGATAAAGTTAGGGAAATCAGCTACTTCTCCCTCGTTAGACCCCACTTAGAATATGCCGCCAGCATTTGGGATCCTTATGAGATAGGCTTGGAAACTGAGTTAGAACGCATGCAGCGAAGATCGGCAAGATATGTTAAAGGCCGTTATGATAATCTCGTTAGTGTTACTGACCTTTTGCAGCAACTGGGATGGGAAAAGCTTTTAGACCGTCGATTAAAATTTAGACTAAATCTATTATGTAAGTTCCAAACCGGTCTATTCTCTGACGACGTTGATAATATTTTACGAAATCCGACATACTACGGTAGATCAGATCATGAGAGTAAAATTAGGGAACTAGACTGCAGAACGGATAGATTTAAGATGTTATTTTTCCCACGAACGATAAGGGACCATAATAGCTGCCATGAGACTTTTATCTAGGTTTGTCGTTAGGTAGTGTAGCTCTTAGTAGTAGTAGTACTCCTAATACTTGAATCCTTATCTGTTACCTAGTACACTCTAATGAAGTAAAAGTCACATCGGGTGTTCCACAGGGAAGTGTCATAGGCCCGCTTCTGTTCCTTTTGTAGATAAACGACATCGGTGACAAAGTTGACAGTAAGCTTAGATTATTTGCTGACGATGCAGTGATGTATAGAGAAATTCGTAGCTTTAATGACAAGGAAGCGCTAACTAAGGACCTCGAGGCAATACAAGAGTGGTGTGATGCGTGGCAGCTAGAATTAAACCTGAAAAAATGCGTTGCTGTGAATTTTTGGAAACGGAAAAACGCTCCTTGTAACAGCTATTGCATTAACAACATAAAACTAGACACCGTAGAATCAGTTAAGTACCTCGGAGTGAAACTGACTAATGATCTATCGTGGAGTAAACATATTCGAGAAATTACCGGTCAAGCTAATCGTAAATTGGGATTTGTTAAAAGAGTACTTGGCAAGTGCGACGATAAAGTTAGGGAAATCAGCTACTTCTACCTCGTTAGACCCCACTTAGAATATGCCGCCAGTATTTGGGATCCTTATGAGATAGGCTTGGAAACTGAGTTAGAACGCGTGCAGCGAAGATCGGCAAGATATGTTAAAGGCCGTTATGATAATCTCGTTAGTGTTACTGACCTTTTGCAGCAACTGGGATGGGAAAAGCTTTCAGACCGTCGATTAAAATTTAGACTAAATCTACTATGTAAGTTCCAAACCGGTCTATTCTCTGACGACGTTGATAATATTTTACGAAATCCGACATACTACGGTAGATCAGATCATGAGAGTAAAATTAGGGAACTAGACTGCAGAACGGATAGATTTAAGATGTCATTTTTCCCACGAACGATAAGGGACCATAATAGCTGCCATGAGACTTTTATCTAGGTTTGTCGTTAGGTAGTGTAGCTCTTAGTAGTGGTAGTACTCCTAATACTTGAATCCTTTTCTGTTACCTAGTACATACTAACAGCACGCCTAGCATGTTTTCTACATGGGTCTTGAGTCCCTGTCCATCTGTGTAGTTGTAGAATGCATGTATATTGAGGTCACTCTCCATTTTGATGACATCTGTAGTGTAGTGTTGCATGCTTGTGAGGCTTCGCCTCATGACAAGCATTAGCGATTTATGCTAATGCATAATTAGTCGTAGTTACACTAACTTTAGCGTATAGTGTAATGCATGTTGGTGATTACTCACCCCCTGCCACACACCCCTGAGGTGGCTTGCAGGGTATTTTGTAGATGTAGATGTATACAGATTGGGGGTGGAAGATCGACGATCATGGCCTTATCCCAGTCAATACCACCATGGATTCCGCTCCTCAGAATTTATTGCGCATGATATCTTGTGTATGCAGAAAAGGATACAGTGGGGGTTGCAGCTGCCGCAAAGCCAGATTAAAATGCTCAGCACTATGTACAATTTTGTAGTGGCAAATCATGCCAGAACGTTCCATATTGCCATATTGGAGATTCTGACGACGATGAAGACCATGAAGAATACCCCACCCCTGTCTTCTCCGAACGAGTTGTGGAGCTCTCTCCACCAGCAGAGGGAATAACCAAGGATTTCTCAGAGCCAGGGCCGTCAAAACATATGAAATTATGATGTAAGTAGTACCTGACTTTATTAGCATGTAAATATTAATTATGGTAATTGCATATTTTTGCATGTATTACGTTATTACTTTTGCTATTATTACCATAATATCATATTTATCAAAATAAGGTACCTTGGTTGAATAAAAAAGTAGGGAACAAATGTTTTGGTTCTTGCAAATAAATATAGTTACCTGCTCGTGTCAACTCTCTTGTGCAGCTTCAATATTTTACACCCCTTATGTTATTTAGGTAGTGGGGGATGCAGCTGCCGCAAAGATGAATTAAAATGCTCAGCTGTATGTAAACTTTGTTAAGCTAAATCATGCCAAAACATTCTATCTGTTCATATTGAGGATTTCGACGACGACGAAAACCCGTCTCTTTCTTTGTCGAATGAGTTGAAGAGCTCTCTCCACATGCTCAGGGATTCTCTGAAGAATTCTCAGAGCCAGGGCCGTCGAAAAAGTGAAATTATAACGAAGCAGATTAGCTCTTAGCATGTGAATATTAGCTATTGTAATTAATCTTTTTGTGACAAAAAATTAAAACTAGTAACTAAAGTATGTGACCTGTACGTGTACAAGACCTGTTTACATTGATTATTCCAAAAATCCATTTTTTCGTAATTTTGTTTTATGCTATTTTTGAAAAGACTATTGGACCTACAAGAGTCGTTTTCAGCTCAAATTAAAGGTAAATAAATTTACTGTACAATAAGTCCTGATAGCTTTTGTTGTAGGGTGATTACTTTTGCCGATACATGGCAAGACACATGACCAAAATGAAAAAGTTTCACTTTTTGGAAAAAATTGCCTTTTTTTGAAGAGCTGTTTCTCAAAAACTTCTGAACATTTGTAAATTGTTTTGGTATTATATTGTATCACAATGTATCTTATTTAAATAAGTATTGAGAATTATTTTCTGTAGGTCAAATATTTTAGGAGATATTGAGTAAAAACAAGAAAAAGTGCAAAACTTGCGCAGTTTTCTGCGCACTGCGCAGATTGCACAAGTCTTTCGAAGCTGCAAATTTGGTTTTTTCCTATTGGCATAGATCCTAAAAACATATAAAAAAATTAGAATTACATGACCTTTTGCAAGGTCGAGCCCCTTTTTGTGCATTAAGTGACTGGACTACTAGACAATTTGTATTTTTCAAATTTTAAATTTTGATCACCAGTGGACAAATCTCTACGGAGTTTTTTCATCTTGGTGTGGCATACTCTCTGACGTTTTAACGATTTTCTCATTTCTGCATTGTTCCATCTTGGTTCGCTGCCCTCTTTTTTACTTTACTTGGAATGTATTTTCTGATCCCTGAATGTACGATCAAAAGGAAAGCTTTCCAACTACCCTCTGTGTCTAACTTTACGCTTGATTCCTGGAAGTATGGAAGATAATTTTTTAGATGACACTTGAACGCATTGAAATCGGCTTTTTTTAATGTAGAATTTTCTTCTTTGTTTAAAACTTTTAATGATATTCAAAGAGAACTTTTGACTAACATGACTTTTGTGCGTCAACAGGAGGAAGTAGCATCTACCACCCACGATGTTGCATGGGAGCAAATAAAATCTTCATCAAAGGAGGAAGCAGATATAGCCATTGAAAAGTGAGAAATAGACAAAGATGGAATTCCTATGATAACTGTTGTCTGCGATGGATCATTGGCAAAGAGATCTTATCGAACAAATTACAATTCCCTGTCTGTAGCGGTGCTTATTAAACACTGTCGCTTTAACATATATTGGAAATTGTGTTGTAAATGACATAATTAAGCGCCATAATTTAACACAATGACTCTTGCGCTCTACGCAGGCGTGCATTGTAGGCTATCGCTCCAAAAAATACTCTTCATTGGAGTGCGAAACAAATACTGCTGTATATGAATACTGTTATATACTGTTCTTTTACGTATCACTCTCCCAGTTTCCGGTTGGACTGCGCACTGTTCTCCAGACTACCTTTGGCCGGCGCCTAGAGCCAGGGGGAGCGTGCGAGGTTCGGATTTGTTCTGGGACGAGTGCTGCGTGCCTGGTGTGGAATCACCCCGTGCCACACACCCTAGTGGTGGCTTGCACGGTACATCGTAGATGTAGATATGTGCGCATGGGCGTTCGAAGGATGGTAGGTACTGCTGAAATTAAGGATTACGTCTGTTATAAGAATTGGAGCGAATCTTCAACGGGCATAGAATGGCCAGGCGGCTACGGAATATGTAGCCGCCTGGAGGATACTGAGGAAGTTGATGAAGCTAATAGGAATGAGCTCCTTGCGTCATTATCTTTGAGTAGAGACCACAGACTACGGCTGGAGGCCGAAACTAGGACTCAATATCTTGGCCTGACGTGGGTGTCTGAAAGGCGTAAGAGACTAACGGCGTCCTTATTCGGTGAAATATGTAAATTGAGGGCTAATACATGCAGAGAAAAAGGTAGCAGAAAGAATATTGTTGCCAACTTTTCGAGGGAATAAGGCTACGTTTTATGGTAAAGCGTTTGAAGGAAATGCTGTTGCAGGAAATGCTGTTGCAGAATACGAGAAGATTGGCGGAAATACTGTATTGCCTGCAGGTTTTTTTGTGGATGAAACCTTATCTTTCCTGGCTGCAACCCCTGATGGAGTTCTAGAAGATGGCAAAGGCATAATCGAAGTTCAATGTCCAATTAGCTGCAGGGATTTGTCTCCATCGGAGACGGCAGAACAGAAAAAACTAAGGTCTTGTGACTACCCTTATCTATCCGGTAGTAGTCCTGTAATATCAACAATATGATGTAAACATGCGATTTAATTCCTTACGATACGCTAATTGACTACTACTACTAATGTCTTAGTGTTCTTTACTAAGGGTATTTGATCGTCCCTAAAAATTATATCCGGTACTCTTGTTTTATTTTTTCTGTAATTCTATTATGTTCAAAGTTCGACTTACTACTTTTTAAGCCGAACAACTCACTGCGTATGTTTGATCTACGATTAGCTCGGTTACTTTTATCCATCCCTCTGCTATTAGAGGATTAGATAAAACACTGTAAGCTTAAAAGCGGAGTGGGAGGAGAAAAATGCACCTCTTGCCTTTCTTTTAACTTTTATACATTACTCTGCAAATAGAGGAATAGATAAAATAGTGAAAGTAGGTGAAAACACATCCTCTGCCAAACACCCTTGCAGGACATCGCTACCGGAATTCCGATCCCACGTGGGTTAGCTTAAAATAGGAGTCGGGTGAGAAAAAAGTGCCTCTTGCTTTCCCCCCTCCCCTCCCATAGCTTCGGCGTTGCCAATTTTCTGGAGGCAATCGGTTAAAATCGCATCAATTTTCGTAAAATCGTTATTTCTCATCGTAGAACCTCGATCAAAAGACGTACTTAATCGCTCCGCCGTCAGGAGTAACATTACTTTATTTATTAACCTCTAAGCATCCGAATTATTAAAGTAAAAATGTACTACGGATGGTCATGTCTGCCGGGGTCACCTCACGCTGTGTCCGCGGACACGGATTATCCCTCGGAGCCCGAGGAAGGGTTCGGAAAGGGGTCTTGTTCGAGCGAGGACCGCACTAATTACCCCTTCTTAGGGTCTCGTATACCTGTGGTCTTGGGGGGACCCACGAAACTACCATCAACCCCATCTATTACTTAGAAAAACTTCAGAATATTGATGACAACTTTTTTATGGAAGATTAGGAAGAGATGAAATTGATAAATACAATTAGTATAGCTTTGTCTACAAGGTATAAAAATTGAACTTCAAGTTCCTTCTTTATGAAATGTGAAGGAGTGCGGTCCGTAAAAAAAATATACAAAATATATAAAAAACTCTTTTGTTCTCATCGCGACAAAAAACGTATGTGTACTGTAAAAGTGATTAGGTAGCATGATTAAACGCAGAATAAAATAAGTTAAAGTTCGATGTAACCTGCATTCATGTAGGTTTACTAGTTAATTTTTAATCGTTATCCAAACTCGTGTGTGCATAATTTTTGCACCGGGAGCACAGCGCTTGATATCCAAAGCGTTGGCCGCTCCACAGCTGCCGCTGCGGACTTTCACTCGAAAGCGTGGAAGTGCGATGAATATATATAAGACCGTGTCGCCGCGGCGCATAACTTTTCCCCGAGATGGCCTCCGCGCTCACTCTAATTATAACATAATCGTCCGCCGTTAATGGAGACGGGAATGGACGAAAGCGGTTCCACTCGGCCGCAGAGAGAGAGTGAGCGCCCATGGCCACTGCTGCTCGTGCACAGATGCCGAGTGTCGCGCTAAATCACCCGAGTGTCGCTAAAAGATAGTTCAGCTGAGAATGGCGGATTCACGTACACCACGCCACAGACTGGACGCTCGTTCCGACACCAGAAGTCCACTATATCTATCAAGCTTTTAGGTGTATCATCATGCTCTGTCCGTCGGATGGGAAACTAAAATGTGGACTCTTTGGCGCCTTGTGGTAGTGAGTGTAGGCTAATGCCAGGATGTTGGGGAATCGTTCCATTAAAAAATTCATGAATCTGCGGTAGTTATTCACGAATACTCTTTTATTCACATCGCGTCCCAATGACACAACGACATTCAAGGGTTAAAATAACACTTTCAGGATATTTTCCGCATCTAGAATTGATTTAATATTCGACGTTCCACCTCCAATGCCGGAGGCTTCTTCAAGGGTGGATTCCGAGCGAGATTCCTTTATATTCTTACGACGGCATGGGATGAGGGGGGGGGGGTGGGAGTGGGTTGGGTGGGAGGTTTGGGTTCTTCTAGAAATTAAAGGATTCCTTGTCACACTGAGCCTCTGTCTTTCGTCCAAGTTGAAGTTTTTCGGATGCTTGCGTATTTCGATGGCCTCTCTGATAATCTGATTTTTTTAAGTCTTCGAAACGCATGATTTTAATCAATTCTTGAGGAATTAAAACATCCCGAAAGTGTCATTTTGGTCATTGGCATGGTCCTTGAATTTTATAATCAGTCATTACCATACGCAGTTTGTCAGGAGAGTACGCACTTGATGACGATGATGTAACGAATAAAAGCGTTGCAAATATAGCAATTATGTGTACAATTAAAATAGAGTCAAGTACTTCACTATTCCGGGTTTTTTCATTTCCTTTCCTCCTTCTCTTTCCAACCTGTACACCTATAAATGAAAAGGAGAACTTTGTTATATTCCACAAATTTTTTTCCGGTACAACTAGTTTCGACGCAGCGGCGTCATCTTCAGGTACAAATAGTAAAAGCGAAAAACATGATCCATATATATCATCCAGGGTAGGCGTTGGGGTGGGGGAGGGGGGAGGAAGAAGGTGGTGGGTGCAAGGGGGTGGAAAACCTCAAGGATGCAATGTAGTGTTGTGAGCGGGTGGTGGGGGTTGGAGAGGGAGGGGAGCGGATGACCGTTGGCAGGTTGTAGTTTGAGTTTTGAGTGTTATTTGGGACTAAGGTAGCGGTGGGGTGTCCGTGGGAGAGGGGGGCGGGGAAGGATTACGGGCTAATGTTTTTTCCGTGAGGGTCACAGAGGCTTCTAGGAGGGGGGGAAAGTTTTCAAAAAGCATGTCATTAAGCAGATGATGTTTCTTCATCTATCTCCTTATCTCCAACTCTTCCTTTTTGTCCATTCTCCTCCCTTTTTCCTCCCGGTGCAAAATCTTCGGGGTGAATTCACTGGTGTGGTTCTCCTCCCACTGGTGTTTAGCAAAGCGGGACTGGAAGAGGTTACATTTCCGGAAACACCTCTTGTGCTCTTCTGCTCTCATCCGGAAAGTGCGGCCCATCTGTCCAATATAGGCCGCAGAGCACTCGTTGCATTCCAATAAATATATGCCACTGTTATCTAAGGGATAAAGTTTATCTTTTGTTTTATTTAAAAAAATTTCTAAGTTGTAATTGTTGTATAAATCTATTTCAAAATGGCCTTTATGGAACAGGTTGCTTATTTTTTGTGACAGAACTCCGTAATACGGTAATTTACCCCACTTAAATTTATCCTTTTTTGTCTCAATCGGATGAAATAGCATATGCTGTGTTATTATGGAGCGTTTTTTGAGGAGAATTTTATCTACAAGGGTTTTGTTGTAACCATTTGCCATTGCTATTGATTTAATCGTTTCCAATTCCTCACTAAATTTTTCTTTGGAGAGGGGAATATTCAGCAGTCTATTTACCTAGAAGTGGAATGTCGATAACAGTAGAGGGAAAATCTTCCTTCTGGCGCAGTTGCGCAACTCCCCCTTGACCACACTCCCCAGGTGTGCGTGACTCATGAAAACCGCAAGTTGACGTATCGAATTTCCCCCTTGACTACACTCCCGGTGTGTGTATGACTCAAGAAAACCACAAGTTGACGTATCGAACTTCCCCCTTGACCACACTCCCAGTTTGAATGATGAAACACAAGTATCCGTTGCAAGGTTCCCTAGGTGTGTATGACTCATGAAAACCACAAGTTGACGTATCTAACTTCCCCCTTGACCACACTGCCAGCTTGAATGATGAAACACAAGTATCCGTTGCAACGCTCCCCAGGTGTTTGTGTGACTCATGAAACCCACAAGTTGACGTATCGAAACTCCCCCTAGACCACACTCCCAGCTTGAATGATGAAACACAAGTATCCGTTGCAACACTCCCCAGGTGTGTATTAGTTATGAAACATTAGTTTTGCGTCAGACTATCCCCCCCCTCCATCCCCCCCCTTCCTCCCAGGTTAACTTCCCTCTCCACAGCTCTTATTCGAAATTTATAAAGGACCAAGCAGGATGTTCTCCCAACCAGTCTTAAACAGCGACAAGTGAAGTTAGTGTTTGTGTGAAGTGTCACCGTTCTTATCAACTTAAGCTTCAGGTCTCATCAAGTGATTTTCGCGGTAATGTTCTCCCAACCAGTCTTAACCAGCGACAAGTGAAGTTAGTGTTTGTGTGAAGTGTCACCGTTCTTATCAACTTAAGCTTCAGGCCTCATCAAGTGATTTTCGTGGTAACGTCGAAAAAAGTAAGTAAGTTTTGTTTTTTTACAATTTTTTTACAAGTCCTACAAACGCAGAAATTCATGGATGGGTCACCCTTAATACCCCCCTTCGAATCCCGGTTAAATAACCAGCAAGTCCTTTAAATGTACCCTAGGGTACTAAGGGTATACCATAATCCTTGTCCGAGTACCGCTTTATCCTCTAGCAAAAATTAGAGAGATAATTAGAAATACAACCCCGTTACTAAAATTTAAATAAAGCAATTAGTTTAGTTTATAGAGAGCAATTCATAGGCGATGGTATTAGGCGTCAATCCATAGACAGAAGGTAGTCTTGTAAGAAAACTTCTTGTATCTTCGTTGTAAATAGGAATTCGGGTATGGTTTAAATTTGAAAGCTGCTTTGTTTTTTAATATGATTCAGATGCACCAATAAAATTAACTCAAAACTTTAAGGGTTCAGGGTTAGGGTATTGATGTACCCTTATTTGATAGAATTTTGTTTTGATGTTTATTTAAAAAAAGTTTTGGCTTTTCAACGTCATTGGTACGAACCATCGGTACGAAACATTGATACGACACATGAACACAAAACATTGATACAAACATCGATGCAAAACATCGATACAAAAATATTGGTACGGGATACAACAACGCGGATAGAATTAGAATTTAAGAGAAAAAAATCTCGAAATAGCCATATAACACATCGAAGTGACATTGAAATAAAAACAACTTGATATCGCTATTTATTCAGAGAAATCTTCATCTTCAATAAATCTCCCCAATATCATTTGTTTTATAAAGGAACCAAATGGTAGCAGAATCATCATTTCCAGCCAGAATTCCTCTGAGGAAACTTCCGAGTTCAGCTTCTGGATACTATCAGACAGCAAGAAAGGTTCTGTACACCAAGTCGGTATAAGATTGTAAGTGTCAACCCCTTGTGTGACAAGTATTTATTTAATATTTTCCCAAATAGATTTTCTGAATGTATTGTTCAAAACTATATTCCACTGAGACGTGTTACGCGACGTATTAAGTGTAGTATCTTTTGCATGGTTAAGGGTGAGTTTAAACCATGATATATAAGGAGATAAAACCTTAGAACACGCCTTTCCGTTTGAAGTTAATAGTATAATAACCGTTTATTTGTTTATTGATATCAATATTGTCGGTTTATTTTTTTAAATTATTTTCTCTCTACACAGTGCACATCTGCTGGCGCTACTCTGGAAACATGGCATCAATCGCAGACATTCTCGAAAACTTTAATTCCGGACTATACAACACCTCTGATAAGCTTGAACGAGCACTTGCGGACATTTATACAGAAATTGTATTAAAAAACGATATCGTAAACGACGTGGGAACCTACGAGAGAATGAAAAATGTGCTAGACCAAGCCAAACGGAGACGTTTCTGTCCTTACTGTGAGGTATTTTACAGCCTAGATGAGGCTATGCCTCACGAGAATAGAAACGAACATAGACGAAACATTACTCTTCAATTAGGCCGAGGTTTACAGGAGATTGAATCAGCAATCGGGTCTAGATTAAAAACATTCTGGATAACGCCTGAGGAGGGAGAAGGTCGAGACATTATTTCATTTCTAAATGACATTAAAGATCGACTGATTGAAAAACTGAATGAGCAAGTTATTTTGAACAATGCAATAAAATTTAACCTTGTTTTGATATGTAAATTTCGGAAGAGTGAGATTGAGGAAATGGACGCTTCATTTAAGACAGTGAATAGACGAGTTTTAGTTACCGATGAATTAAATCTAATCGCGGATGAGGCTTTTTCAAAATTGTTAAAAGAAAAATCGGAATTTACAACAAAAGGATCAGGGTGGTCTCTATCCGAGATAATGGGTCTGGAATTACGAATCAATAAATATGTACCATTGCGAGGATCAACATTCATAGAATTACCATCTAAAATCAAAAACACTAAATCTGTAATCAACGTGCAAAATAACGATCCCTTCTGTTTCAAATATGCAGTATGGGCAAAGAACATTGATAAAGACCCTCAAAGAGTTTCAAAGTACGATACACCAGCTTCTCGAATGGGCTACATCTGGTCATGCGTGGAATATCCGGTAGAATTGAAAGATATTCCCAAATTTGAGCGCGCAAATCACATTTCGATCAATGTATTCGGTCTAGACGATAAAAATAACGTGTACCCTATTAAGGTAGTCAATCGAGAACTTGACGATCACCGCGACTTGCTATATCTTACAAACGAGTCGACTGCGCACTATTGCTGGATAAAGAATTTCGATAGACTAGTTCACTCTCAAATAACTAAGGACCATGGCAGATTATTCATATGCAAACGCTGTTTCACTCATTATAATGACGAGACTAAATTGGAAGTGCACAAGCAATTGTGCAAAGGAACGGGGGCGCCGAGTAAGATCGTAATGCCTGACGAGAACGAAAAAATATTGAAATTTACTAACGTAAACTATTCTTTCCCAGTACCATACGTTATTTACGCAGACTTTGAATGCCTACTCGAGAACGTGAGCACTTGCCAACCTTCACCAAACTCATCCTATACCAACAAATTTCAAAAGCACGAGCCATTTAGCTTCTGTTACATGGTGGTCACACCGGAAGGGTGTCAAAGACCGTACTTGTACAGAGGACCAAACCCGACGCGAGTATTTCTAGAACGCATGAAAGAGGAGGCGAAGAACATATTCGAGCTCTACAAAAATACAGTGCCGATGAATCCGCTCACACCTGAACAAGAGAACGCCTTTTACGAGACGACGTTATGCCACATTTACGAGAAAGAACTTAACGCGGATAGAGTTAGAGATCACGATCATTTGAATGGACAGTACAGAGGGGCGGCACACTCTTTTTGTAACTTACCATATAAAATGCCAAATTTCTTACCTATATTTATCCATAACCTGTCTTCATACGATGGACACTTTATCGTTCGTGAACTGGACTATGATGACAGGAAAATATTTGTGATCCCAAACTCCGAAGAAAAATACATTTCTTTTTCGAAATCTATCGATAACAATTTCAGTATCAGATTTGTCGATACGTATCGCTTCATGTCAGCTTCACTAGCGTCACTAGTGGCTAACTTGACCGAGTTAAAATACACGCGAGAGACATTTTCCGAATTAAAAAATCTGGTCAGTTGTAAAGGTGTATACCCTTACGATTACACAGATTCTATAGAAAAACTCGAAGAAAATTCGCTACCTGACAAAATACAATTTTATAATAAACGAAATGACAAGCACATTTCAGACGAGGACTATGAACATGCCAGAAACGTATGGACCAATTTCAATTGTAACAATTTGGGTGATTATAGTGACGTATACTTACAAAGTGACGTCACACTCTTGGCGGACGTTTTCGAGAATTTTAGAACCGTTTGTTTCGGTGCATACAAACTCGATCCTGCGTGGTATTAAGCGCTCCGGGATTGACATTTGATGCAATGCTGAAGCATACCGAGATCGAGCTCGAACTAATGACTGATTACGACATGCTACTCATGATCGAGAAATGAATTAGAGGAGGAATTTCCCAATGTTGTAAAAGATATTGTGAGGCGAATAATAAGTATATGGAAAACAACGATTCCGAATCAACTTCTAATTTCATTATGTATTATGATGCGAATAGCTTGTATGGATGGGCTCTATCAAGACCACTACCGTATGCAAATTTCAGATGGCTAACTCCCGATCAAATCGAGGACAATAAAAATCGATCAAATACCAGACGATAACGAAACGGGATACATTCTTGAGGTAGATCTAGAGTATCCTCGACACCTGCACGAAAAGCATTCAGACCTCCCTCTTTGCCCCGAGAACAAAATTCCACCAGTCGGTAAACAAAAGAAACTATTGACGACTCGAGAACAAGACGAAATATGTAATTCACTATGTCAACTTGAAACAAGCTCTGTCACTAGGCTTGGTACTCAAAAAAGTGCATCGAGTCATTCAATTCAGTCAATCGCCTTGGTTAAAGTCATATATCGACTTAAATACTAATCGAAGAAAAGTGGCTAATAACGAGTTCGAAAAAGACTTCTACAAAATGATGAACAACGCGGTTTCTGGCAAGTGCTTGGAGTCTTTACGTGGTAGACTGAATATGCAATTAGTGACGCAAGAAAAACAATTACAAAAATTAATTAACAAATCAACTTTTTTGGATAGAACGATTTTTTGTGAGTCTTTGGTAGCCGTTCACATGCGGAAGGCTACCATTAAAATGAACAAGCCAATATACATTGGTTTCTGCGTTTTAGATTTAAGTAAAACGCTAATGTACGATTTTCATTATGAAAAAATGCTTCCGAAATATTGTGAAAAACTATCCTTGGTCTATAGCGATACCGATAGCTTCATTTATGATATCAAAACCAACGACATAAACAAGGACATGCTAGATAACCTAGACGCTTTAGATACATCCAACTATCCTAAAAATCACCCATGTTATTCTGAGAAAAACAAAAAGGTTATAGGTAAATTGAAAGACGAATGTGATGGGAAAATAATGACTCATTTCGTGGGGCTAAGGAATAAACTCTACTCCTACAAGGTCCTCGGCTGTAAAGAGAAAAAGAAAGCGACAGGAATAACCAGAGCCGTGAAAGATAAAAGTCTAAATTTTGATGATTATGTACGTTGCCTACTCGAAAATTCCACAGAGTTTAGAAAGATGAATGTAATTCGCAGCAGCAAACACAAGATATATACTATGGAGATGAATAAAGTGACTAAACGCATTCGATGATAAACGATACGTATGCGAGGATGGAATAAACACGCTTGCTTGGGGACATTACAAAATCCAGCGAAAGAGAACACACGAAGAGGCGTTTTATGATGATACTTAGTATTATAAGTTCAGTATCAATCGAACAGTCGATCAGATAAGATCTTTTCTTAGACGGTACTGAGAACACAAAACTTCGATGAAATGAATCACGAAGCGATATAGTCTTGTGTCTTAAGAAAATCACGCATCGTGTACTAAAGCGAGCCGATATAAAACCGTCTTTTCACGAACTCCCTTGCATAATCACTCGCATAAATTTGTACATCAAAGTCAAAGCAAATGTGATTAAAATACTGGACGATTTTAAAGAAATACTCCCGAATAAAATATTGGAAGAGCTCCGAGAAAACGCGCTAAGATCTATGCTTTGAGTACGTCTTTTTAAATAATATCTCAATTGATGAAACAGATCAGTGTTAAGTATGACGTTACCATGGAAACATCCTTTCACCTGCATTTGCGTAGGTCCTTCTGGGTATGGAAAGACCACGTTTGTCACGAAATTTCTAGATAATCTACCGCACATGATAGATCGGGACATTGACGAGATAGTTTGGTGCTGCAGCCCAGGGAGTGAACCAAATCTATATTTACCGCGATTAAGATTTCGACACGAAATGCCCTCATTCGAGGAGTCGAGCGGCAAACCGACTCTGTACGTGATAGACGATTTGAAGGGTAAGGGGGGATACAGCAAAAAGTGTGTAAATTATTCACAAGAGGGAGTCACCATTTCAACATTTCAGTATTTTTGATTACGCAAAATATTTTTTATCAAAGCCCTCAATCTAGAAAAATTTCTCTGAATGCAAAGTATATTGTAACGTTTAAAAATCCTCGGGACCGGTTACAATTCGGTCACTTGGCTCCGAGAAAACGCGCTAAGATCTATGCTTTGAGTACGTCTTTTTAAATAATATCTCAATTGATGAAACAGATCAGTGTTAAGTATGACGTTACCATGGAAACATCCTTTCACCTGCATTTGCGTAGGTCCTTCTGGGTATGGAAAGACCACGTTTGTCACGAAATTTCTAGATAATCTACCGCACATGATAGATCGGGACATTGACGAGATAGTTTGGTGCTGCAGCCCAGGGAGTGAACCAAATCTATATTTACCGCGATTAAGATTTCGACACGAAATGCCCTCATTCGAGGAGTCGAGCGGCAAACCGACTCTGTACGTGATAGACGATTTGATGGGTAAGGGGGGATACAGCAAAGAAGTGTGTAAATTATTCACAAGAGGGAGTCACCATTTCAACATTTCAGTATTTTTGATTACGCAAAATATTTTTTATCAAAGCCCTCAATCTAGAAAAATTTCTCTGAATGGAAAGTATATTGTAACGTTTAAAAATCCTCGGGACCGGTTACAATTCGGTCACTTGGCCCGTCAGGTGTATCCCGAAAATTCGCAAGATTTGGAAAGGGTATAAAAGGAAGTGACAAGAGATCCGTTTGGTTATTTGGTTCTAGACCTCGGACAGGACACAGATGAGCGGTTCCAATTTCGTACTAAAATCTTTCCCGAAGACGAGGTAATTGAAGTATACATGTCCGAGTAAGATGAATAGATTAAAGAACAATAAGCATTTGCTTCACGTGTTAAAATCTGCCAAGCCTAAATTACGCTCTGCAATAGTAAATACTTCAGATAACGAGTTAATCAAAGCCATTTGCGACTGCTGCTTGAACACGCTCAACGGGAACCACAAGTTAAACGCGAGATTAAAACATAAACTCGCCAAGCATCGTAACACTTTGAGAGCCTTGGCTTCGAGAGGTACGTGTCTCAAGAAAAAACGCGTCCTTATCGCGCAAAAGGGTGTCTTTTTGCCAATGCTGCTGGGCTCCATACTAAGCGGTGACATTGGAAGCCTTATAGGGAAATGAGATTGCATAAAATGCTAGTCATCAGCCCCGAGTCTTTCGAGCGAGGTCGCATGAAACGGAGACTGAATGCGTTAGATGCGGAAATGAAAACTATATTGAGCAAGAGAGGCATCAAGGATACAGACAAGTGGAACATGTACAAGCGTGTGCTGGATAAATATCTTAACACATCCTCAGACATAAAGGCGCCTATACACATTCCGATAGTTAAATCCCTGGGTCAGACCCAGTCACAAATAAGGTTACGGGACAGTGAGGAGGAGGAGGAGGAGACTCGTTCAGTGAGGAAATCCTTCGCCGATGTGAAACGTGCAAACGCAAAATTGGATAGGACATGGGAGCTCATATCCGAAAGACTGGAAAAGATGGAGAAGCTGGTGCATCCACTCATAAAAACAAAATCTCTAAAGGTAGAAAAGTCGACAGCCACAGCCAAACGTAACAAAGTCGCGAAAAGGAAAAAAATCGTGGGAAACCAAAGAAATGCCGTCACCAAGAACATTACCCAGGCGAAGCGAGCGAGAGAGAAAGCTAAAAAAATTCGGCACAGATTGGATTACGACGTAATAGAGCAAGTGTACAACGACCCCGAGCATCCTGCAAGTTTTTCAACGATTGCAAAGTTACACAAGGCTACGGGACTAGGACGAAAGGTAATTCGCGAGTGGTTGGAGGGTCAGGAGACGTACACTCGACACAAGCCCGCGAGAAAAAAGTTTGCGAGAAATCATTACGACGCGTCGTATATAGACGAGTGCTGGCAGTGTGATTTGAACGATATGCGACATTTGAAAAAAATCAACAAGGGCTACGCGTACATTTTAACAGTTATTGATATTTTCTCTCGTTATGGTTTCGCAAAACCGTTACGAAGTAAGAAGGCGGAAGAAATTGTAAATGCTTTCAGGGAAATATTTCGACATAGACGGCCACTAAAAATTCAAAGCGATAAAGGCGGCGAATTTGTCAACTCGAAACTTAGAAATTTTCTTTCCAGTCGCGGAATAAAATTTTATACTACCAATAACCCAGATCAAGGCTAGTATCGTGGTAGTATCGTAGTAGTCAAGGCTAGTATCGTGGAACGCTTCAACCGCACTCTGAAATCTAAAATGTACAAGTACTTTACAAAATACTCGACAAATAATTACATATATATCCTCCCTAAATTGGTTAGTAGCTATAATAAGAGCGTTCATTCGAGCACAGGTTTCGCACCAGCCAATGTTAATGAAAAGAATGCATTCGCTGTTGCTAGCCGGAAGTTGTCGACCGTGGGAAAAAAGCTAAATTTAACGCAGGTGACTATGTGAGAATAAGCAAGGAGCGGCTTCCCTTCGCGAAAGGTTATACAGCTAATTACACTAGCGAAATATTTCAAGTAACGAGCGTGGATCCAACGAGAGAGATACCCACCTACAAGTTGCTGGATCTGAACGGAGAAGATATAAGCGGTAGTTTTTATCCAGAAGAGTTAGTAAAGGTTAGGGTTTCCCAAGAGACGGAATATAAGATTGAAAAAATTCTAAAACGAAGGGGGCGAGGTAGAAATTTAGAGTATTTCGTAAAGTGGCTTGGATATCCCCCGTCGTTCAATTCTTGGATTTTCGCTTCTTCCGTTCGTAAATTATGAACGATTTTTATATCACGCTACCTAGCGATAGTTCTAGACAGTTTTTTCTTAACAATACTATTTCACACTATCGCACAAAGTTATCGCACCGAATAGATTTAAAAAATGACGAGTGGCAGGTGGGTTTGGCCGAGATTTCAATTCCTTCAATAGATGCGAGTGTGCTTTCTCGACGCGTTAGAGAAGAAGTTGATACTCCTCCTGAATCATTACCAGGAAATAATACAAATGTACTCGAAGACGTGGAGGATGAAGTTAGAGAAGAAGATACAATTGTTCCTCCTCCTCCATCAAAGGATAATAGGACCCGGACCGGTTCGTGGTGAGATAGGTTGACCTCAGGATGAGGTTATAATTAAATTAAAGAGCGGAACGTTTTTCATCATTCCAAACGGGGTTTATGATAGTGTAGCTTTCGCTTTCGCGGAACCATTCATGAGTGCTTCTGCAGTTGATAGGACAGAAATTGCAGATGATGTAAAGCATTACGTAGAAAGAGTAATATATCGGAGGGGTATGGGTGGAATAGATGAACGCACATCATCCACCGGTGTGCGAGTTATAAGTAAACAAGTTAAATATACGTTTCCACCTGGGATGTATAACACATTCAACGAATTATTCAATAAAACTCTGACAACCTTTAACAGTATGCGAAAAAATAAAATAAAAGAAGATCTCGAATTATTATCGACAGTTCTAATAATGTTGTTAGAGGAAACGCCAACACGTCGTTTAGACAATATTGTCGCGCAAGCTACAGAACTACTCCGCAGTAATAAAAAGGGTAATAATAATAAAGGAAAGAGAAGTATCGTACCTAATCCCGCAAACATTTACGTTTACAGCGATATAATCAAACCTCAACTCGTGGGTGATTCTGTGAGTCGATGTATTCGCATACTTAATATCGAGTCAGGTGCGTATCAAATATTCAACCCTATATATTACTTTCCCGTGGAGAAAAGTAATATAGAGAGTGTGGAAATTCTCCTGGCAGATAAACTAGGCGAAAGAATTCCCTTCCGTGCTGGAGAACAATCCTCTATTGTTGTTTTGCACTTTATAAAAAAGCGAAACAATTAGTTGATTCATCATTGAGCATCGAGATGGCTCCGATAGCGGATCGATATTATGCCTATTACGCGAAACAGGTGGGTGGAGAGATAGAACCGACCTATAGAGCATCGTATCGCATGCAAAAAGGGCGTGGCATTGGGAGTTTTCTCACTGGTTTGTGGCGATTTGCGAGGCCTTTACTGTTTAGCGGGTTGAAGACTGTGGGGAAAGAGGCTGCGAGCGCGGGAGCCGCTGCGCTCGCTGATCTAGGAACAAAACCGGTCAAGGAGATATTACGTAATAGATTAAACGAGGCGGGGCAAAACTTGAAGCGGAAAGCCGAGGAAAAGTTGCAGAGTATGAAAGGCGGTCGATTAAGGATTGCAAAACGACCTCGATTGAAGAAAATAAATACAAGCGTTGCAAAAGCAGAGCGTCATTCGTCGAGAGGGCGAAGAAGGGAAAGGAGCGTGCAGAGAGATATTTTTTCATAATGACGGAGCACATGCTGAGTTCGTTGGATTTATTCCAACCTAATCCGCCCATAAAGACTAACATTTTAGCAAAACGTCTAGTTTCCTACAAACCCATATCCTCGCTAGATAATGGTTCAGTTATCGAATTTTTGATCAAAGATTCTGGTGATGCGTACAAGGATTTGAATAGTATATTTCTCAGACTAAAAGTGAAACTGTGTAAGAAAAACCTCGTAGATTTTGGGGGGAGTGATGAAGCTAATCAACCAGGTGTTGTCAACAATATTCTACACTCTTTATCCAAACACTGCAGTGTTTATTTCAATGGAACTTTGGTGACTCCTTCGGAGGATAACTATCAATACAGAAGCTATTTCGAAAACGTACTAAACTATGGTGTGGATGCCAGCAGAACACACTTGCGTAACGTTGGATGGGAATTGGACACGGGCTCGGATATCAACAAAACTGATTCCTCCAACCCTGGGTACGTGATGCGAAAAGGTTGGTTTAAAAACAGCGCGGAAGTTGAGTTATGCGGAAAGTTATATGTAGACGTTTTCAATCAAACTCAATTGGTGCTCAATGGCGTAGACATTGGCATTAGATTAATGCTCTCCAACCCCAACTTCTATCTTATGGAAAAGGACGGATTGATGAGAATCTTAGATGCTGCCCTATATGTCCAACATTTCGACATCAATCCTTCAATATTAGTAGCACATAATAAAATGTTAGAAAATACTAATTGCAAATATCATTATAAACGTACAGAGATGAAAACTTTTACGATTCCCTCTGGGGGGCGAACTTTAAACATAGACAATGCCATCACCGGTAGAATTCCAAACGTTATAATATTCACTATGGTAGATAACGAAGCGTATGCAGGTCACCTTGAAAAAAATCCGTTTGCGTTATCCCACTATTCGCTTGAAAATTTTTCTCTTTACATTAACGGTGTTCAAACACCCGCTGAAGGTCTACAATGTAGCTTTACCAGTAAAAACTATTGGGCACGTTCTTATGATACTATATTCTCCGGAAGTGGAATAAAACATTACAATAAAGGTAATCAAATAACCTACGTTATGTTTGGCCACGGTTATTTCATGCTCGTATTTGAGCTCACACCTGACGATTCCGGTAACGAAGACTACGTTAGTCTTGGAGATAGAGGCGTGGTTAGAATCGAGGCCAAATTCAAATGGTAGATAACGAAGCGTATGCAGGTCACCTTGAAAAAAATCCGTTTGCGTTATCCCACTATTCGCTTGAAAATTTTTCTCTTTACATTAACGGTGTTCAAACACCCGCTGAAGGTCTACAATGTAGCTTTACCAGTAAAAACTATTGGGCACGTGCTTATGATACTATATTCTCCGGAAGTGGAATAAAACATTACAATAAAGGTAATGAAATAACCTACGTTATGTTTGGCCACGGTTATTTTATGCTCGTATTTGACCTCACACCTGACGATTCCGGTGACGAAGACTACGTTAGTCTTGGAGATAGAGGCGTGGTTAGAATCGAGGCCAAATTCAATAGAGAATTGGATAAAACCGTGACGTGCTTGCTCTTTGCCGAATATGATGCTAGCTTGGAAATAGATAAAAACAGAAACGTGATCACAAATTTTTAGTATTGACATGGATAGCGTGCAGATTGATGGGCTATTGCGAGCATATGAAGAGTTTTGCGGAGTTTATCCTTCCGACAAATTACCTCACTCTCCGAGAAATGGTATACACGTAATCAATTTGGACCCTTCCCACTTACCTGGGTCTCACTGGGTAGCAGTTTACAAAAATGGTATATTTGTCGAATATTTCGACTCCTACGGTATACAACCTTTCGTTGCAAAAATATTAGAATTTTTAGAACCTTTCAATCTCACTCATAATCGTGTTCAGATACAAAGCTATCATTCTGACATTTGTGGAGAATACGTTTGTCTATACGCGCTATCAAAATCACTTGGCCAAACAATGCACGAATTCCTAGATCAATTCTATCATACGACTCCTCATCTGAACGATTGTCGAGCCCTCCGGCTGTTTCATCACAACTTCAACGCGTTGAGGGAGAAGAGTACCTGTCACCCTTTAGCTCAACGTTGTTGTTCGAGAATAAATAGTAGATACTTTAAGTGAGAGTGAACATTAGAGAAAAAACTCCTGAAAGATGCAGATCATCGCAGCGGTGACATTTTTAAAAGGGGGAGTGATAGAGCTCGCTGCCGTTGACGTGGAATCCAGTCGGATGTTTTGGGGTAGCTTTAAAAAGTATGGGAAGATCGTTAGTGCTGGTAAGAAGCTCAGGTTACATGACCCGATAAACTGTGATGATGAGACGAGCTTCGACAACGGTTTCATCTCGCACGTGGAGCTGCTGCCGGCATTGGAATCCATCATTGAAGGTGCCACGGCTTTGTATGCATTTAGCGAAGCTGAATGTGAATTCCTCACAGATCTCACCGGGCGTGCAATCATCTCTCTGAAAAAAGAGTTGAATTCCCCCTCTCCTGAGAAATGCTCCTTCCCCGCCTTCTCCTGTCTCAATCCATGCCATAAATTAAGGAAAAGTACATGCGCATTAAGGGATGAGCATTCCTTGGCGCAGTGGCTTCAGTACAATCGTCTCAAGGTCGAAGTCAATCCTTGCCCCTCCATAGATTGCTCCCCTACCTCTCCTCCAAGACCTTCATAGTGACATTATTCAATGTCCAACCATCAGTCGATATGGAACAGTCGCAAGGAGAGGTTGTGACATCTCCTCCGGTTAAGCGTAAGAGACCTGCTAATCGGACACAGCGCATCACCTCTGAAAATAAGAATATCCCGTTGCAAACCGTGTATAATTAAAATGCGGGAAGAACAAAGAGTGTTTGTGTGGGTTATGATCCCAGTAGAGACTTTGAACCTGTAGTGCAATTTAATCAGACAACTAAGAAAAGTGTTGTAATTACTATCAGTGAATGGACTAATGTTGTATATCTCCAGCATATAGTGAATGATTATTTTATCACCGGCACAAAACAGCCACTTTCTTTATCGTTTATCTCCTTTGCAAATTTCTTTGGGAAGAGACATTTGTCGATTAAACGAGACAATAGTTCGTTTAATTTAAATTTTGATGAGTGGAATTATTTAAATACACTATCCAATTTAATAACAATTATTCTTAAGAATATCTCAGCAGAGTGTAGAGTGGTAAAAGAATTTGTTTCCAGCTTTAAAATTGGAAACTTTGTCAAGCCATTGAAATGCAAATTAGATTTGGAAAGATTGGAATCTGAGATGGTACTCGTAGCGAATGAATGAAAAAGTAATCATAAAGTATAGTTTCGCTATACTCTGATTACGTGTGTGTGTGTGTGTGTTTTATTATTATTATTATTATTTTCGACTTGTCACACTTTCTCAGCTAGTATTATACCAACTGGAAAATTTTCACCTATCCTAAAGGTGGATTAGGATTAGGCTCGGAAGTTCAGGAAGAGAATTCACCCTATCCTACTGTGTCCGAATTTTCTTGGCTTAGGAATCTCCTCACGATTTGGCATGTTTGGAGTAGCACAGCTTTTTGCCCGAGGTTAGTTATTATTTTTTTTATTCCCAGCTTCTCAGTTTGTTTTTTAAACATATGGGACATCACTCCCTCAGCAGAGATTACTATCGGGTGAATAGTGACATCATTTAATTTCCAGATATTTTTTATTTCGTCGGCTAAATTTCTGTATTTTGAGATTTTCTCTCTCTCGGTTGTCCTTACGTTGTGACTTAGTGGTACTGCTATATCGATTATATTAGCCTTTTTTTTCTAATTTATTGATTAATAGGATATCCGGTCTATTGTAATCTATGGTTTTGTCGGTGAGAATTGGTCTGTCCCAGTACAAAACATGGGTTTTTGTTTCAATTACAGCAGGTGGCTGATACTTGTAATATGGTGGAATATTTTTCTTTAACCATTAGGCTGCGGGAAACGTACATGTACGACTGTACCGGGAACTGCGGAGAGAACGTTCTTGTACGTTTGACCCTTTCTGTCTACCTGCTCCCTCAGTCCTTTCATATTTTTATGACCCGAACTCTTTCTTTCCAGCGATGGATATCTGGGAATCCACCATTTTTACCCAAACCAGTCCCTTCCCACGCTCTTTAGGAATCGCATACCACCGAAATGGTGTGCGACCCTTTCTTCCGATTGTTCGCTCAAGAGGCTACGGTTGTCTCAAAAGTTAGTTGTCTTATGCTCGCGCCCGGCTCAATTATCAACGGATTTTTTTGGTGTTTGGTATCAAATTAAACAGAAAGTTGCTATAAAATATATTGTCATATTTGTTTTCAACAATTACGCCTATAAACAAATTTTCAAAATTAGTTCCAAGTTCCACTAATCCCTCGACAAGTTCCGGTGCCCACTCCCTGGGATCCCGAGAAAAGGATCGGGAGGGGATTACATGGGTCATATAACTGCCTGGCCTCGGCCCGCGGGAAGGATGGACAGGCTCCGTCCAAAAAGACATTTGCCGCACAGGGTGGACGAAATGCGCTCTAGCTGCCGCAGCTTAAGGGTTAAGAGCCCGTAAGTTAGTCCCAGGTGTTGGTGGATTATTTTTGCCAGTTGGTTATGTCTATTCAGGTAGACATTCCCTGCAAGAGCTGAGCATCCTGCCATTATGTGCTCAATTGACTCACCAATGCATCCACATTTTCTATACAATACATCTATCGGGTATTTCTAGTTTAAGTATATGTTTTTCATAGTTATGGGTGCGTATAACTCTGTCTTGAATAGCCATAATAAAACCTTCGGTCTCGGAATAAAGATAGCCATCCTGGAGCCATTTTAAAGATGAAGTTTTGTCTACCCAATCCTCCTGGATAACTGTTGGAAATTTTCCGTGCAGTGCTTTGGATCTCCATTCTTGTTTCTGTTGGGTAATGTCTGGAAAGTCCTTCTGATAATCCTCATCTCTCAGGTTCTGAGGTGTGTACCCCATGTCAGCTTCAACGATCTGTTTCATTATAACATCATTTGATGCTTTTAAAGTCAATTTAATAGACTCTTCCTGAGATCTGCACAGTCGCAATATATTTATTAGGCCTCGGCCTCCTTCCTTTCTCGTAATGTACAGCCTTATGACAGAGGCCTTACTGTGTAAACATCGGAACTTGTTTAGTAGTCGCCTAGTTAGTCTGTCCAGTTCATTTAGATCCGTGTCTGACCATTTTAAAATTCCGAAGGAGTAGGTCAGGGCCGGCACTGCCCAGGTATTTATGGCCGTTATTAGGTTCCTCCCGGATAGTTTTGTATTCAGGATCTTCGTCACTCGTCTTTTATATGCGTCTGTTAGCGTTTTCTTTAATGAAGTGTGGTCCAACCGATGGTTTTGATGAAAGCCTAGGTACTTGTATGTACCGTCCACAGGAAGTGTCTTTATGTCCTCTATACGTTCCTCGGATATTTGGGGTTCTCCCTTACGTAAGTGCATTACAGCACATTTATCCAGCCCAAATTTCATACCAATGTCCTCACTGAACATTTTAGTGGTTTTGGTGAGTTCTTGGAGTTTTTCCTTGGACTCTGCATAGAGTTTCAGATCGTCCATGAACATTAAATGATTGATTCTTGTATCATTTCTACGATTTAATTTATACCCAATTTTATATTTTAGGCTACGCACCTTGTTTTTTAACTTTCTTGATTGATTACCTTTCATGTATTAATTGATTTGACTTTGACCTGAAGTAGTCGATGCTGTTTTCCAGTCGTGTTCTCCAAGCGGGTTTATGAGGACCCATTGCAGTGTTATTTTTTTTTTCGTCTGTTTTGGTGCATAGGTTCTCTGACCATTTAACTCAATAACTGTAACTGCAGCGCAGTAAATAGATAAATGCACTTCATCCTAATCTTGGACGTTGGCTAAATTTTGCTCCAGTATGCTATTAACTTTTGTTATAGATGGGAGGGCTTTGATTATACTTTTTAGTACTGGTATATTTGGGCGTGTAGTTGGATTAGAGTTACGATAAAATTCTAAGAGGCTAGAGAATTTTTCAAACTCTTGTGAGTTTTGTAAGTTCAAATCAGTATCTATTGGCATATAATTGTTTGTTGATGCATTCGCCGTGATACTCTGATGGTTATTCAAGGGGTGCTCTTCATCAATGTCCCCTATCAGTTCATGCTGGTTTAGCTCGAACCCTATTTCTCGTCGTATTGCCTCTAATTCAATTGGTGATAGATATCCTTTTTTCTGAATAACATTGCGTCTGTCTACTATGTTTTGTTCAGTGACTGTTAATTCTGGATACATCCGCTGAAATTCTCAGTGGAGTAGTTGCCTATATCCGGGGAGTGGTTGATCGTCACACCTGTTGACTCGGTAGAATGCTCTCATTATGTCTTCATTCATTTCTCGAGTCCATTTAATTCGTTTGGTGGAACCCCCTCTATTAGCAGTCCTCTCGAAATCTTGTGAGGACAAGCATGATAGTGGAGTGGCATTAGATGTCAACACCTGATCCAGTTCTTCCCCTAGTTCTTGGTTTTGGGCTGTCGATTCTTTAATGACACGTGCCCGCCTCATCAGCCTCGTGCCACCGACGGTTCGTAAGCTGTCGTGTCCAGCGTCGGCTCCAGACACGCCCTGGCGTACCCCAGGCAGCGACCCTTTCCGAGGCAAATTCAAATTCTCCATATCCGATAGGAATGGGTGAAGCTTTTTATACCTACAGCCAGGTTTGTTTTGCAGTCGGTCCTCACATGGACAGCAGACACTGACCAGGTACGGCCCACTCTGGGTCAGACGTAGCTGGATTTTGGTGGGCTACTCTTGGTTTCACTTCTCTCCTTTGACCTTACCGGCTTGGGTGGCCCTACCAGGAGCTTATGCTCCCGCCGGCATCGCTCTCAGGGTCATCGAAGCTACTCTGCCCCCCCACCACGCCAAGGTAGTAACCCATGGGGGGGTTATTATTATTATTATTATTTTAATTGTTACAGTTGTAACATGACCCTCCGATTCCCCGGCAAGCATCAGGTTTCATTGCCGTCATAATGGCCGAAGACTCGAGAGGGGTTTGGCAGTAATCGCAGCCACGTCCGTAGCCCATCGGATGTGTGGCTAAGCTACGGTAGGGTCATGCGTCCGCAGTAGACGGAGTGACCCCAGGATGACGGCCTTCTGCATGCGTGCAACTAGTAATTCCGCCTGTGCCACGCCGGACGGAATACACTTGATGTTATTTAGCAGCGAGCCCTTAACTCCACCGAGCCCACCTATGATGAGAACCACCAGTTTCACAGAGTGTCCGGGGTACATCTGTCGAAGTTCGAAAAGCAGGTCTTGATATTTCGTCCGTTTTTCCACCTCCTTCGCATCCATGTTAGTTTCAGCCGGAGCCGAAAACTCGATCACGAACATGGAGCGTGTAAGGTGGTCGAGGAGAACGATATCAGGCTTGGTCGCCTCCAACTGCCTGGTGGTGGAAAAGGAGTCATTCCACCAGATCGTACATTCATCGTTCTCCAAGACGGACTCAATATCTCCAGGGGCATAGGGCAGCATAGGTGTTTCGTCGATGTCATAATGATGTCGAAAATGAAAGTATAACACTCGTAGGTCCGCGTTGTGCCGAGCTAAATATGCTGATTTAGCGTAATAACTACAGCTGGAGAGAAGGTGACTCAAAGTCTCCGGCTGGGCTCGGCACGTCCTACATTTCGTGTCCGCAACCTCCGCCTTGAATATAATGCGGCGGTACACGAGTGTGTTTATGACACCATCCTGGCACGCGAGGACAAAACCCTCGGTCTCGGACTTCAGACCGGCGGAGCGTAGGAAGGCAAACGTTAGCTCCTTCGATAGCCCATGCTTTTCGATGTTTCGATAGAAACCTCCATGCATGGGCTTATCGGTATGCACCTTGAGCAAGGCCTTCTGCTCGGCTTTTTTTATTTCGAGCTTGAGGACGTCTGCCTTCAATGACAAGATGGTCGTGTCATTGTCGCTTCCGTCGGATGACGGGTCGAAGTCGAGACCGGTTTCGTCCGCTGCCCTCTTTGCCGCCTGGAAGAGAAACGCCCCTGCTCCCGCACTCTCGTGATCACTCACGAGATTGAGCAGGGGGTCCCTGCTTTTCAAAACTCGGCAAGCTGTACCTAGGACAACTCTGTTGTGGAGACATTCCAGACTCAATAGTCCTCTACCACCTACATTGCGAGGGAGATACAATCTGGCGACGGAAGATTTCGGATGAAGACTTCTATAGATGGTCATCATCTTCCTCGTTCCCCTATCGAGGTTCTGCAACTCGTTGACGTTCCACTTCATGCATCCGAAGGTATACAGCAGTGTAGGAACCGCGAACATGTTCGTGGCAAGAACCTTGTTCTTGCCTGACAGCTCAGATCTCCAGATGTTCCTGAGAGTCTGTCTGTATTTGGCGGTGAGCCTTTCCTTCACTGCTGTAACCTCCTGCATTCGGCGCTGGGGGACGCCGAGATATTCATAGCTGTCATCGTCCTCGAGGTGACGAATGACGCTCCCGTCAACAAGTTGCACGTCTTCCTTGATCTCCGAAAATCTTCCTCTCGCCAAGTGGATGGATGCACACTTGTCCAATCCGAACTCCATTCCTATAGCCTCACTGTATTCCAGTACGGTGTCCAGGGCAGTGCGAAGGTCTTTCGCATTAGAAGCGTACAGCTTCAGGTCATCCATATAAAACAAATGGGTGACCTTATGCTTCCTGTCACCTGGAACACCACACATGTATCCTTTACCTCGTCGCAGCCTAAGGGACAGGGGTAGGAGGGAAATACAGAACAGTAGGGGGCTCAAGCTGTCGCCTTGAAAAACGCCACGGTGGTATGTTACCAACTCTGTGGAAACTGACCGCTTGCCTGAGGTCAGAACGAAGCGCGTTTTCCACAGTGGTAACAGGCGTTGGATGCAGGACACAACCTCAGGGTGGACTTTCATCAACTTCAGCATGGCGATCAATAGCTCATGCGAAGTGGTGTCAAAAGCCTTCTTGTAGTCCACCCAGGCCATTGATAGGTTTCGCTTATGCCGGATGGCATCCTGGCATATGCACCTATCAATGAGCAGGTTGTCCTTGCATCCCGCGATTCCTCGCTTTGAGCCCCTCTGCTCGTACACCTCCTCCCAAACCGGCTGGACTTGGTGTAGGATAAGGTCGCTCAAGATCGAGGTGAACGCCTTATATACAGTGTTGAGGCAGGTTATAGGGCGGTAGTTCTTTGGATTGGACAAGTCTCCCTTCTTAGGTATTAAAACCGTGCGTCCCTCAGTCAGCCAAGGTGGAATTGGTTTTCCACCATTTAGAAAGGACGTGAAGATTCTGGCGAGGTGTTGGTGGGTGGAAGTAAATTTCTTCCACCAGAAGTTATTCACGGCATCCATTCCTGGAGCCGAGAAATTCTTCTTGCCAGAGAAGGCCTTCTTCACGTCACTTTCGGTGACTGAAAGAGGTCCATCCACATCTTGTAGGTGGCGGTCACAAACCTCTTTAAAGAGGCCTATGGCCGGAGTGTCTCCGTTGAATGGCTTCGACGTTTCGTATATTTCCTTCCAGAAACGTTCAACCTCTTGGACGGGTGGCGGAGATTCAACAACAGGCGGAGGTGGTCGAAAGAGACGGGACGGCTGAAGGAGAAAGGTGGCATTTTCTCTCACGCCCCTACTCTTCTTCAGGAGTTTTTTCCGGGCCGTGGTGAGTGCCCGAACTCTATCGACCGCGTGCTGCTTAATGGTAAGCAGCACGCTTTTATTCAGCGTGTGATGGTTGTACCTGAGACTGCGCGCTATGCGCCGAACTTTAGGAGTGAAAGTTCGCCCAGATAAGATGTATTCCATCACACACTGAATTCTCGACGCCTGTTGTCTCGCCTGCGTGATCTTGGCCTCCAACTGTTCAAGCCTCTTTGCTGCTTTGTCCTCCCAAGAGGTGTTCTTTTGGGAGTGAGCCATAATTTTGGCAGCAGCATAGACCACGCAATTTACCGTCCAAAGGTCCGACGTTTCCGTTAGGATTTCGTCGATAAGACCATTCAACTGGGGCAGGTGGTTACCCCGCAGAGAGATCTTCCGGTGGATGTCTCTCGGCCTAGGTTGTCCATCATCATAAGATATTGTGCTTAACAACCGCGTTCGTAGTTCAGCGACGGCCTGACCAGCTTCTTCTCCATTTGACATAGACAGCGGCATGAGTGCCGTTCTAGCCTCAGGTGGTGCAGAGGCTGCCTGTGTCGGGGAGAGTGGTCTGGCCGGTGGTGTGTTCCTCTGAACTGGCGGTTGGTGGAGAGTTTCCTTTTTTCGCAGGTGGTTGGCATAATCGCATTATTACTATTATTTTAATTGTTACAGTTGTAACATGACCCTCCGAGTCCCCGGCAAGCATCAGGTTTCATTGCCGTCATAATGGCCGAAGACTCGAGAGGGGTTAGGCAGTAATCGCAGCCACGTCCGACGCCCATCAGATGTGTGGCTACGCTGCGGTAGGGTCATGCGTCCGCAGTAAACGGAGTGACCCCAGGATGACGGCCTTCTGCATGCGTGCAACTAGTAATTCCGCCTGTGCCACGCAGGACGGAATACACTTGATGTTATTTAGCAGCGAGCCCTTAACTCCACCGAGCACACCTATGATGAGGACCACCAGTTTCACAGAGTGTCCGGGGTACATCTGTCGAAGTTCGAAAAGCAGGTCTTGATATTTCGTCCGTTTTTCCACCTCCTTCGCATCCATGTTAGTTTCAGCCGGAGCCGAAAACTCGATCACGAACATGGAGCGTGTGAGGTGGTCGAGGAGAACGATATCAGGCTTGGTCGCCTCCAACTGCCTGGTGGTGGAAAAGGAGTCATTCCACCAGATCGTACATTTATCGTTCTCCACGACGGACTCAATATCTCCAGGGGCATAGGGCTGCACAGGTGTTTCGTCGATGCCATAATGATGTCGAAAATGAAAGTATAACACTCGTAGGGCCGCGTTGTGCCGAGCTAAATATGCTGATTTAGCGTAATAACTACAGCCGGAGAGAAGGTGACTCAAAGTCTCCGGCTGGGCTCGGCACGCCCTACATTTCGTGTCCGCAACCTCCGCCTTGAATATAATGCGGCGGTACACGAGTGTGTTTATGACACCATCCTGGCACGCGAGGACAAAACCCTCGGTCTCGGACTTCAGACCGGCGGAGCGTAGGAAGGCAAACGTTAGCTCCTTCGATAGCCCATGCTTTTCGATGTTTCGATAAAAACCTCCATGCATGGGCTTATCGGTATGCTCCTTGAGCAAGGCCTTCTGCTCGGCTTTTTTTATTTCGAGCTTGAGGACGTCTGCCTTCAATGACAAGATGGTCGTGTCATTGTCGCTTCCGTCGGATGACGGGTCGAAGTCGAGACCGGTTTCGTCCGCTGCCCTCTTTGCCGCCTGGAAGAGAAACGCCCCTGCTCCCGCACTCTCGTGATCACTCACGAGATTGAGCAGGGGGTCCCTGCTTTTCAAAACTCGGCAAGCTGTACCCAGGACAACTCTGTTGTGGAGACATTCCAGACTCAATAGTCCTCTACCACCTACATTGCGAGGGAGATACAATCTGGCGACGGAAGATTTCGGATGAAGACTTCTATAGATGGTCATCATCTTCCTCGTTCCCCTATCGAGGTTCTGCAACTCGTTGACGTTCCACTTCATGCATCCGAAGGTATACAGCAGTGTAGGAACCGCGAACATGTTCCAGGCAAGAACCTTGTTCTTGCCTGACAGCTCAGAACTCCAGATGTTCCTGAGAGTCTGTCTGTATTTGGCGGTGAGCCTTTCCTTCACTGCTGTAACCTCCTGCATTCGGCGCTGGGGGACGCCGAGATATTCATAGCTGTCATCGTCCTCGAGGTGACGAATGACGCTCCCGTCAACAAGTTGCACGTCTTCCTTGATCTCCGAAAATCTTCCTCTCGCCAAGTGGATGGATGCACACTTGTCCAATCCGAACTCCATTCCTATAGCCTCACTGTATTCCAGTACGGTGTCCAGGGCAGTGCGAAGGTCTTTCGCATTAGAAGCGTACAGCTTCAGGTCATCCATATAAAACAAATGGGTGACCTTATGCTTCCTGTCACCTGGAACACCACACATGTATCCTTTACCTCGTCGCAGCCTAAGGGACAGGGGTAGGAGGGAAATACAGAACAGTAGGGGGCTCAAGCTGTCGCCTTGAAAAACGCCACGGTGGTATGTTACCAACTCTGTGGAAACTGACCGCTTGCCTGAGGTCAGAACGAAGCGCGTTTTCCACAGTGGTAACAGGCGTTGGATGCAGGACACAACCTCAGGGTGGACTTTCATCAACTTCAGCATGGCGATCAATAGCTCATGCGAAGTGGTGTCAAAAGCCTTCTTGTAGTCCACCCAGGCCATTGATAGGTTTCGCTTATGCCGGATGGCATCCTGGCATATGCACCTATCAATGAGCAGGTTGTCCTTGCATCCCGCGATTCCTCGCTTTGAGCCCCTCTGCTCGTACACCTCCTCCCAAACCGGCTGGACTTGGTGTAGGATAAGGTCGCTCAAGATCGAGGTGAACGCCTTATATACAGTGTTGAGGCAGGTTATAGGGCGGTAGTTCTTTGGATTGGACAAGTCTCCCTTCTTAGGTATTAAAACCGTGCGTCCCTCAGTCAGCCAAGGTGGAATTGGTTTTCCACCATTTAGAAAGGACGTGAAGATTCTGGCGAGGTGTTGGTGGGTGGAAGTAAATTTCTTCCACCAGAAGTTATTCACGGCATCCATTCCTGGAGCCGAGAAATTCTTCTTGCCAGAGAAGGCCTTCTTCACGTCACTTTCGGTGACTGAAAGAGGTCCATCCACATCTTGTAGGTGGCGGTCACAAACCTCTTTAAAGAGGCCTATGGCCGGAGTGTCTCCGTTGAATGGCTTCGACGTTTCGTATATTTCCTTCCAGAAACGTTCAACCTCTTGGACGGGTGGCGGAGATTCAACAACAGGCGGAGGTGGTCGAAAGAGACGGGACGGCTGAAGGAGAAAGGTGGCATTTTCTCTCACGCCCCTACTCTTCTTCAGGAGTTTTTTCCGGGCCGTGGTGAGTGCCCGAACTCTATCGACCGCGTGCTGCTTAATGGTAAGCAGCACGCTTTTATTCAGCGTGTGATGGTTGTACCTGAGACTGCGCGCTATGCGCCGAACTTTAGGAGTGAAAGTTCGCCCAGATAAGATGTATTCCATCACACACTGAATTCTCGACGCCTGTTGTCTCGCCTGCGTGATCTTGGCCTCCAACTGTTCAAGCCTCTTTGCTGCTTTGTCCTCCCAAGAGGTGTTCTTTTGGGAGTGAGCCATAATTTTGGCAGCAGCATAGACCACGCAATTTACCGTCCAAAGGTCCGACGTTTCCGTTAGGATTTCGTCGATAAGACCATTCAACTGGGGCAGGTGGTTACCCCGCAGAGAGATCTTCCGGTGGATGTCTCTCGGCCTAGGTTGTCCATCATCATAAGATATTGTGCTTAACAACCGCGTTCGTAGTTCAGCGACGGCCTGACCAGCTTCTTCTCCATTTGACATAGACAGCGGCATGAGTGCCGTTCTAGCCTCAGGTGGTGCAGAGGCTGCCTGTGTCGGGGAGAGTGGTCTGGCCGGTGGTGTGTTCCTCTGAACTGGCGGTTGGTGGAGAGTTTCCTTTTTTCGCAGGTGGTTGGCATAATCGCGCAGATTCTGCTGCGATAGGTGGTCGTGTTCTGGATGCATCTCACACCACAAAGAGTGCATCCTTGCCATATAACCCCTGCGTTCGGGCTCGCTGGCAGCATGGCATGCGAGGAGGTCGCCCCTTAGGGCTTCCGTCCACTGCATCCGGGCTCCCGTTACGGTGGTATTTGTATTGCCACACCCAACTGTACTAGGGCCCCCATCCGAGAGGGGCCGGTTGTGGGTGGCTTTCTCTGTATTCCTATTGGGAACCAGTTTTACTGCGTGTAGGGTGGTTAGCCCCACACGCAGACGTCCACCATTAGCCGGCAAGAGCCGTTGCCAGGTACGCCACGTGGAGGCTGGTGGTCCGGATTTCGTACCCTTACTATTATTATTATTATTATTATTATTATTATTATTTACACGGTATGGGGTAACTTGATGATCTCTTCGTCACCTCATTTATTATTCATCATCAGTTTCATAATTTTTTCCATCTTTTTGCATACTTTACTAAGGGGCAAGCGGTTGGAAGAGACCGCCGAAGGGGCTGGGTACCGCAACCTTGGTCTCCTTAATCCTCCCGCAATTAGCCACCCAGCTCAGTATGCTACGAAATAATATATTTTTACGCCGTGTTTGTCATTTTTTTTTTAATAATCAACAGAGAAGTGGGCACTTCTCGTTGATAGACACAGTTTTCCTTAGGACAAGATAGTCCTTATACGCCCAACATCTCTGGAAGAATTCAAGCGTGTTATTGGCCTGATGGTAATCAATTTCTCTTGCAATTCTTTTCTTAAGTGTGCTCTGCAAGGTCTGTAGATAATTTACATGTTGTTTCTTGCCACGAAGAAGAAGCGTGAATTCCTTATAGATAGAGGCTGTGGTCAGCGTAAGGAGAAAATTTGCAAGAATGTGCCCTCGATTATCAAATGTACCCCTTGTTGATAATCCTCCAAAAAGATGTGTCCTTAGAATTTGGTTCATGCCTGTTAGTGCTTTTTTGGAGGAGATTACTTTCCGCCATATCTCCTTAGTTTTGGGGCAGAGGAAGAAGATGTGCCACGTATTCGCCTCTGTTTGAGGGCACCACGGACAGTCATCTGATGGGCGAAGGTGTGCATGTCGTAGGAAAATCCCGTCAGCCACGGCACCGTGCGCGAGTCTCCAGGCAATATCAGCATCGTGTCCAAGGGTTGGAGAGGCACGGAAGCTTAGCCACCGCACATCCTCCTCCTGCTTCCCCTTAAGTGGCCAGGCAATGCGTTTGGTAGCATACAGCATTTCTTGGTAAGTCTTGCGTTTGTGGAGTGGAAGTTGGTGCATCATACCGGTTCTTAAACTTTTAAAGGAGAACTTATGCGTTAAATCCACTGAGGAGGTGGATAGTTGGGTAGTGGACACCGCATCATTGTCATTGGGACGAGGAGATGGAGTAACACTAAGATTTTTCCATGCTTGGAGGAGAGATGAGTAGAATTGATCGCTATTTACAAATCTACGTATTTCTGTCTTGAATATATCGTAGATATTGTCGAGTCGAAGCTTTTTGGTTAATCGAAGTTCTGCAAGGGATCGCCAAGGGCATGTAGGGGGCAAAGAGAGAAGTCTTTGGGCAGTTATGAAGCGGAAGGACCAGATTTTACTCTGTATATCCACCATTCCCATGCCTCCTTCTTGCAAAGGGGTCTTCATTGTCGTGGCATCAACCCAGTGTTTCCTATGGTTCCAGGCGAAATGGATAAGCGTCGATTGGAGACGCTTGATGACCGGGGAAGTGGGCGTTTGCACCTGAAGAGGATGTCATATTTGTGGCGCAATAAATTGGTTTATCGCTAAGACTCTGCCTCGTAGAGACATTGCGGCTAGCCGAGGTTTCCACGCTTGTATAGCCTTTGTTATTTTGTCCTTGACCATTTTTTCCAGTTCTTCTGTTTCAGCCTTGGGGTCATTATCTATCCAAGCTCCTAGGAATTTTCTGCCGGTACTAGTCCATTCAATTGAGAGCGGGGAATCGTTACGGGCTCTCCATGTACCCGCCCAGAGACCGAAACTTTTATTCCTATTTAACTGAGCTCCTGTACACTTGGAATAATTTTCAAATGCTGGGAAAAGATGGGCAAAATCAGCGTCAGAGTTCATGAATACGGTTATATCATCGGCGTAGACACAAGTTTTGAACGTGAGGTTCAAATTGCGAACGCTACGTAATGTGACTCCGGTAATGACTGATTTCAAGCGACGAAGCATGGGCTCAAAGGATATGCTGTACAAGAGGCCCGAAAGTGGACATCCTTGTCGTATGCCGCGTTTGAAAGGAATGGGTCCCGTGAGAGAGGAAGCCACCTTGACTAGACAGACGGAATTAGAATAGAGAGTTCGCACCATTGCGCAGAAGGTGTCGCCAAAACCCATTTTGTGCAGAACTCTGAAGAGGAATTGGTGGCTGACCAAGTCAAAGGCTTTGCTTTGATCGCGTGAGACCGTCGCAAGGGGAAGATTGTTCTCGTTGTGGAAGTGCACCAGATCACGGATCGTGAAAATTGCATCAAAAATAGTCCGCCCCGGTACACAGTAGCTCTGCTCGGAAGACACAACGGAGCCTATCGTTCTCGCCAGCCGATTAGCGAGAATTTTTGCGGCGATTTTGTAGTCTGTGTTGGTTATCGACAGGGGGCGCCAATTGTGTAGGGAGTCGGTGTTGTTGGACTTGGGCTTGAGGGATGTGATGGTAATTGAGGTTGTTCTTGGTAGTTGTCCTCTCTGAAGACTAGCCATCAGCATGCGATGAAAAGGCCGTCGAAGAATTTCCCAGAATTTCAAGTAGAACTCCACCGTTATGCCATCCATGCCGGGAGCTTTGTTTTTATTCATGCCCTTGAGTGCTTCATATATTTCATTTGCCAGAATAGGTTCCTCCATTTGAGCGGCATCGTCCGGCGTTAATTGGTTCAGGGTGGAGAGGAGAGCCTCAATGTCTTGTTCATCAGGAACGGGAGTATTCTGGGGATCGTTGATATCCGCAAAATGGTGTCTTACGTGAGAGGAAAGGGCTGCAGGGTCCTCGATACGATGTCCTCCAACGTTGAGGGACAACAGAGGCTTGGGGCAGGCCTTGGCGGCCCATTTGGAGAGGTGAGCAGCGGCGGGGGCGTCATTCGAGAGGATGGTCCCCCATCCGGCCTTAGCGACCATCGCTCTGGCGTCTCTCTCAAACTGTCCGTCAATCACAGAGTCTTGGCAGGAGCGGCGGAGTATCCGCTGGTAAATTTTCGCGTGCTCTCGAATTTCCTCTTTGAGTCTCTCCCAAAGATGAATAGGGTCTATTCCCGCTAGTTCGTTCAGAATCACGCGTAGAAAGGATTGAGTCTGCTCATAATAGGACTGACTGGATAGAAGAGAGTTCTCAAATCTCCAATAAGGGGCCTTATTCCTCCGTATGTCAGCACGGAGGCATAGCATCACTGCTGAGTGGTCGGAAAATGAAGGTAAATGCTCGACACTACCAATATTGGCTAGTTTGTGGTCCGAAATATATATGCGATCAAGACGAGAGCCCCCGCCTCTCGGACTGAGGTAAGTGTATCCGCGTTTTGTGCCGTGATAACTTAGCCAAGAGTCTTCCATGTCGTTTCCAATTAGCAGACTTTGTAGAGAGGCCGCGTATCTAGGGTGGCGTTCATTGCCCGTGGACCTGTGAACTACAGGTGATAATGTGGAGTTAAAGTCACCTCCCATCACCACCGTGAATCGAGAATTGACGTACTGCTTCGATTTAAACTCGATGTATTTTTCCACCTCTCGAGTGACTAATATGGCATGGTTCTGCTCATGGGGACCATAAAAGGATATCAGCAGAAAGGTGGAAGAGTTTGGTGGCAAGAAGCGTGCAATAACGGAGTTGGCATAACCTTCAACAATAACATCCGCTTCCAGTATCTGGGCTCCAAGGCTCCTGTTAAATGCAATGGCGGTGCCCGTATTCGGTGTCGTAGGGTCACCGAAGTGAAAAACATAGTGCGGGAGGGAGTCCATTGGCGGCGATGAAGTACTTGTCTCCTGGAGAAGGAGAATATCGGGAATATCTCGCTTAACAAAGAGTGTGAGCAATGCCCATTTATATTGGCTTCGGACTGACCTGGTATTTAACGCCATAATCGTAAGGGCTGACATTTCATGCACAATTTAATAAGGATAAAAATGAATGAATTAAATAATAAATAAATAAATAAATAAATAGGGCTGGCAATATACCTTCAGCTGAGAGTATGTTGGTATTATGCGCATTTGAATTAGTTCTTGAAGGAACTATTTGGCGTTCAGCGTAGAAATGAGGCGTTGTAGCCGGGTTTTGTACGTTTTGTTAGACGTAGCCCTATGTATGTCTCGTATAGCTAGCACTAGATCAGGAATGTCCGATGTCAGGCCCTTTGCCAAGGATAGCTGGTCGTTATGGCAGTAAGCCTTGACCAGGAACTCCTTGACAATATGATCGAGGATGTTTGATTCTGAGTCCTCCGCTAGAATTTTTGTGACTTGGCGGAGAAAAGGTGTGGAGTATGGCGGGGTCACGTTTCTGTCCATTGTGCCTCTTTTCCTCGATGGAGATGATGCTGGCGATGTCCTGCTGGAAGGGTCATTTTCAGTGGGTTTTCGTTTTGAGGCACCAGAAGTTCTTCCACTGGGTGAAGAGGCGCGACTGAAGTGCGATAATGTTGAGGCCAGTCTTGTAGTATCGTTATTGTCGATGGTGTTATCAGGTGAGGGTTCATTGGCGGGTAAGGAAAGGTTAGATGGGGGGAAAACATACTCCACGGAGGATGTGGGAGAGAGGGGGGGAAAGTTGGAAGGTGTGAGAGGAGGGGAGGGCAGCGCCGCGGCGGGAGAGGGGGGTGAGGGGGAGGGAGGAGGAGGAGGAGGAGGGAGGGAGGGAGGGAGGGAGGTTGAGGCGAGAGCGGGGTTGGGGAGAGAAGGAGGGGGAGGAATGCTCGAGGAGGAGGAGGGAGGGATGGGTACGTCAGCGGTATGGCTGGGCTGCGGTTGATTGTGGAGGGTTGCACTAACGGCCCTCAGATTATGTCCGTGGACATTTGTAATACAATTGGAGGCGGTGTAACCTTCGTTCCCGCACTTGAAACACTTCATGTCGTCAATGGATATGTATATACGGAGAGTAGTATTCTCGTCCGTTTCAATAAGGATGGAGTCAGATAGAGTGACCCCCTCTCTCAGCACAACGTGTACCTGCCGTCTCCAACTATCGATATGCGAAAAGCCGTCTTGATGGATCCCAACGGAAAGGCTGCGAATCGGACTAACGATCCGCATAGCCTGACTTAGGATGTCAACCAAGTCCCCATCCAGGAATTCAGGGGGAATGTGGGAAATCATAAGTTTATCAACTTTGGATGTCATCCGGCGGGCTCCTGAATAAAGATAACGGATGGTCACCCCACCATAATCTCTCATAAACTCGTCGACCAAATCGTCTGTTTTCAGGTATATGCAGATTCGTTCAAATGATAATTTTGTGGCATGGGTGATAGTATGCCCTCCGCCTAGCAGTTCCGCAACGGCATAAACATATTCTCTGATAGGGGTATTTGGGAGGGCGTGGAAGAGTATGCCTCTTTTCTTCGTGGGTCCATCTGTTTTGAAAATCACGGGCTTCGTACGGAATGCAAACGGCTTAGAGTTCGAGTGGCCCCCTTCAACGGGCGCGTTAGTGTTGTCGCCACCGACAACGCTCGCAAAAATAGGCCCTATTCTGGGGGAAGGTTGACGGCGAGGTGTTGTTGTTAGAGGGGAGGGGGGGTGAGAAGGTTGAGGAGGAGAGTCGACCACCGCTTCGAGCTGAGGCGTGCAAGCGGTGATGGCAGGAGGGGGGGAAGTAGTGGGAGGTGGTCGGACAGCGGAGGAGGGGGAGGGGATGAGGGAAGACGATCACGTGCGGTGCACCGGCCGATTTGAAAGCGGTAGCCGGAAGTGCAACATTAGACAACGAGGGCAGGGAATCGGATGAGCCTGAACGACTCCGCTGCGAGGGGAGGGGAGGATGCGAAAAACTCGCCAGTTCAGAAAAGGAGATCGAACGTTCGGGAGGAGAATTGTATGGGAGTAAGTTATTCCAGGATTTGTTACGTTGTGTGACATTTGGCGTGCTTATCTGTGAGGTATTTAAATCTGGAAACGATAGAATTTTTAGGGAGCCCTTTTCGCGACGGAGAATACTCGGCGAAAGATAAGTGTCTCCCAGGGACGTAAAACTTTGCGATTGTACTAGTCTCGCTACGGAGACCGGGGATTCGGAATTTGAGCTCAGTGAATGTGGGACAAGTGGACTTTGCCTTTCCTGGAAAGAATGAAAGGGCTTATGAGAGCTCACTTGAGGGCGGAGTGAGAGGTCACTTTCGGTAGGAGGATATTCAATTGCACTTGGGAGGACCTGAGAAGCTGTAATTAGCGACACGTCGGTAGGTACAAACTGGCTGAACAGATCTTGCGATGCGAACATGGCCGGTTCAGGATCCACGGTAGGAGAAGAAGAAGAAGAAGAAGATGAAGATTTTCACTGGCTGGCGTGCTGAGGAGATTGCGTTGGGTCTCCATGGAGGTGAACTCCGAGTGGGCCCTCACCCCGGCGACGGGGGAGCAACCCTCGGCGAGGGCAGCTGTCGAAGCCGGGGAGGCAGGAGTCACGCCAGCGGGAGGAGAAAAACACGAATAACTCACGAACGAGAAGGTCAAATTGCACTATATGAGAAGCACTATATATAGAAATACTTCACACGCAATATGAAAGTACACTTGATACACTAAGTACACTTGGACCACAGTAATAACTATTGAATCAGGAGCGTCGAGAAACACGTCCGTTCAGTACAGTGGTGTGTGTGTGTGTGTGTTTGTGTGTGTGTGTGTTTTATTATTATTATTATTATTATTATTTATTATTATATTATTACATTTATATTATTATTTTAACTGTTACAGTTGTAACATGACCCTCCGAGTCCCCGGCAAGCATCAGGTTTCATTGCCGTCATAATGGCCGAAGACTCGAGAGGGGTTGGGCAGTAATCGCAGCCACGTCCGACGCCCATCGGATGTGTGGCTACGCTGCGGTAGGGTCATGCGTCCGCAGTAGACGGAGTGACCCCAGGATGACGGCCTTCTGCATGCGTGCAACTAGTAATTCCGCCTGTGCCACGCAGGACGGAATACACTTGATGTTATTTAGCAGCGAGCCCTTAACTCCACCGAGCACACCTATGATGACGACCACCAGTTTCACAGAGTGTCCGGGGTACATCTGTCGAAGTTCGAAAAGCAGGTCTTGATATTTCGTCCGTTTTTCCACCTCCTTCGCATCCATGTTAGTTTCAGCCGGAGCCGAAAACTCGATCACGAACATGGAGCGTGTGAGGTGGTCGAGGAGAACGATATCAGGCTTGGTCGCCTCCAAGTGCCTGGTGGTGGAAAAGGAGTAATTCCACCAGATCGTGCATTTATCGTTCTCCACGACGGACTCAATATCTCCAGGGGCATAGGGCAGCACAGGTGTTTCGTCGATGCCATAATGGTGTCGAAGATGAAAGTATAACACCCGTAGGGCCGCGTTGTGCCGAGCTAAATATGCTGACTTAGCGTAATAACTACAGCCGGAGAGAAGGTGACTCAAAGTCTCCGGCTGGGCTCGGCACGCCCTACATCTCGTGTCCGCAACCTCCGCTTTGAATATAATGCGGCGGTACACGAGTGTGTTTATGACACCATCCTGCCACGCGAGGACAAAACCCTCGGTCTCGGACTTCAGACCGAAGGAGCGTAGGAAGGCAAACGTTAGCTCCTTCGATAGCCCATGCTTTTCGATGTTTCGATAGAAACCTCCATGCATGGGCTTATCGGTATGTACCTTGAGCAAGGCCTTCTGCTCGGCTTTTTTTATTTCGAGCTTGAGGACGTCTGCCTTCAATGACAAGATGGTCGTGTCATTGTCGCTTCCGTCGGATGACGGGTCGAAGTCGAGACCGGTTTCGTCCGCTGCCCTCTTTGCCGCCTGGAAGAGAAACGCCCCTGCTCCCGCACTCTCGTGATCACTCACGAGATTGAGCAGGGGGTCCCTGCTTTTCAAAACTCGGCAAGCTGTACCCAGGACAACTCTGTTGTGGAGACATTCCAGACTCAATAGTCCTCTACCACCTACATTGCGAGGGAGATACAATCTGGCGACGGAAGATTTCGGATGAAGACTTCTATAGATGGTCATCATCTTCCTCGTTCCCCTATCGAGGTTCTGCAATTCGTTAACGTTCCACTTCATGCATCCGAAGGTATACAGCAGTGTAGGAACCGCGAACATGTTCGTGGCAAGAACCTTGTTCTTGCCTGACAGCTCAGAACTCCAGATGTTCCTGAGAGTCTGTCTGTATTTGGCGGTGAGCCTTTCCTTCACTGCTGTAACCTCCTGCATTCGGCGCTGGGGGACGCCGAGATATTCATAGCTGTCATCGTCCTCGAGGTGACGAATGACGCTCCCGTCAACAAGTTGCACGTCTTCCTTGATCTCCGAAAATCTTCCTCTCGCCAAGTGGATGGATGCACACTTGTCCAATCCGAACTCCATTCCTATAGCCTCACTGTATTCCAGTACGGTGTCCAGGGCAGTGCGAAGGTCTTTCGCATTAGAAGCATACAGCTTCAGGTCATCCATATAAAACAAATGGGTGACCTTATGCTTCCTGTCACCTGGAACACCACACATGTATCCTTTACCTCGTCGCAGCCTAAGGGACAGGGGTAGGAGGGAAATACAGAACAGTAGGGGGCTCAAGCTGTCGCCTTGAAAAACGCCACGGTGGTATGTTACCAACTCTGTGGAAACTGACCGCTTGCCTGAGCTCAGAACGAAGCGCGTTTTCCACAGTGGTAACAGGCGTTGGATGCAGGACACAACCTCAGGGTGGACTTTCATCAACTTCAGCATGACGATCAATAGCTCATGCGAAGTGGTGTCAAAAGCCTTCTTGTAGTCCACCCAGGCCATTGATAGGTTTCGCTTATGCCGGATGGCATCCTGGCATATGCACGTATCAATGAGCAGGTTGTCCTTGCATCCCGCGATTCCCCGCTTTGAGCCCCTCTGCTCGTACACCTCCTCCCAAACCGGCTGGACTTGGTGTACGATAAGGTCGCTCAAGATCGAGGTGAACGCCTTATATACAGTGTTGAGGCAGGTTATAGGGCGGTAGTTCTTTGGATTGGACAAGTCTCCCTTCTTAGGTATTAAAACCGTGCGTCCCTCAGTCAGCCAAGGTGGAATTGGTTTTCCACCATTTAGAAAGGACGTGAAGATTCTGGCGAGGTGTTGGTGGGTGGAAGTAAATTTCTTCCACCAGAAGTTATTCACGGCATCCATTCCTGGAGCCGAGAAATTCTTCTTGCCAGAGAAGGCCTTCTTCACGTCACTTTCGGTGACTGAAAGTGGTCCATCCACATCTTTTAGGTGGCGGTCACAAACCTCTTTAAAGAGGCCTATGGCCGGAGTGTCTCCGTTGAATGGCTTCGACGTTTCGTATATTTCCTTCCAGAAACGTTCAACCTCTTGGACGGGTGGCGGAGATTCAACAACAGGCGGAGGTGGTCGAAAGAGACGGGACGGCTGAAGGAGAAAGGTGGCATTTTCTCTCACGCCCCTACTCCTCTTCAGGAGTTTTTTCCGGGCCGTGGTGAGTGCCCGTACTCTATCGACCGCGTGCTGCTTAATAATAAGCAGCACGATTTTATTCAGCGTGTGATGGTTGTACCTGAGACTGCGCGCTATGCGCCGAACTTTAGGAGTGAAAGCTCGCCCAGATGCGATGTATTCCATCACACACTGAATTCTCGACGCCTGTTGTCTCGCCTGCGTGATCTTGGCCTCCAACTGTTCCAGCCTTTTTTCTGCTTTTTCCTCCCAAGAGGTGTTCTTTTGGGAGTGAGCCATGATTTTGGCAGCAGCGTAGACCACGCAATTGACCGTCCATAGGTCCGACGTCTCTGTCAGGATTTCGTCGATGAGGCCATTCAAACGGGAAAGGTGATTACCCCGCAGAGAGATTTTTTGGTGGATATCTCTCGGCCTAGGTTGTCCATCATCATAAGATATTGTGCTTAACAACCGCGTTCGTAGTTCAGCGACGGCCTGCCCAGCTTCATCTCCATTTGGCATAGACTGCGGCATGAGTGCCGTTCTAGCCTCATGTGGTGCAGAGGCTGCCTGTGTCGGGGAGAGTGGTCTGGCCGGTGGTGTGTTCCTCTGAACTGGCGGTTGGTGGAGAGTTTCCTTTTTTCGCAGGTGGTTGGCATAATCGCGCAGATTCTGCTGCGATAGGTGGTCGTGCTCTGGATGCATCTCACACCACAAAGAGTGCATCCTTGCCATATACCCCCTGCGTTCGGGCTCGCTGGCAGCATGGCATGCGAGGAGGTCGCCCCTTAGGGTTTCCGTCCACTGCATCCGGGCTCCCGTAACGGTGTTATTCGTGTTGCCACTCCCAACTTCACTAGGGCCCCCATCCGAGAGGGGCCGGTTGTGGGTGGCTTTCTCAGAATTCCTTTTTGGAACCAGTTTTACAAAGTGTGGGGTGGTTAGCCCCACACGCAGACGTCCACCATTAGCCGGCAAGAGCCGTTACCAGGTACGCCACGTGGAGGCTGGTGGTCCGGCTTCCGTACCCTTATTACTATTATTTTAATTGTTACAGTTGTAACATGACCCTCCGAGTCCCCGGCAAGCATCAGGTTTCATTGCCGTCATAATGGCCGAAGACTCGAGAGGGGTTAGGCAGTAATCGCAGCCACGTCCGACGCCCATCAGATGTGTGGCTACGCTGCGGTAGGGTCATGCGTCCGCAGTAAACGGAGTGACCCCAGGATGACGGCCTTCTGCATGCGTGCAACTAGTAATTCCGCCTGTGCCACGCAGGACGGAATACACTTGATGTTATTTAGCAGCGAGCCCTTAACTCCACCGAGCACACCTATGATGAGGACCACCAGTTTCACAGAGTGTCCGGGGTACATCTGTCGAAGTTCGAAAAGCAGGTCTTGATATTTCGTCCGTTTTTCCACCTCCTTCGCATCCATGTTAGTTTCAGCCGGAGCCGAAAACTCGATCACGAACATGGAGCGTGTGAGGTGGTCGAGGAGAACGATATCAGGCTTGGTCGCCTCCAACTGCCTGGTGGTGGAAAAGGAGTAATTCCACCAGATCGTACATTTATCGTTCTCCACGACGGACTCAATATCTCCAGGGGCATAGGGCAGCACAGGTGTTTCGTAGATGCCATAATGATGTCGAAAATGAAAGTATAACACTCGTAGGGCCGCGTTGTGCCGAGCTAAATATGCTGATTTAGCGTAATAACTACAGCCGGAGAGAAGGTGACTCAAAGTCTCCGGCTGGGCTCGGCACGCCCTACATTTCGTGTCCGCAACCTCCGCCTTGAATATAATGCGGCGGTACACGAGTGTGTTTATGACACCATCCTGGCACGCGAGGACAAAACCCTCGGTCTCGGACTTCAGACCGGCGGAGCGTAGGAAGGCAAACGTTAGCTCCTTCGATAGCCCATGCTTTTCGATGTTTCGATAAAAACCTCCATGCATGGGCTTATCGGTATGCTCCTTGAGCAAGGCCTTCTGCTCGGCTTTTTTTATTTCGAGCTTGAGGACGTCTGCCTTCAATGACAAGATGGTCGTGTCATTGTCGCTTCCGTCGGATGACGGGTCGAAGTCGAGACCGGTTTCGTCCGCTGCCCTCTTTGCCGCCTGGAAGAGAAACGCCCCTGCTCCCGCACTCTCGTGATCACTCACGAGATTGAGCAGGGGGTCCCTGCTTTTCAAAACTCGGCAAGCTGTACCCAGGACAACTCTGTTGTGGAGACATTCCAGACTCAATAGTCCTCTACCACCTACATTGCGAGGGAGATACAATCTGGCGACGGAAGATTTCGGATGAAGACTTCTATAGATGGTCATCATCTTCCTCGTTCCCCTATCGAGGTTCTGCAACTCGTTGACGTTCCACTTCATGCATCCGAAGGTATACAGCAGTGTAGGAACCGCGAACATGTTCCAGGCAAGAACCTTGTTCTTGCCTGACAGCTCAGAACTCCAGATGTTCCTGAGAGTCTGTCTGTATTTGGCGGTGAGCCTTTCCTTCACTGCTGTAACCTCCTGCATTCGGCGCTGGGGGACGCCGAGATATTCATAGCTGTCATCGTCCTCGAGGTGACGAATGACGCTCCCGTCAACAAGTTGCACGTCTTCCTTGATCTCCGAAAATCTTCCTCTCGCCAAGTGGATGGATGCACACTTGTCCAATCCGAACTCCATTCCTATAGCCTCACTGTATTCCAGTACGGTGTCCAGGGCAGTGCGAAGGTCTTTCGCATTAGAAGCGTACAGCTTCAGGTCATCCATATAAAACAAATGGGTGACCTTATGCTTCCTGTCACCTGGAACACCACACATGTATCCTTTACCTCGTCGCAGCCTAAGGGACAGGGGTAGGAGGGAAATACAGAACAGTAGGGGGCTCAAGCTGTCGCCTTGAAAAACGCCACGGTGGTATGTTACCAACTCTGTGGAAACTGACCGCTTGCCTGAGGTCAGAACGAAGCGCGTTTTCCACAGTGGTAACAGGCGTTGGATGCAGGACACAACCTCAGGGTGGACTTTCATCAACTTCAGCATGGCGATCAATAGCTCATGCGAAGTGGTGTCAAAAGCCTTCTTGTAGTCCACCCAGGCCATTGATAGGTTTCGCTTATGCCGGATGGCATCCTGGCATATGCACCTATCAATGAGCAGGTTGTCCTTGCATCCCGCGATTCCTCGCTTTGAGCCCCTCTGCTCGTACACCTCCTCCCAAACCGGCTGGACTTGGTGTAGGATAAGGTCGCTCAAGATCGAGGTGAACGCCTTATATACAGTGTTGAGGCAGGTTATAGGGCGGTAGTTCTTTGGATTGGACAAGTCTCCCTTCTTAGGTATTAAAACCGTGCGTCCCTCAGTCAGCCAAGGTGGAATTGGTTTTCCACCATTTAGAAAGGACGTGAAGATTCTGGCGAGGTGTTGGTGGGTGGAAGTAAATTTCTTCCACCAGAAGTTATTCACGGCATCCATTCCTGGAGCCGAGAAATTCTTCTTGCCAGAGAAGGCCTTCTTCACGTCACTTTCGGTGACTGAAAGAGGTCCATCCACATCTTGTAGGTGGCGGTCACAAACCTCTTTAAAGAGGCCTATGGCCGGAGTGTCTCCGTTGAATGGCTTCGACGTTTCGTATATTTCCTTCCAGAAACGTTCAACCTCTTGGACGGGTGGCGGAGATTCAACAACAGGCGGAGGTGGTCGAAAGAGACGGGACGGCTGAAGGAGAAAGGTGGCATTTTCTCTCACGCCCCTACTCTTCTTCAGGAGTTTTTTCCGGGCCGTGGTGAGTGCCCGAACTCTATCGACCGCGTGCTGCTTAATGGTAAGCAGCACGCTTTTATTCAGCGTGTGATGGTTGTACCTGAGACTGCGCGCTATGCGCCGAACTTTAGGAGTGAAAGTTCGCCCAGATAAGATGTATTCCATCACACACTGAATTCTCGACGCCTGTTGTCTCGCCTGCGTGATCTTGGCCTCCAACTGTTCAAGCCTCTTTGCTGCTTTGTCCTCCCAAGAGGTGTTCTTTTGGGAGTGAGCCATAATTTTGGCAGCAGCATAGACCACGCAATTTACCGTCCAAGGGTCCAACGTTTCCGTTAGGATTTCGTCGATAAGACCATTCAACTGGGGCAGGTGGTTACCCCGCAGAGAGATCTTCCGGTGGATGTCTCTCGGCCTAGGTTGTCCATCATCATAAGATATTGTGCTTAACAACCGCGTTCGTAGTTCAGCGACGGCCTGACCAGCTTCTTCTCCATTTGACATAGACAGCGGCATGAGTGCCGTTCTAGCCTCAGGTGGTGCAGAGGCTGCCTGTGTCGGGGAGAGTGGTCTGGCCGGTGGTGTGTTCCTCTGAACTGGCGGTTGGTGGAGAGTTTCCTTTTTTCGCAGGTGGTTGGCATAATCGCATTATTACTATTATTTTAATTGTTACAGTTGTAACATGACCCTCCGAGTCCCCGGCAAGCATCAGGTTTCATTGCCGTCATAATGGCCGAAGACTCGAGAGGGGTTAGGCAGTAATCGCAGCCACGTCCGACGCCCATCAGATGTGTGGCTACGCTGCGGTAGGGTCATGCGTCCGCAGTAAACGGAGTGACCCCAGGATGACGGCCTTCTGCATGCGTGCAACTAGTAATTCCGCCTGTGCCACGCAGGACGGAATACACTTGATGTTATTTAGCAGCGAGCCCTTAACTCCACCGAGCACACCTATGATGAGGACCACCAGTTTCACAGAGTGTCCGGGGTACATCTGTCGAAGTTCGAAAAGCAGGTCTTGATATTTCGTCCGTTTTTCCACCTCCTTCGCATCCATGTTAGTTTCAGCCGGAGCCGAAAACTCGATCACGAACATGGAGCGTGTGAGGTGGTCGAGGAGAACGATATCAGGCTTGGTCGCCTCCAACTGCCTGGTGGTGGAAAAGGAGTCATTCCACCAGATCGTACATTTATCGTTCTCCACGACGGACTCAATATCTCCAGGGGCATAGGGCTGCACAGGTGTTTCGTCGATGCCATAATGATGTCGAAAATGAAAGTATAACACTCGTAGGGCCGCGTTGTGCCGAGCTAAATATGCTGATTTAGCGTAATAACTACAGCCGGAGAGAAGGTGACTCAAAGTCTCCGGCTGGGCTCGGCACGCCCTACATTTCGTGTCCGCAACCTCCGCCTTGAATATAATGCGGCGGTACACGAGTGTGTTTATGACACCATCCTGGCACGCGAGGACAAAACCCTCGGTCTCGGACTTCAGACCGGCGGAGCGTAGGAAGGCAAACGTTAGCTCCTTCGATAGCCCATGCTTTTCGATGTTTCGATAAAAACCTCCATGCATGGGCTTATCGGTATGCTCCTTGAGCAAGGCCTTCTGCTCGGCTTTTTTTATTTCGAGCTTGAGGACGTCTGCCTTCAATGACAAGATGGTCGTGTCATTGTCGCTTCCGTCGGATGACGGGTCGAAGTCGAGACCGGTTTCGTCCGCTGCCCTCTTTGCCGCCTGGAAGAGAAACGCCCCTGCTCCCGCACTCTCGTGATCACTCACGAGATTGAGCAGGGGGTCCCTGCTTTTCAAAACTCGGCAAGCTGTACCCAGGACAACTCTGTTGTGGAGACATTCCAGACTCAATAGTCCTCTACCACCTACATTGCGAGGGAGATACAATCTGGCGACGGAAGATTTCGGATGAAGACTTCTATAGATGGTCATCATCTTCCTCGTTCCCCTATCGAGGTTCTGCAACTCGTTGACGTTCCACTTCATGCATCCGAAGGTATACAGCAGTGTAGGAACCGCGAACATGTTCCAGGCAAGAACCTTGTTCTTGCCTGACAGCTCAGAACTCCAGATGTTCCTGAGAGTCTGTCTGTATTTGGCGGTGAGCCTTTCCTTCACTGCTGTAACCTCCTGCATTCGGCGCTGGGGGACGCCGAGATATTCATAGCTGTCATCGTCCTCGAGGTGACGAATGACGCTCCCGTCAACAAGTTGCACGTCTTCCTTGATCTCCGAAAATCTTCCTCTCGCCAAGTGGATGGATGCACACTTGTCCAATCCGAACTCCATTCCTATAGCCTCACTGTATTCCAGTACGGTGTCCAGGGCAGTGCGAAGGTCTTTCGCATTAGAAGCGTACAGCTTCAGGTCATCCATATAAAACAAATGGGTGACCTTATGCTTCCTGTCACCTGGAACACCACACATGTATCCTTTACCTCGTCGCAGCCTAAGGGACAGGGGTAGGAGGGAAATACAGAACAGTAGGGGGCTCAAGCTGTCGCCTTGAAAAACGCCACGGTGGTATGTTACCAACTCTGTGGAAACTGACCGCTTGCCTGAGGTCAGAACGAAGCGCGTTTTCCACAGTGGTAACAGGCGTTGGATGCAGGACACAACCTCAGGGTGGACTTTCATCAACTTCAGCATGGCGATCAATAGCTCATGCGAAGTGGTGTCAAAAGCCTTCTTGTAGTCCACCCAGGCCATTGATAGGTTTCGCTTATGCCGGATGGCATCCTGGCATATGCACCTATCAATGAGCAGGTTGTCCTTGCATCCCGCGATTCCTCGCTTTGAGCCCCTCTGCTCGTACACCTCCTCCCAAACCGGCTGGACTTGGTGTAGGATAAGGTCGCTCAAGATCGAGGTGAACGCCTTATATACAGTGTTGAGGCAGGTTATAGGGCGGTAGTTCTTTGGATTGGACAAGTCTCCCTTCTTAGGTATTAAAACCGTGCGTCCCTCAGTCAGCCAAGGTGGAATTGGTTTTCCACCATTTAGAAAGGACGTGAAGATTCTGGCGAGGTGTTGGTGGGTGGAAGTAAATTTCTTCCACCAGAAGTTATTCACGGCATCCATTCCTGGAGCCGAGAAATTCTTCTTGCCAGAGAAGGCCTTCTTCACGTCACTTTCGGTGACTGAAAGAGGTCCATCCACATCTTGTAGGTGGCGGTCACAAACCTCTTTAAAGAGGCCTATGGCCGGAGTGTCTCCGTTGAATGGCTTCGACGTTTCGTATATTTCCTTCCAGAAACGTTCAACCTCTTGGACGGGTGGCGGAGATTCAACAACAGGCGGAGGTGGTCGAAAGAGACGGGACGGCTGAAGGAGAAAGGTGGCATTTTCTCTCACGCCCCTACTCTTCTTCAGGAGTTTTTTCCGGGCCGTGGTGAGTGCCCGAACTCTATCGACCGCGTGCTGCTTAATGGTAAGCAGCACGCTTTTATTCAGCGTGTGATGGTTGTACCTGAGACTGCGCGCTATGCGCCGAACTTTAGGAGTGAAAGTTCGCCCAGATAAGATGTATTCCATCACACACTGAATTCTCGACGCCTGTTGTCTCGCCTGCGTGATCTTGGCCTCCAACTGTTCAAGCCTCTTTGCTGCTTTGTCCTCCCAAGAGGTGTTCTTTTGGGAGTGAGCCATAATTTTGGCAGCAGCATAGACCACGCAATTTACCGTCCAAAGGTCCGACGTTTCCGTTAGGATTTCGTCGATAAGACCATTCAACTGGGGCAGGTGGTTACCCCGCAGAGAGATCTTCCGGTGGATGTCTCTCGGCCTAGGTTGTCCATCATCATAAGATATTGTGCTTAACAACCGCGTTCGTAGTTCAGCGACGGCCTGACCAGCTTCTTCTCCATTTGACATAGACAGCGGCATGAGTGCCGTTCTAGCCTCAGGTGGTGCAGAGGCTGCCTGTGTCGGGGAGAGTGGTCTGGCCGGTGGTGTGTTCCTCTGAACTGGCGGTTGGTGGAGAGTTTCCTTTTTTCGCAGGTGGTTGGCATAATCGCGCAGATTCTGCTGCGATAGGTGGTCGTGTTCTGGATGCATCTCACACCACAAAGAGTGCATCCTTGCCATATAACCCCTGCGTTCGGGCTCGCTGGCAGCATGGCATGCGAGGAGGTCGCCCCTTAGGGCTTCCGTCCACTGCATCCGGGCTCCCGTTACGGTGGTATTTGTATTGCCACACCCAACTGTACTAGGGCCCCCATCCGAGAGGGGCCGGTTGTGGGTGGCTTTCTCTGTATTCCTATTGGGAACCAGTTTTACTGCGTGTAGGTTGGTTAGCCCCACACGCAGACGTCCACCATTAGCCGGCAAGAGCCGTTGCCAGGTACGCCACGTGGAGGCTGGTGGTCCGGATTTCGTACCCTTACTATTATTATTATTATTATTATTATTATTATTATTTACACGGTATGGGGTAACTTGATGATCTCTTCGTCACCTCATTTATTATTCATCATCAGTTTCATAATTTTTTCCATCTTTTTGCATACTTTACTAAGGGGCAAGCGGTTGGAAGAGACCGCCGAAGGGGCTGGGTACCGCAACCTTGGTCTCCTTAATCCTCCCGCAATTAGCCACCCAGCTCAGTATGCTACGAAATAATATATTTTTACGCCGTGTTTGTCATTTTTTTTTTAATAATCAACAGAGAAGTGGGCACTTCTCGTTGATAGACACAGTTTTCCTTAGGACAAGATAGTCCTTATACGCCCAACATCTCTGGAAGAATTCAAGCGTGTTATTGGCCTGATGGTAATCAATTTCTCTTGCAATTCTTTTCTTAAGTGTGCTCTGCAAGGTCTGTAGATAATTTACATGTTGTTTCTTGCCACGAAGAAGAAGCGTGAATTCCTTATAGATAGAGGCTGTGGTCAGCGTAAGGAGAAAATTTGCAAGAATGTGCCCTCGATTATCAAATGTACCCCTTGTTGATAATCCTCCAAAAAGATGTGTCCTTAGAATTTGGTTCATGCCTGTTAGTGCTTTTATGGAGGAGATTACTTTCCGCCATATCTCCTTAGTTTTGGGGCAGAGGAAGAAGATGTGCCACGTATTCGCCTCTGTTTGAGGGCACCACGGACAGTCATCTGATGGGCGAAGGTGTGCATGTCGTAGGAAAATCCCGTCAGCCACGGCACCGTGCGCGAGTCTCCAGGCAATATCAGCATCGTGTCCAAGGGTTGGAGAGGCACGGAAGCTTAGCCACCGCACATCCTCCTCCTGCTTCCCCTTAAGTGGCCAGGCAATGCGTTTGGTAGCATACAGCATTTCTTGGTAAGTCTTGCGTTTGTGGAGTGGAAGTTGGTGCATCATACCGGTTCTTAAACTTTTAAAGGAGAACTTATGCGTTAAATCCACTGAGGAGGTGGATAGTTGGGTAGTGGACACCGCATCATTGTCATTGGGACGAGGAGATGGAGTAACACTAAGATTTTTCCATGCTTGGAGGAGAGATGAGTAGAATTGATCGCTATTTACAAATCTACGTATTTCTGTCTTGAATATATCGTAGATATTGTCGAGTCGAAGCTTTTTGGTTAATCGAAGTTCTGCAAGGGATCGCCAAGGGCATGTAGGGGGCAAAGAGAGAAGTCTTTGGGCAGTTATGAAGCGGAAGGACCAGATTTTACTCTGTATATCCACCATTCCCATGCCTCCTTCTTGCAAAGGGGTCTTCATTGTCGTGGCATCAACCCAGTGTTTCCTATGGTTCCAGGCGAAATGGATAAGCGTCGATTGGAGACGCTTGATGACCGGGGAAGTGGGCGTTTGCACCTGAAGAGGATGCCATATTTGTGGCGCAATAAATTGGTTTATCGCTAAGACTCTGCCTCGTAGAGACATTGCGGCTAGCCGAGGTTTCCACGCTTGTATAGCCTTTGTTATTTTGTCCTTGACCATTTTTTCCAGTTCTTCTGTTTCAGCCTTGGGGTCATTATCTATCCAAGCTCCTAGGAATTTTCTGCCGGTACTAGTCCATTCAATTGAGAGCGGGGAATCGTTACGGGCTCTCCATGTACCCGCCCAGAGACCGAAACTTTTATTCCTATTTAACTGAGCTCCTGTACACTTGGAATAATTTTCAAATGCTGGGAAAAGATGGGCAAAATCAGCGTCAGAGTTCATGAATACGGTTATATCATCGGCGTAGACACAAGTTTTGAACGTGAGGTTCAAATTGCGAACGCTACGTAATGTGACTCCGGTAATGACTGATTTCAAGCGACGAAGCATGGGCTCAAAGGATATGCTGTACAAGAGGCCCGAAAGTGGACATCCTTGTCGTATGCCGCGTTTGAAAGGAATGGGTCCCGTGAGAGAGGAAGCCACCTTGACTAGACAGACGGAATTAGAATAGAGAGTTCGCACCATTGCGCAGAAGGTGTCGCCAAAACCCATTTTGTGCAGAACTCTGAAGAGGAATTGGTGGCTGACCAAGTCAAAGGCTTTGCTTTGATCGCGTGAGACCGTCGCAAGGGGAAGATTGTTCTCGTTGTGGAAGTGCACCAGATCACGGATCGTGAAAATTGCATCAAAAATAGTCCGCCCCGGTACACAGTAGCTCTGCTCGGAAGACACAACGGAGCCTATCGTTCTCGCCAGCCGATTAGCGAGAATTTTTGCGGCGATTTTGTAGTCTGTGTTGGTTATCGACAGGGGGCGCCAATTGTGTAGGGAGTCGGTGTTGTTGGACTTGGGCTTGAGGGATGTGATGGTAATTGAGGTTGTTCTTGGTAGTTGTCCTCTCTGAAGACTAGCCATCAGCATGCGATGAAAAGGCCGTCGAAGAATTTCCCAGAATTTCAAGTAGAACTCCACCGTTATGCCATCCATGCCGGGAGCTTTGTTTTTATTCATGCCCTTGAGTGCTTCATATATTTCATTTGCCAGAATAGGTTCCTCCATTTGAGCGGCATCGTCCGGCGTTAATTGGTTCAGGGTGGAGAGGAGAGCCTCAATGTCTTGTTCATCAGGAACGGGAGTATTCTGGGGATCGTTGATATCCGCAAAATGGTGTCTTACGTGAGAGGAAAGGGCTGCAGGGTCCTCGATACGATGTCCTCCAACGTTGAGGGACAACAGAGGCTTGGGGCAGGCCTTGGCGGCCCATTTGGAGAGGTGAGCAGCGGCGGGGGCGTCATTCGAGAGGATGGTCCCCCATCCGGCCTTAGCGACCATCGCTCTGGCGTCTCTCTCAAACTGTCCGTCAATCACAGAGTCTTGGCAGGAGCGGCGGAGTATCCGCTGGTAAATTTTCGCGTGCTCTCGAATTTCCTCTTTGAGTCTCTCCCAAAGATGAATAGGGTCTATTCCCGCTAGTTCGTTCAGAATCACGCGTAGAAAGGATTGAGTCTGCTCATAATAGGACTGACTGGATAGAAGAGAGTTCTCAAATCTCCAATAAGGGGCCTTATTCCTCCGTATGTCAGCACGGAGGCATAGCATCACTGCTGAGTGGTCGGAAAATGAAGGTAAATGCTCGACACTACCAATATTGGCTAGTTTGTGGTCCGAAATATATATGCGATCAAGACGAGAGCCCCCGCCTCTCGGACTGAGGTAAGTGTATCCGCGTTTTGTGCCGTGATAACTTAGCCAAGAGTCTTCCATGTCGTTTCCAATTAGCAGACTTTGTAGAGAGGCCGCGTATCTAGGGTGGCGTTCATTGCCCGTGGACCTGTGAACTACAGGTGATAATGTGGAGTTAAAGTCACCTCCCATCACCACCGTGAATCGAGAATTGACGTACTGCTTCGATTTAAACTCGATGTATTTTTCCACCTCTCGAGTGACTAATATGGCATGGTTCTGCTCATGGGGACCATAAAAGGATATCAGCAGAAAGGTGGAAGAGTTTGGTGGCAAGAAGCGTGCAATAACGGAGTTGGCATAACCTTCAACAATAACATCCGCTTCCAGTATCTGGGCTCCAAGGCTCCTGTTAAATGCAATGGCGGTGCCCGTATTCGGTGTCGTAGGGTCACCGAAGTGAAAAACATAGTGCGGGAGGGAGTCCATTGGCGGCGATGAAGTACTTGTCTCCTGGAGAAGGAGAATATCGGGAATATCTCGCTTAACAAAGAGTGTGAGCAATGCCCATTTATATTGGCTTCGGACTGACCTGGTATTTAACGCCATAATCGTAAGGGCTGACATTTCATGCACAATTTAATAAGGATAAAAATGAATGAATTAAATAATAAATAAATAAATAAATAAATAGGGCTGGCAATATACCTTCAGCTGAGAGTATGTTGGTATTATGCGCATTTGAATTAGTTCTTGAAGGAACTATTTGGCGTTCAGCGTAGAAATGAGGCGTTGTAGCCGGGTTTTGTACGTTTTGTTAGACGTAGCCCTATGTATGTCTCGTATAGCTAGCACTAGATCAGGAATGTCCGATGTCAGGCCCTTTGCCAAGGATAGCTGGTCGTTATGGCAGTAAGCCTTGACCAGGAACTCCTTGACAATATGATCGAGGATGTTTGATTCTGAGTCCTCCGCTAGAATTTTTGTGACTTGGCGGAGAAAAGGTGTGGAGTATGGCGGGGTCACGTTTCTGTCCATTGTGCCTCTTTTCCTCGATGGAGATGATGCTGGCGATGTCCTGCTGGAAGGGTCATTTTCAGTGGGTTTTCGTTTTGAGGCACCAGAAGTTCTTCCACTGGGTGAAGAGGCGCGACTGAAGTGCGATAATGTTGAGGCCAGTCTTGTAGTATCGTTATTGTCGATGGTGTTATCAGGTGAGGGTTCATTGGCGGGTAAGGAAAGGTTAGATGGGGGGAAAACATACTCCACGGAGGATGTGGGAGAGAGGGGGGGAAAGTTGGAAGGTGTGAGAGGAGGGGAGGGCAGCGCCGCGGCGGGAGAGGGGGGTGAGGGGGAGGGAGGAGGAGGAGGAGGAGGGAGGGAGGGAGGGAGGGAGGTTGAGGCGAGAGCGGGGTTGGGGAGAGAAGGAGGGGGAGGAATGCTCGAGGAGGAGGAGGGAGGGATGGGTACGTCAGCGGTATGGCTGGGCTGCGGTTGATTGTGGAGGGTTGCACTAACGGCCCTCAGATTATGTCCGTGGACATTTGTAATACAATTGGAGGCGGTGTAACCTTCGTTCCCGCACTTGAAACACTTCATGTCGTCAATGGATATGTATATACGGAGAGTAGTATTCTCGTCCGTTTCAATAAGGATGGAGTCAGATAGAGTGACCCCCTCTCTCAGCACAACGTGTACCTGCCGTCTCCAACTATCGATATGCGAAAAGCCGTCTTGATGGATCCCAACGGAAAGGCTGCGAATCGGACTAACGATCCGCATAGCCTGACTTAGGATGTCAACCAAGTCCCCATCCAGGAATTCAGGGGGAATGTGGGAAATCATAAGTTTATCAACTTTGGATGTCATCCGGCGGGCTCCTGAATAAAGATAACGGATGGTCACCCCACCATAATCTCTCATAAACTCGTCGACCAAATCGTCTGTTTTCAGGTATATGCAGATTCGTTCAAATGATAATTTTGTGGCATGGGTGATAGTATGCCCTCCGCCTAGCAGTTCCGCAACGGCATAAACATATTCTCTGATAGGGGTATTTGGGAGGGCGTGGAAGAGTATGCCTCTTTTCTTCGTGGGTCCATCTGTTTTGAAAATCACGGGCTTCGTACGGAATGCAAACGGCTTAGAGTTCGAGTGGCCCCCTTCAACGGGCGCGTTAGTGTTGTCGCCACCGACAACGCTCGCAAAAATAGGCCCTATTCTGGGGGAAGGTTGACGGCGAGGTGTTGTTGTTAGAGGGGAGGGGGGGTGAGAAGGTTGAGGAGGAGAGTCGACCACCGCTTCGAGCTGAGGCGTGCAAGCGGTGATGGCAGGAGGGGGGAAGTAGTGGGAGGTGGTCGGACAGCGGAGGAGGGGGAGGGGATGAGGGAAGACGATCACGTGCGGTGCACCGGCCGATTTGAAAGCGGTAGCCGGAAGTGCAACATTAGACAACGAGGGCAGGGAATCGGATGAGCCTGAACGACTCCGCTGCGAGGGGAGGGGAGGATGCGAAAAACTCGCCAGTTCAGAAAAGGAGATCGAACGTTCGGGAGGAGAATTGTATGGGAGTAAGTTATTCCAGGATTTGTTACGTTGTGTGACATTTGGCGTGCTTATCTGTGAGGTATTTAAATCTGGAAACGATAGAATTTTTAGGGAGCCCTTTTCGCGACGGAGAATACTCGGCGAAAGATAAGTGTCTCCCAGGGACGTAAAACTTTGCGATTGTACTAGTCTCGCTACGGAGACCGGGGATTCGGAATTTGAGCTCAGTGAATGTGGGACAAGTGGACTTTGCCTTTCCTGGAAAGAATGAAAGGGCTTATGAGAGCTCACTTGAGGGCGGAGTGAGAGGTCACTTTCGGTAGGAGGATATTCAATTGCACTTGGGAGGACCTGAGAAGCTGTAATTAGCGACACGTCGGTAGGTACAAACTGGCTGAACAGATCTTGCGATGCGAACATGGCCGGTTCAGGATCCACGGTAGGAGAAGAAGAAGAAGAAGAAGATGAAGATTTTCACTGGCTGGCGTGCTGAGGAGATTGCGTTGGGTCTCCATGGAGGTGAACTCCGAGTGGGCCCTCACCCCGGCGACGGGGGAGCAACCCTCGGCGAGGGCAGCTGTCGAAGCCGGGGAGGCAGGAGTCACGCCAGCGGGAGGAGAAAAACACGAATAACTCACGAACGAGAAGGTCAAATTGCACTATATGAGAAGCACTATATATAGAAATACTTCACACGCAATATGAAAGTACACTTGATACACTAAGTACACTTGGACCACAGTAATAACTATTGAATCAGGAGCGTCGAGAAACACGTCCGTTCAGTACAGTGGTGTGTGTGTGTGTGTGTTTGTGTGTGTGTGTGTTTTATTATTATTATTATTATTATTATTATTATTATATTATTACATTTATATTATTATTTTAACTGTTACAGTTGTAACATGACCCCCCGAGTCCCCGGCAAGCATCAGGTTTCATTGCCGTCATAATGGCCGAAGACTCGAGAGGGGTTGGGCAGTAATCGCAGCCACGTCCGACGCCCATCGGATGTGTGGCTACGCTGCGGTAGGGTCATGCGTCCGCAGTAGACGGAGTGACCCCAGGATGACGGCCTTCTGCATGCGTGCAACTAGTAATTCCGCCTGTGCCACGCAGGACGGAATACACTTGATGTTATTTAGCAGCGAGCCCTTAACTCCACCGAGCACACCTATGATGAGGACCACCAGTTTCACAGAGTGTCCGGGGTACATCTGTCGAAGTTCGAAAAGCAGGTCTTGATATTTCGTCCGTTTTTCCACCTCCCTCGCATCCATGTTAGTTTCAGCCGGAGCCGAAAACTCGATCACGAACATGGAGCGTGTGAGGTGGTCGAGGAGAACGATATCAGGCTTGGTCGCCTCCAACTACCTGGTGGTGGAAAAGAGGTAATTCCACCAGATCTTGCATTTATCGTTCTCCACGACGGACTCTATATCTCCAGGGGCATAGGGCAGCACAGGTGTTTCGTCGATGCCATAATGGTGTCGAAGATGAAAGTATAACACCCGTAGGGCCGCGTTGTGCCGAGCTAAATATGCTGACTTAGCGTAATAACTACAGCCGGAGAGAAGGTGACTCAAAGTCTCCGGCTTGGCTCGGCACGCCCTACATCTCGTGTCCGCAACCTCCGCCTTGAATATAATGCGGCGGTACACGAGTGTGTTTATGACACCATCCTGGCACGCGAGGACAAAACCCTCGGTCTCGGACTTCAGACCGGCGGAGCGTAGGAAGGCAAACGTTATCTCCTTCGATAGCCCATGCTTTTCGATGTTTCGATAGAAACCTCCATGCATGGCCTTATCGGTATGCACCTTGAGCTAGGCCTTCTGCTCGGCTATTTTTATTTGGAGCTTGAGGAAGTCTGCCTTCAATGACAAGATGGTCGTGTCATTGTCGCTTCCGTCGGATGACGGGTCGAAGTCAAGACCGGTTTCGTCCGCTGCCCTCTTTGCCGCCTGGAAGAGAAACGCCCTTGCTCCCGCACTCTCGTGGTCACTCAGGAGATTGAGCAGGGGGTCCCTGCTTTTCAAAATTCGGCAAGCTGTACCCAGGACAACTCTGTTGTGGAGACATTCCAGACTCAATAATCCTCTACCACCTACATTGCGAGGGAGATACAATCTGGCGACGGAAGATTTCGGATGAAGATTTCTATAGATGGTCATCATCTTCCTCGTTCCCCTATCGAGGTTCTGCAACTCGTTGACGTTCCACTTCATGCATCCGAAGGTATACAGCAGTGTAGGAACCGCGAAAATGTTCGTGGCAAGAACCTTGTTCTTGCCTGACAGCTCAGAACTCCAGATGTTCCTGAGAGTCTGTCTGTATTTGGCGGTGAGCCTTTCCTTCACTGCTGTAACCTCCTGCATTCGGCGCTGGAGGACGCCGAGATATTCATAGCTGTCATCGTCCTCGAGGTGACGAATGACGCTCCCGTCAACAAGTTGCACGTCTTCCTTGATCTCCGAAAATCTTCCTCTCGCCAAGTGGATGGATGCACACTTGTCCAATCCGAACTCCATTCCTATAGCCTCACTGTATTCCAGTACGGTGTCCAGGGCAGTGCGAAGGTCTTTCGCATTAGAAGCATACAGCTTCAGGTCATCCATATAAAACAAATGGGTGACCTTATGCTTCCTGTCACCTGGAACACCACACATGTATCCTTTACCTCGTCGCAGCCTAAGGGACAGGGGTAGGAGGGAAATACAGAACAGTAGGGGGCTCAAGCTGTCGCCTTGAACGGTGGTATGTTACCAACTCTGTGGAAACTGACCGCTTGCCTGAGGTCAGAACGAAGCGCGTTTTCCACAGTGGTAACAGGCGTTCGATGCAGGACACAACCTCAGGGTGGACTTTCATCAACTTCAGCATGGCGATCAATAGCTCATGCGAAGTGGTGTCAAAAGCCTTCTTGTAGTCCACCCAGGCCATTGATAGGTTTCGCTTATGCCGGATGGCATCCTGGCATATGCACCTATCAATAAGCAGGTTGTCCTTGCATCCCGCGATTCCCCGCTTTGAGCCCCTCTGCTCGTACACCTCCTCCCAAACCGGCTGGACTTGGTGTAGGATAAGGTCGCTCAAGATCGAGGTGAACGCCTTATATACAGTGTTGAGGCAGGTTATAGGGCGGTAGTTCTTTGGATTGGACAAGTCTCCCTTCTTAGGTATTAAAACCGTGCGTCCCTCAGTCAGCCAAGGTGGAATTGGTTTTCCACCATTTAGAAAGGACGTGAAGATTCTGGCGAGGTGTTGGTGGGTGGAAGTAAATTTCTTCCACCTGAAGTTATTCACGGCATCCATTCCTGGAGCCGAGAAATTCTTCTTGCCAGAGAAGGCCTTCTTCACGTCACTTTCGGTGACTGAAAGAGGTCCATCCACATCTTGTAGGTGGCGGTCACAAATCTCTTTAAAGAGGACTATGGCCGGAGTGTCTCCGTTGAATGGCTTCGACGTTTCGTATATTTCCTTCCAGAAACGTTCAACCTCTTGGACGGGTGGCGGAGATTCAACAACAGGCGGAGGTGGTCGAAAGAGACGGGACGGCTGAAGGACAAAGGTGGCATTTTCTCTCACGCCCCTACTCCTCTTCAGGAGTTTTTTCCGGGCCGTGGTGAGTGCCCGTACTCTATCGACCGCGTGCTGCTTAATGGTAAGCAGCACGCTTTTATTCAGCGTGTGATGGTTGTACCTGAGACTGCGCGCTATGCGCCGAACTTTAAAACTTTATTATTATTATTATTATTATTTTAATTGTTACAGTTGTAACATGACCCTCCGAGTCCCCGGCAAGCATCAGGTTTCATTGCCGTCATAATGGCCGAAGACTCGAGAGGGGTTAGGCAGTAATCGCAGCCACGTCCGACGCCCATCGGATGTGTGGCTACGCTGCGGTAGGGTCATGCGTCCGCAGTAAACGGAGTGACCCCAGGATGACGGCCTTCTGCATGCGTGCAACTAGTAATTCCGCCTGTGCCACGCAGGACGGAATACACTTGATGTTATTTAGCAGCGAGCCCTTAACTCCACCGAGCACACCTATGATGGGGACCACCAGTTTCACAGAGTGTCCGGGGTACATCTGTCGAAGTTCGAAAAGCAGGTCTTGATATTTCGTCCGTTTTTCCACCTCCTTCGCATCCATGTTAGTTTCAGCCGGAGCCGAAAACTCGATCACGAACATGGAGCGTGTGAGGTGGTCGAGGAGAACGATATCAGGCTTGGTCGCCTCCAACTGCCTGGTGGTGGAAAAGGAGTCATTCCACCAGATCGTACATTTATCGTTCTCCACGACGGACTCAATATCTCCAGGGGCATAGGGCTGCACAGGTGTTTCGTCGATGCCATAATGATGTCAAGAATGAAAGTATAACACTCGTAGGGCCGCGTTGTGCCGAGCTAAATATGCTGATTTAGCGTAATAACTACAGCCGGAGAGAAGATGACTCAAAGTCTCCGGCTGGGCTCGGCACGCCCTACATTTCGTGTCCGCAACCTCCGCCTTGAATATAATGCGGCGGTACACGAGTGTGTTTATTACACCATCCTGGCACGCGAGGACAAAACCCTCGGTCTCGGACTTCAGACCGGCGGAGCGTAGGAAGGCAAACGTTAGCTCCTTCGATAGCCCATGCTTTTCGATGTTTCGATAGAAACCTCCATGCATGGGCTTATCGGTATGCTCCATGAGCAAGGCCTTCTGCTCGGCTTTTTTTATTTCGAGCTTGAGGACGTCTGCCTTCAATGACAAGATGGTCGTGTCATTGTCGCTTCCGTCGGATGACGGGTCGAAGTCGAGACCGGTTTCGTCCGCTGCCCTCTTTGCCGCCTGGAAGAGAAACGCCCCTGCTCCCGCACTCTCGTGATCACTCACGAGATTGAGCAGGGGGTCCCTGCTTTTCAAAACTCGGCAAGCTGTACCCAGGACAACTCTGTTGTGGAGACATTCCAGACTCAATAGTCCTCTACCACCTACATTGCGAGGGAGATACAATCTGGCGACGGAAGATTTCGGATGAAGACCTTTATAGATGGTCAGCATCTTCCTCGTTCCCCTGTCGAGGTTCTGCAACTCGTTGACGTTCCACTTCATGCATCCGAAGGTATACAGCAGTGTAGGAACCGCGAACATGTTCGCGGCAAGAACCTTGTTCTTGCCTGACAGCTCAGAACTCCAGATGTTCCTGAGAGTCTGTCTGTATTTGGCGGTGAGCCTTTCCTTCACTGCTGTAACCTCCTGCATTCGGCGCTGGGGGACGCCGAGATATTCATAGCTGTCATCGTCCTCGAGGTGACGAATGACGCTCCCGTCAACAAGTTGCACGTCTTCCTTGATCTCCGAAAATCTTCCTCTCGCCAAGTGGATGGATGCACACTTGTCCAATCCGAACTCCATTCCTATAGCCTCACTGTATTCCAGTACGGTGTCCAGGGCAGTGCGAAGGTCTTTCGCATTAGAAGCATACAGCTTCAGGTCATCCATATAAAACAAATGGGTGACCTTATGCTTCCTGTCACCTGGAACACCACACATGTATCCTTTACCTCGTCGCAGCCTAAGGGACAGGGGTAGGAGGGAAATACAGAACAGTAGGGGGCTCAAGCTGTCGCCTTGAAAAACGCCACGGTGGTATGTTACCAACTCTGTGGAAACTGACCGCTTGCCTGAGGTCAGAACGAAGCGCGTTTTCCACAGTGGTAACAGGCGTTCGATGCAGGACACAACCTCAGGGTGGACTTTCATCAACTTCAGCATGGCGATCAATAGCTCATGCGAAGTGGTGTCAAAAGCCTTCTTGTAGTCCACCCAGGCCATTGATAGGTTTCGCTTATGCCGGATGGCATCCTGGCATATGCACCTATCAATGAGCAGGTTGTCCTTGCATCCCGCGATTCCTCGCTTTGAGCCCCTCTGCTCGTACACCTCCTCCCAAACCGGCTGGACTTGGTGTAGGATAAGGTCGCTCAAGATCGAGGTGAACGCCTTATATACAGTGTTGAGGCAGGTTATAGGGCGGTAGTTCTTTGGATTGGACAAGTCTCCCTTCTTAGGTATTAAAACCGTGCGTCCCTCAGTCAGCCAAGGTGGAATTGGTTTTCCACCATTTAGAAAGGACGTGAAGATTCTGGCGAGGTGTTGGTGGGTGGAAGTAAATTTCTTCCACCAGAAGTTATTCACGGCATCCATTCCTGGAGCCGAGAAATTCTTCTTGCCAGAGAAGGCCTTCTTCACGTCACTTTCGGTGACTGAAAGAGGTCCATCCACATCTTGTAGGTGGCGGTCACAAACCTCTTTAAAGAGGCCTATGGCCGGAGTGTCTCCGTTGAATGGCTTCGACGTTTCGTATATTTCCTTCCAGAAACGTTCAACCTCTTGGGCGGGTGGCGGAGATTCAACAACAGGCGGAGGTGGTCGAAAGAGACGGGACGGCTTAAGGAGAAAGGTGGCATTTTCTCTCACGCCCCTACTCTTCTTCAGGAGTTTTTTCCGGGCCGTGGTGAGTGCCCGAACTCTATCGACCGCGTGCTGCTTAATGGTAAGCAGCACGCTTTTATTCAGCGTGTGATGGTTGTACCTGAGACTGCGCGCTATGCGCCGAACTTTAGGAGTGAAAGTTCGCCCAGATAAGATGTATTCCATCACACACTGAATTCTCGACGCCTGTTGTCTCGCCTGCGTGATCTTGGCCTCCAACTGTTCAAGCCTCTTTGCTGCTTTGTCCTCCCAAGAGGTGTTCTTTTGGGAGTGAGCCATAATTTTGGCAGCAGCATAGACCACGCAATTTACCGTCCAAAGGTCCGACGTTTCCGTTAGGATTTCGTCGATAAGACCATTCAACTGGGGCAGGTGGTTACCCCTCAGAGAGATCTTCCGGTGGATGTCTCTCGGCCTAGGTTGTCCATCATCATAAGATATTGTGCTTAACAACCGCGTTCGTAGTTCAGCGACGGCCTGACCAGCTTCTTCTCCATTTGACATAGACAGCGGCATGAGTGCCGTTCTAGCCTCAGGTGGTGCAGAGGCTGCCTGTGTCGGGGAGAGTGGTCTGGCCGGTGGTGTGTTCCTCTGAACTGGCGGTTGGTGGAGAGTTTCCTTTTTTCGCAGGTGGTTGGCATAATCGCGCAGATTCTGCTGCGATAGGTGGTCGTGTTCTGGATGCATCTCACACCACAAAGAGTGCATCCTTGCCATATACCCCCTGCGTTCGGGCTCGCTGGCAGCATGGCATGCGAGGAGGTCGCCCCTTAGGGCTTCCGTCCACTGCATCCGGGCTCCCGTTACGGTGGTATTTGTATTGCCACACCCAACTGTACTAGGGCCCCCATCCGAGAGGGGCCGGTTGTGGGTGGCTTTCTCTGTATTCCTATTGGGAACCAGTTTTACTGCGTGTAGGGTGGTTAGCCCCACACGCAGACGTCCACCATTAGCCGGCAAGAGCCGTTGCCAGATACGCCACGTGGAGGCTGGTGGTCCGGATTTCGTACCCTTATTATTATTATTATTATTAATTGTTACAGATGTAACATGACCCTCCGAGTCCCCAGCAAGCATCGGGTTTCATTGCCGTCATTATGGCCGGAGACTCGAGAGGGGTTGGGCAGTAATCGCAGCCACGTCCGACGCCCATCGGATGTGTGGCTACGCTGCGGTAGGGTCATGCGTCATATTATTAATATTATTATTATTTTAATTGTTACAGTTGTAACATGACCCTCCGAGTCCCCGGCAAGCATCAGGTTTCAATGCCGTCATAATGGCCGAAGACTCGAGAGGGGTTGTGCAGTAATCGCAGCCACGTCCGACGCCCATCGGATGAGTGGCTACGCTGCGGTAGGGTCATGCGTCCGCAGTAGACGGAGTGACCCCAGGATGACGGCCTTCTGCATGCGTGCAACTAGTAATTCCGCCTGTGCCACGCAGGACGGAATACACTTGATGTTATTTAGCAGCGAGCCCTTAACTCCACCGAGCACACCTATGATGAGGACCACCAGTTTCACAGAGTGTCCGGGGTACATCTGTCGAAGTTCGAAAAGCAGGTCTTGATATTTCGTCCGTTTTTCCACCTCCCTCGCATCCATGTTAGTTTAGCCGGTTTAGTTTCAGTTATTATTATTATTAAAGGGTACTGTAAGGGGTTTGGTTTTTCTCTCATCGTCACCTCTTTTATTTTTGCTTTTTATCCATCATTTATTCATTCATTCTGTTTTCATGACAGTCCCTTTTTTTCCTTTGATTTGCACTCGCGACGGCGGTTCGGCAGGAAGGACAGGCGTCAGGAGGGTCGATCCGAAGTGGCTGGTTACCGCAACCTCTCGACCCCGAGTCCCGCCGCCAATGAGCCCTCCCCACCTCACCACCGAAGCTGAGGCATGTCGAATCATACACAGTTTTTGTTGTCTTTTTTTAGTCCTTGTTATTCCATTTTTTTTCTGTGTTTCCACTCATTCTGTTATCCATAGGTTTGCGTTGAAGCTTCCTTCTTCGGTCAGCAAAATGTTGTTTTCCGTCCAGTTGTAGAAGAACTCTTCCAGGTTGCCGGCTTCCTTGTGATACGCCTTTTATTTTTCCAGTCTTCTTTTTAACCTCTTGGCCATTTCTTTCGTGTAGTTTGTGTCATCTTTCTTTTTTCTTTGTACGAGTGTGAATTCGTCGTATATGGTGCTTTTGGCGAGCGTCAGTAGGTAATTGGAAAATTGGACGTTTTTTGATTTGTCGAACTTGTTTGTTAACGGAAACCCGGCGTAAAGATCAATTATTGTTATCGATGTTTTTTGGGTCTTTTTTCTGATGATTTTACAGGTTAGTTGCCAGAGTTGTTTCGTTTTCCAGCAACCGAAGATTATGTGCCACGTATCCGCCGTGGTTTCGGGGCACCATGGGCAGTCGTCCGTCTCGCTAAGGTTTGCGTGAGTGAGGAAAGGGCTGTTTGCTATGGCGTCGTGTGCTACTCTCCACGCTGTGTCGGAGTCTCGTCCGATGCACGGCCACGTCCGAAATGATTGCCAGTGAGCTTTTTCTCCCGTGATTGCCCCTTTAATTGGCCATTTGTTGTTGTTCTCGTTGTACAGGATTTGTTTGTAAATGTCTGACTTTTTGAGTGGTAATTTAAGTGCTGTTTTTCTTAACGGATTGTAAATGTGAAGAGAATGTCCGACATTGCTATTTAGTGTTTGGTGAAAGCTGCATTTTTGATTTTCTGCGTTTGTAATATTTTGTGCGTCCCAACTATTTATCATGCTCGTGTAGAAGCTTTTGAGGATTGGTCAGTTTGTTTGCGTCGGTGCGTGTGGTTGCGATCTGTTTATAGCTCTTGAAGCCAGCTGACGCCATGGGGCATTTTGGTCGCCTAAGAGTAGGGATTGAGATCTCTGGAGACGGAAGGCTCGAATTCTAGCGGCGAGATCTACGAGGCCCAGGCCGCCCTCCCTGACTGGTGATGTGACCGTATGTTTGTTGACCCAATGTTTTTTGTGGTTCCAGATGAAGTTGGTTAGTTCGGATTGCAACTGTTTGACTGTGGATGGCTGTGGTGTGTGCGTTTGAAGGATGTGCCAGACTTGTGGTGCTATGTATTTGTTACAGACTCTTGCTTTTCCGAGTAGAGAGAGCGAGCGTGCTCTAGGCGTCCAGGTTCGAATGGCTTTTTGAAATTTGCCACGGATTACTTCTTCGATGTAGGAAGACTCTTCCTCGTCGGAGTTGGAGATGTACGTTCCCAGTACCTTGAGTCCATCGTTGCTCCATTGGATGGGTATGGGTGTGTCCTCTCTGGTGCTCCAGGAGCCTGCCCATAGTCCTTTGCTCTTTTCCAGGTTGAGGTCTGCCCCTGATGCTTTTGAGTATGTGCGGAAGGTGGGAATGATTTCCTCGAGGTCTTGGTCGTGAGAGGTCAGGATCGTTATGTCGTCCGCGTATGCTGATACTGCTAGCTTTTGGTTGATTGATTGAGGTGAGAGGGTGACCCCTGCCAGCTCGGCTTTGATGAATCTTAAGAGCGGGTCTATGGCGATGGAGTAAAGTGGCCCTGATAGTGGACATCCTTGTCTGATTCCTTTTTCGAAAGCTATCGGTCCAGTGAGATCGTTTCCGACTTTGATGTGGCATTTTGCCTGCGAGTATAATGCGCGCAGCATTCTCGTCGTGCCATCGCTGAAACCCATTTTCTTCAATGTTTGGAAGAGGTAGTTGTGGCTGACGAAGTCGAAGGCTCTCCTTTGATCCAGGAGTATGACGGCGAGAGGGTTCGATTCGAGCTTGGCTATTTTGATTACGTCACGAATTACTGATACGTTGTCTATGATGGATCTGTTGGGAGTGCAGTATGATTGTTCCTCTACTATGATTGTGTCCATTATCCGAGTGATTCGTTGGGCTATTGTTTTGGCTATTATTTTGTAGTCGGTGTTCAGTACTGAAATTGGCCTCCAGTTGTTCAGGGATGTGACGTCCCCTCCTTTAGGTAAGAGGGAGATAACAGCGGTCCTGGTCGTTCGTGGTAAGGTTCCTGTGTGAAAGGCGTGTTCTGCTATTAGGAGGAAGGGTCTTCTTAGCACGGGCCAAAATTCCTTATAGAATTCGACTGTTAGACCGTCCATTCCGGGAGTTTTGTTGGGTTTCAGTGTTTTGAGTGCTTCGAAAAATTCGGTTGGTGATATTTCCTGTGCTAGGTTTTCGGCTTGATCCTGATCCATGGGTTTGGTAAATTGGAGTATGCGTGCAGTGCTTTTGTCTACTTCTTCATTATCTTCTGCCTTCTTTTGGTTTTCGGAGAATGTCTGTTTTACGTGCCTTAGGATTTGTATTTTGTCATTTGTAATTCTTCCTTCGATATTCAGTTGATGTATTGTTGCTCTCTTCCTTTTTTGTGCCCACTTGGCTAGCCTTACAGAAGCCGGCGCATCCGCTTCCACCAGCGACGTCCACCCTTCGATGGCTAAGATCCTCTATGCTTCGATCCTGTATCTCTCCTCCAGGTCTTCCTCCCCCTTATTATTCTGTCTTGCCAGTCTGCTATATAAGATGGTAAATGACTTGATCCTCTCCTTGACAGCTTCCCATCGCTGCGATGGGTTCCCTGTCGTGCTTATTTTGCTGTAGTGAGAGACTATGTCTGTCATGTATGTCTTAAAATCGGCTCTGTGAAGTAGGCTGTTGTTAAATTTCCAGTACGGTGGTGGGGTCTTTTTCGTGCCGATGTCTATTTCTGTGCGGAGCGCTTGGTGATCTGAGAACGACGGTATGATTTTAATGGAGCTCATCTGTGAGATGTTATCTTTGTTTACGTATATTCTATCTAGTCGTGATGTGGCTATTGCAGAGTGGAAGGTATGTCCGGGCTGATTTCGGTGCTTGAATGACCACACGTCTTCGAGATTGTGTTTGCAGATGAGATTTTTGAAGGATCTTTTGAGTTTTGAGCTTCTGGAGGTTGTGGATGAGCTGTCTCTGTCTGTTAGCGTGACGTTGAAATCTCCCGCTAGGATGATGGTGATGTTCCTCGGGTCCAGAGGTGTGGGCAGGTTTTCCAGGGCGTTGTCTATTGTTGTGATGACTTGGTTGTGTTTCTCTTTATCCTGGGGTCCATAGTAGCAGAAGATGTGGATGGATTGTGAGGGTGCGGCTATTTTTTGAAGGGTTAATAATTGAATGTGTCCTGGGTAAATTACTGTCGATGAGATGGTGAAGCAAGTGGTCAGGTGTGTGTTGAGGGCTATTGCGGTACCGGTGAATAAAGATTCTGGGCCGTTAAAGTAGAGCTGGTGGTCAGGCAAGAGTCCTTCGACTGGTGGGCTATCGGTGTTGGCTTCCTGGATGAGTAAGATGTCTGGTTGGTGCGTATGGATGAAGCTCACCATTGTAGCCCACTTCGCCTTGCTTTTTACGGATCGTGCGTTAATCGTGATTAGGCTTAATGTATCCATCCCGCGGAGAGAGGAAGAGAGCGACTTTAAAAGAAGAAAGAAAAGAAGAGAAAGAAAAGGATGATTTTTGTATAGTCTTAACCGGATTATTGCGTTAGCTGTCTTCGGAATTCGGCACGCAGTCTCGTTTCGATGAGCTCACTGCGTTCTTCAGGCTGTTTTTTAATCTGGAGATTCTGGTCGCGAGTGCTCTACTAGGTCGTGCATTTTCTGTAAGTTGTAGGAGGCAAATCAGCTCGTTGGTTTCTTCCGTGAAATTGCGACTGAGAGATATTGGATCTTTGTGTCCTTTTACTCTCTTTAAAAATTCTATGTATTTCTCGTACGTGATTGACAGCCCTTCTTGCCTCTGCGTGAATATACTTTTGATTAAAACAGAGTCTTCCGGGTCGATGGGGTTACTATTTTGCGTTTCTTTTTCTAACTTGGCGACAACTTTGGAGTGTTTGCCGCCATCTTTATGATTTTTCTTCCTTTTCGTCGCAACTGTCGTGTCACGCGCGGAGCCCTCCGTGTCCGAGGAGGAGTGAGATGTGATTATGGAATCTCGGCTGTGAAGTGCTGGCGATGGCAGGAACATCGGCTTTTCTTGCGTGAGCGGCGAGCCGGAGGAAAGGCTTTGAGTTATCGGGGACGAGAGGGTGGGAGGGGTGGGAGAGAGTATGGGGGACTGTGATGGTGTAGGTGAAAACGATGGGGGGAGGGTCTGGGTCAGGCGGCTTTTTTCGGGGGAGGGTGGGAGGTGAGAGTTGCCAGCCGTCGGCGAGAGTGAAATCATCGCCGCGTCGGCCTCGGGTGAGAGTGGTGGAGAGGGTGGATTCTCATCGCGTGGTGCGTGAGTGCCGGTTGACGATGCGCCTGCGGTGGCGACTACCTCTTCCTCATGGACGGCCTGGTCAGCGATGGGAGGAGGGGGACGAGCTGGGGCATGCGGCAGTGATTCCACGGTGGAATGGGAGGCTGCGCCCTGTTTTGTTTCTTCGTCCGTGATTTTTGGCTGCTCTTTTGTTATTTTTACCGTCTCCGTCGTTTCGCTGGCCTTTCTTTCTTGTTCTTTCGGGATCTGTGGTGAGGTGTCGTCTGTTTGGTCACATTCCGCGGCGACGTGCCCGGGTTTCCTGCATTTATAGCATACGGTATCATCAAAATTGAGATAAATACGGTGGAGTTTTCCGTCTATGGTGACGAGGTAGGAGTCCGGCAGAGTGATGCCCGGTTGCCTGAGTACATATATTTGCCTCCTGAAGCTTTCTACGTGTCAGTAACCGTCCCTTTGGGCGCTGATGTGAAGGTAAATCATTTGGCTTACGGGTTTTGCGCCGTGAGCAATTAGGGAGAGAAGGTCTTCGTCCTTGACTTCTGGAGGAACGTTGCTAAAAACGAGTCTCTCTGCGGGTGTCACCATCCGTCTAGCTTGCAGGAAAGATTCTCCTAAGGTCACACCTCCGTGTTCACTCATGAATTGATCTATTAGCTGTTCTGATTTTAAATAAATGCACACTCTTTTGTTTGAGAGTTTTGTCGCGTGTGTGATGGTGCTTCCCCCTCCCATTAAATCCCCAACGGCGTATGCATACTCTGCGATGGGTGTGTTTCCTATGGCGGGGAGAATGATGGCTAGTTTCTGGTTCGGTCTGTTGGGGTCAGTGATAAAGGCGTGAGTGGGGTGAGGTATGGCGGGGTTCGGGTGGAGTGTGGGTCTTGCGAAATTAAAGGTTGCTCGGCTTGTTTGTCCGGTCTGCTGGCTGGGGGAAGGAGAGGCGGCTATTGATGCGTACGGGACGGTCTTATCGAATGGCGTACTTTTTGGTGTTGTTGACTGAGTGGTGGATGTGCTAGTTGCTGGATTATTGATCGTAGAAAGCGGAGCGTTTATTACCTAAAGTTTTCCGGAGTTTCTTCTCAAGATTGTGGCTGTGGCACTGATATCCGGTGATTTTGTGGATGTTGGTTGGATTAAGTCTGCGTGGTGGTCTTCTTGTCGATTGGAGGTGGTCGGTTGGTTTGTGGCTTCAAACTGGCTGGTTGGTGCGTCTTTCGTGGTGCTGGTGGCTGGCTGTGGGTAGGTGGATGGCACAGTTGGTTGATTTGAGGTGAAACCCCCCCCTGGAGGCTCCTCCATGTCCCCGCCGGTTCCGAAAACCGGCAAGGAGAGAGCAGGCGACGTCCGCAGCAACGACAGCCGCTGCGATGCGACACCCTCTCTCGAAAAAAATTCACGTAAGTAACGTACGTAGATAATACGTGAAAAGTATGTCACAGGATACTTGTTCCTTAGAAATAGAATAAACTTCGTCGAAGTGGAATCAGCTGCGAGAGCTAAACACATTACAGAAAGAGTGACTTTCAGAAGCACCGTCGAAACACGTCCGTCCGCTACCAGGTCTGGTGTGTGTGTGTGTGTGTGTGTACACGTGCGCGCGTGCGTGCGTGCGTGTGTGCGTGTGTGTGTGTGTGCGTGTGCGTGTGTGTGTGTGTGTATTTTATTATTATTATTATTATTTTAATTGTTACAGTTGTAACATGACCCTCCGAGTCCCCGGCAAGCATCAGGTTTCATTGCCGTCATAATGGCCGAAGACTCGAGAGGGGTTGGGCAGTAATCGCAGCCACGTCCGACGCCCATCGGATGTGTGGCTACGCTGCGGTAGGGTCATGCGTCCGCAGTAGACGGAGTGACCCCAGGATGACGGCCTTCTGCATGCGTGCAACTAGTAATTCCGCCTGTGCCACGCAGGACGGAATACACTTGATGTTATTTAGCAGCGAGCCCTTAACTCCACCGAGCACACCTATGATGAGGACCACCAGTTTCACAGAGTGTCCGGGGTACATCTGTCGAAGTTCGAAAAGCAGGTCTTGATATTTCGTCCGTTTTTCCACCTCCTTCGCATCCATGTTAGTTTCAGCCGGAGCCGAAAACTCGATCACGAACATGGAGCGTGTGAGGTGGTCGAGGAGAACGATATCAGGCTTGGTCGCCTCCAACTGCCTCGTGGTGGAAAAGGAGTAATTCCACCAGATCGTGCATTTATCGTTCTCCACGACGGACTCAATATCTCCAGGGGCATAGGGCCGCACAGGTGTTTCGTCGATGCCATAATGGTGTCGAAGATGAAAGTATAACACCCGTAGGGCCGCGTTGTGCCGAGCTAAATATGCTGACTTAGCGTAATAACTACAGCCGGAGAGAAGGTGACTCAAAGTCTCCGGCTTGGCTCGGCACGCCCTACCTCTCGTGTCCGCAACCTCCGCTTTGAATATAATGCGGAGGTACACGAGTGTGTTTATGACACCATCCTGGCACGCGAGGACAAAACCCTCGGTCTCGGACTTCAGACCGGCGGAGCGTAGGAAGGCAAACGTTAGCTCCTTCGATAGCCCATGCTTTTCGATGTTTCGATAGAAACCTCCATGGCTTACCGGAAACCGGGTTACCGGTATGCACCTTGAGCAAGGCCTTCTGCTCGGCTTTTTTTATTTCGAGCTTGAGGACGTCTGCCTTCAATGACAAGATGGTCGTGTCATTGTCGCTTCCGTCGGATGACGGGTCGAAGTCGAGACCGGTTTCGTCCGCTGCCCTCTTTGCCGCCTGGAAGAGAAACGCCTCTGCTCCCGCACTCTCGTGATCACTCACGAGATTGAGCAGGGGGTCCCTGCTTTTCAAAACTCGGCAAGCTGTACCCAGGACAACTCTGTTGTGGAGACATTCCAGACTCAATAGTCCTCTACCACCTACATTGCGAGGGAGATACAATCTGGCGACGGAAGATTTCGGATGAAGACTTCTATAGATGGTCATCATATTCCTCGTTCCCCTATCGAGGTTCTGCAACTCGTTGACGTTCCACTTCATGCATCCGAAGGTATACAGCAGTGTAGGAACCGCGAACATGTTCGTGGCAAGAACCTTTTTCTTGCCTGACCGCTCAGAACTCCAGATGTTCCTGAGAGTCTGTCTGTATTTGGCGGTGAGCCTTTTTATTATTATTATTTTCGACTTGTCACACTTTCTCAGCTAGTATTACACCAACTGGAAAATTTTCACCTATCCTAAAGGTGGATTAGTATTAGGCTCGGAAGTTCAGGAAGAGAATTCACCCTATCCTACTGTGTCCGAATTTTCTTGGCTTAGGAATCTCCTCACGATTTGGCAAGTTTGGAGTAACACAGCTTTTTGCCCGAGGTTAGTTATTATTTTTCAAAATTCCCAGCTTCTCAGTTTGTTTTTTAAACATATGGGACATCACTCCCTCCGCAGAGATTACTATCGGGTGAATAGTGACATCATTTAATTTCCAGATATTTTTTATTTCGTCGGCTAAATTTCTGTATTTTGAGATTTTCTCTCTCTCGGTTGACCTTACGTTGTGACTTAGTGGTACTGCTTTATCGATTATATTAGCCTTTTTTCTAATTTATTGATTAATAGGATATCCGGTCTATTGTAATCTATGGTTTTGTTGGTGAGAATTGGTCTGTCCCAGTACAAAACATGGGTTTTTGTTTCAATTACAGCAGGTGGCTGATACTTGTAATATGGTGGAATATTTTTCTTTAATAGCCCGTAAGTTAGTCCCAGGTGTTGCTGGATTATTTTTGCCAGTTGGTTATGTCTATTCAGGTAGACATTCCCTGCAAGAGCTGAGCATCCTGCCATTATGTGCTCAATTGACTCACCAATGCATCCACATTTTCTACATTTATCGGGTATTTCTAGTTTAAGTCTATGTTTTTCATAGTTATGGGTGCGTATAACTCTGTCTTGAATAGCCATAATAAAACCTTCGGTCTCGGAGTAAAGATAGCCATCCTGGAGCCATTTTAAAGATGAAGTTTTGTCTACCCAATCCTCCTGGATAACTGTTGGAAATTTTCCGTGCAGTGCTTTGGATCTCCATTCTTGTTTCTGTTGGGCAATGTCTGGCAAGTCCTTCTGATAATCCTCATCTCTCAGGTTCAGACGTGTGTACCCCATGTCAGCTTCAACGATCTGTTTCATTATAACATCATTTGATGTTTTTAAAGTCAATTTAATAGACTCTTCCTGAGATCTGCACAGTCGCAATATATTTATTAGGCCTCGGCCTCCTTCCTTTCTCGGAATATACAGCCTAATGACAGAGGCCTTACTGTGTAAACATCGGAACTTGTTTAGTAGTCGCCTAGTTAGTCTGTCCAGTTCATTTAGATCCGTGTCTGACCATTTTAAAATTCCGAAAGAGTAGGTCAGGGCCGGCACTGCCCAGGTATTTATGGCTGTTATTAGATTCCTCCCGGATAGTTTTGTATTCAGGATCTTCGTCACTCGTCTTTTATATGCGTCTGTTAGAGTTTTCTTTAATGAAGTGTGGTCCAACCGATGGTTTTGATGAAAGCCTAGGTACTTGTATGTACCGTCCACAGGAAGTGTCTCTATGTCCTCTATACGTTCCTCGGATATTTGGGGTTCTCCCTTACGTAAGTGCATTACAGCACATTTATCCAGCCCAAATTTCATACCAATGTCCTCACTAAACATTTAAGTGGTTTTGGTGAGTTCTTGGAGTTTTTCCTTGGACTCTGCATAGAGTTTCAGATCGTCCATGAACATTAAATGATTGATTCTTGTATCATTTCTACGATTTAATTTATACCCAATTTTAAATTTTTTAAGCAGCGTTGACAGTGGGTTTATTGCTAAACAAAACCATAGTGGTGATAGTGAATCGCCCTGAAATATTCCTCTACGGATATTAATTGAAGAAACCTTCTGGTTTTTGAGGTGAAGATTTGTTCTCCAGGTTTTCATCATTTCAGTTAAAAGTTCCCGTATTTTAGGGTCTATTTTATATATTTCCAGAGTTTTTAGCAGCCAGTCATGAGGAGTTGAGTCGAAAGCTTTTGCAAAGTCAATATATCCAACATAAAGGTTCCTACGGTGTCGTTGAACTTGTTTCAAGATGACAGCATCTATTGTTAGTTGATGCTTACAGCCAAGGGAACCTTTTATGCATCCTTTCTGTTCTTCTTCTATCAAATTGTTTGTTATTATTATTTTCGACTTGTCACACTTTCTCAGCTAGTATTACACCAACTGGAAAATTTTCACCTATCCTAAAGGTGGATTAGGATTAGGCTCGGAAGTTCAGGAAGAGATTTCACCCTATCCTACTGTGTCCGAATTTTCTTGGCTTAGGAATCTCCTCACGATTTGGCAAGTTTGGAGTAACACAGCTTTTTGCCCGAGGTAAGTTATTATTTTTTAAATTCCCAGCTTCTCAGTTTGTTTTTTAAACATATGGGACATCACTCCCTCCGCAGAGATTACTATCGGGTGAATAGTGACATCATTTAATTTCCAGATATTTTTTATTTCGTCGGCTAAATTTCTGTATTTTGAGATTTTCTCTCTCTCGGTTGACCTTACGTTGTGACTTAGTGGTACTGCTATATCGATTATATTAGCCTTTTTTTCTAATTTATTGATCAATAGGATATCCGGTCTATTGTAATCTATGGTTTTGTCGGTGAGAATTGGTCTGTCCCAGTACAAAACATGGGTTTTTGTTTCAATTACAGCAGGTGGCTGATACCTGTAATATGGTGGAATATTTTTCTTTAAGAGCCCGTAAGTTAGTCCCAGGTGTTGGTGGATTCTTTTTGCCAGGTGGTTATGTCTATTCAGGTAGACATTCCCTGCAAGAGCTGAGCATCCTGCCATTATGTGCTCAATTGACTCACCAATGCATCCACATTTTCTACATCTATCGGGTATTTCTAGTTTAAGTATATGTTTTTCATAGTTATGGGTGCGTATAACTCTGTCTTGAATAGCCATAATAAAACCTTCGGTCTCGGGGTAAAGATAGCCATCCTGGAGCCATTTTAAAGATGAAGTTTTGTCTACCCAATCCTTCTGGATAACTGTTGGAAATTTTCCGTGCAGTGCTTTGGATCTCCATTCTTGTTTCTGTTATTTTAATTGTTACAGTTGTAACATGACCCTCCGAGTCCCCGGCAAGCATCAGGTTTCATTGCCGTCATAATGGCCGAAGACTCGAGAGGGGTTGGGCAGTAATCGCAGCCACGTCCGACGCCCATCGGATGTGTGGCTACGCTGCGGTAGGGTCATGCGTCCGCAGTAGACGGAGTGACCCCAGGATGACGGCCTTCTGCATGCGTGCAACTAGTAATTCCGCCTGTGCCACGCAGGACGGAATACACTTGATGTTATTTAGCAGCGAGCCCTTAACTCCACCGAGCACACCTATGATGAGGACCACCAGTTTCACAGAGTGTCCGGGGTACATCTGTCCAAGTTCGAAAAGCAGGTCTTGATATTTCGTCCGTTTTTCCACCTCCTTCGCATCCATGTTAGTTTCAGCCGGAGCCGAAAACTCGATCACGAACATGGAGCGTGTGAGGTGGTCGAGGAGAACGATATCAGGCTTGGTCGCCTCCAACTGCCTCGTGGTGGAAAAGGAGTAATTCCACCAGATCGTGCATTTATCGTTCTCCACGACGGACTCAATATCTCCAGGGGCATAGGGCCGCACAGGTGTTTCGTCGATGCCATAATGGTGTCGAAGATGAAAGTATAACACCCGTAGGGCCGCGTTGTGCCGAGCTAAATATGCTGACTTAGCGTAATAACTACAGCCGGAGAGAAGGTGACTCAAAGTCTCCGGCTGGGCTTGGCACGCCCTACCTCTCGTGTCCGCAACCTCCGCTTTGAATATAATGCGGAGGTACACGAGTGTGTTTATGACACCATCCTGGCACGCGAGGACAAAACCCTCGGTCTCGGACTTCAGACCGGCGGAGCGTAGGAAGGCAAACGTTAGCTCCTTCGATAGCCCATGCTTTTCGATGTTTCGATAGAAAACTCCATGCATGGGCTTATCGGTATGCACCTTGAGCAAGGCCTTCTGCTCGGCTTTTTTATTTCGAGCTTGAGGACGTCTGCCTTCAATGACAAGATGGTCGTGTCATTGTCGCTTCCGTCGGATGACGGGTCGAAGTCGAGACCGGTTTCGTCCGCTGCCCTCTTTGCCGCCTGGAAGAGAAACGCCTCTGCTCCCGCACTCTCGTGATCACTCACGAGATTGAGCAGGGGGTCCCTGCTTTTCAAAACTCGGCAAGCTGTACCCAGGACAACTCTGTTGTGGAGACATTCCAGACTCAATAGTCCTCTACCACCTACATTGCGAGGGAGATACAATCTGGCGACGGAAGATTTTGGATGAAGACTTCTATAGATGGTCATCATATTCCTCGTTCCCCTATCGAGGTTCTGCAACTCGTTGACGTTCCACTTCATGCATCCGAAGGTATACAGCAGTGTAGGAACCGCGAACATGTTCGCGGCAAGAACCTTGTTCTTGCCTGACAGCTCAGAACTCCAGATGTTCCTGAGAGTCTGTCTGTATTTGGCGGTGAGCCTTTCCTTCACTGCTGTAACCTCCTGCATTTGGCGCTGGGGGACGCCGAGATATTCATAGCTGTCATCGTCCTCGAGGTGACGAATGACGCTCCCGTCAACAAGTTGCACGTCTTCCTTGATCTCCGAAAATCTTCCTCTCGCCAAGTGGATGGATGCACACTTGTCCAATCCGAACTCCATTCCTATAGCCTCACTGTATTCCAGTACGGTGTCCAGGGCAGTGCGAAGGTCTTTCGCATTAGAAGCGTACAGCTTCAGGTCATCCATATAAAACAAATGGGTGACCTTATGCTTCCTGTCACCTGGAACACCACACATGTATCCTTTACCTCGTCGCTGCCTAAGGGACAGGGGTAGGAGGGAAATACAGAACAGTAGGGGGCTAAAGCTGTTGCCTTGAAAAACGCCACGGTGGTATGTTACCAACTCTGTGGAAACTGACCGCTTGCCTGAGGTCAGAACGAAGCGCGTTTTCCACAGTGGTAACAGGCGTTCGATGCAGGACACAACCTCAGGGTGGACTTTCATCAACTTCAGCATGGCGATCAATAGCTCATGCGAAGTGGTGTCAAAAGCCTTCTTGTAGTCCACCCAGGCCATTGATAGGTTTCGCTTATGCCGGATGGCATCCTGGCATATGCACCTATCAATAAGCAGGTTGTCCTTGCATCCTGCGATTCTTCGCTTTGAGCCCCTCTGCTCGTACACCTCCTCCCAAACCGGCTGGACTTGGTGTAGGATAAGGTCGCTCAAGATCGAGGTGAACGCCTTATATACAGTGTTGAGGCAGGTTATAGGGCGGTAGTTCTTTGGATTGGACAAGTCTCCCTTCTTAGGTATTTAAACCGTGCGTCCCTCAGTCAGCCAAGGTGGAATTGGTTTTCCACCATTTAGAAAGGACGTGAAGATTCTGGCGAGGTGTTGGTGGGTGGAAGTAAATTTCTTCCACCAGAAGTTATTCACGGCATCCATTCCTGGAGCCGAGAAATTCTTCTTGCCAGAGAAGGCCTTCTTCACGTCACTTTCGGTGACTGAAAGAGGTCCATCCACATCTTGTAGGTGGCGGTCACAAACCTCTTTAAAGAGGCCTATGGCCGGAGTGTCTCCGTTGAATGGCTTCGACGTTTCGTATATTTCCTTCCAGAAACGTTCAACCTCTTGGACGGGTGGCGGAGATTCAACAACAGGCGGAGGTTTTCGAAAGAGACGGGACGGCTGAAGGAGAAAGGTGGCATTTTCTCTCACGCCCCTACTCCTCTTCAGGAGTTTTTTCCGGGCCGTGGTGAGTGCCCGTACTCTATCGACCGCGTGCTGCTTAATGGTAAGCAGCACGCTTTTATTCAGCGTGTGATGGTTGTACCTGAGACTGCGCGCTATGCGCCGAACTTTAGGAGTGAAAGCTCGCCCAGATGCGATGTATTCCATCACACACTGAATTCTCGACGCCTGTTGTCTCGCCTGCGTGATCTTGGCCTCCAACTGTTCAAGCCTCTTTGCTGCTTTGCCCTCCCAAGAGGTGTTCTTTTGGGAGTGAGCCATAATTTTGGCAGCAGCATAGACCACGCAATTGACCGTCCATAGGTCCGACGTCTCTGTCAGGATTTCGTCGATGAGGCCATTCAAACGGGAAAGGTGATTACCCCGCAGAGAGATTTTTTGGTGGATATCTCTCGGCCTAGGTTGTCCATCATCATAAGATATTGTGCTTAACAACCGCGTTCGTAGTTCAGCGACGGCCTGACCAGCTTCATCTCCATTTGGCATAGACTGCGGCATGAGTGCCGTTCTAGCCTCAGGTGGTGCAGAGGCTGCCTGTGTCGGGGAGAGTGGTCTGGCCGGTGGTATGTTCCTCTGAACTGGCGGTTGGTGGAGAGTTTCCTTTTTTCGCAGGTGGTTGGCATAATCGCGCAGATTCTGCTGCGATAGGTGGTCGTGTTCTGGATGCATCTCACACCACAAAGAGTGCATCCTTGCCATATACCCCCTGCGTTCGGGCTCGCTGGCAGCATGGCATGCGAGGAGTTCGCCCCTTAGGGCTTCCGTCCACTGCATCCGGGCTCCCGTTACGGTGGTATTTGTATTGCCACACCCAACTGTACTAGGGCCCCCATCCGAGAGGGGCCGGTTGTGGGTGGCTTTCTCTGTATTCCTATTGGGAACCAGTTTTACTGCGTGTAGGGTGGTTAGCCCCACACGCAGACGTCCACCATTAGCCGGCAGGAGCCGTTGCCAGGTACGCCACGTGGAGGCTGGTGGTCCGGATTTCGTACCTGTTATTATTCTGTTATTATTATTATTATTATTAGGTGCGGTAAGCAGATGGTAATTCTCTCGTCTTTACCTTATTTATTTAAAAATCGTGATCATCATTTTGTTTTTGTTCATCATTTCTGCCCCGGGTTGTGGAGCAGCGTGCGTTAGGAGGGGCCGCCAAAGGGGCTGGTTACCGCAATCTTGGCCCCCTAGTCCCACCGCACATGTACTGCCCCACTCCCCGGTCAGGCTTTCAACTGTCTCACCTTCACCAATTGTCACCCTTTATGATTACTTCGCCATCATTTAGCTCACACAATATGCCCTGGGTAGCCCAATAACGAGCAAAGATTTTTTCCTGGTCCATCGCCTTGTGGTATGCCAACTCACGTACAATTCTTTTTCCCAGACAGCTCTGGAAATACTCAAAATATTTCGCCCTCTCTCTTTCACCTTTGCATTTTGAGGTGAAGCATTTATATATAGAACTTTTTGCCAACGTTACAATATAGTTTGCCATAGCGATGTTGTTTTTGCTTATGTTGTTGGGCGCGAAACCGGTGCACAAGTCTAAAACTAATACATTTGGTTTAGCCAGTAGCATTTTAATTGGCGTATTTAGTTTCTTCCAAAGATTTTTTGCTTCAGGACACTCGAAAGCTATGTGGCTCGCTGTTCCTTTAACGCTGGGGCACCAAGGGCAATTTTCATCATTCAACACTCCGCATTGTTTTAGGAAGATTGAGTCACCCCATCTATCGTGGGCCAGTCTCCAGGCAATTTCAGCATCTTTGCCAAAGCTCGGTTTTGCTGAAAAAGTCCACCACTTTATGTCATCGGAAGCGTTATTATTTGTCGTTGGCAGTAATGTCTTCGTTTTGTACCACATCTCAGCATACATAGTTCTTTTTTTATTGGGAATGCAGCATTCCCTACCGGAGAAGTTACTTTTGTAATATATACATGTATTTGTCTTTTCTCTTGTAGGGGGAGGTGGCCAACCTGTCGGATATGGTCTCCCATCCGAGGCATCTTTCACTTGTAGTTGACCCCATGCTTCGCTAACACTATAATAAAAATTGGGCCTTTTGCAAGACCTCTCCATAGCTTCGGTGGCCATCATGAACCATGGTTCGTCACCTTTTGCCATCAAATATCGTTGAGCTTGTAGTGCTCTAAAGCCTTTAACTTTCACCTCCACGTCTACTAAACCCAATCCACCTGTTCTAATTGGCGCGCTAACTTTACTGCCATCGACCCAGTGCCGGCTCTTTCCCCACACGTAGTTCAGGAGCTGAGATTGTATTTGTTTTAAAGCCTGCTTTCGAATGTTTACAATTTGTAGATGATGCCATATCCGTGGTGCGATAAACTGGTTAGCCACCTTTGCCCTCCCAAAAACGGAAAGCTCGCCGCCAACAGTTTCCCAACGTTTAGTGGCGTCACGTATTGCTTCCTTGGTGAACTCTTCTGTTTTCATCATCGTAGTGCGGCGTTCGTTTGCTATATATACCCCCAAGAACCTTCCTCCTATACTATCCCACTGGAATCCTAGTGGGGTGTCTAGCCTTGTCCTCCATCCACCACACCACAAACCCGTAGATTTTTCTTCATTGAGGGACGCCCCTGATGACGTTGCGTATGTGTTGAAACAGTCCCGGACTGATGAAAACTCCTCATCTCTAGTAATGAAAACGTGTAAGTCGTCAGCATAAGCTGAGGCGGCTAGGTGGTAATTGTCCTTTAGCGGTATTCCGTGGATTTTCTGCTTTAATGAAGTAAGAAAAGGTTCAATGGCAATGACATATAAGGGACCTGACATGGGACATCCCTGTCTAATCCCTTTCTCAAGGGAAATTGGTGCTGTTAAACAATTTCCGACCTTCACCATGCACTAAACTCCCGAATACAGTGTTTTTACGTATCTCAAAAAAATCGCGCCAAATCCCATTCCTTCCATTGTTTGGAAGAGGAAACCATGCTCCACCCTGTCAAACGCTCCACGTTGATCCATTGACAGCACCGCCATATTTCTGCCATCGCGATTAGCCCATGTAATGGCATCTCTTAAAAGGGAAAGATTGTGCATAATACTTCTACCGGGGACGCTGCAGCCTTGTTCCTTCGATACTACACTCTCTAGCGCTGGGGACATTCGCATAGCGATGGCCTTGGCTATGATTTTATAATCGGCTGTGGTAATGGAGACAGGCCGCCAATTATCAACACTTGTCCTGTCTCCCTTTTTGTGCAAAAGGGTAAGGACCGCCCTGGATGTTGAACGCGGTAGTCTACCTCTTTCAAAGCTGGCGATCGCCATGTTTATAAATGGCCTCCTTAACTGCTTCCAGAACTTTTTGTAAAACTTGACAGGTAATCCATCGATCCCTGGGGCCTTATTATTGTGTAGTGCATTTAACGCTATGTCAAAATCTTCTCCTGTTAAGGGCTCTTCCAACACACTCGCTTCTTCCACAGATAACTTCCTTTCAATGTTAAGACCACAAATTTGGTCTTCCGTCTGTTGGGTGTTGGATTTATATTTATCTGTAAAGTATCTGTGTATATACGCACAGAGTTTCTTGTTGTCCGACACGATACCATTTGGCGTTCTAATGGCATTTAAGGGTGCTGAGGTCATTATCCTAGCTAGCCTGGACAATCGGGTACCAGCAGGGTCGTCGTTTGCCATTGCGTCTTCCCATCCCATTCTCGCTGCTGCCTTTTCTGCCTCTCTCGAATACCACTCTTTAATTTTCGTTTTTGTTACTTCCACTCGTTCACCTCTCTTGGATTGCTCCATTTTCTCCACCTGCCGTTCGAGGTCTTCCAGGTCCACAATCCTCTTCATATTTAAGTATGACATACTGGAGGCTCTAATTTCATCCTTCAGAACTTCCCACCTTTCAATTGCGTCTCCTGCAGTGGTGCTTTCTTGAAATACCTCAAGGACCGCCTCAATCATTTTAATGTAGTGCGTATTCGATAACCATTCAGTTGGAAGTCGCCAAAAAGGATTACTTTTCCTTTCACTTCCGTTGATTTTTATGGTACACTGAAAGGCCATATGATCTGAAAAGGATGGTAACATCATAGCACTATTGATTGCCGCTACCTGTTCTCTAGATATATATACACGGTCTAGTCGAGAGGATGATGGCGGAGTTTTGTAGGTGGTATAAGTGTACCTCCTCTCCCTGCCATGCGTCTCTCTCCACACGTCCACTAACATGGCTTTTTCTACTAAAAACCGTAACCTCCTTGCAGTCATTGGCTTTCTTTCCGTATTGGGAGTTCTGTCCAATTCAGGATCTAATGTGCAGTTAAAATCACCTCCAAGTATGGTAATTGGTGTATTTCTTGTTCCGGCTGCCATTGTTTCGTAATATTCAATTAATTTATTACGAATTGCATCTAACAGATCAACAGCCTCTCGCTGACAGTTGGGGACATAAACATTAATAAGTATAAGACTAGAATCTAAGTTATTCATGGTCATGGTGAGTGCCTGAGCATACCCTTCGACTAGAACATCATTCCTATGCACTCTGGCTTGCAGGCTTTTTTTCACCAAAATCGCCGTTCCAGAGCATGGTTGTGTTGCGTAATTCGAGTATATATTGTAACTACGGAGAACACGTTTTGGGGAAGAGTCCTGTATATTCGTTTCTTGCAGGAACAAGATATCTTGTTTCCATTTATTTGTAAATAATTCAAACGCTGCCCATTTTCTATCCCCGCAAATAGACTTAGTGTTTAGCGTGCACAGATGAAAACTCATTGTTATTAAAGTTGGAATTTCAGGTGATGAGTTTATTTATGATGTATCAATCAGAGAATCGTTCCTCTTCCGTTCCCAACGCTTTTATAAGTCGACTTATACGCACTTCCAAGGCCCTTTCCTTTACCACTCCCTCCGCATATATATGGCGTAAGGTGCCTACTAGCGGTTTTAAGTCTTGGAACATCTCGTTTGCGTGTTGCCGAGGGTCGGGGCTCCCCTTCACGTTCGTCAAGTATCGGTGTAATAAATGGTATTGCACTCCCGGCGTCCAACCTCCTTCCTTATAATATTTTTCGATTTGTAGATATCCACGCTCGTTTGGATCAGTTTTTCCTTTCTTCTTTTTTCCTATTGACTGACTTGGGGAACTTGGTGGGGAAATGCCGCCTTCTCTGCTTTGTTTTATTTTCATTTTTCCGCTTGTTTCACTTTCCCTCCCAACCTCCATATCATGTCTTACGTCTTCAGCGTCTGATGCGTTTTCGTCCCTTAAAGAGGTTTCGATTGCATTAACTAGTTTTATGGCGGGAGGTAAAGACTCGGGAGACGGTGATAATGAGGTATCTAACAGAGGAATGGAGAGGTCGTCAAGGGGACTTGTGCCCGCAGCAGTTTCTTCCACTCGCGGATTGTGTTGCGAGTGGTACTTCCGTATCTTCTAAAGGTGAGTCATGCGTGGACTCAGTGAGTGCGTCCTTGTCAGGGCTTTGCAGGGGATAGGAGAGAGTGGGAGAGAGTGGAGGAGGAGGAGGTGTAGTTGTGGAGGAAGGGCTAGTAGAAGGGGGGTGAGTATGTACTATGCTCGTCATTGTCGCCTCTTTTGTTATTGGCGTCGAATTTCCTCTGGCATCGTAAGCTGTTCTCCCTCTTGCAACCCGCTATGTTCCGCGGCGTTTCCTCTGGAGTTTTCTTGGCCTTCCTGAGTGTGGTGCGCAGCCATGTTTCTTGTTGGGCAGGCGTTTACATAATGAGTGTCGCTTCCGCAATTAAGGCAATTCGAATCAAAGTTAAAATATATCCTTTGATGCCCAGTATCAAAATCTAATAAAATAGACTCCGGGATTCTTGCTCCCTCCCTCCGCATTATGAAACATTGTCTCCTCCAGCTTTGTATATGTCTTAATGCGGGATTGTTAGTCCCCATTGTTAGTATTTTTAGAGGGCTTACAACTCTTCCGATTTGACTCAGAATTTCTAAAAGTTCTTGTTCCGGGAATTCAGGCGGGATATTCGATACCACTAGTCTTTCGACCTTTGACGTCATCCTGCTGGCAGGAACAAAACAACCGTCCACCGTGATCCCACCATGATCCGTAAGAAAGCGATCGAGAGTGGGGACGTCTTTTAAATATATGCATATTCTTCCGTTGGAGAGTCGCGTGGCATGTGTGATGTCATCTGGTGACACGACTTCCGCTAGACTCTCCACGTATGTTGCTAGGGGGGTGGAGGGGTTCGCTTGCATTATGAAACCCATACGTCTGGTGGGTCCTGTAGTTAATGGTTGAATCTTCCTTGTTCTAATGGTGATGACTCCGTTATCTTTGGGGGGATCGCCAGATTGAGTGTAATGTCTATTAGGCGTATTACGCACTTTGGCGGAATAACTCACATAATTTGAGGCACGCGGTCTACGCGAAAAAGAAGAGGAAGAAGAAGCGACTTCTGTGAGCCCACGCGAGGGCAGGAGGAGGGAGGGAGCCCCCGCTGGGGTGTGGTTGACTGAAGTAGGGCTCTTCGGTCGCTCCATTCGCTGTGCGTGGTTACTCAATTCAGGAAAGGGGGAGGGTGCAGGAAAAATACCGTCTTTAATCCCTGACGAAGGTGAACAGTGAGTAGCGGGGGAGGGGGGGGGAGAAATCCCTAAGACTAGTCCGGTCTCTCACCTTGACCTCCGTCCTTGCTTCGTCACTAGGAACAACACGCGTCGATGCGTCTGGGAAACGGCTTGCTAACGGAAAATTAAAACTGTTAGAAATATTACTGACTGCGGGAATCGAACTCGTAATTGCAGTATTAATTGACGTGGTCATAATAAATTTTCCTCCTTCTCTCCTAAGTGATGTGACGGGTGAGTGATTGTCGTTAATCAAAACTTGTGAAGCCGTAAGCGTCTCAATAGGGTTAACATTCGCGGATTTACCGAGCAGCGATCCAGGTAACTCTTCTGTGTCCCGCGCAGCCGCAGATGTAGAGGCTACAGAAGAAGTAGAAGTAGAGGACGATGTAGAGGTTGTAGCTGTAGCACTTAGCTGTAGTTCTTGTGAATCCATTTCGCCTGCTGCCGCCGAATCCGACCGAGCGTCAGCTCGGTCGACGGAGGAAGGAGTCCCTTTCACCAGCAATTCGACAAGCTAGCTCCCAACGAGTTGAATAATCACAATAATTAGCACACCGTATGCAGTTTTGGCGTAAAAACAACGCCCACCAATGCACTTACGCTAGTGGCCTAAACCTAAAGCCTAAAAACTAGCTAGTGGCCTAAAAACCACACTTTCAAACAAACACTGAGGAGCCACTCGTAGATACGTCCGCACTCGACAGTCTCTCGTGTGTGTGTGTGTGTGTGTGTGTGTGTGTGTGTGTGTGTGTGAAAAGATGTCCAACCAATGACTCATATTTGATCGAGTTGGATATTATTGTTTGATAATTTGTCAAGCCCTGGCATCGGTTAAAACCGTGTAATTTGGCAGATTATCGGGACGAGTACTTCATCTATATCTACAAAATACCCTGCAAGCCACCTCAGGGGTGCGTGGCAGGGGGTGAGTAATGTGAGTAAGTGAGCAGGACACCCTTGGAAATACGCAGTGCTTTAACTTCAGCAGAATGCTCTGAAGTCCGGCAGCTATAGTTTATATCGGAAATGATGTAATTAAATTTGGAATTTCGAATCTTAGTTTCGTCTTCGAGAACTAAAAAAGACAGTTGATGTTGCAGCAGAAATTATTTTTCTCCAAACTTTGTCCATTTTTCAAGATTTGTCATCATTTGGCTGAAAGGGGAGAATAGATGGGCATTGGACGCATAACGACTCATTTAATGATTCGGCGCGCGGCGCATGCGTAGATATCGCCCTCATAACCTCCCAAGGCGCTAATTTCAGAGCCATTTACCATATAAGCCACTTGGTTGCAGACCATAATGTTTTCCATTTTGTTGGGATTTTTACCATTAAACACATTTTATTTGTGAAGAACACTCCATAAAGAAGTAACGGGTATTAAGGGAAAATCATCGTGACAAAAAAAGCATATTAAATTGATTATTTGTCACGAATATTAGATTACGGGTCACATGATGGGGCTATTCTCCGTGAATTCATTTGGATAAATATTTTGGTGCACTATATGAGAAAGTGGGAAAAGTGTTCCCGGAATAACGAGCGACATAACAGCCATGAAAAATCGACCGGCAGCTGTAGTCAAATACGCTTATGGTTTATCGACGCTGCATTGCTACATTCGTTTTTTTGAGTGTCTTTTGCATATATCGTATCGACTGGGTTTTAAACAATATCAGGTGGGAAAACATCAAAGCTCGAGGTGGAAAATTTAATTGCTTAAATCCATTATTCTGAAAAATAAATCGCTAAATTATAATTAAATTCGTTTCTAACCTCGTGGTTTTCTTAAAATACATCTGTGCAAGAGAAAGGCAATAATACAGAAGACTTAAAGAGAAATGATGGGTTTAATCGTAGATGTGCTCAGGCCTAGAACAGGAAATACGAACGATGGAAATACTGCTAGACGTTTTTTTTATTCTCCTAAACTGGCAGCTGATGTAACAGGTAGTGGTGTAAATCCGCTTATATGCTCAGAGATAGCTACATATGGTCAATTCCACGTATTACACTCAACAAATCAACAGTGAGTTTGCTTGTAGAGTATTATACTTCTGTTATCGAGGCTAATTCATGTTTTCTTATATTTTCATTTCAGAAGTTGAGTGTGAGCTTAAATAATATTTTCAATTAATCTGAAAGCAATTTCAAGTGGCCTACCACTAAATGACCAGGCATTTTCACTTTACTGCCGGAGGACGGCCAAATTATACGCTGAGCTCTATCCCTGTTAGACAGGAAGTTGTGGAGTTTGAGTTGGCTGCATCCTGTTTTTTAAGTGCCTACAGTATTTTAAAGTTGTTCATGGAAATATACTTCCAAGTCTTAGTGTCCGTGGTGTTTCTCACCTGATATCAACTCAAGAAAGATGTGAAGTGAAGGTGTCTTGCCTATGTAATATTTTTTAGAAATCATTGGTGTTCTAAATTTAGGGTGATTTGTGCAGTTAGTCCCAAGGCAAAGTCATTCAGTGCTTATCATTAATTGCTATGTAATGACTACCTTTTCTCAAGAAATGGGAGGATTGTGAAATGAGGATTATCTGGATGCTTCCCTTTCTTTACTGTTTAAGAAATTTCTTTTAATATTGAATGCCTATTTCTCCACCATTTGTGTTGTGACTTCATTTTTTGGCCAATAAAGTACATTATGAATTAATATGCTCTCTGATGTTTTCCACAAACTAATGTTTCAGGAAGTTCCGCCGGGTGAGCAAGAGGAAACCCTTGTCTGACAAATTCTCAACTTATGTTGAAAGGTATGATTTGCTGGGAAAACTTCCCGTCTTCATTCAGCTTGAATTGAAAAGTTTCGTATTGTATATTCAAAGTTTCATACCAGCGTTTTATTGAAATTGTCCTTTCGGATATTTAAACTCATTTACAGCTTTCCGAATATCTGGTCATCTGTAGTAAACATTGTAAGTAAGATTGTGATTTCTGTGCTATATGCACGCCAGGCTACCTAATTTTGGGCTGTTTTTATCAATATTAGTCGTTTGGTTTATATCTACGACATCATTGTTGTCCCATAAAGTCTACCGCTCTCAGTGAAGACATATCTAAGTTACAGGAAAGCTATAAATAAGCTATAATGAAGGTATTAAATATACAGATTAGTCGATGGATGTCAGTTTTTAAGAATATGGACCTTTTTCACTTTTTACTTTACTTGAATGGATTACTTTTTCCAGCACTCGGAGGGAACTGAATGCAGCACTATTTACATTGAACCAATGCAGTTTCACTGCGCTAGCTGCAGTTATAGGCTAAAAACTTAATGAAGAGAGATGGATTGATGGCCTCATTTTATTTCCACTCGATTTTCTGGAAATATTTATCCTTGCATTAGTTGGACGCACAAATTTCAGTGGCCAATGGAAGAAAAATATATAATTTCTTTGTCAGCCTTACTCACTCTCGCCTTCAAATACTTGCAACTTCAACTTTGATCAATTAAAATGAATGCTGCGGGAAGGTAGAATTTTTGAACGTTATTAAATAGAGGAATCCTCTACAAGGAGAACAAAGACGAAAAAGGACGTTTCACAAAAAATCCACCACGAGTAAAAACATCAAGTTCACTTTTCACGCTTGATTGCTTTGAAACCTCCCCAGGTTTCGACAACTTGGCGTCAATTTCAAGTTCATTCGAATCAAACCACCGTGGGTGCCTTCTTAAGGATCTCCCCAACAACTACTTGAGTGAGAGAGAGAGGCGAAAACGGGCGTTGAGCGTTCAAAATGGCGGCCATTCAAACGGGAAGAGAGGAGTGATCTCCCTTCTGGGGTCGCGGAAGACGGGAGACGCCATTCGCCGAGGTCTCGTCCCCATCGGAGTCCCCTTGATTTGCGATCTCATTTTCTCGTCGTGCCCACTCCGTGCAGTCACTCCCATTGCAAGCTTCCGGACCATAACACGAGCATCAAGGCAAACCGAACCAAATGCGACCGAGGTGAAACAAAGTGTGCAAAATCACAATCTATCTGCATCTATATACAAAACCTACGCATTGTGGTGGAGACGATCAAAAGCACAAGATAAAGGAAATAGATTCCAGAATAGATTGAAAATGTCCGCGGTACAAATAGAAATCCAAACACTTTGCTTTCACGGTGATTAACTTGTGATGGGTTTGCGGGAAATCCCGCAAACCCATCACAAGAAACCATAACAGTTACGATAGAACTATTCTATGAATTTCCCGCCCTCGCTAGGCAGACTAGACTTCGTAATTGTGGTTAATAGCATACGCTAACTTTCACTAATCGGTGGCGGCGGTGTAACGTCCTCGCCTGCTATCCCAAAGGTCGCGGGTTCGAATCCCGCCTGGGGAGGATTTTTCACTTCCCAGGACATGGTTGTTTGTGCTTGTCAATTGTTAATTGTTAATACCCCGATGTAAAGGCCAATATAAGTGCTGTTTTCGGTGGTAATTAAAAAAAAATTTAAAAAAAACACTTCAATCCACTTGAAATATCCCACATGATTTTGTTTCCTGCATTAATTAGTACCCTACTAGTCGTAGGTTTGAACGCTCAACTGCGCTATTATCTTGGACGGACTCGAAAGAGGTAGTTTTTACCCTACAGTTGTCAAATTTGACTCCTATGGGTGATTCCACGCTAACTCAACCAAAGGGCTAAAAACCGATGGCTCATCCATCTTTCAGCATCTTTCCATGATTCAGCACAAAGGAAGACTATGATACGAAAAGAGGTTAAGCAAAATATTATTCCTAATAGGTATAAATATCAATGATAGAGCACTTCCAATATCTGAAGTTAAGAGTAAAATTACAGGCTCCTATCTATGACTTCAATAAATCTTAATCTAATAGTCAGATTTAGAATATTTCCTTAACAAAGAGACTAGAATCTGAGTTTTCTCGTCAGTGTTGGCTACATAGACATCTACGCCAAGCTCTTAAATAATTTTAATTTTACCAACATTTTTCCTAGGTTTAAAAAAACTTGATCCATATTTGTGGCCTATTTTCTCCTTTGCTAATTTTTAGAAAGGACCAGCCTAAAATTCGCCAAGCAATCATGACGCAGAACTGTACGTAAAATACACAAGCTTTTATTTATGGCACACAATCGCGGCACGATGGAGTGGCAAAAAGGGAAGGATGAAAATTTTGCGACCTTTGTGACGTGTAAGAAGCTTTGTTTTAGAAGTCATTTCAGGTGGAGATTGATTTTTTACACAAATAAAATGTGTTTAATGGTAAAAATCCCAACAAAATGGAAAACATTATGGTCTGCAACCAAGTGGCTTAAATGGTAAATGGCTCTGAAATTAGCGCCTTGGGAGGTTATGAGGGCGATATCTACGCATGCGCCGCGCGCCGAATCATTAAATGAGTCGTTATGCGTCCAATGCCCATCTATTCTCCCCTTTCAGCCAAATGATGACACATCTTGAAAAATGGACAGAGTTTGGAGAAAAATAATTTCTGCTGCAACATCAACTGTCTTTTTTAGTTCTCGAAGACGAAACTAAGAATCGAAATTCCAAATTTAATTACATCATTTCCGATATAAACTATAGCTGCCGGACTTCAGAGCATTCTGCTGAAGTTAAAGCACTGCGTATTTCCAAGGGTGTCCTACTTTCGGGGAAAATGCATCATTATTTTGGGGAAAAAGACAGCATTTATTATTCAACGATGAACAAAGAACCCTCTTCTCCCTTCGGGTCTTGCTTTCCAGGCCCTTCGAGTGTATCGATGGTCCTCCATGCGGCATATGAGACCGAATCTCCTCAGTTGTGATCTACCGATTTCCATATTTTAGGTATTACTTCAAGACGTATGGTGAGATTTCATAATCTATCTCTTCTTGTATTATTCTCCAGTCATCTAAGAATCCGCATAACTTAAAATTTCCTTCAGTGCCTTTCACTCAAAGTCCATGGCTCTCAACTGTACGTTACAGTTGGGACATCTACAGAATTGTATGCTGCCAGAAAAGTCCTTCTTATTTCTCCTTTGCTTATAAAATCAAGATTTTGGGCACCATATGATTGCTGGCGAGACAGAAATAAAAACAGAAATAGTGTGTAAGCTAAGGAAAGCTATAGGTAATAAGATTAACCGAGAAACAAATAAGCTGCTAAGGAAAGCTATAGGTAATAAGATTAACCGAGAAACAAATAAGCTGCTAAGGAAGAAAAAAAGATTTTATATAAATAGTTTACTTGACAAGGCAGAAGAAGAAAACACAGCAAACAATGCAAAAGAATTTTATAGAAAAATAAGGTTTTTTAAGAAGGGATACATTCCAAACCATGATGGGGTGAAGAACAAAGAAGGACGGTTATTAATAGAAAGTCAAAAGGTAATCGAAAGATGGCGTGAGTATTTCTCTGAATTGCTAAACGTTGAAGAAGTAGGTACCCCACTAAACCAAGGCGACCAGGCCAACTACTATCATGTTCAACCTAATGTGGAACCTCCAAACAGAGAAGAAGGGAAGGATGCTGCTAAATTCCTAAAACGCAACAAAGCATCAGGAAAAGATGAAATCACAGCAGAATTGTTGAAAAAAGGAGGTGACATTGTAATTGATAGAATATGGGGAATAATATTGAAAATGTGGAAAAAGGAAGCGATGCCAGGCGATTGGCAGGAAGCAATAATAGTGGTACCCACACACAAGAAAGGAGAGAAAGAAGATTGCAATAATTTCAGGGGTATTGCACTTCTCAGCATTCCATATAAAGTCCTCGCAAAAATAATCAGTAGTCGCTTAGAAAGTTATACGAACGAAATTATCAAAGAGCATCAGGCAGGGTTTATGAAAGGCAGGTCGACTACAAATCAAATATTCTCTATAAAAGAATGAATATCCAAATACTGAGAGTACAATTAGGAGTTTTACGCAATTTTTATTGACTTCCAAAAGGCATATGACAGTATAAATAGAGATAGATTGTGGAGAAAAATGGATAAGAAAATTGATAAATTTAGCAAAGCTGAGCAGCACAGAATCAAGGGGTTTTGTAAGGATCAATGGAAATATATCCGAGCCGTTTAAAATAAGCGCAGGGGTAAGGCTCTCCCCAATTTTATTTAATATTGCAATTGAGGAAGCACTGGAAAAAGTAGCATACATGGACCTTGGCATCAAAATTAGGAACAAAATAGACGTTTTATCCTTTGCAGACGACTTAGCGATATTCGCAGAAAGTTTAGAAGATTTAAAAATGTTGGCAAATGTATTTAGGACAGAAGCGGAAAAAATAGGACTAAAAATAAATGATAACAAAACTAAATACATGCATTTTTCAAGACGCCCAAATAGAAATACAGGTCCTCTACAAATAGATGGTCTTGCATTTGAAAAAGTAGACCATTTTAAATATTTTGGAGTAATTTTAACAAATGACAACACGGTAGAGCCAGAAATACAAAACAGGTTAAACCTCGCCAACAGATGTCTGCATGCATGCAACCGAAATCTATCTTCTAAAGCCCTGTCGCACAAAACCAAAATTAGACTTTATAAAACAATAATATCCCCAGTACTACTCTACGGATCCGAAACGTGGAGGCTGTCGAAGAAGGATGAGAAAAAACTAATAGTGTTCGAGAATAAGATATTGCGAAAAATCTATGGGCCCACATACTCAGAAGGACAATGGAGAAAAAAACACAACAGAGAAATCAGGAATCTATATAAACATCCAGACATAACAAGTGAAATAAAGGAAAGAAGAATCAGATGGGCTGGACATATTCTAAGGAAAGAGGAGGGATGTCTGCTGACGGAGATACTAAATGGGATTCGCGAAGGAAGAAGACCCAGGGGAAGACCAAGGCTAAGATGGTGGGACCAAGTGAGAACGGATATGCAAAAAATTGGAGTAACAGAAAGAGAGGCAGAAGATCGATCCAGGTGGAGGGGATTTGTTGATGCGGCTAAATATCGCCAAATATATAGATGGCCCTGGGAGTAAGAGTAAGGCCGTGTTCCAATCCACGTTTATGCGCCCTTCGTGCCCTAGCAGACGTCACATTCAGGAAGTGACGTCAGTGAAGTGTCGTTCCAATCCGCGAGGCGCTAGGGTTTGCAGGGCGTGTGGGGTGAAGGGTGTGAAGTGTTTGAAGAAGCTACCTACGTGCCCTTTAGAAAGCTGGCCGCGACGGCGCAAGGTTCCCCGAAAACCACTCCTGCGGAATGGAAATGTAAGTACGAGTGTGCATGCCTGTTTAACGAGTGATATCACATGCATTGTTTGTAAATATAATTAAGTTTTAGTTATTAATTATATTAAGAGTAATTTATTCGATTCGGACAGACGGAATTGTAATATGCGAATGTATTTTCGAGGATGTGAAGCACAATTTGTTTCCCATGCGTCCACTGGAGTGGAAATGTACGTTATCTTTATTAATTCTTTATGGTGTATTTACGAGCTAATTCTATAGTGAGTTTAATTTCTTGGAGAATTAAGTGTTTTAACATGTTATTCTTGAAGATAGATATTATAATTGCTCCCGTACCATGTGCTCTCAATTTGTCCCAGTGATCGGTAGCCCGCTTCATCATTTGCCTAAAAGCAGGTCGCTTTGTAGGTTGTATTGGCCAGAGAAATGAATAACAAATATATCTCTACTGTTCTAAAAAGTTTATTTTTCTAATCTCCGATCCATGTGCTTGCATCGTATCGAAGATAACCCAGTGTAGTTCATTATTGCGATAGACACGAATGATTCATATCTTTCGTTGGAGAGAAATATAAGTATTTTCACATGTAATTTTTGAAGATTGATTTTTTATTACCTCTGTGCCATGTGCTATTCATTTTGTGCCAGTGGACGTTATCTCACTTCATCGTTTATGCTTTCCCCCTTGAGGTGGCTTGCAGGGTATTTTGTAGAATTAGATACATTAGAAGCAAGTAGCTTTTTACGTTGAATTCAGAGATAAATATTTCTACACCATGTTGGTCCAAGTGATATCTCATCATGTCTCCAAACCGTGTGCTCGCATCGTATGGAAGTTACCTTATTGCAGTTCATTATTTATTCTACTATGATATTCGTGTGTATGTATTTTAAATTGCTCGCTTTTCATGATTATAAGCTAATACTGTTTTCTTTTCCAGAGACTGACGAAAGGACCCATCTGGCAGAGGTCAATAGGTGAGCTGGTCAAGGTTCAAAAAGAAGTTGCTGAAGGGATCAATGGAATTTTGAACAATTTGAAAAAATAATATATTTATCAGTTTACTGCGGTTTTCTCTTTCAGTTGTTAAACATGAAAAATTAAATAAAAATTATTTAACTTCATTTATTGTATTGTTTTTTCCTTCAACTAGTCCTTAGTCAACCCATAACTTCTTGTGTTTGGAAAACACTGGCAATCTATTAATTGTCTTTGCTAGCTTGTGTAATTGGCATGTTTCCATGTGATTTCAGCTCTCCGACTCAATATTTCTCATTGATAGCACTTGCAGTACCATCCCAAACACTATGGGACCCAAAATTCTTTCCATCACACGATTTTTTTTTTCAAGAAGAGATGTGAAGTGAGCAGGGCTGAACAGACCAGTAGTCCATGAATGAAAATGTCATTGCTTTGTCAATTTCTTTTCTTTGTGTGCAGTTCCATTCAATCTTTCCTGTAATTATTTCCCTTGCATTATTGCGTTCTCAGAGTAGTTGTGATTGCTTCTCCTAACTTGACAACTGTTTTATTTAAAGTCAGCATCACCTGTCCTCTTCAGATCCCATTTGTTCTGAATCAATTGTAGACAATACCTCTTCACAGAATATATTCCCTTGTATAACAGGCCCTTTACTGTCTAGTCTATTTCTGCTAAGGAGGAAATTATGCGTGATTAACTTTAAAATGGGCACCTAGGCATTTAATTACTCTGTCACATAAATTTGTCATCGACATTTCAATCCCTGCTTTACGACTGATGCTGAGGTAAAGATAGAAACAGTGGAATAACTCGAACTAAAGAAGCACAAAGACAAGGGGACTGGTGCATAGTACACGGTAGGAAAGAAATGTTTTTTCCTTCAGCCTCACTAAATGATAAATATTAATGTTTAACATGGGAGAGATATTACTTAAATGTTGGGAGTTGATGCATAGATTTCATGGAGACGCCGGTTTAAATACCTAGTTGTTAAAAAACTGGGAAGATAAGTAGGTTCACAAATAAAATTTTATTGCTCTTATGTTTAACATAGGAGAGATATTACTTAAATGTTCGGAGTTGATGCATAGATTTCATGGAGACGCCGGTTTAAATACCTAGTTGCTAAAAAACTGAGCTAAACTTCAGTTGCGGGATTCTAAACTCATTTGTTTTTGGTACAAATAATCACCGCGTCGTTGAACAGCGCTTGTGTCGGCTGAAAGCTTAGAGTATATAGTTCAACAGAGGTGGCGTGACGAATTTCAGGTGAAGCCATGGTGAAAGTTGTCCGCCATATTGAGTGACCGTAAGAACACTGATTTCCGTAAGAGATCGTGAGACGGGAAGACTATTCTGAAGACGAGTTCTCTACTCTTAGGGGTTCCATTGTCCTTTCCCTCTGTTGTTTTATATTTAGCAATAAAATTATCCCTCCCTCAAATACTGGCAGGTATAATTATTGACTCAAATGACAGTTGTGAATGATGCCAGCAGCAGGCCTACAAGAACTACGGTTATTGATTGGGGAATAAACTCGATACTAATTATTTGTTTTTCATCAGCATTGTCAATGAAACATTAGGGTCTAATGGCATGGCATAGGCATAAACCAGAGGCTGCGTCGTTTCTGCACGGACATCGGAGCCTCCTTCGTGGACCTTAGGCCGGCAATCCGATCGTGTCGGACCCCTCTGAACCGTTCGGGAGTCCACTACACGGCCGAGTCAGCTAGATGTGTAGCGAGTAGTATATTTGAGCACTGTAGGTCTTTTTTAGAGTAGAGAGAAGGCCAGAGTGTAGTGCTTATAATGGGTCGATAAATAAAGGGGTAAATTCTAAAGTTTTTAGTAACAAAAGTTCCTCCAGAAATCAGAATAGATTAATAGAAAGGAAAAGCAGCGTGTCAGGCTCAGAATCACTAATTTCCAATAAAACATTGCGAAGCGAATCGAAAATACTCCCAAATTGCAATAATATGAGTGATGAAGTAATAGTCGTGGCAGTAATTAATTGCTGTAGTTTAAGAAATAAGATTCCTGAATTCCACCATTTAATTCATAGTACGAAGTGTAACGTCATTATAGGAACAGAAAGTTGGCTTACAGATGATGATTCAGACAGTGAAGTCTTCCCAAAATCTTTCACCGTTTATAGGAAAGATAGAGTTAACCGAGCTGGAGGCGGAGTATTTGTAGCTGTAAAGAATTCAATTGTCAGCCAAGCGGAAACCTTACCGGAGACCAGCGTTGAATCTGTTTGGTGTTCAATTAAATGTCCTAAATCGAAAACTATATTTGTATGCTCGTACTATAGACCACCAAACACAGATATAACATCAATTTTAGATTTTGAAACCCAAATAAACAGCATAGTATCCAAATATCCTGATAGAAATCTGATATTAGGCAGAGATTTCAACTTACCCTCTATAGATTGGAAGACCTATAGCTTCATACCCGGTGGGAGAGATAGAGTCATTTGCGAGGCGTTACTGCACGCTTTTTCATCACACGCATTGCTTCAAATAGCTTCCGCTCCTAACAGAGGAGAAAATATTCTTGATTTGTTAGCGACAAATATAACACATCAGGTAATAAATGTGAGCACCGTCGAGGGAATCAGTGATCATAGGGCAGTAACAGCTAAGTTTTCTTTAAATATCGCAAAAAGTTTTAAACGAGAACGAAAAGTTTTCATATTTAAAAGAGCTGATTTTGATGGGTTCAAGAGTAATCTGAAAAATGCTTTTCCCGTGTTTCAAAAATCAGTAATGGAATCAAATGTAGAAGGGACTTGGAAAGCTTTTCTTTCGCTCATAAATTCAGGAATCAAAAGATATATCCCTAGTAAAATAAAAAAAGAAGGTAGCGAACCGAGATGGTATGACGCGGAAGTCAGAAAATCGTTAAGGCGACAGAGAGCGTGCCATGCTAAGATGAAAAAAATCATTCATGATGTATCTCCTAGTGATCGAGAGTTAATAATTAATAAATATAAGTTGTCTAAAGCCGCTACAAAGGAAGCGTTCAGGAAAGCATTCACGAATTTTAAAAGGAAAACACTTGTAGAGCAGTTACGGGATGACCCAAAAGCATTTTGGTCTTATGTTAGGGAAGTTCAAGGTAAAAGATCTACCGTTTGTTCGCTAAGAAACGATAATGGAGATGTGTTAACAAACAGTTCCGATAAAGCCAATTTATTAAATTCCTACTTTAAGAGCGTGTTCACCGAGTCATCTGAGAATTCATCCGTGGCGGTTGATAATCACTGCATACGGAAGATGCCTCACCTTGATATTAGTGCTCACGGAATAGAAATTTTATTGAAATTGCTCAGTCCAAATAAGTCACCTGGTCCAGACGAAATCCCTTCTCGCGTGTATAAAGAACTAGCGTCAGAAATTGCCCCCTACTTGCAGCTAATATTCACAAAATCCATAAAGCAACACGGAGTACCAAATGACTGGAAAATTGCCAATGTAACGCCCATATTCAAAAGTGGAGACAAGGAACAGCCATGTAATTACAGACCGATATCTTTAACGTCCATTTCATGCAAAATCCTTGAACACATTGTTGTCAGCTCAGTATTGAAACACCTAGACACGCATAACTTGTTAATGAGAACTCAACACGGATTCAGGAAAGGTAGATCATGCGAAACTCAGTTAGCGCTGTTTGCCCACGATATTTTAGTCTCCGGAGAGGACAACATTCCAGTGGACGCGATTTTTCTTGATTTCAAAAAAGCATTTGATAAAGTGCCCCACGGAAAGTTATTAGTAAAACTAAAATCATACGGCCTAGACGATGATGTAATTTCCTGGATCAGAGAACTTTTGAGCGATCGCGTGCAAAGAGTAGTATTAGACGGCATAGCCTCCAACGAAGTTAGAGTCACTTCTGGCGTCCCTCAGGGTAGTGTCATAGGCCCACTCCTCTTCCTACTCTATATCAACGATATTGGTGAAATAATAGACAGTAAACTTCGATTATTTGCAGACGACGCTGTAGTATACAGAGAAATCCGTAGCAGTGAAGATAAGGATAAACTAACGAACGACCTTACTGCAATCCAAGCATGGTGCGATGCGTGGCAGCTAGAGTTAAATTTGAAAAAATGCGTAGTAATGAAATTCTGGGGGAAAAATAACTCCCCACAACAGAGCTATTTCATTCAGGATACCCAATTAGAGACGGTAGAATCCGTAAAATATCTCGGAGTTAGGCTCAATAATGATCGATCGTGGAATAAACATATTCGGGAAATAACAGGTCAAGCTAATCGTAAATTGGGATTTGTTAAAAGAATTCTAGGCAAGTGCGACGACAAAGTGAGAGAAATAAGCTACTTCTCCCTCGTTAGACCCCATTTAGAATATGCTTCCAGTGTTTGGGATCCTCATGAAACAGGCTAAAAAACAGAGTTAGAACGTGTACAGAGAAGAGCAGCCAGGTACGTGAAAAGCCGTTATGATAATCTTGTTAGTGTTACTGACCTCTTAGAACAACTCGGATGGGAATCACTGTCAGACCGTAGATTGAAAACAAGACTAAATCTATTATGTAAATTCAAGAGTAGTTTATTTTCCGACGAAGTTGATCATATTTTACGACCGCCGACGTACTATGGTAGATTAGATCATAAAAATAAAATAAGAGAGATAGACTGTAGAACAGATAGATTTAAAATGTCGTTTTTTCCGCGGGCGATAAGAGACTATAACGGCTGTGTCAGGACTTAGAAATAGATTAGTTGACTGGTAGTGTAGCTTACTAACTTATGTATTTCTTAAAGCATGCTTACGGAGTTTTATGGTGTTTCTTACAGCATGTTTGTGTTTCTTACAGCACCCCCTGTGTTTCTTACAGCATGTTTTGCATGTTCTAGCTTCATAGGCAGATTGCCCTCTTAAGTAGCATGTAGAATATTATGTGTCATCGTACATGTGTGGCGTGCATGTGGGGATTCTCTTGCATGCTGCATGATGGTTTTTAGTTAATGATGGAATTGGTTAGTATCCTTAATATTCATGACCGTGCGGTGTGCATGTGGCGGTCCGCTTGCATGCTGCATTTTGGTGACTTGTCACCCCCTGCCAAACACCCTAGAGGTGGCTCGCAGGGTAATATGTAGATGTAGATGTAATGTTTTCACAAATTAGCTACTCCTATAAATCACCGAGAACTCAGAAATGAGACACATTCGAGGCTATTCAAGCCACCAATAATTTTGCTCTTAATTGTGAGGTCTTAAAGGGGTATAGTCTTTAATGGTGAATAATTTTGAATTTCAGTAATAGTTCAGTTTCAATTTGAGTAATCCACAGAGTTCCACGATCCATTTACATTCAGGTTCTCTCATTAAGAAGCCAATAAAATAATTAATTGCCTTAGCTAATGTTAATATAGATGAGGCTATTAAATGAAATATCTACATAGATTTGAAATATAAATTTGACCTGCTTTGTAACAGGTATTCCAAGTGGATTTCAATCTCATATATAAATCAATGTAGAACAGTTAATATTAAATCAATTATAGATGCATTTTATGGTGGGAAATATCGCAAAATTAAATTTCAATATAGATTACCATGATATTAATGATTCATCAAGTCATTGCAACTCATGCTTCCCATTTCCATTTTACTGAATAAATACCACAAAGATAAGTTACTATACCTACTTAAGAATGTGTGTGGCCATTAACAAAGTTCTGGTTGCTTTAAAAATAATACTATAAATAAATAATACACTTATAAAGTAGTTAAGGTAGCGGAGCAAATCGGACATTGCACAACAATCTTTCATCAAGGCCGTTTTACACGATGAAAGATTTTGCACAAACGTATGTACGTGAGATTGTACGTTTAAGTCTCAACGAAATTAGAATAGGTTCTATTTCCCGTGCAGGCATTGAGACATTCGCACAAGCGCTCATGCAATTTGCCGCTTTACACGATACATTTTGCCTCATGCAAGAGTTCACGGAAGAGTTTGCATAAACAAATGTACCGTGTAAAACGGCCTTCAGACTTTGAAAGCAAACTTTTAGCATACTTCCATGTACTCTGGGAGCTGATTGATAATAAAGGGATACTTTGTGACTTCCAAAATATTATAAAGGCACGACAAGTTTCGAATATACAGCCATTTTCAATGTCCTTTTACCAAGCTAAAAGTCCATTGTATACTGAACCTTTGATTTCAAATACAGAGCTCTTCAACGTCAAACGGAATAGCCATTGGAATGGGAATTTATGCGTATAACGAGGCGTCAGTGACCCTATTATGATTTATAAATCATCACTCATTATCTTTTATTGCTTTTGTATTACTTTTTAGCTTTCCAAAACGACGAAAGTCTTATGTAAGTCTGCCTCTTTTGCCAATTAATAGCTAACTAATAAGCCGCACTTTACGCATTTTTCCCTAACGGCCAGTAAATTTTATATTCAAAACCATTTGCATTAATTATTATTTTATATATATTTCCTTAACTCTTCAGGTGTCTCATTATTTTTTATTTGGGAGACACTAAACACATACCATCAAGAGCAGACGACATGCTTTTTATTGCTCCTACCTGCCGGTTTCTTCATAAGATCCACTGGAGGAGTTGACAATATATTCTGTATTATCTGCCTAACCGATACTATCCCTAGTTCTCATAATTCAACATTTTATAAACAAAAAAGGTGTAAATATCTAAGTTTACGCCTATTCCGCCAATAGTATATCACGGTCACTCAATATGGCGGACGGTTACGCCCACCCGGCTTCACCTTCGCTTACGGCCGAGTATAGGCAGCGCCACCTCTGGTACCTTAATAACTCAATGGCTGAAAGGGTTCGAAGGGCGGAAGACTTCGCTAGGGCGAAAAGGGTACAGGGCGCAAGGGTACGCCCTACTGGATTGGAACACAGCCTAAGTAAGTACGATTGCTGGCTGCCTAAATACGAGAATCCACTACAGCATCAAATTTGTCGTCCTCACTCCGCACTTTGCCCCAGTACTTGAAGGTTGCGGCCTGCTTGATTTGCCTATTGTTGACGGCTACGCTGTGCTGTCTTCCTTGTTTACCATTGATTTTCCTTTTGAGGGACCGATGATCACATTCATCACAAGAATAACTTCATTCCGGATTTACTACCCCTAAATGAGTGGGAGGGTTAAGGATGCTGGTAGTATCAAGTGCAATCAAAATTAATCTAAAATATGGCAAAGTGGCAATCCAAAAAGGGGCATTAGAAACATGGTCCAAAATTACAGGCCTATCAGTTTAACATCAGTTATATGCAAATTAATGGAAAAACTGATAGCAGATTACCTTTTTGAATATTGGAACTCAAATGAGTGGTTAAGTACATATCAACATGGTTTTAGAAGAGGTTACTCTTGCGAAACACAGTTGCTGACTCTATGTCAGGACATTGCAGAGGCAATCGATGTAGGTTGACGCAGTTGTGATCGATTTTGCTAAAGCCTTCGATACCGTGCCCCATGACTTGCTGCTAAATAAACTTAGAAAAACTACTATCGATCGTAGAGTGGTAGAATGGGTTGAAGATTTTTTGACGTGCAGATCACAAACAGTCAATATTGGCGAAAATTTCTCTGAGGAAGCTAAAGTCACCTCAGGAGTTCCTCAGGGTAGTGTGGTAGGCCCCTTGCTATTCCTAATATTTATCAATGATTTGCCGGTATCAATTAACTCAAGCATAAGATTAATTGCTGATGACTGCATAGTCTATCGTAAAATAAAAAAATAGAAATGATGAGTACACGCTCCAAAAAGACCTTGACCAAATTGAACGTTGGTCAAGTTACAAAAAAAATAAAAATCAACAGCAATAAAAGTGTGCATATTCAATTTTCAAATAAAAGGGTAAGTGATAAAATTGACTATAATTTAAATGGAGACGTAATAGCCAATTCAGATAGTTGTCAGTACCTGGGCGTCATGTTAACAAAGGATCTGGGATGGGGGCCCCACATAGAAAAGATAGCTGGGAGAGCGTTTAAAAACCTCCACTACGTGATGAGGAACATAAAAAAACGCCCGAAAAAGGTAAAAGAGCTGGCATATTTCACTACCGTTAGGCCAATGCTTGAGTATGCCACGAATTTCTGGGATCCCCATGATAAAGGAAAGGCAAAGAGCTTGGAAAAGGTCCAAAGGAAGGCAGCAAGGTACGTTTTGGGGAGACAAATAATTACCGATAGTTTTAGCAGCATGTTAGAAGAATTGGGGTGGAGTCCACTGCAAGATAGAAGGAAAGTAAATAGGTTATTGGAAATGTTTAAATGCTACTTAAAACATCCAGCCTGGTTGGAATTGGAGAAGAGGCTGGAACCACTAAATGTTTTGGGTAAAAATGACCACCCGCTGAAACTAAAATTAAGGAAGCAAAAAACGAATGCTGCCAAATACTCCTTCTTAAATCGTGGGGTCCTGGAATGGAATGAATTACCAGAAGAACTCACAAAACCTTTACCAAGAAATGTATATATTTTTAAAAAATTGTTACTCATAAAAAACAAGAGGAGTGTTTGATGTTGTGTGTAGGGATATGTATTTCTTAAACCTTGTTATTAATTTTGTTTCAACCGAAACTAATGATATATTGCCACCAAACAATGTCTAATTGCAGTATCAGTGTAATAAAAAAATAAGTAATAAAAAAATAAATAAATATTAAATAGATTTTCATGATAACCAGTAAAAATATACCATGTCAATTCCACACAATTTTATTTGAACCGACCCAGGTTTCGACTACTTACGTCATTATCAAGGTAATGTACCTACCTTGATACCGACATAAGTTGTCAAAACCTGGGTCGGTTCAAATAAAATTGTGTGGAATTGACAAAGTATATTTTTACTGGTTACCTTGAATATTACGCTGTTCCACAAGTGACGCCTTCAGTCCTATCCGATATAAAATAGATTCCCAAATCCATTAACAAAAATATGCGGCACTCTGGTTCCCCTGTAGGGGATGAATAATGGGAGGTGGTACTAATTACTAGGTCAGAGAAACGAAAGGAAAAGCCGGGAGGGGTAGGAAACCCAAGCTTATGTGAATAGTGGCCGTGTTCTCGTCGAGACTGACTATCTCAAGGCGCCAACCTTCCACCAGCGCGGGTTGAAGTCTTCCCAGTCTCTTCCGTAGGCTCTTAAACAGCACTGATTATGATTGCCTTCCGTCTGTACGTGCTTGTACTAGTATTGTTCAGATCAAAAAGACTGTTCGGTACCTTGGAATCACTCTTTCATGTAATTTTCCATGGAATCAGCACGTTCTGAAAATGTGTAACAACGGAAATAAGACTCTCTATCCACTCAAATTGCAAAAGAAAAATCTTCCTGTTTCTACCAGAGTTCTGCATGTATCCTCTCTTATATTTCCAATTTTGGATTATTGTATAATAGTTTATAGTGACTTAACTAATGTTCTTGATAAGCGTATCCAGCGATTTATAAACGGGTGTATTAGATTTATATTTAACCTTCGCTGAGATGATCAAGTGTCCAAATATTACGCTGATCTAAAGTTATTACGTCTTGATTATCGAAGGAAATACATCTTGGGGTCCTTTCTTTTACCCCTCTACCTTACTCGGAATTCTACCTACCTATATGACCTATTTACCCCCAGAAGAAATGTTTTCCAAAGATCCTAGCTTCCCTCATATCCCCCAAGCCCGTACTAACCTCTAACTTAACTCCTTCCTTATCACTGCTTCCAAGTTCTTGAACTCGTTACCCTATCACACTAAATCCTCCTCATCACTCCAATCATTCAAAGAAAAACTGTATTCCCATTTAAAAACTCAAAATTAAATTGGTGAAAATTTGGTTGATGCATTGTAATTAACTTAGTTCGATAAATTGGTGTTAAATTGGTTTAAATTGTTTTATTTAATGCATTTATTACGATTATTTGAGCAGAATGTATAATTTGTTTGTAGTTACTTGCTGTAATGGGTTACCCCAGAGCATTAATAGTAAGCTTTCATTCATGCATTCCGTCGAATCCTGCTCCTTTGCCGTTCTATATCCTTTTGATGGCTTCTTTAACCTCAACCGCCATCGTCCTCCTAATATACACGATCTTCATCTTCTTCAATACTTGGATCATCCGCATGTAGTTGATGGAGATCATCATCTTCAACGAGTCCTCGGAAGGACTCCTTCCATTTCTCCACAGTGTTATCTTCATGGGTGATTAGATTGCCTTATTTGTCCTAAATAAACTTTATAGGACGTTTCTTTCCATTCCTTAAATTCTTCAGAACCCAGAAAAAGAGCTTTCAATTATCATTTCAACTGCTTTCAATAAACTACTCAAATTCTTCCAAGCTTCTTTTTACTTCTATTACAGTTTCTTTCACTTTTCTTTTCAGACTTTCATATGCCTCATGATTTATCCTATCTCTAGTATCCAAATACATACTTCTAACGATCCATTTTCTTCCTATAGACTTCCTCTTTCATCCTGTCTAATCACCATGGTGACTGCCTTTGCATTGTCCCTCCAACTTTCATACTTCCGCAGCATTCCCTCGTACCTTCAATAATTGACCTATTGAAACACTTCCAATCTTCTTCAAAATCTATTTTAGGGCCTATTTTTGCTCTAACATTTCTAAGATATTTGAACACGTAGTCGATAATTGGATTTCTTCATTTCTATCTCGTTTCGTTCACTCTGGATCTCCTGTTGGAGGAAATCGTATTAGCTACCACAAGACTGTTACTCATGCATAGGTATTGTAACCTTTCCCTAATATCATTAAGCGCCTGCTCTCCGCACTTTCCTAACACGCACTTCCATCTAATGGAGTCGTGGAGAAATGAATAGGAATAATAACCGAGAAAGACCACGGATGGAATACATCAAGGTGTCAAAATGAAGACTACTGAGGAAATGAAACTGTTACACATGAGGAGAATTGAAGTGGAAAAATGCTGCAAGGCCAGTCTTCGATTTGGTGACTGATGATGATTATGCGACAATATTTCTTTGCACTCACATAATTGAGCCTGAAATTATCAAATGCCAAGCTACCATTGAGGGTCCAGGTGACCTATTTTCGGTTAACCCCCCTTCAAATAAAATAACTGCAACGCTTTCACGTCTGCAGTCTTGCCGAACGGCGCTTCACGTGGATCGAAAACCAGGAAAAACTTCAGGCGCCTATCGTCAAGATTAGTCTAATGCCGAAGTTAATGATGCCAATAATGACATGACCAAATTAGGAATTGTTAAGGAAATAAGCTGCTGACTGAGAGGAGTGCAAAGTGGAAAGCTGTAGAAAACTAATCTTTAACTGATAACCACTGTTGCATAGGTATTGGCCGCTTTCCATTTAATGTGTTGAAGTTGGCGCGGATCCGAACATAACAGCGCACTCCAGCGCACACGAACGACGTTGAATTTAACGTTTGGCGTCGGCAAAACGTTTGATAACCTGCCGGTAGCATTATGTAGTCAAGGTCGCTATACCCAAGGTCATGACATGCACTTGACTAATTTAATCCGTCATCTTGGATCTATATCGCAGCGGGAATTCAAATTTTCCATGCAAATGAATGGCTGGCATAGATTAAATGAACCACGAATATCTCACTTAATACGCAAGATAATAAAATGACATTGGCGTGATCAATAGGCAACAACATGGTTCTTGAGAATATGTTTTGATGTCTGGGTAGAAGGTAGAAGTCTTTTATGTAGTTACATATAGCAGAGTCCTATGGATTGCACTCTCAACACTACTCCCTCACCAACTTCATAGTTATTAAATGGCAATCCAGAGGACTCTGGTCACGGTCGCATGTTTTGTGTATAGTATCGAGTTCTTTCAAAATAAGTATTTTAAAAAATAAGCTTTTTACCACAGAGTAATTCAAAACCTTACATTATCCATGTTTGACGCCAATACTGACAATTTACACAAAAGCAACAATCGCGTATGCGATTTTCGAAGATTTTTTGTTGCTCCGCGCGCATCAAATCCGCTCCCAATCGATTATAAAGTGTGCAAGGTCGGTAACGAATGGAAGACAAGTGCGCTGTTGTGTTGCAAAGTGATTAGCGCACTAGTGTGAATGGAAATCACCCAATTGCAACAGTCGTTGTGTGCTTTAAAAATTCCCATCATGAATTGGCCACAGAATCGCTGCATCTCCGACAGCGAGCTTGAGAACACCGGAACAGAATCCATGTCCGTGAATAACACATTAGTTCCCGTTAAGGAAGGTAAAGGGAAGGAGGAATAGAAGGAGCTTAACAAGAGACTTGGCGCTGGAGGTGGACGCCGCGCAGATCACAAGGGCAGATTAAATCTGATTAAATGATAATAAACAGGGTATTGGAGAAGAGGCGGAGATGAAGAGACCACTCACAGACAGAGGCTTGCGAGAAAGAAGAACCACGTGGATAGGGCACACTCTTGAAGACACAATGGACCTCTTTGACGCTTCACAGGAGGAGAGAAAATTGGGAGTTGGTGCCCACTAGGTCAACAAAGGCCCTGAAAACACTCCGACGAGCATTTTTCAAACTTAAACCCGACAAACGGCTCCAACAAAAGCATCCCGAAAACTCTGCGATACTAGCAAAAGAATAACTCTGCTCCCTTGCCTGGACGTTACACACAAGACGCAAATGGAAGCAAGAGCTGAGCTAGGAGCAGGATTGCCAACTCTACTGGTACCTCGATGTAACATTGGTTCTTCCCGTAGCATTGTTCAGCACCTAAATGCTCTACAACAACTTGAGAGGAACAATCGAACGCATAGGGGAAAGAAAACCCATGCTGAGGGTGTGAAAAGTGTCTCAAGATTACTTTCTTTGTCTGTTTATAATATTAAGTCTTACTTTGCACCATATCACATGCACTCTGTGTTAGAGGGTGTAGTAAAACAATTCCTCAATCATTGGTTTGACAGTGCATACATTCAGCCCGAGTGGTACCTGAACAAGCATTATTTTTCATAGGTTGCGCAGCATTATTTTTCATAGGCTGAGAGCCATCATGCCACCAGATGATGTGGCAAGAGCATCTAGAGGTTAGGATGATTTCAAGCATTTTTATACGTCAGAATTCCGTAATTTCCGTCTGTATTTCTCCATTCCTTGTTTAAAAGGTGTCCTCCCTGCTAAATCCCTACAACAAGGGTATCTTTTAGTCTATGGTATTACAATATATTTTAAGGATAGGATTTCTCATGAAGAATCTCTAAGGGCAAAATCAGCTATGACGAAAATTTTTGAGGAAATTATGACACACTATCCGTACTGCATCCACCGTTACACATTCAATGTGCATATCCTTCTCAACCTCCTTCGTGCTGTGTGTAATTACGGTGCGCTCTGGGCAATTTCCACTTTTCCCTATGAACACTAATGGAGCTCTATCAATATTAATAATGGAGACAAGGTATGTCCTAGAGCATATTTGTTCAACTTACATTAGGTTACGTCAAGTCGCATTCCTTGGCTCTAAGGTTTTTCAGAACCGAATTTCTCAGAGAAAGGGAAAAAGGTTTTTCAATCTCTAAACGTCAAAATATCGGTCTCGCAGCACCAATACTCTCAGCTGTGGGAGCAAAATCTTCGCTTGTTTGGAAGTGGAGACATTCATGAAATGCCTCTGATAGAGAGAGGATTCAAGTTGAAAATTTCTCCCGTGAAACTCAACTGAAACAGGGCTGAAACTCCCTTGAATCACACTGCCTTACTTCTCCGCTGAAACTGCCTTGAAATTGAAACAAAAGGGAGGGAGTTTAGAAATGGGGTGGTAGCAGGTAAACTGTGCAATAAAATGCCTTGCAACTGCAATGGCACAGAGGCCACAGACCCTTGTGAATATCATGGGCTGGCACACCCTTGCTGCCTAATGACCTGGCACTCCCTTGCTCTCTCCACTGAAACTCCCTTGCCCACAGCTCTGAAACTCCCTTGCCTTCTCCCTCCAATAAAAAAGGTAATTTGAATTTTAAAGACTATGAATGTCAACACTACGCGATGGCATGCTTAAATGCATTTAATTATCCTACATTATACCTAGCTAACTATATTGTATCTATTTCGCATGTCCTACTGAGACGTGCTAATAGGCCCCGGGGGGGGGGGTACGGAGGAGTATAAATGGCAGACAGAAAACCACGGTTGAAAAAGAAGGCAATTTAATAACCAAAATAAACGGTCGAAAACAAAGCAACTCCCCGAACTGTGACCGGCAGGAAGAAAACTATCAGACTCCGGGAATAAGGGGAGGTAGGAAATTTCGGGTAAGGATTGTTACCTTGGCTGTGGAGGTAGCGGTGGTCGTAAAAAAAGGTGCCGTTGGTCTTTCTCCCGAGAGCAGCTCTTCCCACGTCGAGCACTCGACAAGAGCCTCACCAAAGCAATGCTCGACGCTCGCCGAAAAACATTGTTTTAAATATGTGGGGCCCATTTGCCACCAGCTACGTTAGGCCCCTACTGACCGGAGGCTTTTTCCGGTACTGTGGCGGAGGATTACACCACCCGCCAAGCTGCTCTACCAATATCCTCGAGTGAGGCACGGCTCATCCATCCTCCCTCGCTTCTCCCAGCTGCTTTTCCTACGCTACCTCCATCAATCAGCCGGAATAAGGGAATCTGGGGAGGGTTCACACAAGTGAGCCAGCACAGTTCAGGAATCACAACAAATAAACGAGTGACCGTTACACAACACAAATACATTTCATTTCAGGTCATTTAGGCAAAAAAAATATGCATGTCTCTATTATGTCAAAATCGTTCCACATTTACTTCAATTCATAATAAAGGAACAGAGACATTAGCAAAAGACACATCTACATACGCGTGAACACGTGCGATTTCTTCGTCTTTTTTTTTGGGACCAAATCAACGCATCACTCGAATAATCGAGGCACACCCAAGGCACTAGTAACAAAAGTAAATAACTTATCTATTTACAGTGAAAAACAAAAATTAACAGAAACCTTTTTTTTAAACAAAATAACCACAACTAGGGGCGAAAAACCCAAGGTTAAATAAAAAAAAACTCTCTCCGAGCAGCGTTGCCCGAGCCAAGTAATAAACTGTTAACAAAACAAAACTTCCTTCAACGAAGTACAAGAATATCACAAAGGGACAAGTGAACCCGGACCAATTACTTCACCCACCATGACTCAAGGTTGAAATATTAACAATCAGCAAAATTAGAAAAAAAAAACAAAATACGAGAGCGACACGGTTGCGCCTCTTCTCAGACCACCGCCGTTTCCGAACCACCTCACCAAAATACCCAAATGAAGGTTAGGAAGGCAAGGAAGGTGGGTATTACTGGGAAGGGGGGATTGGAGTCTCTCGCTGATTAAAAGATTTAATTTGAGACACGTGACATCTGCGCGTATACTCTTCCGTCTCCACATCCTTCAATTCTAAAGAAACAGGGCTTGTAAAGCGGGTTATTCGCCATGGTTTGGACCATTTCGGCAGAAATTTCGCTGATTTTTTGTTAAGCGAGGAACTCACGGGGTGTAATTTGTATACGACCGTTTGGCCTAATTTAAACGGTTGGCCCTTCCGATTCCTATTACATTTTCTCGCTACGATCTTATTTGCACGTTTCAAGTTTCGAAGGGCCTCGGTCCACCTTTCCTCGATGCTTTCTCCCCGTTCGGCCTCGGCGACGCTGTCATCGATTGTCCAGCGCATGGCCAAGGGATGATTGAATTCTCGCCCCAGAAAGAGACTCGCCGGAGTGCATTTGGTGCTCTCATGGAAGGCGGTATTAAATGCCACAGCTATGGTATGTAGGTTCTCGTCCCACCGGTCCTGTGCATCATGATGAAAAATAGTGAGCGCTGCCTTTAGGTTCCTATTAAACCGCTCGACATGAGACGGTTGTGGATAATATGGACTGGTAGTGACATGTTTTATGCCCCAACCGAAACACATATCTTTTACCTCCCTTGACGTAAATCTCGGGGCATTGTCGGATACCATTATTTTGGGAAAACCTGCTACCGCGAAAACACGAGTGTTGAGGATTTTTACCGTATTGGCAGCCCTCATGTTGCGTGTGGGAATAATAAAAACGAATTTCGTAAAAGCGTCAATGACCGCAAGAATCGAAGTATTCCCCGACCGCGTACGCGTTTGTTGGCCCATATAATCAACGAAATACTTTACCCCCGGCTCGCTAGCAACCTCAGACGAATGGTATCCTACCATAGTGTTTTGCGCTGGTTTCGCGCTTTGACAGTCAGTGCAAGACCTTACATACGTCAGTATGTCCCTATGCATATTCGGCCAATAAAAATCCCGAGATATCTTTTCCCTCGTTTTACGATATCCCAAGTGACCGCCGATGATTGAGTCATGGAAATAAGCCATTACCATCGGCCTAATCCCTACGGGAATATAAATTCGATTACGTTTGCTCTTACGTGCGCGAAATACCAGAAGTCCCTGACACAACTTGAGATTCCTTACTCTAACCCCGTTGTTTAGTCTTTGTTTTAGTCTTTGACATTCTACGTCCTTCTCCTGATGTTCTAAAATGGTCGTGAATGATATCGGTGTGTCCTGCAGGACACACAACCCAGGTCGTACGACTTGTTCGTGATCATTTATGTTTTCATCAAACATCCGTGACAAGCAATCGGCTACGATGTTATCCTTCCCTTTCACATGAGTTACCCGAAACTTATAACTAGATAAACGTAACATCCACCGTCCGACCTTTCCCAACTGCTTAGGATGATTACGCATCCATGAGAGAGCCTGATTATCAGTATATAGCTCGAATTCCCGTCCCCTCAGATATTGCCCAAATTTCTCTACAGCAAATACGACTGCCAAGCATTCGGCTTCATAGGTAGCGTATTTTTTTCCGCGTCGTTAAGGGTACGGCTTCCAAAGGCTACTGGTGCCAAATGGCCGTTGACTCTCTGTGATAACACCGCCGCTACAGCATTGGAGGATGCGTCCGTATGTAACACAAAATCTTTGGTGAAACCTGGGATATGCAACACAGGGGGCGACGCAATTTTTTCCCGTAATTTTTCGAAAGCCTCCTGTTGAGCAGGGCCCCAAAAGAAGTGGGAATTTTTCTTTTTTAGCTGATTCAGTGGTGCCGCAATCTCCGAAAAACAAGGAATGAAACGCGCATAGTAACTGCACATTCCCAAAAAACGTTTCGTCGCCCTCAGATTTCTCGGAACCTGAAAGTTACTCACTACGTCCGCTCTTTCTGGATCTATTCTAATTCCCTGGTTCGACACAACGTGTCCTAGATACTTAATTTTATTCAATCCAATTGAAATTTTCTCCGGATTTACGGTCAATTTCGCTCGCCTCAGTCGCGAGAAAACGTCTTCCAAGTGTACCATGTGATCATCAAAGTTTTCGCTGTACACCACAACGTCATCAAGATATGTAAATACATATTTGTATTTTATATCACCCAAACTCATATCAATTAAACGTGAAAGAACTTGTCCACCCGTACAAAGTCCGAAAGGTAAACGCTTATATTCATAAAGACCGAAAGGAGTTATAAATGCTGTCATAATATTTAGCCTTACTGAAGTGCAGGAAGGCGTTTTCCACAGTAGGTAGAAGAAAGGCATCATAAACTACTTTCTTATTCACCCCTCGGTAATCCACCACGAGCCGCGAGGATCCATCTTTCTTGGGGACTAAAAAACACGGACTAGCGTAAGGGGAATTACATTCTTCGATAACCCCCTGCTGGAGGAGATCTGTCACATGCTTCCTCATTTCTACCATCTTAGAAGGGTTACATTGAAATGGTGGGGATCTAACCGGCTTGTCATCTGACAAGGTTAAATCGTACTCCATTACGTTGGTACATCCTAACGATTTGGTGACTACCTCTTTATATCGGTTTAGTAACCCCTGTACTTTTTCCCTTTGTTCATGATTTAAATACTCGCGTCGTGAAGTTTCATCTTGTCTGTTTACTACGCCATTATTCGTTGGTTGAGAAAGGAATGAGGCAATTATCTCAGGTCTAAACTTAAAACTGTAAGTCTTAGTTACAAAATTCAATATCATTCCTGTCTTACTCATAAAATCAGCACCTAAAATTACCTGAACAGGGGAAGCATTAAGAATAAAAAACTCATGTTGCCACGAGTTTCCTTGTATTTTAACATGAAGCTTCACCTTTCTAGTTATGCTAATGGGCGTCGAATCCACCCCATAACAAATTTTCTCTACATTAATGACTTTCTGCCAAGCCCCTGTCAGTGTATTCAAAAAGTCTTCCGAAATACACGACACAAACGCACCCGAATCTAACAAAGCAGTGGAAACTAACCCATCTATAGAAATGTTTATTTTCGGTGATAGGTCAAATTTTATTTCTGAGGGCCGACCTCGAAACGCCACTAACCTTCCGCGATAGCCTCGTGGCTTTATAACTCCGCGGACCACTCGTTTCCCGTACGGGGCGTATTTCTGTGGGTAAAAGGCGGCTCTGCCGTGTGGTCTGATCTTCGCCACCCGCCATACCGACGTGGGGGCAAATGCTGCCTTTGGGGAGGCTGGCTATTTCTAGGCCAACGTTCGGTGGGCGGTAATCGTTGCCCCGATTGCCCATTTCGATCCCCGAATTCAGCGTCAACCATTTCTTCCGCAGGCGGAGGGTCTCTATATGATTCAGCGATGGCTCGTCTTTCATCATAGTTACGTCCCCAACGAACAAGCTGCTCAAAAGATTGCGGTTTATCTATTAAATGCCAAGAATAATCAGGGTTAAGATTCTATCTCCAGCAGTTCGTCTTGTGAGAGTTTTTTTTCTAGCCTTTGATTAATATTTTTCATGACGATAAGATATTCGCTTAGCGATTCACGCCTACCCTGAGTACGATTATGCAGGTCTCTTTTCAAGCGCGTCTGATAATTTGGAAAACCAAAGGTCGCTTTCAACTCTTCTCGAAAATGGTTTACGTCCCGAAATTGATTGGCCCAGTACCAAGTGTTGGCCCTACCGTATAAAATTTCGGGAATTACCTTAAACGCCATATTGTCGGCCAGTTCTAACTTACTCGAGAACCTACCGAAAAGTTCTAAAACTCCCATTACACTTTCCCCCGGTTCACCGTCGAATCTTAAATCCCAACGACGTGCAGCGGCCACGAGACTTCTAAGATTTTTATATCAAATTGCCTATGATGGTGGACCTGGACCCCGGGAGGTGTTACCTCTAAAACATTTCCGATCAACTCACAGCTACTCCCATTATCCTCCCCACGATCTAGCGAATGAACATAATCTCGTAGAACTTTCCGTAGTTCATCCAACGTGCCATTTGTCTTTAACGCAAATCTACCACAAAAGTCAATTACTTCTGCTTTCGTCAACTCGTTGATCCAACTGGTTCCAGCAGGTAGCTTCGCTGCCATCTCTCACACTCCTTTTTCTCTTACTGTACCCCGCAACCACGCTCTGCTACCATTGAGACGTGCTAATAGGCCCCCGGGGGGGGGGGGGGTACGGAGGAGTATAATTGGCAGACAGAAAACCACGGTTGAAAAAGAAGGCAATTTAATAACCAAAATAAACGGTCGAAAACAAATCAACTCCCCGAACTGTGACCGGCAGGAAGAAAACTATCAGACTCCGGGAATAAGGGGAGGTAGGAAATTTCGGGTAAGGATTGTTACCTTGGCTGTGGAGGTAGCGGTGGTCGTAAAAAAAGGTGCCGTTGGTCTTTCTCCCGGGAGCAGCTCTTCCCACGTCGAGCACTCGACAAGAGCCTCACCAAAGCAATGCTCGACGCTCGCCGAAAAACATTGTTTTAAATATGTGGGGCCCATTTGCCACCAGCTATGTTAGGCCCCTACTGACCGGAGGCTTTTTCCGGTACTGTGGCGGAGGATTACACCACCCGCCAAGCTGCTCTACCGATATCCTTGAGTGAGGCACGGCTCACTACTATCCTAATGCTCCACACGCATTTTCTCGCACCCTTGACAGAAATTTCTGCGTCAAGAAAGCCTAATATATGTGGCCGCTTCCGAGGAATAATGTGACTTCCAGAACTAAATTTTAAATGGCAATTCCGTGATAATCTGAGGAAATACCATTACATCACGATGACAGTAATGTGGCATTAATTAATTGAAACCTATATTTCCACATAGTATGACTATTAATGCAATATTACTGAGAATAAACAAGATTTTTCCAATTCCCTCACGTTTAAATCAAGGTGTAACCAAGAGGACGTGCATAAACTAAAGTACCAATTTATGGGGGGGCCTTAAAACCTTCGGCGGGAAACGAGGGAGAGGGGGGGGGTTCTCACAAAGCAACGTAGCTGTTACAATGCGCCTGTTTACGTTTCATACTCGTCAACATCGCGTCGACAATACCATGTACTATTAGTACGATGGACAATACTACAGAGTTTAACATGAGGAAGGGCGCGCGGGATGTTTCATACACCCCAAGCTTCTACTATAACTCAAGGTAACTGAACTATTTCTTCTATTATTTTGCAAGCCATCATACCATCAAATTGCTAACAATTAAACCTTCTCGCGGGTTAAGGTAGTTTGAGCGAAAAATCGCTTCACCTAGAATTTGATGAAGTTTTCACCATTTTAAAGGAAAAAAACTCTTATCTTTCCAATGATATTAAAATATCAACCCCTTGCCGAACTACTCTTCCAGCAATTTGCCTGAAAATGCAAGCTGTTTTACATGGGATAGATTACGGCTCTGCGCTCCAGAGAGAGAATATTTTAAAAAATAAGAACTTCTAGCACCTAGATTTCGTCAAAAAGCTAACGGTGTACAGTTTGCATGTTTTCTCAACTATTTATAAAAAATAACCTATTAATCACCGAAGTAAGTTTTACAGAATCGCAAAAGCCTGCTGTTTTGAAGGGTTCTCAGCCATGCGGCATGAGAAAATGAGTCAAGTCACTTATGTAGTTTTATTTGTATAATAACTGAAAATTTGGTCATATATAACTATATCTAAGCACCATTAATATAACAATATTTATTTCATACTTCTTACAGATGCTGAAATAAAAAAATAAAATTGAATCTTGTCTCCATTATGACTAGATGGAACTATCTCGCTCAAACCACCTTCGAAAGCGACCTCGTGACAAAACATTTATATCAACCTAGCCCTAAAAATAAACTCACTCAATACTTGAGAAAATATTTTTGAATTGAAAGTTTCTTTTGTAGAGACAACGTTGCATGTCGGGAGGGGGGAGAGGGTTTGGGGAAAATACTACGGTTGTCAACGAAGGGGGGCGGGTGAGAGGGGTAAACAAATCACCGAAAACGGTAACGTTGTCTATGTACGAAACCTAACTTGCAGAAATGTTAAAAGGAGAAAATTGCTGAATGTATGTACCAATAAATACATAGAAATAACATAATGTATAACGGAAATTAATAACGCAAAGCTCTCAGTGAAGCGTTTACTGGCTGAACTATCTCTCCGATTCGTCTGGCTAACCGATTTTTGCCAAAATGTGTTTTATGGCACCAACTGACTAGTCGCACTATAGTTTATAACTTCTATAAATTACACATAAATCGAAGAACTTTGTTCGTCTTTGTGAGCCGTGTACCAAGGAGGCATACGGCGGCGGCAATACGAAGCCACGTACGGAGGCGGTGACTGACCACTCGGGCAAGGGCAAATAAAGACCCTTTGTTCCGTGCAGTGGGAGAGGCCGACGAAGCCTAGGTCCCGCGGTTGCAAGTCAACGGTTCCGCCGGAGCCCATTGCAGAATCAAATGGGTTAGGCGGTATATATATATATATATATTCGAGGGCCCAAGAAGGCGAGGCTTGTTGCTGGGTCTCCCCCGTGTTGGGAGGTAGTGTCGCCGTCACCTCTACGCCGCTCCTGGTCCGCCTCTTCAGCTTCTGGTCGCGTAAGCTTGGATTCCCTTCTTTCCCATCACCCTGCTGTTTAACCTCTCCTATTCCCGTTGCTCCGTGGCCGTGGCTCTATTTTGCATTTGTTCTAATAAATTACGAATTCTAATTTCAATTTGTTATAATAATTCGTAGTTTCCTTGTACTGCCACCACCCTCTAGATCGCCATATCAGGCGACAGTTCATTTGTGTTGCTCTAGTCACGCTGATGAAAATGTTTTTTTCATCGCAGTTATACGATAGAGATTAACCATTTTACGTGCTTAAGTAATATAATGTACATTAAACTGTCTTGGTTTACTAAAGCGCATAAAATGGTTAATATCTACCGTATAACTACGATGAAAAAACCTTTTTCATCGGCGTGATAATTTCAGCAAAAAGACGAACATAATTTTGCGGTTTATGCTTAACTTTTAGAAGTTATAAACTAGAGAGTGACTGGTCATGTGCTGCCATAAACTGCCCGCGGTGAAGGGTTGGGTCACATTCGACCGCGTTGCTCGAACTCCCAAAGTGATCTGGCCTGGGCCAATTGGGTATTTTCCACGTATTTCAAACTATCGATATTCTGATTCTGTTACTTGAACTTATTGCGTTGGCTAAAGGTTTTCTAATCAAATTGTTTGAATTTCGGTTTTAAAAGCTAAAGAAAGTTGAAGGTTACGAATCCTCCCGAGCACACTCCGAAAACAACCGAATGACCTGTGACGTCATTTTCGCTGTTTACATTTACACCCAGGCGTTTTCTTATGCTTACGGTGGAAACTGGTGCGGTGAAATTACTTTTGGACGTTTTTCTGTTTTTTATGTGACTTTAAATGGCATATGTAGATGGTGTTTTGTGCCACAATGTACAAATACATCGGTGAAAACACCGAGCAAGAAATGCATTCACGCAATCACGACATTGAATGTTTGAAATTTCTTCCTTGGATTCCTTAATATCCACCTGCACAATGTATGCTTTACTTCGTACTTAGTGTTCTGGACATATTCTTGCAATGACTGTTCACAGTGGTCCATCTCTCTCTACTTGGACGTATCCTATAGCATTACCACCATAACTCTCACAAGAATCTTTATAATAAAGCAACACTTAAATTAAACTATGAATAGACATTTAGGAGATAAAATCTATTTTTAGGCATTTCTATAGCCGAGAAGCCACTTATAGAAACCTCTATAAACAATTACTAATTAACAAATCACAAATTAACGCCTTAAGTGTGTTAAGTATTTGCAGCGTAAACATTTGGCAAGTACTGTGTTATGTTGATATGTTACTAAGGTACTGTTTGTTTACTTTTGCATGGACTGGTATGGACTTTGAGAAATAAAGAAGAAGTATCCTAATGATTATGAGTGTATTGGAAAAACAATTAATAAAGCTCATATACCAAATACATAATTATATGCATTAAAATGATAAACAACAGTAATGACGATTTACTAGCAAACTTTATGCTTACATTTTTTGACCTTACGCTCCACGAATTTCGGAAGCAGTAAATCGCTCGTCCTTCTTCATAAAAACGCCTACCATAAACATATATACTTCGGGTAAATTATCTGATGTGGTTTTAATAAAACCATTGCAAGCCATAGTCTTTGTTTTCAATGAAAACTCTTTAAATATACGATCTCTTCTACAGTCCTTCACTTTCTCCCTCACAGCTGTCTATCGCTCAGCGAAAATGACGTCAAGCCAATCAGATTTCGTTTCGCAGCCGCGTAAAAAATTTGAAATTTCGACTATTTTAATCTTAAATATCTCAATTAATATTGAATCAATTTTAAAACTATTTTCACTCCGCGAGCTTTTTCGAGTTAAAGTAACATATAAATATCCATTTACTTAAATTTAAAATTTTGGAAAATACCCAATTGTCCAGTTCAGTGACAGTGGAGCACTCACGCAGCAAAAGAGAAGCAGTTCAGTTAGGTTGGGAGTGGGGATACCTAAATACTGCAGCAGCTGAGTGGCAAGGCAATAAAATGACGTGACAAGGGAGAAGCAGTGGAGTTTAAAGGATGGCCTGACCTGGGCAAAATGTTCAGTTCAGTGGCAGTGGAGCACTCACGCAGCAAGAGAGAAGCAGTTCTATTTCAATGGGGTTGCAAGAGAGTGTAGCAGTGGAGTTTCAGTTGATCGCAGTTTTTCTTGTTGAGGCCAAGGCAGTGCAGTCCAGTTGCAAGGTAGTTTCAAGCCAGTTTTCACCCCTTCAGTGGAGTTTCAGTCCAGAATCAGTTGAGTTTCAAGGGAGAAATTTTTACTTGAGTATTTGCTCTGCAGCTCCTTGGTGAAAATTACGAATACATTCCAAATGCCCACTCATTCATGAGGATGATATTTCTAGGTATGTACAGTTTATCACGCTGGTTGTTATGAAGCACTCAGAGTACGTAATAATAGCTTGACAATAGGAGATTATTGTATATTAAATATATCCTCCTTCTAATTAAACGGCATTATGTTGGTCAAACTTGGGATGGGAGATGAATTAGATCATCTCAATGAGACACTTTGCTGTGACAGGGAATTAAATTTGATATCAACAGACGTGACTCATATGTGCCATAGAACAAATCGTATAGTATGCGCATTCTCTAGAAATATAATGAGAAAATGTATAGAAATCCCTTATGGTAATTCACTTATGTTATTCCACTTATAAATATTTTGGAAATAGATTAATAAATAACACTCAAATAGGAATGAGAAAACTAACGTCATGGATGCCTTCAATAACCTTCATTGTGAAAATGATTTGATGAGCGATTAGCGGAGTTAGTCACTCATTGCAGGGAAAAAAGTTCTCTCTGACCCTGTCTCTGTATCATGGGGGTCTGATGACACGATATCTTCCCAGTTGAATATGAAAAAGTGCTTTGCAGTCTGATGAAAATATTGGCATTTCCTCTAATCAGCACTATACTATTGAGTAACATGTATATGACCCTCTCGTATGAATAGCCATTTCGATGAAATATGTATATTATGTGCAAAAGGTATCACTCAAAGCTGTACACTCTGTTACACATTATGTTATATATCCTGTTTCACCACCCACCCAAATCTGTGACTCCTTGGAAACTGGAAATCTAAATATGCGTCTGTGTGTATGACCAAGTGAGCCAAATTTTAAGAACATAATATCCATCCCATTACCGCTTGCCATCTTGATTTTATTTTGCCATCAAATTCCAAACACAACTTTTAAGTGTTCATGAACCCAGTAACCCCCCAAAAATGTCATGGGGACGACGCTAGAAATGCGTTTTAGAGTATGCTGAACATTTATAGTGGGTCGATGGATGGACCAATTTTTTACTCCGACTTTGTCTGCTGGGCAGCCAAAATGTCGTCCATGCCGTCTCAGAGTTTAAGTCCGGACCTCCGAAAAATTTCACGAGTGACCATGCTAGAAATGCGTTTTAGAGCATGGAGAATTCGAAATACTTCATTCGAACTTGGCAATGTTTGTATTTTCCCTATCCCTCTTCAGAAAGTTAAACACTTCATTTGCCACGTTAAACTAAGAGTAATAACTAAACGGCTTCATAGTTAACTTTTGGGAACTAAAAAGCCGTAGTAACTAAAGAGTGATTACTAAAGAACTCTTCAGTTTTATAAACATAAACTAAAAACCACCAATGCCATGAGAAAACTAAGAATGTCAACTAAACAGCTCTTCAGCTTTCGGACCTCAAACTAAACAATCTGCTCAATTTTTGAAAAACTGAAGGCGCACACTCTTAATTACTAAATAATTGCTTTAGTAACTAAAGTTTCTGTTTAGTACTATTTCCTAAGTGTTCGTTGGAATACCTGAATTGGACAAGGGTTTTCTAAAATCGCCCACCTCCGCCATTGAGACCGTTTTCTCCCAATTAAAGAATTAACCAAGATTAATACGATATTGAAAGATTAAGTTTTTCCGATGCTTGATTTGAGTGAATGGTATTCACTCTAGTACAATTTTCTTGACATTTCAAACGTTTGCTATGATTTTCAACTTTTACTCATTTGTTATTTGTTACTGGTGTACCGGAATACGCCAATGCATCTATAAACTTCTTGGTTTTTATATATTCTCCATTGATAATCTTAATAAACCACAAATAAAATTAATAAAATTGAATTCAATTGTATTACGCTCTTATGTGTGTAGACGATTACATGAGAAATACTGTAACATTTGACTTGGCCCACGCGAGTTTCAGGATGACATGGAGGATATTATTTCAACCCCGCACTATATCTCTATGACTGATATAAGGGATAAAAATATGAGAGATACACTGCCAAGCTCATCATCTGAGTAATCTACCAGTTAAAGGTAGATTATGTTGAAAGTCAAAGAAAATCCAACAGACCCTCATTCTTGCAGTGCCCTATCTACCTCTAGAAATTCTTTCTTCATCTCAGCTTAAGTCCTACCATTCTTCATCCCGCCCATTAAACCTATTCTCTTTCTTCCACTTCCCCGCTTGTCCAACATCCTTCCCTCTATCACGGCCTTCAGCAAACCATCGCCCCTCATTAGGTACCGCTTCCAGACACCTACCCTGCCTTCCCCTAATCTCATCCAGAAGTTTCCTCTCCTCACCAACTAGGTCAAGCACATTCTTGTCTTCCTTTCCGTCCACCGCGCCTTCTCCATCCTCCTCCAATTCCACATCTCGAAAGCCTTCAGCCTATTTTCGTCTTCCTTTCTCAAGGTCTACGTTTCTGCCCCATACAGCGTGACACTCCATATCAAGCTCTTCACCAGCCTCTTTCTTACATCCTTACTTAAGGTCCCCGTCATCTGCTCCCTTCTATTATTGAACGCTTCCTTCACTAGCGCTATTCTCCTCCTAATGTCAAGTAATTAAATTGTTCTACCTACTCCAGTTTTTGTCCTACTTTTATCGCTTGCCTCGCTGTCTTTGTCCAAGAGAACTCATTACTTTTGTTTTCTTATAATTAATCTTCATTCCGTATTTCTCGCACTACTTTTCAAATGCATATACTAAAGCTTGCAGTCCCTTCGATGATCAACTGACCAATGCCTGGTCGTCCGCGAATCTAACCGATTTTATCAGCTGGCTACTTTGATTCCCACATCTAGCTCTCACCATGCCTCTCTTACCATTTCCTCAGCATATTTGTTAAAAATCATGGGCGACAACGGGCACCCTTGCCTTACCACACGACCTATAACTGCCCACCCTGATTCACTGTCCGCTACCCTCACCTGAGCCCTCTGGTCCACACATAAGTTTCGGATGAGTCTCCTATCATCCCAATCTATTCCAATTTTCCCGAGTATCTGCATTAGTTTCTCCCAGTTTACTCTGTCAAACGCCTCTTCGAAATCCACTAAGGAAGCAAAACATCATGATTATACTCCTCTATATTTCGCTGCCAAGTAACTCCGGTGCGATGTTATCCTTATCTAATGCTTTGTCGTCCTCTATATCTAGGTTCACAGATCTATTCTCGTGTTCATATAGCTCCTCTACGTATTCTCTCCACCTACCCTGGATATCTTCCTGTTCGATTAATATCTTCCCTATTTTGTCCTTAACCTTTGGTATCGTTTGTTCTCTCTTACCACCCGATAACATTTTCACTTTGGCGTATAAAGCACCCACTTCCCTCTCTTCATGCAGCTTTTCCATTTCCTCGCATTGTCCCTTCCACCAGTTTCCCTTTGCCCGATTGGTCATTCGCCTAAGTTTATTACTAAATTCCTTCTTCCTCTTGCCTAGGTCGGTGTTGATGTTTTTCCACACCCTTCTCTCTTCCATTTTCCTAATCATTTCTTCAGTGGCCCACTGCTTCTTAACCCTTCGCTTTTCCACTGCTCCAATTTTTTTCTCTGCCGTTCCTACTATGCCTGTTTTTATATCTCCCATCTTCTCTCGATTTTTCCCATCCGCTTCGCTTTACCTATGTTCTTTTCCACCAGCTCTTGGTATTCCCTCCTTTTCAACCCTTTCAATGCTTCAAGGTTCCACCTCTTTTATCTTCCTTCCTTGACAATGCCTTTTGAATCTAATTTCGCATTTCATCATGACCAAGTTATGATCTGAGTCCGCATCGGCCCCTGGATAGCTTCGCGAGTTTTTTACATTGTTCCTAAATCTCTTCCGTACCATAAGGTAATCAATTTCGTATCTCCCAGTATTACCCGGTATTTTCCATGTGTACCAACTCCTGGGGATATATTTAAACCAAGTGTTTGTCACTACTAATTTATTTCTTCTACAAAATTCAACTGCCTTCTCACCGCGATCATTTCTTGGGCCTAGCCCATACTCTCCGACTTCAAATCCATCCCTCCTTTCCCCCACCACTGCATTTCAGTCACCCATAACTATCAGATTTTTCTTTCCCGGTAATTTTTTAATTATTTCTTTTAGTTGCTCGCACACCTCAGCCGCCTCTTTTCCTCCCTATCATTGCTTGTAGGCATGTATACCTGGACCAGTACGAAATTCGTCGGGCGTGCTTTTATTTCTACCCCTAGTATCCTGTCGCTCACCTGTTCAATGTTTACCACGCTTAGCCCCAATTTTGTATTCAGTAATATAGCTACCCCACGTTGACTCTCATATCTCCCACTATAGATTACCCTGTAACTATCACTCCAATAGTTCCTGCTATCTTTCCATCTCACCTCGCACAGTCCCAAAGCATCAATTTCCCATTATCCATCTCCTGCTTTGATATGTACCAAAATTCCTTATTCCCACGTAAGTACTACCATTAAATACGATAGTAGAACAGATCGAGACACAAAGACACTCAGCAAACACACTAGTCACTTTTCGACCCTTCCCACATCCAATTCCTTTCCCCTCTTTCCTCATGGCTGGTTTCCTGCCTCCTCCTGCCACACCCCCTGGCGGCGCGCCGACTCGCACGGGTAGTATGTTAATATCTCTCTCAGTGATTCAACCCGAAGGTTGGTATTTGATAGGTGAGAGTAGAGCTCACCCCGGGCTAAGCCACGTTGGCGTGTGAAATTCACACATTCAGGGTAGGGGGGCCAGTTCCTTTCCCTGGGCCACCTCGCACTCCGAGGATTTTTTTCTCCAGGGGCGTCCAAAGGCTTCACCCGGATTTGAACCCGGGTCTCTTCGATCAGCAGCTCTACCCACTAGGCCACCACGCTCCCCCATGTTAATATAGATGTCATTATTTTAATCCGGGGTTATCCATGCATGAAGATAATGGGTTAAAAGATTTTCATGAACGAAACCACACTCAAAATATGGTTCGTTGGTTGGTTACTTTGGGGAGGCGAACTACTAAGGTCGTGACCGTCGCAAGCAATGGACAGGCCAAGAGATACATTCGTGCCGTTGAGGACATATGGGTGGTTTGTAAGGGAAGGGTCGTCGGGGGAATGAGGGAGGGTGGAGATAATCCAAGCGTCGACTTTAGGCTGCTCTTAGGGCAGGATAACGATCGACGTTTCCTGACGTGACGGAAACGGACGGTGGGATTCGCAAAGTTTGGTGATTGTGAGGTCGCGAAACCCATTACGATGGCCCAAGGTCGCTATACCCGCGGGTATAGCGACCTTGCGATGGCCGAACGTCGACGGCTCCGTCTACGGACAAGGAGAGAACCTTGTCAAAGTGTAACTTTTCCGTTGCAGTACAAAGGCGGACCATACGGCGGAGGAGGTTATTTTTCAACATTTACAAAATTTCATTTCTAGATTTCCCATCCTACTTTTTAACAAAACAGCGCCACATAATTAACCTTCTTGAAGCCATATTTGCCAGTCAGTTTGCGGATTGTTTATATTTTGATCACATGAACATGATCACCTGATTCGCGATCGTTTATCACTCCGACCGCAGAAACAGTCAGCGACTGGCGCTGATACTCCCGTCAATCGTAATCAACTCCACCTTGACGGAAAGATGACGAAAAAGTGAACGCCACCCACCGTTTAAGCCACGTTAGGAAACGTCGAACTTAATCCCGCCCTTAAATAAATGCACCATGGGGATCATGGATTTACGTCCCGTTCGACGGACGGAGGGCTGCATTTTAAGCTCTCTCCGTACCACATCCAAGTACGGGCGGGGATTCCACTGACAAATCTCCGCCACCACCGAATCGGCGACACGGGGGCATTTCCATAAAAACAAAACATATATTGAGTGGGGGATATCGGGTTGTTGTCGGGTGGGATAGACTTCTGGCTTCCCATCCATCAGGATCCCAGTTCGAATCCCAGACCTCAGGATGGGAAGTCAGTACTCTATCCAACACAAAACCCGATCCCCCACACAACATCTACTATATTAAAGGCTACGCGTACATACGTATGATTTAGTTGCTTGGCGTAGTGATTCAGATGTGCGTAAATAGATGGCAAGCGAGCTCCCATACACGTGCTCCTCTACCTGACACATGGCGCGGGCTCACGCACTTTTCTAAATGCACGGATCTAGCTACTATATCAACGTATATTAAATATATATAAACCGTATGCAATGAAAGGTGTACATATATTACGATATAGCGGACCAGGCTGGACGACGGGTTGCCACTCTGATGTTTTCTCTTTCATAGAATCCATCGTAGCCAACGCTAGAAATTAAAAGTTGTATCGAGTTCCGTTTATGCCCCTTAGCCTATTTATGACTCTGGGGCCGAAATTTTCCCTTTCCCAAACCCTTCTTCCCTTTCCTAGTTTCCTTCCTATTCCCGCAGCCCTTCCGTACCCTCGGTCATAAGCGCGAGCTTGCATACCGGGGGGAAGGGTGGTGCCCCTGCGTGGAGGACCCACGAACCCGATGCACAAATATTACGGTCTAATACATATTTGCGGTAATGCGAAGTATGACGAACACAGATTTGGTTTCAACATTTCGATATTATGTATCTTATAATGTTTACATATATTATTTTCATTAAAAATAAAAAACACACATTAATTTCTATTGAATTATTTACTTTATTCATTAAATTTTGGCTATTTCGCCATTATTTTAGCCTGTTTCAGCAGGCTTTTCAACTGCTTAGTATGATTTATTTTGTATAGAAATTCCAAAATCTTGCCGATGCGGCGAAACAAGCTCAGACACAACGTCCCGGAGAGGTTCTGGAGCTGTACCCTCGGCAAACTGCATCCATTTGCAAGGATGAGGAAACTGTCAAATTTTACTGGAGCAGAAAGGAGAGGGTAGGAACCAATGGAATAGTAGTGTTATCGAAGAATGAGGTGGATCAAAAGGAGGGAGAGAATCAGCAATGAAGAAATCAATCATACGAAGAGTTAGGGAGAAAATAAGTTTACTGAAAACCCTGCAAAATAAATTAAGCAATTTAAATTGAACAAAAACCTTTAGTAGTTCTGCTGACAGGAAGTTTTATTGTACACTTAAAGAGTCATCATTAGGTACTATCTAGGTTGGAAAAAATCGTAGCATTAATTTACTTCTTGGGAGACGGGAGAGGGGAAAGAGAGGGAAGGTTCTGGAAGAAACTTTGTGTTGCGGTTGATTTTTTTTAAATATTTATTACATTTTGGTAATGAAATAATATGGTTGGTTGAAATGGTTTTAGGGTGGGAGGGAGAGCATGGAGGATTGGCTTTGGAATACTAATTATTCGTTTATCAGGTTTGCTCCTCTTTTTCTACACCTAATAATCTCTCATTATTCAATAAAATTTCTAGTGAATAGTACTAGGTTTTAATATGCTTAAATCGCATCCAGTGACACAACAGCTTCATGAAAACCGCATCAACTAGAAGGAGATATGAATGGGGAGAATCATCGAGGAGGACCAAGGGTGGAATATGTGTGGGTTAAATTATGAGGGACGTTAAAACGATGACTTACGTAGGAGTAGAACGGTTGGCCGAGATGAGATTTGAGTGGAGAGATGTAGCAAACCAATCTTCGGATGGATATGACTGTAAACAAGGATGAGTCAAAATTTGGGGCGATTAAAAAAATTCAGGAACTCCTCCCGGCCATTGCGATTCGTTAAATAGGAGCACAAGTCCAGCAAAATGAGAGGTGAGTCGAGGCAGTTCTGGTCGCAAATGATTTCGGATTTCGTCCGCCTCCCCAGTTTAATGAAATTGCCGGTGGGTGAAACGCGAAGAGAACCTGGAGAGAAAATCTACTGCATTGATATTTTCCAAAAACAATTTTAAAAGTTGGGTGCGTCGACTAAAATTCTGTTCCAGCTTTGGGGCAAATGCGATATGACGCATTCGATTTTGTGGATTTCAAACAATGCCCTCTGGTCCCCATAAACGTTTGGGAGAATTCTATGGCATTATTCAACGTAAATCGTGACGCCCTGGGGGGGTTATTTTGTAATTCCACTTCCGACATAGCTCTTTCGGCAGAGCCCCAACTCAAATGAATCATCCATTTGAGCTACTCCGCTCTCGAAGTACTCACGGAGTGAGTGCTGCCACTCACTGCCCATGGCGGCGTCACGGTTGACTTTAAGAGGCCATAATGGAACTCGGAAATACGTAAAAGTAGAAAATCTATCAAGTTAGGGGTCGTTCAAGTATTACGTAAGACGATTTATGCCATTTTTGACCCCCCTTCCCCTATGTAAGATTTTCCCAACCCTCCCCCCCTCTCTCTCAGTCTTACGTAAGACGCTAGATATTTGTAATTACTCTTACGTTAAATGCTCGCTTTCTGCAGTTTCATCTTTCCATGGAAGCAATCGTAAAGCTTTGAGTACTGGATATCGTATAATTATGCAGTGTTGGAGTACCACATTCATTGAGCATGGAGGTAATGTAGCTAGCCAGTCAGGCGACAGCAGAGGAGCATTGACGTATCGGTGAGATTACGGAAAATACGGCATTAACGAGCGGATATCACTGCTAAATTTCATTCGGAAACGATAGATACAATGTTTCAAGACGGACAAAATCTTACGTAAATTGGTTCCAGACCCCCTACCCACTCCCCCCCCCCCCCGGCCCTGCCCTCCCCACAACATAAGACAATTTAAGATTATCCCAACCCCCCTCCCCCAAAAAAGTCTTACGTAATACTTGAATGGATCCCTACAGAGGTTGTATGGCAGCACTTGGACAAAAAAACCAAGTATTTTTCAAAAACAATATCAGCAAACTCACTTTTCGAATTTCACGCGATTTCTGCAAATTCGGAAATGACAGCAGCGCCAAATCGCGTATCATTTAGCAGGCGATTTGGAAGCTCAATTCCACGACCGAAATAATTGGGAAATGGACCATTCTAGACCGAAATGAATGAGTCGATGGTGCCGCCGTCTGGCGTACATGGTTTTACAACTTCACTTTCGGTAGTATTCTCCATATAAGGAGCGATCCGTGACGTCATGTCCCGTGAGGTTAAATTAAAAAATATCCCCCCTGAAGGGAAAAGCATTCGCGTAGGGTGGTGGCACGAAGGGACCGGGCTGGGGGGGTGTCCTTCCAGTGATCCCCGCAGAGGACCTTCTGATCTTATGCCCACCTACCGGCTCTTGTTTCACTCTCCCTAATCACAGTCCTTTCAGTGGAGTCCCACAAATGTCTGCGTCGTGTATGTGCGCCCACAAGGGGTTGAAAGATTGGGAGAATACTCATTCGCATTAATTCCATTTTCTTCGGAAAAATATACCATTTTCAGTAGGGAACACGCATAAAATGTATTCCTCATAGTTTAGTGTACGCATTGGCGTAGCTAGGGGGGTGGAGGGGAGGCGGCCCGCACCGGGTGGCAAATTTATATTAAAATCCACCTGAGTCCCAGTCTGATTGTAAGAGCCTCTCTAAAACACTACCAACCCTTTGCAATCTAGAGAGATGTGAAACTCCCGAAATCACCCAGCCCGTTCCAAAAAATTCCTCTCCATCCTTTCCCTCTAAATTCCTTCCCCCGTCGTACTCCCCCAATGATGCAAACTTTGCTCCCCTTTCCACATATCTCTTGTCAGCCTGCCCAGTCTATCAGTCAGATCAGCCTCAGTCAGTTCCCAGTGTCATCAGCCTCCCTTGTCCCATGTTATTCCAGAGAGATGTTGAATATGCATATTGTGCTTTTTTCTTTTTTATGCCTACTGACCACCAAAGCCTGTGCCTTCAATTTATATTAAAATTGCACATACAATGACCCCTAGAGCTGGACTGGCAGAACAGGGGCGGCTCCAGACCAGAGGTTTGGGGGGGGGGGGGCACCAGCGGCACTTGGGGTATGGAATACCCCCCAGGAAAAGGGGTGTTCGTGGGTCTTGTCCCGGAAATTCGTAACAAACTATTTGTAAAAATGGCGAGTTATAAGTGGTTGGGAAGCAAAAGTATACCTTTTAAGAATAGCAATATTTTTCTAAATGCATATTTCCCTTTTAGATTACCACAAGTTTCGACTGATTGCAAAATTATTTTGATTTAAATTCGCATTTAGCTCAGTTTTAAAAACCGTTTTAGTTTGTGTAAAATTTAACTAGATTGTAAAGTAAAATAACCAAAACTTCAACAACAATAAAAAAACGAAATAATTTAGGCTTTTAATTTAAGGTCTATGACAAAGATATACGCCAGGTTTATGGGGGGGGGGGGGGAGATTTGGAATTGCCCCTACTGACCCCCCCCCCCCAATGTGGCAGGAGGAATTACTATTCCTCCCAGTAGTGCCAGCAATACCAGATTGGTCAAAGGGTAGGAGAAAGATGAAAGGTAGTTCATGCGATGGTGTCACGTTTAAAATACCATTGGGAAGCCAGGGGGGGGATTTTTCCCAACAATCAATTACCCAAGTCATTCATAGGGAATTGAATCCTGGTAACTGCAGGACGTTGCCCACAAGGGCGGGTGTCGTGCACGGCAGCGGGGGAGGCAAAGCCATCGTGGTTGTCATCACACGATATCCTTACACAACATAGTCACTACAGGATACAATGAACAGGAGAGGAGGAAGAAAAAGAAAAAGAGGAAATCAGAGGAAAAAATAGGAACTTGGAACGTTAGGACAATGATGAGGGCTGGGAATCTAGAAAATATTAAACAGGAAATGGAGAATGGATGCTTTGGGAGTGTGCGAGGTGGGATGGAAGGGATAGCGGGGGGGGGGGGGGGGACTATTTGGAGTGGTGATAGTTACAGGGTAATCTACAGAGTGATGGAGATGGATTGGGGGGGGGGGGGTTCTAAACAATAATTATATTAACATTCTCTTTTCGTGAAGACAATTAAACTATATTGTTCTGCCCAATAAGCAAAATTCTAAATGCTAGTTCAGGCAAGCAAACGAAAACGAATTCAAGTAAACATGTTTTTGGGTAGGGTTTAAACCCTAAACCTGTACGCCACTGCATCCAACTCTCATTCTTTCACCACATTCTCTCATTTCGAACCCAATCCATCCTACTTTTGCCACAATCATTTCTCAGGTACACCATTCCCACTGCATTTAGCCTACTCTTATGCTTATCCTGTCACATCCAGATTTCGCTGCTATAACATAATAACGTCGGGAGGAGAACACTTTTGAACACCGCATTTTGCTTCCCCAGAAAAATACTCATTCCTAGACGTGCTCCACTCACTACCTATGACTTTCCTAATGCCTTTCACATGCCTCATCATCTCTGCATCCATCCTTCCACCTTTTGCAAACGTTTGGCAAAGACACAAAATCGTCCACTTATTTATTTCTTCATTTACCCTCAACTTCAAATCAAATGCAAAATTGAAAAAAGTTAGCTAACTTGTTACTCCCCATCATACAATACGTCGAGTGTCATAATAACAGTCAGAATGCCCATTTTCATGCACCACAATTCAGGATGATCCAGCTTTTATAGGAAGCATGGCAACCCTGGGCAATGTTGTCTTTTGCACAAGGTACGGGGCAAATAAGAAGAGAGGTTAGTTTTGAGGCACTGACGAAATCATCTTTGAATTCAATTGCCTAGTGCTTCATTTATGAAAATCAACTCCTTTGATAATAATATCAGGCTGGACACAAAGTTTTAATTTTGAAATTCCCTGACATTTCCACGAAATTCCCCGACAAAATATCCCCTAAACAAAGTGTACAGAGAATTTTAAAGATTTTTTTGTTTAAATGAAGGCAAATAATAAAAGTATGCATTGCTATATTTGAGATGCATCTACATCTACATCTACATATTACCCCGCAAGCCGCCTCAATAGGCGTGTGGCGGGGGGTGTTAGGACACCAGCCGCTTAAAGATAAAAAGGAAACGCTCTAATGAAATTACGCCTAGCATTTATTGAAGTCCCTTATTGTTCGGGGGAAAAACGAATTCCCATACCTATCCGTTCGGCAAAATATCTCTCTTAATTTATCGTTTCTATCGGACCTGGAAATATAGTGGGGTTCTAATATGATGTTCTCCGTGTCGCTCTGAAAGATATCTATTCTCAATTGTTCAAGCAATCTAAGCCTAGCGCGCAGCCTCCGAGTCTCTAGCGGTTCCCAGCCTAATTCGTTTAACATCTGTGTAACGCTGTCAGTACGCCCGTAGCTGTTTTTGACGAATCGCGCAGCTTTCCTTTGTATTTTATTAAGTTCCCGGACTAAGTCTTTCTGCACCGGATCCCATATGCTCGCTGCATATTCAAGGTATGGCCGGACGAGTGCGAAATAGCACCTCTCTTTTACTTTTTCATCCGAAAATCTTCCCACAATACGCTTGACGAATCCTAGCTTCTTCAGAGCTCTGCCACAAATATTTCTTATATGTGCTCCCCACGATAGGTCCGAAGTTATCGTAACTCCTAGATACTTCACTTCATCTGTCGCCTTTATGTTAACACCATCCACAGCATATACATGGGAATAGTTGGACGACCTCCGCAAGAATTGTACCGCCGTGCATTTGCTTAGATTAAGTTCGAGTCCCCACTCTTGGCTCCACTCATGAACGTTGTTTAAATCCAATGATAAGGTTTCAAAGTCAGAGTGATCACTAATTTCACGATAGATGACAGCGTCGTCGGCAAGTAGACGTATTTTACTGCTAATTCGAGAGCATAGATCATTTATGTATATAATGAACAAAAGGGGTCCGATCACGCTTCCTTGCGGGACACCTGATGTCACTTTAACGACATCAGAGCTAATTCCGTCAAGAACTACCTTTTGCTTACGATCACTCAGAAAGTCGCGTATCCAGTTTACTACTGTTTCGTTTAGGCCGCATGACTGTAATTTGTATAAAAGTTTGTTATGAGGTACCGTGTCGAAAGCTTTCTTAAAATCTAGAAATAATGCGTCAACTTGTCTTTTCGATTCGCCAGATTTGAGAACGTCATGAAGAAAGAGCGCGAGTTGTGTTTCACATGATCTACCTTTCCGGAAGCCGTGCTGACAGCCATGGAGGACGTTACGACTGTCCAGGAACGTCATGATATTGCTAACGACGATATGTTCGAGTATCTTGCCTATAATCGACGTTAATGAAATTGGTCGATAGTTCCCTGGGTCGTGTCTGTTTCCCTTTTTGAATATCGGTGTAACGTTTGCAATTTTCCAGTCTAATGGTATCTTTCCTTCAGACAATGACTTCTTGAATATTATGTCTAAGAACGGTGCGATCTGTGGCGCTAACTCCTTGAGGACACGCGCGGGTATTCCCTCCGGACCCGGAGATTTACTATTTTTTATCGACTGTAGCTGTTTAGTTATCCCATCACGTTGAATAGTGATTTCTTTCATCGGTTCCTCAGTGAATTGTATTTCAAAATTACATTCAGTATCGTCTGCATGTAATTTTGAAATACAATTCACTGCAGTGCATTTCTAAAGAAAACAAAAGTCAGTTCTATAAATTGTCATTATTTTTTAAAAGCTGAAAGTACAAAATGTAATAGTAACATATTACTAAAGAACAAAAGACAGTTGAAGGTCAATATTAAAAATCTAACTTGGAATAATAATAATGAGTAGCTAAGACTGAGAAGAAAGAGCAATGTACGTGGAATACTAAGAAGAAAATATGGTAGGGAGGCATGCGGGTGGTGCGAGGGGCAAGGCACTTCCCTTCACCGTGTACACAGTGTATGACCTGAACGGTCAGTGGACAAGTGGTGGAAATAATTCCAAAAGCATTGAAGAAATAGAAATGCATGGTTGATGCAACCAAGCTTTCAACGACTAGTTTTCCTGATACATGGCCGTCTGAGGGATCTCTCACCGCGAGCATTCAATACAAAATTCAATACGCCTTCAAAGAGTGCGAGTGAGAGAGGAACCACGAGTGGAAACTTGGCAATAGTGAGAGCGCGAACACAGAGATGGGCGGCAGCGGAGACTTTCGAACTGTTCCGGGGTTTCTCGAAAGGTACCCATTCCCACATATTTCAGGCCTTCCTTTCAGCCAAGATATTTGAAAAGGTAGCCAGGAATGGCCGGGCAGAGCCAAAGGGAGGAAGAAAGAACTGGCAATGCGTGGCCCAGCATATATCAGACGGTGGCGGAGACAAAAGAAGTACATGGAACATGAGCCGAGCCACTTGTAAGATGCGCGACCGCTACGAGTTTCCCTGACAAGACATGAAAATCCCTGACATTTCCCTGACTGCCAACCTCTTTGACCTGGCATTTCCCCGACTACACTGACATGTGGCCACCCTTAATATGCATGCACAATATGATGAAATAATTTTGTCATCAAAATGGAGTAAATGTGATGGAAGAAACAATACTTTGTGTTGAGTTCCCTTTGTCTTCACAGGGCAAGTGTCAGGAATTAGGTTGAAAAGGTTTCTCTACCACTACCTTTCATGTCCTGCCAGTCTTATCATAGCATTACCCAGTTTCCAATGCTCATTTTTTATTTGAACCAGCAACAGCTATAGGAATAGATATAGTAACTATCACATCAATTCAGTTTCAAATGAAAATAAGAAATATCTATGAAAGTGTACCTAGTTATAGTGTCTATCACCCACATTTTCCATTGATGCACTTCTATTTTAAAGCAAATTGCAATAAACAAAAATGATAATTTTATTCGCAATTCATTTTACACCCCAGCCACAAAAATAAGTAAAAATGAAACACCAGACAATTCACGGATATCAAAACTTTTACTTATACTTTCCTTTTATTAATGGTAATAAATAGTCACAAAAAATAACCAAGTTTTGGCTCCCTACTCTTACCAAACAATTAACACAAATCTGGCAGAAAGTACGTTTTACATAAGTAGTTTTTGGTATTGGTGATAAAATCATTAGCATGCATTAAACATTATTATGAACAAAATATAGATGAAATGAACAAGTACAATTTTGAGTTTATAGCTCCAGCTTTATCAATATAAAAGAAAAAACAGAACAAGCCAATTGGCATCAAAATAATCACCATAAAATTTAATAGCATTGGACTAGAAATGGGTATAACCCATTTCATTCAATTTTTTTATTCTGAACTGGAAGTAATGAACAATGTCGTAAAACCATGTAAAACAGGTGATTTGGATGTGCTGTAAAAAATAATTACTTTAGGACAGGCTTAAAAGGCCTGCCAAAACTTTACAAATACTATCGCAGCAGCACCCTTCACAAAATTACCTTGGGGTTTTACTATGCATCACACAAGTACTTTAAGCTTGGTGATCCATTCAAACTCATGAACAAGCAATAACTATCTACTTCTTTACTACTTTGACAGCACATTTAAGCAGTCCTTTATGGAAAAGAGAGAAAATTATTTTAATTCAAATGAATTTCAAATAACAAACAATCACAGTGAATCTTAGTAATCCCAAAAAAAATTATTGTTGCTACCCTGTGTGTTTTTCCCCCAGTCCTATTGGCTGAGTGTCAGTACAATATTTCCACACATCAGGGATATCAGTTCATTGCGTTCAGGATTTCTGGTCCCATAACAAGAACTAAAAGTAGATTCACAGAACATTAGAAAGCTGCTCCATAAAATAATTTATGTTCATCATTGGCCTGCAACACTGGCGCTTGCATATACCCTCTATTAATATAATGAATGCTTACATCAATATCTGCAGCAAGTCAACTTACATGGCATAATGATGAAATGTTGATAAGCCTTCATTATTGCCACCACACTAATTTTTCACTATTTTCACACTTAAAAACATTCCATCCTATACCTTAAAACAAAGTATAAATTATAAAAAATTGAGCACGGCCAAATCGGTATGAAACTGCTAATAAAAAATAAAATTTGTGCACATATTTTGAATAAATACCACTAAATTTAATAAACATATATTTTAATGCTGTAAATGGTAAATAAATGAAACTACATAATAGAAATTAACATTGTATCACATGTCATTAGCAACAGATCCAATTGTCAGGAATGTTAACTTGTTCTGTCAAGTTGAATTTCAAAATGGCATGAAATGACACATCAATATAAAATATTGAATGGAATGTAATTGAATATTTCAATGAATGTATTTACTTAATAGTCAAACAACTAAAACAAAGTATTCAAAATGCTTAATATACCCGTCTGAGAGTCATGTGGAATAATCAAAATTATTGGATTTATCTCCTCCACACAATTTTGCTGATGCAAACTCCCATAAAAGAAATTATGGTTATCAGTTAACTGGGTGCTGATGCCCAAAATATTTTTCAACAGAGCTTAGAGCACTTACAAAAACATTAAACACTATACATTTCTAAACATGGAACGTAATGAGGAACTACGGCTTTTTAAAATAGGAAACGAAATCATAAGAAAACATAATTCATCAACTGTACTCATAAATTCAAACAACTCATAAATTATAAAAGAACAACTATGAAATCCACAGCCAATTTTTGAGATGCACTAATCCAGGATATGCAAAAATTGAATTGTTTCTAGCAACCACATCACTGGTTTAAACAATTCTCTCAATTTCACGAGTCAGACTCATTTTTTGCTAGATTCTCTGTTACTGGAACAGTTTCGGCTACATCAAAATATGGTCCGTCAGTCTCTGTAGGTTTCATATCCTCTTTAGCAAGCCGCACATCTACCTCACCTAGGTTCAAAGAATGTCTTTTCTGTTTGCTTGGCTTAGATAGCTTCATGTCTACACCATCACCTTCATCGCCACTCTGGCATGTTATCTGTGGCAAATCTTTAACCAGCATGTCAAAATCATTACTGACACCACTCTGATTCTTAACAGATACTGTTTGATTGTCATCATCAAAGTGATTAGTCACAGGCTCATCGAGCTTGTCTAAGTCCTTGCTAGCCGATCGTTTTCTCGCAGGTGAAGTTGAAAAGTCTAAACTCAGACTGCCAAATTTCTGAGCTGTATCATTTACTCTTTCATAAAGTTCTTGCATGTACTTATACTTAACTTTCCACTTTTGGTATGAATCTTTATAGGGTAGCAGCGGGATTACAAAAACAGATATATCATCAATAGTAGCTGCTTTCAACTCAGACGTCACCCAACTACCGTCTGCCAGCTTCCCGCGAGAATGCATCACTAAATCCTGGGCAGCTGAAGTGTACCTGAATGGACAAGCAAACATAAATAAAAAATTTGGTTAAAAAAGCATGCAGAGACAATGGCACTCTAATGATGGGGTTACAGTGGCAACTTTATTATGCAAGTAACTTGCTAAAGTCTTTTGCAACAAAATTTACAGGTGTAAACATCCCTGCAAGTCCAATTATGTACTCTTAAAATTTCCTGAAATTACTTCATCAAGTGTATTGTAACCTGTGTAACCTCAGCCTTAAGCATCACAAAGGAAACGTAACTGTGACTCATCAAAATATGTACTATCAAGATATGAGGCAGAGATTTCGGTCCAAGCCTCATCAAAAACTAAGCAAAAGCCTGAAGCAGTGGCGGATACAGAAAAAAACTCAAGGCGCAAGTTATCGCGACGATTGTAGCTTTCAAACTGACTGCCTGGCAGCGACTCTGCTTCCCTTATATATGTAGCTCGGTTGTTTCGATAACATTCGGTGCCAGAATATTTGCTTCCAGACTTTTAAGGAGTGTGAACAAATACAAACAGTAGAATATTTGTGACTTTTCTCAAACAAATGCCAGATAGAATAAGGTATCGAGACCACTAGAACGGCCGCCACTTTTCTCGTAGGTTAGCTATCTATGTGCCAGACAGAAACATATAAAATATGATGATGCGGACGCGCGCTCGTGCTACATAAGAAAGTACAACTACTCGATAACTCGACTCAGAGTCGACTGACGAAAGACACGAACGAATAGCATGCGGGCTGACTGGCAGGGGCGACAATGCGGGTGGCCCCGCAAGGGGGGGGCACGCGCCCCCCATATGTATCCGCCACTGGCCTGAAGTCCAGTACATAGCCACCCACTTTTCTACAAGATACACTAATAGTACTATATAAGACAGGAAAATAATTCCATTAAGTTTTAAGATGACCATAATTTCCAAAGTGGTTTCCTAAGGACATTCATTTTCAAACATGGACAATGTCAGGCTTTAAAATGAGAGTCAACAGATATTTTCCAAATACGTACATAATTTCAGTTGAAATATACTTAGAGCAGTAATAGCTAAGAGACTATTCATAGTACAGTACATAATGGCTAAATGACATGAGTGGCAGTAATGGCTAAACATAATAATCTTGAATTCAATTAATAATCAAACTACATAATTCCTTGACTGCTAAAAAGTTTTAGCAAGAAATGTTATCTATCATAGGTGCCTCCTTCACAGATATATCATGAACAAACACACCCTATCCAAAGCACTGCAAAGGAGAGTTCAAAAATGTACTGGGATAATTCAGTCACCTGTACGTCTATTATCAAATTCATCATCAGGTACCAATGCATCACAGTAGATTTTTAACAGCAATATCCAATTTAGAAGCTCCAAATTAGAATACTGCTTGCCCATCAATTTAAACCTGAAGCAAGCCTATTTTGAAGAGAAAAATGAATTTGTTCTTTGGCAAAATAGTTTCTTTAATACTGTTTCACAGTTTTTCGTGGCCACCCCCCCCCCCCACTTTCCTTCATCCCTCCCATCACTCAGATCCACATCACAAACGTGTCAGCTCTACAGCCATGTCTCGCTTAGCCATTGCTCACTGAGCAAAATTTCACTAGTGAGCCAGTCAGATTGCAAAATTAAAGTTATTAAAACTCTAGGCAGACACATAAGCAATTCTTACGGCAGCAGAGTGGACCACCCTTTGTTAGCCCCGTGGCAGTGGCTACCTAGGCATAGTTTGCATTGAACTACTGATAGGCTCTTTATATAAATTCAGGGCTTTAACAACACAGCAAAACTTTGATTTAGCATCCTCATTTAGCTCACATTTACCCCAACTTACACCATTTCTTTAGTCCCAGCCGATCCATTAAATGAACTACCTACATTGGCATTTTTCCTGATGTTTAACTTCTTCATACTTACATTTTCCCCAAATTTACGCTTTACAAGCCCTAACTACAGTTATTCCGTGTGATATTCAATTCAATATTTTTTAAATTTCTTAATATATGTAACTGCTGAGGGGCAGTGCTCCAGTTAATTACACAATCTCAACTATTATTTGAAAGTCATAAAAGAACAGAAGCCTCATTATTGAATACTGTATGTAAGCATGTACAATAGCAGAAGAAATTACCTAATTCTAAATTTTTCATATGCCCGAATGCAGCACTTGCAGGAACTATTAGGAATAGCATTTATTGTGAAAGAAAGACAACACTGAGGAAGGTATCTTGAACTGCAAGTATTTGAAATTCATAGTGTAACTCAATTCAGAGCCTTGAACTTATTTCTTTCTCCTTTTTTCCTCTTTTAAGAACTTACTTCTTAAATCCTTAGCATATTCTCTTGGTAGTGTTTATTTCGGCACGTTTAGTACATTGATATGTATAATATTAATAGAACTGTACAAAAAAATATTCACCATTCCATCCAACTCTGATATACGCTGAAATCTTTATGTGGTAAGCTCATATATAGGATGTTTACTGTGATTGACTTTGTGAGGGTCTTTTTATGTTACGTGTCCTGGGCCTCTTCCACCCAGTGCATAAAAATCAAGGAACAGACGTAGATACAGTAAGTCCTCAATTTACGTTGGGGATACATGCTGAAGAAGTGTGATGTGTATTGAAACGACATAAAAAGGGTACAGGTTTCTTTGACCACTTTCAATTATTTACCAAGGCTAAACTTGACTTCAGTAGGCTTCCCTTGGTAGAAGTTTTTAATGCTCGTATTCGTGATAAAGTAAAATACTTTGTCCTTTTCTTAAATATTAAATTAGTACAATGGGTTTTGCCAATTTGCGGCATCATTAGGTACAGAATGTTTACATCACCGATATACAGAGTCATTTTTTCTCCTTCATTCAAAAACAATTTTTAAAAGAATTTAATTTTAATGGCTATAATGATAGGACTAATATACACTTGCATTATAAAAAAGATTTAAGTGGTGATGAAGCCCTGTGATCAGTCTTCAAATTTCGAATGTGCATTCCATTTTTCTCCATTATTTGCTTCCAAGCTTCTTACCTGGACACAGACAGTTGGACAGCAATGTATGTGGCTTATGCATTTAACATTCTATTCCATGAAAGTAACTGCTCTTATTTGTTTGCCAAACTTTTGCAAAAGTTGTTTTTCAATTTATGATGTCACAGTGCCCAACAGAATTCAGGATGTATCAAAGGAAATCATCCATAACTGGTGAAGATACATCCAACTGATCCATCGCATTTTTGTTCTTTAACCGTCTAACTACTTTGCTAGAAAGTACTTCTTACGCAACCTTGCGTATCGTGCTTGATTCGCTTATACCCGCCTTATACATTTAGAGGACTTAGTGTAAATTCACATCGTTTAAGTGCTAAAGCCTGTAGAATAGTATGGCCGGCCCTAGTTCCTCTGTAGCGAACCTCAAGAGCAAGGTGAAGAGCGACCTCCTCGAGGCACGTGTCGCCGAACTTGAGAGGTTGGTTGCGGAGATGCACGCCCGGGTTGCGGGTTGTGGGGGGTTCTCGAGGTCCGGTGGTCGTAGTGTTTCTCCCGGGACCTTGCACAGCACCAAGGTGGTGTCCCGGGCATGCTCGGGGGCGAAAGCAAGTGCGATTGCCCTGGGGAAGACGGTGCGGTCTTCGGGTCGGGGGATGACTCACAGCCTGGGGCCCGGGTGGGTGGTTGTGCCCCAAGGGCGGGGGGCGGTGGCTCGGCCGAGTCGGGGAGTGGGGGAAGCGGAGGCTAATCCCATCCCCGTTCGCAACAGCTTCGCGGTTTTGTCGGAGGACAATTCTGGGGGGCCAGTTAGCGAGGTCAGGAACGAACCCCCCGTTGCAAGGGACTCAACTTCGAACGGCAGCCGGGCTGGGAGGGCAGGGATAGTATTGTTAGGGAGTTCAAACGTCCGGCGGATTTTCCCCCAGTTAGAGAAGAGGGCAAGGAGAGACGGAGCGGACCAACGGGTCACCTCCTGGTGTATACCAGGGGGAATCGTACCCAATTCTACGGCGGTGGTAAAAGCAGCGGTGAAGGACACGGGCTGCTCTAGACTGCGGGTGGTGGCCCATATCGGCACCAATGATGCTTCCGAGCGTAGAGCCGATGAGATCTTGGATTCCTTTAGGGATCTAAACTCGGAGGTGGAACGCGTTCGGAGGGGCACTGGTGTCGATCTGCGACTATCCATCTGCAGCATTGTTCCACGGACTGACTGCGGCCCTCGAGTTTGGGACAGGATTGCCTGGATCAACAAGAGGCTGTGGAACTTCTGTGTGAGCATTGGGGCAGAGTTCGTGGATCTTCGGCCGGTGCTTAGATCGTGCCGGGCTCCCCTCAACTCGTCTGGGGTGCATTATTCCAACGAGGCGTCTGAACGGGTGGCTCGTAGGATTTTTGAGCACTGTAGATATTTTTTAGACTAGAGGGTAGGTCATCTAGTGGGATTTGTAAAGATTTAACCGAACGTAGCCTCCGAGGAAGTCCGCATTGCGAAAATGTTCACATCCAAGTAAACTTAGAAGGACTAAAGCCGGAAAATAGCGACAATATTCCCAAAACGCGTACTCCAGCGAAAGAAATTATATCAAATGTAATAAGCACTTCCAGTGAAATTCGCCCACCTAATACCCATAAGCGTGGAAAAGAACCAACCGACACTCAATCTACAAAATATGACATTAACTTTGTAGTAGTTAATTGCCGTAGCGTTAAAAACAAGCGCGCTGAAATCGAGCATATATTTCAGGACGCAGACGTGGTCATAGGAACGGAGAGCTGGCTTACAGAGGATATAAGTGACAGCGAAGTTTTTCCTCCAGGATATAAAATCTACAGATGCGATCGAAGCGATAGGACAGGAGGCGGAGTTTTTATAGCAGTTAAATCACATTTACACAGCACCGCCCATGAAATAACTGATAATGAAATAGAAAGCGTATGGTGTACAATTAAACAACGAAACAAAAGGAGTATACATGTTTGCTCTTTTTATAGACCTCCAAACTCCGAAGCTGATATTATTTACCAATTAGAAAATCAAATATCCGCATTTACTTTGAGATACAGTAAAAGTGTAATCATTATTGGGGGAGATTTTAATCTGCCATCTATAAATTGGGATTCTTACACTGTAAAGCCAAATTCAAGGAATAGGGAAATCAGCGAGATCTTACTCAACACACTTACTAAGCACTCACTCGCCCAAGTAGTTGACAAGCCTACGAGAGGAAATAAAATATTAGACCTTTTTGCAGTAAGCCATCCTAGGTTGATAAAACAACTCGATATTATTGATGGCATAAGTGATCACAGAGTAATTTTTGCAGCCTTAAAACTTGAAGTAGAGTCAGCTGTAAAACCGAAACGCAATATTTATTTATTTAATAAATGCAACTTCATAAAATTTGGCGAGATGCTTAATGATTCGTACACTGACTTCGTAGCTAAAACAGAGGACAAAAGCACTGATGCATCATGGAAATATTTCTTAGAAATTCTACGCCAGGGAATCAACGAATATATTCCGCGAAAATTGAAATGTGATAGTAAAGAACCTCGCTGGTATAACAATGATGTTAGGAGGGACCTTAAGAGACAGAGAAAACTGTACAACTTATTCAAAAAGTCCATTACGTTAGGTGACAAATCGAAGGAACTTGAAGCAAAAGAAAGTTACGCTGCACAACTCTCAAAAACCAAGAAATCAATGCGTACTGCATTGCGAAATTTCAAGAAAAAAGTACTTGGTGAATTACTCGAAGAAAATCCGAAATCTTTTTGGTCATATGCGAGAGAGCTTCAGGGAAAATCTTCAACCGTAGATTCGTTATTTGATAAAGATGGCAAACTTGTCACCGATAATATTGACAAAGCTAACACGTTAAATTCCCACTTCGAAAGTGTATACACTACAGACGATACTCCATGTTATCTCGACATTTCATTCACTGAGGAACCGATGAAAGAAATCACTATTCAATGTGATGGGATAACTAAACAGCTACAGTCGATCAAAAATAGTAAATCTCCGGGTCCGGAGGGAATACCCGCGCGTGTCCTCAAGGAATTAGAGCCACAGATCGCACCGTTCTTAGACATAATATTCAAGAAGTCATTGTGTGAAGGAAAGATACCAATAGACTGGAAAATTGCAAACGTTACACCGATATTCAAAAAGGGAAACAGACATGACCCAGGGAACTATCGACCAATTTCATTAACGTCTATTATAGGCAAGATACTCGAACATATCGTCGTTAGCAATATCATGACGTTCCTGGACAGTCGTAACTTTCTTCGTGGCTGTCAGCACGGCTTTCGGAAAGGTAGATCATGTGAAACACAGCTCGCGCTCTTTCTTCATGACGTTCTCAAATCTGGTGAATCGAAAACACAAGTGGACGCATTATTCCTAGATTTTAAGAAAGCTTTCGACACGGTACCTCACAACAAACTTTTATACAAATTACAGTCATGCGGCCTAAACGAAACAGTAGTAAACTGGATACGCGACTTTCTGAGTGATCGTAAGCAAAAAGTAGTTCTTGACGGAATTAGCTCTGATGCAGTTAAAGTGACATCAGGTGTCCCACAAGGAAGCGTAATCGGCCCCCTTTTGTTCATTATATACATAAATGATCTATGCTCTCGAATTAGCAGTAAAATACGTTTATTTGCTGACGACGCTGTCATCTATCGCGAAATTAATGATCACTCTGACTTTGAAATTCTATCATCGGATTTAAACAACGTTCATGTGTGGAGCCAAGAGTGGGGACTCAAACTTAATCTGAGCAAATGTGCGGCGGTACATTTCTTGCGGAGGTCATCCAACTATCCCCGTGTATATGCTGTGGATGGCGTTAAGATAAAGGCGACAGATGAAGTTAAGTATCTGGGAGTTACGATAACCTCAAACCTATCGTGGGGAACACATATAAGAAATATTTGTGGCAGAGCTCTGAAGAAGCTAGGATTCGTCAAGCGTATTGTGGGAAGATTCTCAGATGAAAAAGTAAAAGAGAGGTGCTATTTCGCACTCGTCCGGCCACACCTTGAATATGCAGCGAGCATATGGGATCCGGTGCAGAAAGAATTAATTCGGGAACTTAATAAAATACAAAGGAAAGCTGCGCGATTCGTAAAAAACTGCTACGGGCGTACAGACAGCGTTACGCAGATGTTAAACGAATTAGGCTGGGAGCCGCTAGAGACTCGGAGGCTGCGCGCTAGGCTTAGATTACTTGAGCAATTGAGAATAGATATCTTTCATAGCGACACGGAGAACATCATATTGGAACCCCACTATATTTCCAGGTCCGACAGAAACGATAAATTAAGAGAGATATTTTTCCGAACGGACAGGTATGGGAATTCGTTTTTCCCCCGAACAATAAGGGACTTTAATAAATGCAAGGCGTAATTTCATAGAGCGTTTCCTTTTTATATGTAAACGGCTGGTGTCCTAACACCCCCCGCCACACGCCTATTTAGGCGGCTTGCGGGGTAGTATGTAGATGTAGATGTAGATGAAGATGAAGATTTTACGATTCCATGCTACGCAAATGACGTTCGACCACAATCTTGAAAGGGGGCAGCACATTACGACAAATGCTTACGGTGGTTACCATGGTTACACACAACATTGATGGCAGCAGAGCACAGTGGTGTGAACGAATCTAGAAAAGAGGAAAAGGACTGTCCTCAAAATCGAGGCTGCCCTAAGGTTGCAGTGTTCGGAAATGGAGATAAATGAATAAATTTGAGCACTGGAGGGATGTAGGGAGAAGTAACAGTTACTTCCTTGATGATAGACTCGTATGAATCATAACTAAGTTTTGAATAAAAAACTTGGTACTTTTGCACACTTTATTTAAAAACTGTGACCGGTTGCTGCCTTGAAGATGAAACCGGTCGCCGTTTATAAACCAAGTGTGGAAAAGTACAAAGTATTTCATTCAAAATGAATGTCTATCACTTCCACAAAGTCAAGCCTGAAACAATCAAATTTATTCATCACTAAGTTACTATGCACATCCTTTGCAGTCAAACTTTCCCCTCTACCATCCTCTCGCCTATGTCACCGACTACAGCAACGAACTTCTCAAGCGTTGGTTTGTCACTAAAAATGCATATTATACAAATTACAAGTCACTATTAACACTGTAAAGGTGGAAAGTAATATTCATTGATGAAATCACTAGAGAAAATAATGCTCTGTTGATGGTAGTGAAATATTTGTTCTGGGATTTCCGTCCAATCATTGTGCCAAAACCTTTATATGGAAAAAATCTGAATACATTACGTCCAAAGGAGTAGATATAGTCTCACAGTTTTTCTAATGCATCTTCACAGCAAGAAGATTGGCGCTCATCTGCTCGGCATCTTTATTTTGTTGAGATGAGAAAAATGAACGAAGGGTAGAATGAATGTGCTTCATTTTTTTTGCACGGTACATTTCACTGTAGCAGGCCTAAGTGTCTTCGATCTGTTTGGAACATTTTCTGATTCTCTCCTAACTGGAATCATCCTCAGTCAAAATGTTTGCCTGTGCTTCAATTGGGCTGAAGGCATCAGAGAAGTGTTTTGCAGTCAACTCTTTCTCGGGTGGTCCCACAAGAGCAACAGTGTCATCCTCATCTTGTCTCGTGCTCATTACAATTGTTGGTGAAGCCCCAAAAAGTCTTCCATTATTAATTCCTTTCCACTTGTGTTAATCGACATTTGGACATTATCTTCCTCCACTTCATCGAATCCAAATTCCTTCTCCCGGTCAAATATTAGCTGTCGGATTTCTTTTTCAGGTGCACCTTGGAAGCATCTAGAGTTAACACCTTCTGGCCAAATGTTTTTCCAACATCCATTTAGTGTTGATTGTGTCACCTCATACCATGAAGCACCAATGTTAAGCTTTGCTGTAGGGTGATTACGTAACTCACAACGCCCCAATTTTGACGTTACAGAGCACCAGAGAGGAGCACAATGCCCCTCACGATCACAAATCGGTTGTTTACACTTCGCAGGTGCTTCAAATGACCACCAGTGAAGTTTAACACTTGGAGCGATCACGTAACTGAAAAGAGCACTACGGAACGCCAAAAACAAGACGCTTCGACTGCCTAGCTAGTCTTATGGTCTTTCATAACGCCTAGTAGAAGTATATGCAAATAAGAGCCAGTTGCCTAATATTTCACCTTTAACGACAGCAGTCAGATGAAATAAGAACTTAGGGAGGCTGCCATCCAAGCAATTTAAATAGAAAATTTTAATTTTGATTAATATGACAATTCACTTTTAACGTCACGTCAAACGTTCAAGCTCCTGTGTAAATCTTATTTTCGCACTTAATCACACTACTCTTTCACAAAAATAATGGCCGGATTTGGCAGTGCACGTGTGTGAACCTTCATTGAAAGAAGGAGATTTTTAATTTTCGTCAAAAATTTGAGGATGTTACCAAGGCAATGCTAACATTTACCTCTTCGGATGGCAAAGTATCATCTATTCAGATGACAAAAATTGCATGCCGGAGGTAGTTTTATTTACGATCATGTTATGTTGTGTTGTTGTTTTTGTTCCGAAGAGAATGTGTGGTACCTGTGCAGGGCCATCCCAAGGGATTGAGGGGCCCTGTGCAATCGAAAGTCGGGGCATTTGCATTTCTTTTGCATTCCTTTTGTGATAGTTTGCATCTTCTAAGCATATTTCATGGAAAGAAGGAAATTAAACTACAAAATGGCTGAAGATTTCAAGAAATTTACATACGTACTAAGTAGTAGGTAATTTTGGGTAATATGTGGGTTTCCCCACACTTTCTGAAAAAGGCAAGCCCAGGTGGGGCCCTCGTAGACACGGGGCCCAGTGCAGCAGCACACCTATCACACTACCCAAGGGACATCAATGTATATTTGTTATGATCAATAGCAGTTTGAGGCAAGCTTATTATGCGTTGGAATTCCTACTTGTGGTGTTGTCACATTTACCTCTTAATATACTATTAAATGATGATCACTTGAGTGAAGAGCCAAGTGGTTTATTTACATATCTGGGATTTTGTTATAAATATGTGCCATGCCAAGTGGAAGTTCATTTTGCAAGTACATACATATATTTCGGAGCAGAGGATTGAAATGTGATTGACTTTCCTTTCGCGGTGTTGTGGTAATTCTATTTTCTCCTTTTGGTATTATACTTCTTTGGCTTTAGTGTTTCTGAAGAGACAAAATGATAATGCCTTCATGAAAGCTTTGGAAGCTTCCTAGTGATAAAATACATCTTTGTGCATGCAATAAGCCACAATAAAATTACTGTGTAGCATGATATTCCAATATTTTCCTTACAATTCCGTTAGATCCTGAAACTAAGTTTCATTAATGTTATTTTAATGGGAGTAAAGGATTGAACACTGCAGCTTCCACTTAGATATTTATTAAACACGACCATGGTTTCGTAGCGGTGCTACATCATCAGGTGAACAGAAAGTCTAGCATAAGTGGTATATATAGTACAAAACCGTTGGGAAAAGTGGGGGGGGGTGGAAAGGAAGAGGTTAAAGGAGGAGAGGGGGAGGAGGGGGGTGGGGTGGGGGTGGGGTGTAGTTGTTGGAGGTGAGGTGACTCAGAAAATCCAGCACAACCAAGGGGTCTAATCTGCGTCCCCTCGAGAGGGGAGTAGGGCAGCGGTTGTCTCAGTGGGTGGGTAATGGGTAAGGTAGGGAAAATGCAGGAGGGGAGAGCGTGAGGGATACAAATGGTCATTGACGAGTTGTTTTGTTGTGAGGTGACTCAGAATTTCCAACTCTTCCAAGGCGTCTAATCTCCGCCCCTTCCTCTTGAGGTGTAGGGCCTTTGGGACGAATTCGCTGTTGTGGCCTTCGTCCAGCAAATGTTTAGCGAATTGGGAGGTCTCCTTCCTATTTATGAAGCAGGCACGGTGTTCTGCTGCTCTAGTGGCAAACTTCCTCCCTGTTTGCCTGATATATATTGCTGGGCAATCCGAACACTCGAGCATGTAGACGCCGCTCTGCTGCTCTATCTTCTCCTTGTCTTTGTTTGATCCGAGTAGATTTTTAAGGGTGGTTTTATTGTAAAAGGCTGCTCTAACTGTGTCTTTAGGGAGCAGCCGCTGTATTTTCAGGGATAAATTCCCTAAAAAAGGGACTCTGCACCATATTCTGTTGTTGTCTGGTGCAGTGGAGGTCCGGTATATTAATTCTCCTGCCATTATGGCCCGTTTTCTTCTGTATAGTGTGTCAACTAATTTGGTGGGGTAACCGTTGTTTACCGCTATTTCCTTTATCGTGAGAAGTTCCTTCTGTGTGTTGACTTCTGACATCGGGATGTGGCATAGCCGGTGAATCATGGAGTGGAGGGCCGCTGTTTTTTGGTGGAAACTATGCCTGGAGCTTTCATGAATGATGGCGTCGGGGTAGCACTGCTTCCTGTAGATCGAAAATTCGAACCTTTGGTGGTGGGTTTTAATACCTAAGTCCAGAAAGTTTAGCTTCCCTTCACTTTCCAGTTCCATTGTGAATTTAATGTGGTTATCCTGTGAATTAAGCACAGACAGAAAGCAGTTGAGTTGTCTCATTGTCCCGGTCCACACACAAAACACATCATCGACGTATCGATGCCAATGGAGTATGTTAGTAGTCAACGGATGTTTGGAAGAGAAAAGGTTGTGCTCGAAATTATCCATGTAAATGTCCGCTAGGATGGGGGAGAGAGGGGAACCCATCGCCAGGCCGTCTAACTGTTGGTAATATTTACCATTAAAAAGAAAACTATTTTGAAATACACACATTTTTAGAAGGGCACACAGTTCACTTATCACTGGGTAGGGAGTACCTGATTTGATGAGGGTGGCTTCCGTTAAGTTGATCGCTTCAGTTCTGGGAACACTGGGAAATAGGTTAACTACGTCAAATGACACTAATATGCACTTTTTAGGTAACACTTTTTGGGAGAGTAGGTTCACAAATTCAAGGGAATTCTTGATGGTGTGTTTGGAGGAAAATTTAGCATGGTATTTAATTAACTCGTTTAACTTGTGAGACAGTAAGTGATTGGGTGCGGAGACACTGGACACAATGGGCCTAATCGGGGTTATCTTTTTTATGTATTTTTGGGAGCCCATAGAACCTAGGTGACTTAGCGTTCATTTGAATTAGTTTGGACACATCACAGGGACGAAACAACGTAAGGCAAGATGCCATTAACGTTTTGCACTCAGTCTGGTAAACAGGCGTAGGGTCCTTATTTAAACATATGACGTTACTGGAAGCCAGGTAATCGTCACACTTTTTCAAGTATAAATCTTTCTCCATTATTACAACCGCATTGCCTTTGTCCGCTTTGGATACGATAAGTCTATGTTCGGCAAGCGAATCCTTCAGGTTGGAGATAGTTTGGTACTCACGGCGCTGGTGATGATAGCAGGAGGGCCCAGTTTTGGTGATATGCTCCGATATTTCAGCGGCGATCCTCTCTTTTGCTCCAGATTTGTCATTTCGAAGCGCTAAATCACAGTCTACGGCGAGGTTCTTCAGCTGGTTGATGGATATCGGGATGTTGGGCGCATATTTCAATCCTTTTTCAAGGATCTTCATCTCCTCTGGCTGAAATTTGTGATTGGAGAGGTTAATAACGCTGGCGCCTTCCTCGAGAGGAAGGGGCGGAGATTAGACGCCTTGGAAGAGTTGGAAATTCTGAGTCACCTCACAACAAAACAACTCGTCAATGACCATTTGTATCCCTCACGCTCTCCCCTCCTGCATTTTCCCTACCTTACCCATTACCCACCCACTGAGACAACCGCTGCCCTACTCCCTTCTCGAGGGGACGCAGATTAGACCCCTTGGTTGTGCTGGATTTTCTGAGTCACCTCACCTCCAACAACTACACCCCACCCCCACCCCACCCCCCTCCTCCCCCTCTCCTCCTTTAACCTCTTCCTTTCCACCCCCCCCCACTTTTCCCAACGGTTTTGTACTATATATACCACTTATGCTAGACTTTCTGTTCACCTGATGATGTAGCACCGCTACGAAACCATGGTCGTGTTTAATAAATATCTAAGTGGAAGCTGCAGTGTTCAATCCTTTACTCCCAGTATGATTGACTTCCACAAAGTATTGCCTGAAACTGTGTCGTATATGTTATTTTAATGTTATGTAAGATTCTTGATTTGGTGCCAAGAGAATAATCCTAGCTGTGCCAACGTAGTATCAGACCCTGTCTGCTACCACTTCATGAGATAATCAATAAAATAATTTTCCATTATTTGTCAATGGAAGTTAGTGGCTTTTTGTTACAATGGTACTATTTGTACAGCGCTAAGTATTTCCATTTCGCTCAAATCTGTCATAATTCATCGGTGAGCAGAGTTACAAATTTGGGAAATGTCATGCCCACAATAATACTACTGTCTTCAGATAAAATATTTGTGAATGTAGGTGCTGCTATTCTATCAATGAAAGTTTTGCAGTTACTTGAGATGGTGAAGCCTAGAACAATAATTCATACTTCATACGGTATATCCTTCTGTTCCAGCCAGCCTCTTGACAACACAATGTTCTTACATTTCACATCACATGGTAAGGTAGGTTGGAAATAATAATAATAACAGACTCTGCCTAAATCATAGGTAAATTGATTGATTTCACTAAGAAAGACCTCCAATAAATCATCTGTCCACCACTTTTCTATCGTTTTTCCAATGCCATATATATTTTAAGTCAGAATGTTAAGAACCACCATTTATTTAAAATATTGAACAAGTGCATTCTTCTTCAGCTCACTTCCTTTATTGTTTTCCGCTTCGGAAGTGCAGTCACGTGGCCATTTTCTCTACTTTGGATTGAATCAAAAGATTTAAACAAGGAACAGAGAGAGTGGAATGAATTGGCAATGTAAATTTCTCATACTTTTGGTAGTGCCCCGATTACACCGACGTTGAGAACTTCACCTGAAGATACAAAATCGCAAGGGGTGAAGTTTTTGGGCATTCCAGAGCGCAGTGTTATAAAGCACAGGATTTTATGTAATCACCCTACTGATGTTGTACTCTTTCCAAATTTCGTGAATTAAACCCTTACTATCGGTTTCTGTAATAGTTTATTCATCACTGGACAAATGTCAAGCCTTGCAATAAATTCTAGGTCCATTTGTTGGATCAGCAAAATAGGATTTGGTGGAAGGAACACTGATTCAACATTGTCTGCAAAATCATCAACATTCATTGGATGACCCTGGGAACCACCACTGCATTACTGGCGAGTCTAAACATAGATGTAACGAGAGCAAGTAACTCTAAGCAGAGCCCGAAGGAAAGTCTCCTTTCACATGCCCAACTAGTGCATACACTTGAGTTTCTTCAGATCATTCCTTCCGCAAGGGTATTTGGTGGAGTTTATTACGACTAAAGTTTCACTAGCACTGTAGCTCCCTTACCAGGTGACTCGGTGACGCTATTCCAGCAAAGGCCACAGCCCAGTCTCTCGCCAACCTTTTATAAATTTTCTCCCACCCCATTCAATCAAATCCATAAGAATGGGGGCATATGGTGAGGTGTATACATTTGGTGGAAGCATTAATACATATTGCAATACATTTCATTATGGAACGTGAGGCTAGTGCTTTTGCGCATCTAGTGCAGCTCTGCCAGATTGTCAATAAACAGTGTAATACAGGAATATTCTGGCACATTTTTCTGCATATAGAGCATTCCCCTGAGAGCCGCTTACGACTCCATAATTCACTTCAGATGGGGAGTCCTTCCTTGTGTGGAGGAAGATACCTCCTTCCCACGACTAATATAGCCATTCTGTCCTCCGTTGATAAACGTGGTTAATTAAAAAGTAAGATAACGACAAAATATAACATGTCCATGTGACATCCTGCAATTTTGGGGAAATCCACAGCCCCAAGCCTTGGGATGATGCTTCTTGCTAAGAGTAGCCATGTAATGGCGGCAGGTGTAAACTTAACTCTATGTTTTCATTATTAGTTTTATTAATAATTCTTGCCGTATCTAAAAACAATTAAGTAGTGTTTACCATTAGGCCTAAGGTTGACAGATTAAGACAGGTTGTTAAGGCGACAGATGAAGTGAAGTATCTAGGAGTTAAGATAACTTCGGACCTATCGTGGGGAACACATATAAGAAATATTTGTGGCAGAGCTCTGAAGAAGCTAGGATTCGTCAAGCGTGTTGTGGGAAGATTTTCGGATGAAAAAGTAAAAGAGAGGTGCTATTTTGCACTCGTCCGGCCACACCTTGAATATGCAGCGAGCATTTGGGATCCGGTGCAGAAAGACTTAATCCGGGAACTTAATAAAATACAAAGGAAAGCTGCGCGTTTCGTCAAAAACTGCTACGGGCGTACAGACAGCGTTACACAGATGTTAAACGAATTAGTCTGTGAGCCGCTAGAGACTCAGAGACTGCACGCTAGGCTTAGATTGCTTGAACAATTGAGAATAGATATCTTTCAGAGTGACACGGAGAACATCATATAAGAACCCCACTATATTTCCAGGTACGACAGAAACGATAAATTAAGAGAGATATTTTGCCGAACGGATAGGTACGGGAATTTGTTTTTCCCCCAAACAATAAGGGACTTCAATAAATGCTAGGTGTAATTTCATTAGAGCGTTTCCTTTTTATATGTAAACGGCTGGTGTCCTAACACCCCTATTGAGGCGGCTTGCGGGGTAGTATGTAGATGTAGATGAAGGTTTTTTTACAGATGCTATGCCTAGTTAAATATACACAAAAAATATGTACTTATGTATTTAGATTATTTTTAGCTAGGTATATATTAATATGTATTGTCACTAGTCCTTAGCAGCTGTCTTAAAAAAGAACAAAAATATTGAAACAACCTGGGTGTAATGAAGTCTATAAAAGTTGTTAGTAAGTAAGTTCTAATACAAAAATTTATTATTTTCTGTTAATCATCAGTTAGAGGGTCCAATAGACTAATTTATAATAATATCTAACTTAATAAGCATGTAAGTGCATGGACACCTTATTAGCCTTAAAAGTTCTTTGTTTTGCTTGTTTTTCATCTTTACTCGATAACAAAGAGTACAGCATGTGGTCATAAAAACGTTTGAGCATCCAATACAATCAGGGAAAATTACCAATAACTAAATACATATTTGGAAACACTGTAATAATTTAGTTTAACTGCAGTTATAAACCTGTTAATTGCAAGCTTTTTATTATTAAGTTTACCCATCTTTTAACACAGCTTAATAGTGCTGATTTTGAAATGAACAATACTATCCACTTGTATAGTACCAGACAATGTAACAACTTACATGTAAAGCCAAGCAATCCATAATTGGCATCAACTGGTCCAAGGTCTATGTGTGTAAAACTATATAATAACTTACCTGAACGTCTTAAAAAAGAAGAGAGAATACCAATATTTAAGAAAATGGTACGTGAATACCTGATTCATAAGTGTTTTTATAGTTTCAAAGATTACTTGAGGCCAAACGTTTTATGTTTTCTTTTTTAAAAACTCTGTAATTACTTGTATATGACATGTCCTATGCAATTGCCAGTATTATTACTGTGCACTGTCTCTCTTGGATAAATAAATTAAATTATTATTATTAAAAAATGATAATGTCCATTAGCACATCCATGGACATCGGTAGTCCACAGACATGATGTGCATGGACATGACATTTTTCAACTAAATCACTCCTAGTTCACCAAAACTTTAGATTATGTGAATGGGCGTAATAGATAAATTCAAAACCAATGGTACCAAATGCTTTAAAAGTATTTTTCGAAAAATCTCGTAATATTAACTGAATTGGAGAATAAAATTCACCAATCAACAGATATTGATTTTAGTTGGTGAAATGTTTCAAAGATGTTAATATAAAGTATGATTGATTGCCAAATAAAGGAAATGGTAGGAAAAACGAGTATTTCAATGCCATATGCACGAAAGACTTTGGGAAAGCAAAGCACTGAAACCAAGGGCACAACTACCTCCAAATTGAACATGAATGGATTATCTGTCACTTTTAGTAAACCCATAGGGCTTGCCTCTCCATTAGCATAGATAATTGGTGCTCTACTGTAATGGAATATAGAGCAAATGTGACTTTCAAAGAGAAAACACTGCACTTGATTCAGATTAGTATGGTATATCCCACATTCACTCATAACTTAAAAATATAATACATTCTACGTGTACCTATTAGTATAACATATGTATATACTAAAATAATGGAGAAACCTTAGTCAATGCACTCTATTTACCTATATCTTCGTCCTGGTTCAATGTCAGCAGGGAAGTGATCCAGACTTTTCTTAACTATTTCAGTTGCCTTCCCATTATCGGTAACATCCCACAAGCCATCTGTCCCCATTATCAAAACATCTGAGTCTGTCACAGATTCATTTTCAATATCATATACAATCACTTGGGGTTGAGACGATAAAAATGGTTTAATAGGAAGCATGGAATTTATAGCTTTTAAATCGTGATCACCAAAACCACGAGTCACGCCAATAGTTGCCAGAACTCGACTCTGAAACATTGAAAGGAACATAGTTCAAACACAAACTGAACCATCATAGAAAAAAATAACATAGTACCAAGGCACCTACTCACCCGTTTCCCTTCCCCATACACAACTGGAAACTTCAGATCTTCATGTGTTACAGTTTTATACGCCCATCCAGTCATGTGTGCCTCACGATACAAAACTCTTTTTCCGATATCTTTGGATACAGGTCGACGACAATAATCTCGATGAGTAAAATCTCTGCCTAATAGTTCTGGGTGGAGAGCAGCCTGCAGATATAAATAACAAAAAATAAATGACCATGCAGACACAACCCCTTAATAGGGATGGGAGTTTTCTTTTCAGAAAAGCTGGAAAATCATGCCAGTTTTTACAAGAACCACCCCAAAATTAGTCTTGACCAAAGTGCATAAAATATAATAACTGCAGAACAAATAAGATGCAAAAAAAGAAGTCTTTTTAAGTCATGAACACTGTTGAAGCTGATACTTTTGAGGGCTAACAGTTGGATGTGGTTGAAATGGCAACCTTGGCTCGCAGATTTGGATTAATTTTGTGACAAATTCCCTCATTCCCAAATCCATGAACCCAAGTGCCACCCTCAGGTGGCATCAATACAATTTGTTCGTTCTTATCTCCCTCCCACTTAATCTAACGTCCCAAATTAAACACCTACCACCACGAGCCCTTACCCCCACTCCCTCCTGCTCACCAGCCACTGTATATTCATACAAATGTTAAGGCAATTGTACCTCAATAATGATACTATAGATGTTGGTCCTAGTGTAACTGGTGATGAAGATCTTTTCATCATAATGAACTTTTACTACTTCCCGCATTCATCCAAGGCTTGCATCTGCTTCCTTCAGTACATACTCCGGTTATTTCATCTCTATATTGGCTTGCCATCTTTTACATGGTCGACTCACACCTCTAATTCAACCGGTAAGCTTATCTCTGTCTTCAATCTTTCCATTCTATCTATGTGACCATTCCATTTCTGTTTCCAACCTATCTGTTGATATTCTCTCCATGGCAGTCCTTCCGATGTCTCCTGTTCTCATTCTATCAAATTAGGTTTTCCCTGAGATTTTTTAAGTACAGTGAAACCTCACTTTTAAGTTCCCGGAATTTACGTTTTCCCGTGATTTACAACATTTTCTTCCAGTCCCAAAAATGTTTGAATCATTCCAATGTATTTTCATCCTGCTATTTACACTTTCAAATCCCACCATTTATGACATTTGAAGGCGAGAAAGATGGTGGCTGGCAAAGTGGCAAATGATTTCAAGAAAAATACAAATGTATGTACTAAGTAGTAGGAAAGCTTGTATAATAGGTGGGTTCTCCGCACCATCTGAAAAAGGCAATCCTGGGCGGGGCCCAGTGCAGCAGCACCTGTCGCACTACCCTAGGGACGGCACTGTCCCTGGTCAAAGAACTTGATATGCCAAGTTCAACGTGAAACACAATTGTAAAAACCCGTAAATTTATAGAGAAAAGTGCTAAGGACTGTGGCTCAATTGGTAAAAGGCATACATACATTAAATACTCCAAGTATGATGAACTTGAAGAAATATTGAAGACATCATGTTTTCAGTTTTACAGAGCAGCAGGCGGTGGCGAATATATGGGGGCCCCCCTCCGAAATAAGGCCTCATGGCTGTTCGACACATGCACTAATACCTAAACTACAGCCAGTCACCGCTAGCTAGCCGGTCTTGCCCCCCCCCCCCCCAAAGTTATAACCTATATTTACTACTGGTAGCAGGTACTTATACCGATTAGTGGAATTGTGTAAAAAGAAAAGGCACTACATATGCAGGAGCAAGACCAGGCATTGATGACTTCAAAGCATCAAATGGCTGGATAGACTTCAAAAGTCGATATAAATATTGTCTATAAAACCATTTGTGGTGAATCTGAAAGAGTACACTATGTTGCTCCTGAAACAGTTTCTCACTGGAAGTGCATAAATTTGCATAATCATGATGATGGCTATGCACTTAAAGACATTTTTAATGTGGACGAGACAGGTCTTTTTTTTAATAATCCCACACAAAACCATATGGACTTCAAAGGGGACCCTTGTCATGGGGCCAAGCACAGCAAAGGTCGCCTTACTGTATTATTAGGAGCTAATCCAGATGGCAGTAAGAGACTGAAGCCCTTTGTTTTTGAAAAGTCCCGTTGTTTTAAAAACATTAAGACCTTGCCTACAATCTATGCAGCCAACACAGGCCTGGATGACATAAGACTACTTTCAAAGAACAAATGTATGCCCTTGATGCAAAGATAAATAGGTGCATGTAGGTAGACACCACCTCAAATCAAGTTCATTGAGTTAAAATATGAGAATTCTTTTATTTTTTGTTAACTTTTGTTTATTCATTTATTTATGTCTCTATTTGGTGACCCATCAAATATTAAACATTACATACTAGAGCTAGGGGATTTATGCATTTTTGAGCATAAAATTATGCACCAAAATTTGATCTATTTATGCGCCTATTATGCGGCCAAGAAAAGGCCGTTATGAGTCTTTTATGGGGGAAAATTTCCAAAACTATGCAAAATTATGCCAAAAACATCGATTTTCTGGCTCTCACGTATGCACAATATGCAGCTTGTGCTGACCAATACAAGTTTCCCTAAATGGCCATTTGCCATTTTCGTCATATCTTCCTCAAAGCACTTCGTGATATTGATAAAAGCATAAACATATACTAACAGGACCGATAAAAAGGAAGTAAAATGATACTGCCTGAAAATAGTAAAATAACAGAACCTTTTTATTGTCAGTTGTATGAGAAATTAAAATAATTACATAGTTACACAACATGGCAGATATCTTTGTGTAAAATGAATTAAAAATAACTATTACTAGTTACTGATCTACATGTGTATACCACTAGGGTGATTACAAAATTGGCAATGTTCGAAATGTTGACCGGCTTAATCGGTTATTGGTTCCAATCCGGTAAAAAAGAAAGTGGAAAAAATTTGGGCTCGATCGGACAACGTTTAGAGGTCGCGCAACAGCTTCAAATTCTGGAAAATAGCGATTTTACCGGAAAAAATACATATTTGCCTAATTTCCAGGGGAATGGCTGTCGCTTGGGTGATTGTTTCACACGGGAGATGCTTTCACAGTATTCCAGTAGTGGTATGACACTAATTACGTCTTCGCCCAATGTGGGGGTGCGGCAGAGGGCGGGGTAATAGCACAGAATAGAGACGTCTCTATTATGTGGTAATAGCGAGTTTTCGGTCATCTTTGGCATGGGTAGTGACGCTGTAAATTGTGAGCATGGGAACGGCAATAAAAATCCTCGTATTTAAAAATATCTTATTTTTATTTTTGCTAACAATGATCACACAAACCATATGTCACTCGGAATTTCCTACAGTATTTTAATCATCATAACTTTCCCTAGGCTCAGCTACAATTGCTAACAAATATTGCCTTTGCTGTTCATCTTTGGTTAGGTTATTACCAGTAAGGAACTTCGTTATCAAAGCAACCCCTCTTTCAGCCTTGCCATTTACTACTCTAATGTTCAGAACTATTACCCGTCCTGCGGGATAATTTTCATTCTTCATCCACAAATATGGATCCTGCATTAAAAATTATTTGTCAATGACAAGAAAATCGAAGAATGTGCTAGTGTTTGTTGTTCACAACATCAGAAGCCACTTTCGCATTAGAGATAGGATACGCCTTAGCCTGGGGACTCTACTGCTCTTCCCTCTCGTTACTATTTTCCCCGTTTCTTGTTTTTCATGTTATGTAATATTTGGATCAAAAAAGCGAGCCCCACAATAACTTTAGAAAAGTACCAAAAATGTGCTGCAAATATTTCATAGACTATCTTCCAGTGATTGCCACTTTTTTCTTCTGAGCTAAAACTTGTAAGAACTGAAGGTAATTGCGTGGCGCCTCCGCTGCAAAAGGTGCTCGGTACCAGACCGGCGAATAGTACGTAATGAAAACGCACACATGGAAGAAGGCGCTCTCGAGCTTAGCAGTTAAATTAAATTGTTTGCTAAACATCCAAATCTTAATGCAATGCAATGTCTTTGCCATCCACCGAGCTTTACGGATTGTACTTGGGTTTTTGAACAATTATATAGCTTTCCCAGGAATGCCAAGGAACATGATGGTCAGATCAGAAGCTCCTTATAATCCTCACGTGGTTGTTTAATCTGGAAACAATAAACGAAATAAAAATTCAATAAACTGGTGACGTAAATAAGAACGGCAGTACGAACTTTACGCGAAGTTGTAACGGTACCTGAACTTCCTGGATGCAGAATTAAAGAACTTCTTCGGGGTTGGGAATATTCCTCAGGCAGCGTTAAGACACTGATGTGTCGTAGATTTAAGTAAAATTTCAGGAAAAAGATGAATGAAAGAAATTAAAATTAATATACTTCAATTAATGACTCATTGATGTATAAAAGGTACCTTGACGTTTCTCTTTACAATGTTTGCACACCGAAAATTTCAAGAACGTTTTTTCAATCCAAAGAGTATGTGCAGTTGCTATTGATGCGGCAGTTACGGCATGGACAGCGTTCCGGTGACTTGTCTGGGTCCTTTCTAACGAGGATTCTCTTTGTCTAAAAGCAGTCTTATTCGCTTCCTAACAGAACCTTGGGTTAGGCAACTCTACGTATGACCTAATAAGTTAAACATTCAAGAGGAATTTTACAAAATAACAATATGTGCTTTAATTTACTATCCCTTATCCTTGGAATCGTCGTCGGTAAACGATTTTCAGGACTCACGGTGTATATACGTTTCACCTCCACTTTTCCCAATGGCTGAGCCAATCTCTTCTTCACTCCACCTTTTCTGTGTCCCAGCTAATTCGGACCGTTTTACTTTACCTTCCTCGTGCTTAGCAGTATCCTTGTCGACACAGCTCATGTAACCGAAACGGTTTTCCTTCATGGACTTGTATGAACAATCAATCCTCTTTTTGCTTCATCATATCCATGGTATTGATATGGCCAATGTCAAGAATATTGGCTAGGTCAGTCATTAACTCATTGCACAGCATCTCCCCGCATTTTCCCCATGCGTTATTTGCCTTTCTTAAGACATAAAAAGCTGTCGTCAATGCATACGAGAATTTCCGTAGCATTCCTTATCTCTGCAATCGCAATTCCTGCTTTTTTCCAGAACACCTCAGATTTCCAAATAGTCAGCCTGGCACTTTCACGAAGTTTTCTTCTCATTTTCATGAAGGTGTTTGAAATACTGTAAGAACTGGCAAAGTGTTGGGAGCTTTGGACACACTATGTGGGATGGAGCCCCCAATCTGCAAATCTGATGGGCTCGCCTTGTCTTCTTGCTCATAACACCGGAGAGAAAATCGGTATGCTGGAGTCACTTACGGGTTTAACCGCACGAAGGGAAACGAGTTTCGCTCCCAAAATGTAGCAACCTCGGTGTGCGTAGCCATACGCGAAGTCCACCACCCCCGAACACCCTCGCTGTTAATCATCTAAACTGTAGGGCCGCGAATTTCAGGATGCATCTCGGCTAGAAAACAATGTAGTCCCGGCCCATGCGCTCAATGTACAGCGTCCCTACCTACTCCAAAGAAAATCGAAAAGTTGCTATTATCCCTCCCTCTGCCACACCCCCACATCGGGCGAAGTCGTAATTGGTATTTAATCACTGCTGGAACACTGTGGTTGCATCTCCCGTGTGAAACACCCACCCAAGCGACAGCCATGCCCCTGGAAATTAGGCAACTATGTATTTTTTACCAGGAAAATCGCTATTTTCCAGAATTTGAAGCCGTTGCGCGACCCCTAAACGTTGCCCGATCGAGTCCAAATTTTTTCCCCTTTCTTTTTTCCCGGATTGGAACCAAGAAATGATTAAGCCGGTCAACATTTCTAACATTGCCAAATTTGTTATCACCCTAGTATACCACACATTCAAAATATCATATATCACACTACTAGTGTGTTTAAAATAAAAATTTGGAACATAAAAATCAGTCATGACATCATATTAGAAGACTGGACTGCTGATTTTACAATACTTCTTTTCAAATAGTGAAAAATAACTTCAATATAAAACTTGTGCCTCATCCTGTATATTTGTACAAGAATGATGCTTGTACTCTCCTGGTGTACTCTCCACAATTTCTTCAATTATGATGTTCTCGAATGTGTATGCTGATGTGTGGTATTTTACCAATGACAAGTGTTGTTTCTGCTTTGAATCATTAAATATGTCACTAGCCCAGGCCTTTTTCATGTTTTGTTAACTTCATTGCCACTAACTTATTGCGATTTGAACCTTTAGTTGCTATGCCATTGGGTTCTTCTTTCCAGTTAAACATGCCTTTGGCGGCTTAATTTAGAGAAATAGTTACTAGGTTTTAGAGGTTTGCACGAAGGTACTGCCTAAGCTTGCATAATATTCACTGTTTTTGGACCTCCTTCGACGTATTATTTGGGGGCGGGAACTTTTAAATGAGGTCGACGTTGCAAGTCTTAACAGCAGTTAAGGACAAGTGTGAGGAAACTAGCATTAGGTAGGAACGGATTGAGAGCTGCAATCAACCAATCCAAGGATTGAATGAGCGGTTATGGTGCAATTCTTTGTCCCCTACATTTCAATAAGTGGCTTGTAAACCATGATGATGTGGGATTTGCACTGCCAAGCGTAGGCAATCCTTTAATTTATATTCAATACAATTTAATGGAAACGAGCTTGATGCGCCTGCTCCCAGCGGGCTTCCCCGATCTTTTCAATGCAGGTCTACAGAGGGATAGGCGCGTTTCTAATTTTAAAATGTAGAAAAAAAAGGCAGGGTCTTATGTACAAATTTAATTGGAATGTTCATGTACAAATTGAGGTCAGAGGACCTCTTTAAACACAACATTGGAAGTAATTACACTATCCTCTGTTAATACTTGTTTAGCGTTTTCCTTAATATATACAAAAATATTTTGAAAAGATCTTACCCTAGAGAATGCTACATAAAGTTGGCCATGAGAGAATACAGGGTCAGGCAGGAATAAGCCAGCTCTTTGCAAAGTCTGACCCTGAGCCTTGTTAATAGTCATCGCATAGGAAACCTTAATGGGAAATTGTCTGCTAGTCAAATAAAAAATCCCTAGCTGATCCATTCCCGATTCCCAATGGAAGCATAATCAATCTTTAGGATGGATTATAACCCACAATTACTTATTTAAATGCCATTATTCTTTCCCAACCCCCATATATGACAATTTATATTCGCAATATCCTAATATACCTTTAGAGAGAAAAAATAAATATATAACCACACTCGGAAAGGTTATTTTACCCCTAGCTCCATTCCCTACCCTGTTAAACAATTATTAATTTTTTAAACAATTGCATTAAAAATATTTAATTGAGGGAATGATGATAATAAACATTCTTTAAAAATATTAACAATAAAAACCTTGAAAAAGAAAGTTAAAAAAAGTTCCGACACTTGGGATCAAACTCGAGACCTTCGCACCAGCAGTAGACCGCCTTAACCACTGGGCTATCGCCGCCTTGTTGATAACTATTTTTCAGGGTTTATATAAGGCTTATCCCCTAAGAGAAATATCAAGGGCCATTTTTTAAAACCAATTTTAGGAAACAATAGCAATATTTAGGAAGTCAGATATGCCGTCGCATGTTCTCTGATGAATTCTGTGCATTTTTGTACCTCATGTGTAGAGTTTGGTTGCGTATAAGTTGAGAAAAAGGTATCTATACAGTAGAAATAATATAGAAGATGGGTTAATCATTTCGATATTTAACTCTTCTGTGAAAGTTTTCGTTTATTGTTGATTATCACTGCACTCATACATTGTCTTCAGCTCATTTTCAAAAGTCGCAGTTCTTACAGCATTATTTCAATGCAGTGTAAGAGGTTCCAAGCATCAATTATTTTGCATATTGCCAGGAAATCCCTTTTACCAACCCCAGATATAATATCTATAAATGACACTGAGCTGGCAATATAAGTAATAACAGCTTTTAGTTGTCACTGTGCTGGCCGGGCAGCACCCATTTTGGCTCCGTAACTTTCACCAATGCATTATTCCCGAATTATTGCCAAAGGCCGAGTTTATGAAAAACAGTCATTTTTTTCATGTTTAAACTTCTTTAATATTGCTATGGATGTTTTATAAGCCATTGCAATGGGATGACATGGAGAAAATTTGCTAATATTGTCCCGTCCAACGAAAAATGGCACCTGCCTTTCACTTGGCCAACCTCTCCTAATAGAGGGCCTCTAGCCGGCCGCCTTCGTTTGGTCCCCCCTCCCCTTACTCCCCCACTCCTCGCCACCTCGACTCACCGAGTAGCCACTTAGCTCTGCAGTGGACAGACGTGCATTGAGTATAGCATAGCAGTGCGTAGTAAATACTCCTATATCCTATCTGCACGCAGCATTACACTTAATGTTCTTCAGGCCTCGAAACTTGCACAGAAAATTTCCCGGGGCCCGAAAATGCCTTTTTGAACATCAAAGTGTGACAAAAATAGCACACACCATCACATTTCGGGTCATTATGCGAGATTATGCGGGAGAATTTGGGGTATGCTGCAAATACCTCGTGATTATGCATTTTTATGCAATTGAATTTAGGTCAGATTTTGGTCACACATGCCATAAATATCATTTATGGTGCATTGTGTACATTTCTGAGAAATTATGCATTTACGCAGTCGCATAAATCCCCTAGCTCTAAACATTACCTGTTAAATAAAATAATTTCAAATTAGGCTATGATTTTGCTTCTATTTCCTTCAAATTAAGATTTCCCTCGATTTACATTTTCCCACGATAAACACTTTTTTCCTTAGTCCCCGTCAAAAGTGTATGAGAGAGGTTTTACTGTATTTTCATTTCTGCAGTTTCTAAAAGTTTTCTAGTGTTATTTGAGCCCCTTCCTTGTCCCTGCCCTTTGGTCAGTATTGGTCTCATCATTGCTTTGTATATTCTTGCCTCAGTCTCCTTTCTTATTTACTTCTTCTTCCAAATCCATTGAGACAGCCCAATACCCGATTAGCCTTAATCACTTACTCGCTAACCTCTTCCACCTTATTCCCACAGTGGGACAGTCCAATACCCCCATAGCTCTATATTTGTTTCTGGAGATCACACAAATCTTTTCGGGTCGTTCCTCTTCCTGGACGTGCACCTTGTTTGCCTGGGCATGCGCCTTGTTGTGCATCCAGATTAGCTGGTTCCAAATTGCTCATGGGCCACACCACTATAATCATCTCCCCATGATTAAGATAACAGCACTTTTAAAGCAATTCAACATTCAGAGGACTTGATAATGACCATTGTGCTAGATTTTTCGAATGACGTTATAATTATAAGAGCTCTGAGACCTTTTTCGAAGTTACAGATGCACACCAAGTGTTTGAAGGCCATTGTTTACACAGCTTAGGAAGAAAGGGATCCTTATAAGAGGGGATATTAGAGTATTTTTCCAATAACTTTTCTTGTAATCATAAGCATGTAAGGCTAAGTAATAAATAACATAATCAAGCAACATGGATTACTTTATAAAGTAATAATAGTTTTCTATAATTTAACCTTAAATGCTATCTCCAGCCCATGCTGCCACCATAGCAGACATTTGTCTAAATCTGTTCACTGTGTTATTAGTGCTTTTTCACTTCAATCAGCTGCCTACAATTTTCTTATCTATTGCATTGTCAACATCTTGAGTAGGAGGGTCTGAGTGATGAGTCATGTGTCCTTGAGTCAGGCTCTTTAGAGTATCAGTCATCTTCCCTTGGTAAACAACCTTCCTACCCTTACTCTCTCAAAGGGAGTATTCAATTAACAGGTCTCCGATTCCAACTAAAGTTGACAGGCAGGTAGTCCTAGAATAGTCATTTTCCAATCACCTTCTTTTGTCAGGGGTTTGCCAACATTTCTAAAAACATATAGCAGCTGTTTACATGACACGGGGTCCTCTTACAAAGGATGCATTCCCCGTAGTTGGATGAATGCTTTTTTCCACAAGTAGTCGTATATGGCTCCTCAGGATGGATAAGTTTTCCAAATAATTAGAAAGCAGCAACGAAGAATTTTACATTGAAAAAGAAGAAACTATTGAGGCAGATAACAGTGACAGAAGTGAGTTCTCTGATCACGTATACAAGGATGATGAACTAATTGCTGGTCTGAGTGGAACTATGGAAAGGAAAACTTCTCTTCCTTCACCCAAAGATCAGAGTGAATGCACTGACGGTGACAGTGACGTTGAATTCATAAAGACAAAATGAAGAATCACAATTCAAGTGATAGTGATGAAGATAAATAGGTGATAGCACTGTTAATTTGGGCGTAACACCCAGTGAAAGAAATGCTTATAGTGGAAAACAAGATAAAGAAAATTGGAAAGCTAAGCTGTCTCTGTGAATGACCAAGAGCCTAGCAGAATCCCTGGTCAGTTACTGGATGATAGAGGAAGTGAAGGTTTCCCTTGGTGATACATATGGGTGCATTGAATCACCCAAACTTGCAGAGTTATTGGTCCATGGATTGTGAGTCTCATATACCATTTTTTTAAAGCTGTTTTCAAAAGGGAGAGGTTCTTGCAAATATTTTGAACGTTACACTTGAAAAATGATAAAAATTCAAGTAAAGATTTAAGAACTATGACTAAGAAGGTCGACTCCTTGTCATATCTGGTATCTGGAAATGAAATTTAGGGAGAGGTTCTGTCCTGGAAGGGAGATTTCTGCTGATGAGTCTGTGGTTGGTTTCAAGGGAAAAATACGCTTCATATCGTACAATCCTAAAAGGTCAACAAAATGGGGTATTCAACCATATGTCCTCTCAGATTCCAAATGTGGTTACATACATTCAATTGTCCCTTATTATGGTGGAATAACATCTAAAACCTAGGTGAGACCTGATCTCCCTTTCACTAGCAGAATAGTTTTAGAAATTTATGAAAGATTGAAGAACTCAGTACCTGACGCTGAAGGCTACCGTTTCTTCACTGGTAAGTATTACACTAGTGTCACTCTGGCAAGGGAATTGCTCAAGGAAAAAACACACTTGATACGGACAAGAATGCCCAATATGAAAGACAACCCAGCTGTTATCAAACATCCAAGGCTAAAGAAAGGAGAGATAGTAGATTACAGGAATGAAAATGTAATGCTTCTTGCACGGAAAGACAAGAGGATAGTCACAATGATCAGTACATGGGGCACGTGAGAGACGGAGTCTGTGGAAAGGAGTGTGTGGTGGTGGGAAAAAATAGTTTTCATACCCAAGGTCGTGAGGAACTATACAACGTTTATTGAGGGAGTTCATTTAGCTGATCATTACACAAGCATGTACTCTTTTACAAGGAAGATTCTAAAATGGTAGCATACATTGTTTTTCTGGAGCCTTGAGGGCAGTGTTGTAATTTATCATATTTTGTTCCTAAGAATGCCAAAAAAAAAAAGAAAAACCGATATTGCATGTGATATTCATTAGGAAACTTGTACATGATCTCGTTGGAGAATTCAGAGGTGGTACACTGACTTCTAGGGTTAGATTATCATTCACAAACCTACAGCGCTAGACCAACATTTAGATGGAAAGCTCCATCTAATCATACCTCACCCTAACAAAAACATAAAGATTGTGTTGTTTGTTCTAACAGAACAGTCAAAGGTGGAAGAAGAGAGACAATTTATATCTGTGAGAAGTGAATGTAATCCAGGTCTTCATGTGGGTGGATGTTTAAAAAAATACCATACCATGAAATATTATTGCGATTAAAAATACTGTATGAATATAAGAATAATATTTTATGTACAAAATTTCAAATAAATAAGTTTATATGAAAATAAAATTAAGTTTTTCATTCTAGAGGCTCCATTTATAAAATATGTGGTATTTACAAATTAAATTCCAAGTCCACAAAGGGAATCAAGAGAAAAGCCAAAACAAGGGCAACACAAAGAAAAACATTAAGGTTGAAGTCATTTTATCTTTGTTTCAATTTTCACTAACATTCTTTTACTCTGTTGCATGAAGAAAATTAACTAGCTCATATAGAAAAATGTTTGCCAGCATTTCCTTCATTTGCATTGGTTTCGATTGTTTGCTACAAGCATCTTCTATGCATCATTAACCTTCATCTTATGAGGTTTTTCGCCCGCCGTATATCTAGACTGCCGAGGTTTTTTAAACTTTCTGCCACTAAATCGTAGTGTTTTAGAAAAAAAATTATTACAAGAAAATTATTTGTTGTATCACAATGAAATAACAAGTGTTCTATAGATTATTTACAGTGCTTTCATGTGACATAATTTTTTAGCAATAAATAATATAACAATATTTTTAATCAAAGTTTAATTTTAGTTTATGTAAAAATATATACAATTTTTTCGATGATGAAGGTTTTTTTGCCAAAAAACAAGCGATTCCTCCACAAAAATGGGGTAACACAATGCAATTAGTTCAATTTTAAAGTTTTTCATATAATGGAATGGTACATAGCCATAAAAAAAATAAAAAATATCCAAAGGTGACACCTGCATTTCTCCGAGGGTTGCCGTTTTTTACATCCAAATACTCAGAAAAACAAATTTTTATCCATAATACTTATGTGTTTTTCTATAATAGGGTACTTAATTAGAATTAACTAATTATTTTTCTGTATGCTGTGCTTGTTTTCCTTCCTTTTAGAAAAGATTTTACCGGATATTTGATGTAAATCCGTTGAAACTCATGTTTGGAATCGATGTTATTATCGTGTTCCGGAAGTCTGCAAAAATTTCAGCATGGAAAAAAATATTTGTATCCACATTATGGATATAAATTTTACAAGCAGTAAACAAGAATAGATGTGACATAAATTGATTGTTTTTAGCCATAGATGTACGACTTCCAGCTAACTTTAGCGGAACGCTCCAATTGCGTCATAGGTGAAAAACCGCCGTTGGTGTTGTGTTCTGAGCGGTGCTGTAGTAGGTTATCCTTTCATTTTAGAGACCATTTCTTCAAAAAGAAAGGATTAGAGTGAGGAAAAATGATCTTGATTTCGAAAAGGTAAGAGGTTGGTGGAGGATGGGAGGGGGGAGGTAGGGGTAATTGAGAGGTATAAAGAAGTGATACGAAGGGAGAGAGATGAAGGTCCAATGTACTGCTGAGGGTTGATGATAAACCCTGATACGTATGAGCGACAAAATATTTTTCATATTTCCAAAACGAAAACATGAGTGCACCTTGCATACGGAAAATTACAGTAATTCAAATACTTAAATAGCAGCTTTAGCAATCAAATCTCCCATATTTATGAGAAGTCATGCAAATTTTGTAAATACCTGCATCTTTTACTTCGAGCTGAATATGATCATAGGGATGTCAGCCTGCTACACATTTCATAAATTGACACTTGTGTGATAGATCCTGAAACAGGGGTCTACACACAGCCCAACTTCACATTCCGGGCACCATAGCCGCACTTGTTTCTCCTTGCCTTTCTCAGCGCACACCTTACATCTGCGTCTCCCAGTCCTTTCCGGCCAGTGCACATTATGTCTAGCTTGCAGTCGTGAGATGACAGCATGTTTTGAAGTTGGACGACCTATATTTGATGACTGTGGAGACGAGATATCTTACGAAGCACAAGTTATGAGGTCCCTCACAAGTTGCTCACAAAAGAGTCTTAGTGACATATTTCCACCAACTGAACGCATAAGGATTGAGGCATTCAAAACAGACATGTCCACCAGGTGGAAAAAAAGTTTTTTTGTCCATTTCCAAGTTTTTCTTCCGATAGTGTAGCTATTTATCATCCGGTCGCCTTTGTCTACAAAGCCCATGTTTTTATTATAACTTAATATAATTTCCGGTTTTAGCAGATTGTTGAAATCATCAGTGAAAACTCCTTCAGAGGGAGCCTTGTGCATATTTGTCAACATAAAGACCTCTCTTTTATCTTTCCAGCATAATGTGCATAACGCTCCTTTCACTCTCACTTTGAGCTCCCCTCTCTTCATTTTCAAATACTTCGGACCCCAGTGTGGTGGCATCCCCTTTCTATTCGCTTTCACTGTCCCACATGCATTGAACCCCTCCTGGTGAAGTTCCTCAAACAGACCTGGAGATGTAAAGTAATTGTCCATAAATATCTTGTGCCCTCTGTTCTCTAACTTCTTTATCAGGTTGATAACTGTGCCGTGTGTTGCTGAACTGTCACTCGTTTGAGCCTTCTTCTGCTTCCCAAGATACACATCCATATCGTAGGTATACCCAGACGAGTCACAAACTTTGTATATTTTAATCCCAAATCTTTTGTGTTTTTTAGGAATATACTGACGAAAAATCACTCGTCCTTTGAATGACACAATCACCTCGTCTACAGCGATCTCTTCAGATGGATGGTAGTACATACTTGGAAAATGAATCCCTTAGATGTTCAAAAAGCACCCTTACTTTCCATAAACGATCGTAATTATCATCACTTTGGTCGGGTTCATCTTTGTTATCTGAAAAATGTAAAAATCTTAAAATGTGCGTTTAACGGTCTCGAGTCATGTGCTTCTTGTAGAAAGGAGCTTCATGTAGTTCATCAGTGGACCAGTAATCCCTAAGTGCATCCCGGCAATCATGTCCCATCAAAATGGTCAAAGCTAGAAACTTGAGGATATCAGGGATTGAAATATCCGAAACTCTCTTAGATGTCTCTGAACTCTGCAAGAACTAACTGGTCATAGTATTTATTTGACTCAGAAACTATGAGGTCAATAACTTCGCTTCCAAAAAATAATTTTAAAAAATCAAGGGGACTATTCTCTATTGTTAGTGGTGCTTGATTTTTACAGGGTGTCCGGTGAATCTCAATTTCTTTTTTCCCTGAGTTTTCCAGGTTTTCCAGGCAAATGTTTGCATTTTCCAGGGTCTTACTGCACTTTGTTTCTAACATATTTTTTAATGAATTTCTAAGAAAATCGGCATAATTTTGCAAACATGAAAAAACGAAAAATTTCGGTCCCTACTTTGAGTTAAAAACGTAAGAGTATACAAGGAATGTGGAGTATTACGGGTTTTATTTCAACCAACAAATTAACAAAAACGGTTAACTGACAACAAAATTCTGAGTCAGGTGCAATTTGAACACAATAAAGTAGATTCAGACTAGTTTGATAAAGAACATGTAAATAAAAGAAACTGGTGTGACATTTTTCAATGAGTGCATTTCCGATTCAATTTCAGCAACAAATTTCTCGGCTTTTCAAGAAATTACGTTATTTTGGTTTGCAGCTCTTGAAACTTTTGCAGTATGTACCTCTTTCTTATTCTTTTTCTCTTGAGGCCTTGGTACCTTTCCTCTTCTCCCAAAAGGCTTCACTGTACTTTACATGAACATTTCGGAAACTGTGAATTAATTGCTTTGTGATAGGTACGGATCTAACGCCCAAAAGCATTTAATTATGTAAAACAAAATTGTATTTTTTGGACAATACACGAATTTAAATTAGGTTGGATTGCCCCTGTACAGTGGCCCTGTCGACTACGAACCCGAGGGCCGTGATTTCCATACGCAGTGACCGCAAAATGTATTTCCGCTCCTTCAAAAACATTTCTGCAAACATTAAAACGAGGAGGGTGGAGAATATTTGGAAAGGATAATCAATTACATGTATAACAATACCCAATTATCCATTTAGGTTGCCGGCCGAATGGTTTTCGTATAATGCGGGAAATGCCACTGCGCATGCTCAGACGTTTAGATTTCTCGTAAATTTGGCCACACCAAGAATTCCATTCGTACGGCTCTTCGAACAGAATCTTGATTTCCGCGTGAAATTCTGTTTCCGGTGACAGATTTCGGCATCAATTCCGATTCCATTCGTAGCAGCCATTTTACATGGGAATTATTCCGTGTGGAATTTGCCTTGTTATGCAATCGGCCCCCTAGACTGCGTATAGGGAGAGTGGTGTGGGTCCCACACCACTCTCCCTATGTGTTGGCGCGCCCGCCACACTGTGGGATGACGAAGCACAAGCTGCGAGCGGGCGCACAGCTATGAAAAGAGTATTAAATGAACAGGGAGCGCAAGACTACGCTGAGCCGAGTATAATGCAAGCAAAGGCGCAGGTTAAACCTCTCTCTCTGCCTTGATGGAAATCGGCTGCCATGCATTTTCCAGGGTTTTTCGGAAAAATACAAAAATTCCCTGAGTATTCCCTGAGTTTTCCAGAACAAAATATTTCCCTGAGTTTTCCCGGTTTTCAAGGTTTTCCAGGTCGCCGGACACCCTGTTTTATCTAGTCCATACGGTGGTCCGGTGAATGCGTGCACTCTTGGCTTGAAATTCCGCAAAGGTAAACACCAGGAGGGCTCAGCATCCGTGTCACTGTCTTCATCACTACTGCTCTCAGTCTGAATTTCTATATCTTCCTCTGCTTCGGACCCCGAACACAAAAGCACTTCCCTCTCGATTTCTTCGTCACTTATGTATGTTTTACCTCCAGAAGGCATACTGCTAGACCTGCGGTATTACTAATAATTTCGTCACAGGAATTCTCTTGCCACAGCTCACAACACTCTTGAAAGATCACTGTTTCAGGAGAGACTGTCTCACCGAGTCACTCCGCGATGACATGAATACGTTAGTCACAGCACAATTGCGGATGGGAAGGACTTCGAAGGGTATGTATGCGCTCGCATGCCATCAAAAACATTATTCAGCATCCTGTTATCTTGATTTGTGCTCACGTAAAGATTCCCACGCCTCCTTACCAGCGAGATAAGCAAACTCGAACGATGGGGATGATTCATTCAGGGGACAGGTGGTCCAGCGGAACCTAATATCATACGGTGATAAGGAAACAAAACCTCTCATGAAAGTAAGACGCTTCTATCGCTGACTGATATATGAGTAGATAAGGGGGTAATTGGGCTGTATATCTTCCTCTGTCATGGAAAAATGATTCAGTTTCCTCGTCTCCCACCGAGTAAACAAACCTAGAGGAAGGAGTTGCATCATTTAGGCGAAGGATCGTCGGACAATATCTCATTATTTTGACATAACAAAGAAAAAATCTTATGAAAGGAAGAAGATATATACTTTGAATGCATCTCTTATAGAAATATATTTATCTTTGTGCGGTCTATAAATTCATTTGTACTAAGGAAAGTATTCGGTTCCATCTTCATACATACGGTAAGATAACCCTGGTGAGAGAAGTTGGATACTTCATGTTATATTAGGTCAAACAACACCTAATACCATGATATATCCACTAAAAAAAATTCAGATGGTAGAAATATCTATACCTAGTCCAATACCACTTCAAAAAAATGATTTCCTGTCTTTCGACCGTCGCAGGGACCTTGAGAGTGAAAGAAGGACGCAGTGTGCCACATGAACACGCTCGGCAGTCTACGGATATTTTCTTTGTGCCGGAGAGTCACGCTCGGCATTTAAAGGTTAACTACAAAAGATCACAGCCAGTGAACTGCTATATAGCACGTTCTCAGACCCAAGCAGGCACAAGCTCACAAACCATGAACATTTATAAGTTACTTTTTCCACTTTGCTGCTCACTCCTTCTCATAATACTACTTTCTTTTGCAATCAAATATGACTTAGTTTCTGAAAGCATATGATATGCTCATAAAATCACAATTAAATGGAAAATTCACCCATTAAACTCAACCCATACAATATCAAGAAAGAAGAAATTTGAACATATAGACATGCAATATAGGGTGCATTGACGTGAAACAAACCTGACTACTGACAGCCTCAAGTCACACACTTATGAATACAGCTTACCAAATGCCTGACCCTTTCTCTTTCAGTCTCTGGTGTGAAATCATAGGATAAGGGAATAGGCTTGAAGTCCTTGCAGAGAACAGCACGAGAATCACCAGCATTGGCAACAAAGAGTTTCCCAAGAATAAAGAGAGACACTAGGGCTGTACATCCACCTTTCAGCACATACTTGACTCTATCCTCAGCGATCATTTGATCCTGAAAATAACAAAAGGTACACTTCCTTATGTCAAGAGCTCAAAGCTGTATTGATGGCAAATTCTTTATTCTCTGACTAACTGATTGATTTATCAAAATTAGATACTCAACGAAAGTAAACATGCAAAGATTATTCAACCATAATTTATTTATTAAGCTCTATTACAATCCCTCTGTCCTTTACAGGCCTAAATTCTTAATTATAATAACATTAAATGATAAAAGGTCAAACAACAATAATATCACTTTTAAACCTATCCCAAAAAAATATTATTAATTCTTCAAAAATACTTCCCTAATGTTTTTAAAGACAGTACTCGGGGTAGAAAGTCTTTCACTCACTAGACCTGACTACACTTACTGACCAGTAAATAAAATACAGTCGAACCTCCCTTAACAGACCGGATGGACCGAACAGACCTCCTAATAGCGGACAACTCCTAAAAATGGACAGTTTTTCAATCCCCTGCAGTTGAACATGGACACTTATGGAAATAATACCTCCAAATAGCGGACACTCTCAATAACGGATGCAGGCAACAGAAAAAAAAACATTTTTCCTTCAATTACCTCCATTGACAGACTCGGGACAAGCTATTCTGTAAAAATGTCTCCTCTCTTGAACAATAAACCTCATTTCTTGAAGGAACTCAGGAAAAATTCCAGACTATAGCTTATCTTAGCAATTCGGGTACAGTCTATTGTCCGTCAACGAGTTAGCAATCCTACCTGCTCCCTTTCCCCTCGTGGCCAACCGTGATGCACCATATGTTTTTCTGCATTGTTCCCATTCTGCTTCTCCCAACCGTTTTGAATGATTTTAGCACTGACGCTTGCTCTAGCCTCAGTATCTCTTTGAACGTCGTGAGGAAACAAGTGAAAATGCGAGCAAGTGCTTGGAAGCCATCCATCAAAAAAACGTATTTTGTTGCATAGAAACACGGCTGGCAAAAGAAAAAGACTGTGTTTAAGAGAGAAAGCTGTCATCTTGTACGTGTTTGAGAAATAAAAGTGTTCGTGCAATCGGTGAAAAATTTGGAATTGGGAAGGATGCAAGTGAGAGAGAGCAAGGAGAGAATGGGCTGAGGATTAAGGTGAAAGTGCAATGAGACAGTTTCTGAAATCAGACGTTTTCAATTAGTAGTCACACGAATGAGTGGTTTTGTATGGGTCGATCATTTAATATTCCAATATCTGGACCATTAATCCAAGAAAAAGCTCTTGAAATAGCGAAAGAAATGGGTATATCTGACTTCGTGGCATCAAATAGCTGGCTTCAGAAATTCAGAATGCGTCATAACATATCATTCAAGAGTGTATGTGGAGAAGCAGCTTATGTGAGTGAGAAAACCATGTGTGAGTGGAGGTACAAAGTTAAGGATTTGTGTGAGAATTATAGCGAAAAGAACATTTTTTACTGTGATGAGATGGGAGTTTTTTTTCGAGCCTTGCCAGAAAAGACCATGTGTATAAAAAAAAAAGGAAATTGCTCAGGTGGAAAAATATCACAAGAAAGAATTACACTCTTGTTGTGCGCTAATATTGAAGGCGAATTTGAACTGTGATTGGAAGATCCTCCAGGCCACGTGGTTTTAAGACCAGGAACGTAAAAAATCTTGGGGTGGACGGGTGAGCTAATAAAAAAGCATGGATGACTCGTGACGTTATGACTGACTGGCTTACAAGGTTCGACCGGAAAATGGGAATGGAAAGAAGAAAGGTGATCTTGTTTCTGGATAATGCTTCATCCCATCCACACTTGAAGTTAGAAAATGTAAAATTAATTTTTTTCCCACCAAACACGACGACTACTTCTCAACCTTTGGATAAAGGAATAATCCAAAATTTCAAAATAACTTTTGAAAAAGGGTTCTGAGACACATTTTACAGACAGTTGAAGACAAAATACCAGAAAATGCAGTCTCAAAAAGGCTCAATGTTTGCGATGCCATTCTTTGGATAGTTTCGTCGGTGAAGGACGTTTAAGGACCAACTGCGTGTAACTGATAAAAGATTTTAGGCTTTCCCAACGAATAATATTAGTAAAATCTTCTTGGGTTTGCCACCGGGTAAGGCTTTTAAGGCCAGCATTTCGACGAGCGACTCCCTCATCAGGGCTGAGACTGATTGCCGAGTTGGTCCATGCCAGGGTTTTTATAGCTGGCCAAGGGCGGTTGAAAACCAATTGTTGACCGGCTCATTCAAGGCAGTTTGAATTTGAATTGTAACCGCAACCATTTACTTTTACATAACTTCAGATGGACACTACAAGTATTTGTAGGCAGATGGCAGGTTGTTATTTGTCTGCAACTATTTTGTTCAAGCAGGATTTTTTAGCTATGATGAAAATCCTGTTGCCATAATTGCGAGCTCTGGCCGTGAAGAGTTGGAGACACTGGTCCAAAACATGGGGGGAGAAGTGGCTGGAGACTATGCAGACATAGAGGCAAGGGCCTAGCCACAGAAGACGAATCCCTCAAAAATAGAAGACCTGATTTGAGATGCAAAATTGTATTCAAAACCAGAGAATATTGACAGCGATGAAGACTGTATCGACAAATTGCAGGGATGCCAGATTAAAACATTACTGTTGAAGAGACTTTGAGGAGTATCGAAGATATAAAACAAGTTTTTTTAACAAAGGAGATGCCACAGAACTGCAGTTGATCTCGCAGGTGGAAGTGCACGTAGAGAAACAACAGAGTGAGTCCAACACGAAGCAACAGGAGATTACTGATTTATTCATGTAGTTGCGGGAAGGTTCATAAAAATTTTGAAGCTTGATATTTTTTGCAATGGGAAAAGTATGCAATGTGTGTAATTCTGCATTTTATTTTTTCTCTTAGAGACTTAGCCAAATGAAATGGAATTTGATGGATGGACTAATGAGATTCAGAAGAAAATAAAATGCTGTTGACAACCGTAAGCGACGCATAATTCTTACATTTTTTAAAATAAAAATCAAGTCAATTTTTCCAAATTTCTCTGTGAAAATGAGGAAGCAGGGCAAAAGAAAAGACATTCTTCCTTAACTGATATTATTTACTTTGTTTCATAAACTATGTGCATATAATTACTTTTGGTTACTGTAATTTGGTATCTAATAATCTATTTAAACTATAAAAGGCATGTATTGTCTCTTTTCCAGGGGCCACGTTTTTTACTTTTGCTTTGATGGTGATGTGCTACTAGCTGCTCTATGGATAAAAAATTTATAATGATTTCATTCCATATTCTATATTGAAATTTGTTATTTTTCAATATTAAGAAATAAAACATAAATGAAACATATTAACGCCTTTATATTTTAATGCACCAGGATGGTTACTGCATAGAGAAGTGTGACACGATTTCGGTCCCCTCTGAGTAGCGGACACCTCTCAATAGCAGACAATTTTTCTGGGCCCAAACGTTCCGCTATTGGGAAGTTTGACTGTACTTCCACCAAATTTTCTAAATACATGGGTATCAGTACAGCATGAAGCTCAGATAAAACTTTGACAAGATCATTCTTAACTAAATACATTCTATTCACTTTACTACAAATATTACATCACACATTTACTTTGGCAACATGACATATGAAAATGGAGTATAGAGATAAAGACAGGAAAAGGATTTCTTCAGCCTGGGACAAAAGAATTATTCGAAAAATTCTCACAGAATGAATGCTTTTGAGGCATTGGTTTGAAAAATGTACACAAAAATATCATCTTCAGGAAAAAGAACAAGTACAGTGGCTTATAAAGTTATTTACCCCACTACCTGATGGCTCTGGGTAAGTATTCCTACACTGCAGATGTCGCTAAGGGGCAGAGACAACTCACTAAAGTAAAACTAAATCAGGGCCAAACCTCATTGAGAGGAAATAGATGGAACTACCTAATTATAATTGAACCCAGAAATTGCTGCCTAGTTCTCACATGGATTTGGAGTGATGTATTTATTAATTTATGCATATATATGGAGTCTGAACTCTGACAGTAAACCAGTAATGAGCTGTATCTATTCTATAATTAAAATTGACATCCACAATCCATTTATGCTAAAAAACTTGCTACTGTCACATACCGTCTTCCTGAAAGCTCCACCGTAAAAATGTCCATCCAAACAGAATAGCCAACTACAATTTAAAAAATGTCTGTAACATTTACATAACCTAGCATTAAATCAGCTCACATATATGTTGGTTTAATCAATTGGAGAGTAGACGGCTCCCAGAGTTATGTATACCAGCACTTATTAACCCTTTCACTGCGTGGTATTTTTTTTAAATTGTCTCATATAGGCGGAGAATTTTTTTTACTTCATTTGCATTGTTCTACGATAATATGAACACATTTTTGCATTCAATAAGTATTTGCATATAAATTTGGTCATTAATTATGGAATTTGTTGATGGCATCACAGTGATGCCATCTGCACCAGTACGATGAACGCTACGGGTACTTATGCAACACGCTGCACAAATTTTTTATGTTCGACGCACATTTTTTAATTAATTTTCCAGCAACACATTAGTGACTTATGCAACCAAGTAGCTATGAACAATTTCAATGAAATGTTGACAGAATTGCTATATACTACAGAATTATAATATAAGGTAAAATATACCTGCGGACGTAATCGATTACACATACAGTAAATTTTGGGAATATAAAAGCTTTCGAATTTCCATTTACATACTGAATTTATTTACTAGTAACATAAATTTGCAAACAAACATATTTAAATAATTTTTTAGGTTTTTTAAGCATTTTTACATCGAGAACAATTGATCAATAATTATGAAATTACTTGAAACAAGGGTTCAAACACAACCCTGGAACTTCTGCACAACTTGGGCAAACAGTTCTAACCACCTTCCTTATTCCTTTACCATAGCAAACCCTACAACATTTTTGTTTAGCCCCTTCTTTGCTAATGTTGTCAGGAAGGTGAACAGTAGATCTGGGAATGCTTGTTTCAGGTGGCTGAATCTTTTTATTTCTTAAAATTAACATTCTAATGACCGCAATTCTGAAATCTTTTAAAGACATTTTTTCTCTGAATAGTTATTGTACATGAGATAACTATTAACTTGAATTTTTGGAAAATATGTAAAGCAACTTTAAAATACCATCTCAGATATTTTCTTTCTAAAGGATAATATGCCATTACAGTCGGATCCAGATTTAATTCCGGACTTTGCATTTAACGTTTTTCCGCATTTAACATTTATTTTTTGAGGTCCCGATTCATTCCCTATAAAAACAATGTAAAAATTGTCCTAATTTAGCGTCTGCGTTTTAAGGCATTCTAGGTCGCAAAAAATTTTCCTGCACAAGATTTTATACCCGATTTAAGGTTTATTCATGACGATTCATGCAAATGATTATCCATACATCAGTGATGACTATCACCAGCATTAGTTTTCAATAGGTCGACGGTCCTTAAGGTTTCGCTTTAAGATGCTTGTATACGTACTATCACATTCAAAAGTCGGTCCACACGGTGAGCACGACCATCTCCATGTTCTGTTAAAATCGAGCTTCACGTATTGCATACGCGTTCCATGACTTCTGGGAGCCAATTTTACTGCTACGACAGGCACAACTTGAGTTTGTTTTGTACTCGGAGAAATTTGCCTCGTTTGCATGCAGGAAAACTAGTAATTTATAAAGCTATAGTAAATACGTTGCCAAAATCCACTGTTGCAAAATCAGCTCTGAAACCTCTCCCGACAATGAGAAAAGAAAGATAATGTTAAGAGATCAGAATTTTTATTTAGCACGTAATAAAAATAGCTGAGATAGCTGTTAAAATGAAATCGGGGAAAGGGCGGAAGACTTCCTCGGTGAAGACCAGTATGGGTTAAGGAAAGAGAGCGGGACGTAAAATGCATTTCTGGTGAAGGTATTCTAACATTTATTTATAGATAATAGCCACTATGTCTCTCTTTGTTTCTTAGACTGCTGGAAGACTTTTGAAAAAGTACATGGGACGAGAATAATAAATATTACTGCAGAAATAGGGAGTACACTGGAAGTTTAGGCGATTAATTATAAAACCTCTCCGGGATGAAGCGGTATACAGGTAATGAATGACGAATCGGAATGGGTATATGTTGGAAGAGGATTCAGGCCATTTCTTATTACCTTTGATTTTCGATTGTTCGCTGACAATTTGGTAATACAATAGAATCTCGATTTTACATAACCTGATTTTACGTAAAATTTGATTTTACGCAAGTGAACGAGCGGTCCCGGCCGACGCCTGTAGAATTCTTATGGAAGCATTATTTGATTTTAAATAAATTCGATTTAACGATTTTACGTAAGGCTATTTTGGTCCCCAGAGGAGATATCAATTCGATTTTACGTAATGAAACAAAAGAACTTAAAAAACTTCAACAAAATCCGGCAGATTCTTGCCCATCTTTAAAGGAAATCTTCCATTTAATGCCGTACTAGTGTGAAATTAACTGTAACGAATCAATACATTGCATTTTAATGGTATATATGTATATATTATTATTATATTTACCCATCTTTCAGCACGAAAAGTTATGGGTTCAAGGTGTTTACTTGTTTACGATATGATAGTAGCGCCAGAATCCCGGAATGCTCACGCAAAAATGGTTTATGACCTTGAGATAGCAACCTTGTCAGCTGTTCCGAGTGATGAGATGAAGCTCGATTTGGGGTCGCCTGAAAGCACTCGTGTCTTGACACTTGCGCACGTTGCTGAGTGGAACAAAGTACGAACAATTTTTGTCCGTACTGTATTCCACGAACAATGCCAACAACTGAGGAAATTGTGAAGATAGGTGACATCGTAGTATTTTATAAAACATCACAACTGATGGCATCAGATGGCTAAAACTCGCTTAAATGCTTGGCAACAAATTTTTCGGGTATAAACATGTTCACTCACTATCTTCCCCAAGTCTAGGTAGATAGGTCTGTTGCGTTGTCTGTACTGTTCCAATCTAGAGATTTCAGCGGAATTAGATAAACGGTTTGGGTTAGCCAAAGTTTTAAGTAAATTGAATAGAAGGACCAAGGAATATGAAAGTGAAAGCAAACACAGTGTTATTCAAGACGAAGAAATTACGATTTTTAATAAATGATAGTTACAATTGATGTTATTGTAGATGCTACCTGCGCTGTTTTTAAGTACCCGTTCGCGCCAGAGCCATGCATTGAAAAATGCTTCCCTTGTCATTAGTACCGTGAGCATATCCTTGTATTCCTCCGTACGGAACTCACTCTTGGCAAGGAATCCCACAGATATACTCCTTGTATATCTTGTATCACAAGTCAGGGAAGCCCGACCCTTTCCTCGATCACTGGGCAGAGGTGTGATAACGACCCTCTTCTCAGTACCATCCCCACTCATGGCCAACTATTCGTTTACTCAGCGCATTAATTAAAAATATTTGCCGCCTACTATGAAAATACAGGCCCAACGGTTCATACCTAATGTTTCGTTCTGCATTTATTAATTTTAAACGGAAGTCTATCGTTATTATTAACAATCTTCTGGTAAAATGAACTCTTGACAATTATGTTTATAATAGAGTTCCGTTTAAAATGTGGAAATGCACAGGAAAAAACTTAATAAATGTAACTCTGAGCTTATATTTTCCCAGCATGCTACAAATATTGTGATATTTATTGCTATCGTTATATGTCCACCGACTATGTAAACAAATGCTTGACCACGGGCACTCAGTGAAGGCATCTACCATGCTTAGACGAAAGATTGGAGATTACCCCTGCCCGCAGGCCACTGAAGGGTCCAGCGAAGAGCGGGGTGGGGAAAAGATAAAGATGTAATTTTTATGGTCGATCCCTCAGTCTGGTCTAAACAATTGACGAATCTAAACAGGATTTCCCCAAAAGACCCCCCTCACCCAAGAAGAAGTCTTCGTCTCTTATTCCTGGGCAAGACGAAATTCATGCCTGGGCGTGGCTCATTCAGCGAGAAGGAGAAAGGGAGTAAACCGAGAAGATCACTCCACCTTAGGTCCCCTTCACACTACGCCGCTGAAAGCTCAGTGGAAAAACATTGAGAGCAATGGGAGCCTTCACACTACCCCGCGCTGCAGGATGTGCGGCGCCGCGACCCGCTGCTAGCGGCTACTACTAGCCACCAGCGGCGCCCGCTAGCGGCGCTGTTGCCCTTCACACTATGCCGCTGCAGCAGCGCCGCAGCACGGCACGGCTCGGTTCTGCTCGATCGCCATTTGGTGCACGAGTGTTCTTGAGAGAAGTTGTCGCTGCCTCGCGGATTAACTAAAATGGAAACAAGTGTAGATAACATTGATACTGAACGCTTTATAATAAGTATTGAAAATCAACCAGCGCTTTGGGATTCTTCCCATGATTCCTACAGTGACAGAGTGGCCAAAAAGAACGCTTGGGAGACCGTGATGAAGGAAATCACCGTGGACTTCGACTGCAAAACGCCAGCAGAAAAAAAAGACATAGGTAAGCAAACCAAAACATTTTATTGGATATTGTAAACTTCATATGGACAATATGTAATCTTTACAGAAAAGACAATCCTTGCGCTTAAGTATAGATATCTGCTTTTTAAAAGGAGAAACATGTTTCTTCTGTTTTTTTAATGGTTGCCTTAAATTGTTGCCTTCATAGGTTCAACGTGGTGGGGTTTTTAATTTTCTTTTCAGCATATTTGGTTTAAATTTTCTGAAATTGCCATGGCACTTGACCTTCTTCGCTCATAAAATAATCGGCAAATCTTTCTCTGATACTGTTGACGTTTCTTCCAACCTGTGTTGCGTTCTCCGCCATTTCATCAGATCCCTGAACAGTCAAAGAATCCGCAAACCGATATCCATCCCTTTCACGTACAAAATTGTGTAGGAGGCAGCAAGCCTTAACATTATCAGTGGTTAGGTCTTCTCCAACATTCAGAGGTCTATGCAATATTCGCCACTTGTTAGATAATATTCCGAAGGAGCATTCGATGTATCGCCTAGCTCACGATAGGAGATAATTAAACACTCGTTTCTTTGGTGGCAAAAAGTGTCCTGCGTAGGGGCGGAGTACGAATCTTGATAATCCAAATGCTTCCTCTCCAACTATAACGTACGGACTTGAATCTATTTGCCCTGGCAATGGACGACTTTCGGGCATTTTGATTTCATTATTGCACAATTTCTTAAACAGAATAGAGTTCTTAAAAACCGAAGAATCCGAAGATTTTCCGTATGCACCCACGTCGATGAACATAAATTTGTAGTTTGAATCGCACACAGCTAGCAGCACAATAGAAAAGAAATGTTTGTAGTTATAGTTAAGCGATCCACTGTTCTCGGGCTTTATGATTCGGATGTGCTTTCCGTCGATAGCTCCCACACAATTTGGGAAATTAGCTCGATTCTTAAATCCCTCGGCCACTTGTAAAAGGAAGTCTTCAGTTAGTTGAGGAAAACACACGTCCTTCATGACTGTCCACAATACTTTACACACCTCGCAAATTATATTAGATATTGTTGAGTAGCCAATGCGGTAGGTGAGATGGAGATCAGCCATCGAGCAACCTGTTCCTAGGTACCTGGAAACAGTCAAAAATTCTTAATTTTAGAACAGCGTACGTTCGTTCCACGAAAATAATTTCTTTTAAATTTTGTCATTGCCCACTTATCCCAATGAAAATTTGTAATAAAATGGGAAATAATTGTTCCTTTTAACTTAAAAATAATTTTAGCGCAGATTTTTATGAACTTGCTGTTTCGTATGGCACACTCGTGACGTCGATTAGATGTCTAAATTTTACAAAATTATAAATACAATTTATAAAAAAACAATTTTTACTTTCACTATTGAGCTTTTATATGCTCAAACGTTTTCAATGAGACTTAGCTTATCATCTTCAGGAGCAATACTGACAGATGATGAGCTAAGTCTCATCGAAAACTTTTGAGCATATAAATACTCAATAGTGAAAGTAAACATTGTTTGTTTATAAATTTTATTTATAATTTTATAAATATGAACTTTCACAACGTTAACACAAAAACATTAGAATTTTTAAATTCTGCTAGTCTGTCTAAATTTTATATTTTCCGGAACAGATTATATTTTGAGGAAATTGCATGAAACCTACATCTACGTTATCATAGCGCAGGTACAGCACATTAACATAATTAGACCAGGCTTGAATATAACTAATTTAAGTAAAGCTTTTTCTACAAAACTTTTTTTTTATGCTGCTTATGTTTTTAAAAGCTGTGTTTTACTTATTTTGAAGTTATGTCAAGTTAAGCCAATTCGCCGTAATCTCTACGCTATTTTTAATTCTGTGCAAATTTTCTTAAAATATAACCGGTTTGTGAAAAATGAAAATTTTGACGTCTAATCGACATCTTTATGTCGTATGGGAACCGTGAGATTTAAAAAATTGAAACAAATTAATCAACTGTTTTTTTTTCTTTTCCAGCTTCAGCACTCCAACGAAAATGGAAGCACCTGCGAGACTCTTTCTCCAGAGAAGTCGCGAAGAGAAAACAAGAGACGCATTCGGGAAGTGGAGCCTTGGGACGTAAATCATACGTCTATTTTGAACAGCTCAAGTTTCTGCAAACCGCCACAAAAATTACGGACAGCAGTCTCGACAACGAAGTTAGCGATTCATCGCAGGACCAATCAATCAACCTCACATGAAACACCTGGAGTTGGAGCTCCAACTCAAAGGCGCGCAAAAAAATCCGCCAAATAAAGCGTCTGATTCAGATGATCTACTTCTTCACACATTAAAAAACCAATTCATGCAGAAACAAGAGGATCTCAATGACGAGGATCGTCTGTTCATGTTGTCTCTGGTCCCAGAATTGAAAAAACTGCCAGAGCATGTGAAGCTGGAAGTAAAATCAATGATAATGTCCATAATTTCAAATGCAAGACTGCGAGAGCTCCGTTCACAATATTCCAACACCTTCCACCACCAAACAAATCCTTACAATAACACGTATGGACAGCTTAATCAGACGTTCTGGCCATCTAATGCCTACCCTCAATACAGTGGACATCAGACTACTTCCCACTCTCACAACAGCAGTGGTCAACAGCGCAGGTCAACAGCGCAGTGGTCAACAGCGCAGCAACCTGGTCAACGCAGCCAATCATGAACAACGTTGATAGAAATGTCACCGTTGCCGTCCCTCTCACCATAGATTGCGAAGCAGTGTCGCAAACACAAAGTCATCTACAGATGACAAATAATTCTACATCTAATTCACCTGAAAGTGTGTTATCTGACTACGATTTCAGCTAAATTCACGGACTATGTGTAAAAATTTGATATTCTTTAACAAGTACGTTGACATGGAACGCATTGCAATATCAACGACAATATTCTACTGTAATTCTGACTTTCGAAGGTGTCACCTTTATTTTAAAAAAAAACGAGTTCATTGAGCATTTTTATACATTATTTTTTTCAAAAAAAATTGTAATTTTTAAGAAAATAAAAAAATAGTTTAAATTAAAATTTTGTTTTTTATTACCTCAAAGTCATGGCGAGTCTTTCCTTGGGAGTTATGGAGTTTCGGAATGTTGTGTCTTCTTTTTTCAGTTTTGGCCCAACGCGTTCCAAGAGTTCTTGGAAAGATGATTTCCTCATTCGGAAAAACGCGAAAAATTTTTCATCGTCTTCTAAGTCCTGATGCAACGTGTGGTGAAGCCCCTTTTCCACCCGCGAAGAGAGAATATCATGAACCCACCATCTTCTACGCGTGTTCTGCTTTTTTGTTTTCTTTCGGCGCACTAACAGCAAAGCAAGGAGCAACACATCTTCGTCAACGTCCATCTCGACACTGGACGAAAACTGAAGTCTACTAGAAGATTTTGCTGCGGCGCTGCTGTGCGGCGGTACCGCCCTGCTGAGCTGTGCTGCAGCAAACGCGCCGCCGTGCGGCGTGTACATTTTTTGGCGCTGCTGAGCAGCGCTGCTCAGCGGCGCCACTCTGCAGCGTAGTGTGAAGGCGACCTTATCTGTAATTGTCTACCCCCGCCCAGCTTCGCTTCGACCCAGGTGGCCTCCAATAGTGAGGGAGGAGTTGGGCCACCTATTGGGGGCTTCTGCAGTCAACACTTTTTTTGCTTGCTTACATCTCGCTCGCTCATCTTGCATCTCGTTGAAATGCCTTTCATTCTCTTGCGTGAAAAGATCTACGCCGGTTATTAATGACATTCATATGCCTCAATTGAAAAATCTACGTGTGAGCACGGTTAAATTCGCTGCGTAAGGGCGGAATAGGAAATTTGACCATTCACAATGTCGCTTGGATTTATTAGTTGTGCCTTTGTAGAATTCTCACAGACGAAATTTAATATGAGAATAATGATTCTTCCTCATCGAAACGGATGAACTTACAGCTTTCTAACAAGTGCGAAAAAGTGTTACAATGTGACGACATTTCTATGCATTGGTGCGACGCGTAGCGATTTTGCAGATATATTTCAGTGGGCGCAAGCAACACTTTTCAGCAACGAAAGCATAGGTGCTGGATCATCAAATGCGACACTGTCATTCCAACAAACCCGGGCAGGGAGTTTCGCCAGATCATAACATTGCGCTGATAACATTTTGTCGATTCAGAGTCAAGTGATTGCCCTGCCGATGGCACGTGGTAATATTTAGATGCTGCTGCCTGAGGTGAAGGAGGACACATTTCGCACACAGTTCCTCCATATACAGTGGTGTGCGAGAGTCAAGGCTACCGCATCTAGGGGTTATTCCTACTTAGAGGCGGAAGAGCATAAAAAGAAAAATTTTCTCCACTATATATTTGCATTCAATTCTCCTGATTAGTATAAAATAAAAAAGGTTCATGGATCTAGCACCACCAAAAAAACGGAAAAGGGTGATTTCCCTTTCAAAATAATTATAATATAAAATGCAATTATCTCTCCACCACAATTTAAAGTTTTATTTTCTACAGTGGAGTATGTAATAATGATCTCTTTGTAGTGAAAATAGTTTAAACATCATTGTCTTCTCATACATTGTGAAATCTTAGCATATTTTTCAAAATCTGCTAATATCTTGATTTTACAAAATTTGATTTTACATAACACCCCTTTTTTGGGTCCCAAGGAGTAACGTAAAATCAAGACTCTACGGTAAATGTATGGAAAGGGATAAAACTGCGAAGGAAAGTAGCAAGTAACTGTTAATTTTGGTAGATTTGCAGATGGCCAAGATTTATTTAGCCAGTCAGCCACAGGACTTGATGTCTATTTCGCAGGTGAAAAGGTGCGTGATATGTGGAATGTGAATTAATCATATAAAGCGCAGGTAATGAAGTTTATAATGTAGTAATAGTCCAAAATGAAGGAAAATGAGGAAAATTCTGACCTGGGGAAATGGGTTACCTTTCCGGGAAGTATAACTACGTCATTCAGCAAAGGATAAATTAATGTATGGAGATTGGTGTTACAGAGGATTTAAAGAATTGTGTTTGAATAGGAATTTTGCTGTTTTCAAGTAGGATGGAGAGAAAAATAAACGAAAAGTCGATAGGAGATATACGAGAGACAGCACAAATAAACGTGGTGTTGCCTAAGGTGCTACAGATGGGATATGACTCAAAGACGGGAAAGGGGATATTACGGCAAAGATCTATATTAGTGAAACACACGTGGTGATGATAAATGTCAACTCTATCTCCATAATTGCAAAGTAAAATTAAAACGATATTGCACAGTAAATTAAAACGACACCTTTGAGTAAAGATTAAAAACAAAACAACTGATATAGCCTTCAAACTTATATCATTATTTAGTGTATCGGAACGAAAATTATGAGGTTTCGGAAAGCCTCCAGCACACACATTAATTACAGATGCAACGATTTTCCATTTTTGAACTGTAGCAAAATATATTGCTTGGATATACAGACCGTTGAGAATTTCATAAACACCAATAAGGGAAAAATTAACGCAGAGTATTCACCTGGGAAGAGTAACTAATGGGAGTACGATCATTCTCTTGCAATCGGGAGTTGAGATTTATTCAATATTCACTCAGAATTTCCCTCAAGGTAATGACTATTACCTTGTCCTCAAGGTAATGACTATTATTATTTTTTTTATTTTTAATAGTGATCGGTCACTACTTGATTAATTTTTGAAAATAATCTGGGCATAATGAAAGGAAACAATCCAAGCCTGGAAACATTACCTCTAAGCTTATTTGTGCCACGAAAATATCACAGCTTTTTTGTGACTGAAGTCAAGTGCACTGAATTTGGCATAGAGCTTTTAAGTACGCTCACAATGAGGCACACAATGTTTTTCACAGTATGGCATTGCTTTTACGAGAATGTATTCAAACTGAATTTATTAATTGATTGCCTTGCGATTGGATATATTGATTTATCAAACCAATCTATTTATGCTAAACGATTGACAGATTTAAACAGTTTAGAGTCCCTGATATCTCCTCAGCAGCTCATTTTTCGTCAGTGCGCGTGAAAGTGTAGGTTGTGAGCTGTGCAGTGAAACAATCTTGTCCAAAGGAGCATAAAAATAGCTACCTAATTAAAATTACGTCGTGCGTTTGATACCTTGGATTTCACAAAAATTTCTTTAGCTAGCATCCCCCACTGCGTGTGACTGATAGATTCCATAGTCAGAGAGGTCAGTGGAGTTTTACGACATCTCCAGAATATATAGCCACCATAGTGAACATAGCTTCTAGAAATTAGAGGTTCGTTCAGGAACGGAGAGGTGAGTGATGGATATACTTGCAGTGAATGAATCTTTTTGTTTTGTATGAACTTCCTAAACACAGTCGCAATGCATTTAACAGACCAATAAAAACAACGTAAGACGAATTACAGACTATAGAGCAAAATTAACATTGAAACATGCCTTCGGTGTAACGCCCCTTGAAGCTGATTTCTAAATACGCAAAGCGAAGTCATACCTATTTCATCCAACACATATCATTACTGAAAATTATAATATACGATATTACCTAAAAAAGGATAAAACCCTAAGTAGGATAAAATAAATGCAAAACTATGGCGAATGAAGCTACAAAAAGTGGATTGTAATTTATCAGAAATGAATGCGGTCAATTTTGAACGAGTTTTCCTTCAGTGGAGATATAACTTAATTGATTTCTCGCTCTCAGAGAAGAAATGCACTCCATTTAAAAATGCCTACAATGAAAAACTGCTCATATATAAAAGATAAGATTTTCAAATAAGCAACATGAAAAATGTTCTCGTTATTTAGAATAGATTCTAACGAAATAGAAGTTGTGGTTTAAACTTAAAGTTGGCGTTCATTTTGCAGCGAAAATTAATGGGAAAAAGTCAAGATTTGATAAGGTTAGGAATAAAAGTGTACTAGATAATTTGGGATAGTCATTTTCAGAATATTACCTATGGCAACAGAAATCTTAAACAAAATGTTCATTCATCAGAGAACAACTTTAATATTTTGTAATATCGCCATTATTTTCAGTTTCAGATCGTAATCGTGACTGCATAGACCCAACCAAATGTTCTATTAAACGGGGAAGTTGACTTAAAGAATTCCAAACATCCCGTATGTAGACTTTAAAGTTTTACTCGGTTCTTTCTCCGTCATAATGCCACTCATTCAAAATGTTAACCTACAATGCGTTAACCTCAATAAGAGAAAGGTCCGGGGAGTTAGCTGTACAGGGTAAAATGCAAAGTCGAGAATTATCCTCAAAAAATTGCTTTGTGGTGCTCGGTTCGTCGATCTATTTCTTCAATTCATCAAGAATACAATTAAGCCCGCTACTCGTAAGAGTGAAAAACACCTAAAGTCATTCCCTTTTGCATTCTACGCCTACCGTTGCCTACCACATGGAGTCAGGGGAGTTGGCTGGTCAGCGATAGCGGGAGAAGGTCATACGAGGGTCTCCATAGTTGAGTGAAAATGAGCCAAGTTGGCCTGTAGTAGTCGCTGAATGCATAGACAATACCCGAAGTTCGAATTCAGCGAAATGCGAAGTTGGCCGCGCTCACCGTGAGGACCGACTTTTGAAAGTGATAGTACAATGAATGCATGCATAATGAACATACAAGCATTAAGATATTGTATGCTCTTGGTAATAAATACATAAATGTAAAACCGCATTTTCCCCGATAGTAGGTTTAACTCAATGATGATATGCCATATTACGCAGTTGAAATCGCCAAAAATTTCCCAGGCGCTGTGTAGAAAATATGAATGTCGAACTGCGCGCCATGTGAGAAACTTGCATGTACAACAGCAGCTTAATTTCTTGGAGCTACTAATCAAAATTGATTGCTAAATAAGGCATTCTCATTATGTCGTACCATCAGTAATATTATCATAATCGGAAGTGTCAATATTTTGCGAAATGAAATGTCTATCTTTTGCTCCTCTTTAATGATGCTATGATGATGATTTTCGAGTACATAGCCACCTACACCTTGCTTTTACAGAATAAAATGGGTGTAAAAATGCATCGAGACCACTGATAAATGAGTAAAAATGGCATTTTTAACGTTGATAACCGTCCACACTAACATTCCCAGCAGGAATTTTCCTTAACTCCATTTTTCTTAGGAAAATTTCCAACACCTATTAGGTGCCGCAGTGACAACGACAGTAAAATTTAACTCCAGAAAACGCCGAGGTTAGTTTCATGCCATTATTAAATTACGGCCGCTCAAAAAAAGGTGGGAGGGTTGAATTACAATGTGTTTTGCCTGAAGTTTCAAATTACAGCATATACGAGTTAGGGTTGGATGGTAGGTAGTAAGGGTTTATTTAGTTGCGTAACAGATTTAAAAAAATACAATGTATTATATAGCCACATTTGAAGCCAGTGAGAAATAGCTCAGAAAAGAGAGTTGGCGACTTCTTTGTAAATCATATGTTCCTTGGCAGTCGAGTTGGCAGTGTTACAAGAAAAACTCTTCAACAAGACCACTGATCGACCAGTACCAGTCTCCTGGGTGCTATTGGTTTATAGAGAGCAGAGGCTGCTGGCTTTGATTTTGGGATGGCTTCAAAAAGGAAATCTCTTAGCTTCGAAGATAAGAGAAAAATTATTGAGGAGGTGGACAAAAATCCTCACTTAAAAAGAGAATTGACTTGGCGAAGAAGCTGCTCATGCCAGTAACAACATTGAACAACATCATAATGAAAAGGGAAGCAATTTTAAGAGAATCCACAGCATTGGGTGTTTTATCTAAGCGTCGTAAGCAACCAAAAAAGTCCCCGTTTAAGGAACTGGAGAGCCATTTACCACAGAGTAATACTCTATGCATTTACTCACCTGGTTTCAGCAAGCCCGAGCCAGCAATTAGCCCATAAATGGTGTAATACTTAAGGAAAACGCCCATGAAGTGGCTACAAGACTTGGAATTGACGATTTTACTGGATCCAGTGGATGGCTTAACAGATTCAAAGTTAGGCATGGACTGGTGTTCAAAACTGTATGTGGTGAAAGCAGCAGTGTGAATCCTGGCAAAGTGAGCTAAGGAAATTAATTGAAGCAGCAGACTGTGGAATCCTGGCAAAGTGAGCTAAGGAAAATAATTGAAGGTTATGAGCTCAGGAACATTTTCAATGCTGACAAAACTGGACTTTTCTATTCCATTCTACCAAACAAAACTCTTAACTTTTAAAGGTGAAAAGTGCCATGGTGGTAAACTAAGCAAAGACAGGTTGACTGTTCTTTTTTGTTGCAATAGTGATGGGAGTGAAAACTTGCAACCAGTGGTGATCGGAAAATTTGCTAAACCCAGATGCTTCAAGCATGTATGATCATTACCATGCTGGTATTTCAATGGCAGAAAGGTATGGATTACCACAGATTTATTCCAGAACTTTTTGAAATCCCTTGATGCCAAAACGGGATCAGCCAATAGAAAAATTATCCTCTTTACTGACCGATGTGCTGCACATTCCCCTGATATAAATTTCTTGAGAAACGTTAGGGTGGAATACTTTCCAGCAAACTGCACGAGTGTTTTACAACCATTGGATTTGGGTGTTATCAAAGTTTTCAAGCAATTTTACAGAAGTGGATTGGTGAGAAAGGCAATTGTATCAATAAATTGTGGGCAGCAACAAGCCAAAATAAATTTGTTACAGGCAATCCATTTCGTTGCACGTGCATGGGAAAGTGTGAATAGTGCAACCATCAAAAATTGTTTTGCCAAAGGAGGGTTCCAGAATACCACGGAAACCATGTTATTTGAAAACTTTTGTGGACGATAATGAATGGCAAACTTTGAATTCAGATATATCGTGCAGTGATTTTGTTGAATTTGATGATGACCTGCAGACCAGTGGCATTGTTTCAATAGGGGAATTGTGTGGTACATCAAATGAAACAGATTCTAACTGCAGTGAGAATGAGGATGAGGAAGTGCTGACAGCAGATACCTTTTGGGAGGCTGTGGTTGGACTTGAAAAATTGAAAACATACTTTTCATCCATTGAGAACAATTAATCTACTATACTGATGGTTTCAAAACTGGAAAATGAGCTAATTTTTAGTTACAGTAAAAAAAATAAGCAAAGTAAAATTTCAGATTATTTTAAAAAGTAGCTGTTCAGAAATATAATTAGTCTCTCCTAAAAGTTTTAACATTGATATTGAATTCCTGAGTAGTCAGAAGGCTAATGAATTGTATTTTTTGTTAAGGCATTTTTAATTTTGGATTCATTTATCATTTATTTTCATTTTTCCACTGAATCCAACCTTCTTTGGGAAGAGCATATAAAACTTATGAAAATTTTTTTTTGTATGTGACCCCTTTTAGTGACTTGAAATTATATTTTCTTTTGGTAGCTATTCTAATAATTACAGACCCTAAAACCTCAAAAAAATAACAAGTCCTCATTTAGTGTTTTAAATTTTGTCCCCCCTGAAAAACTTTAAATCAGGATTCAACTGTAGTTGGTCAGCCCTATTCACACCCCCCGTGCACGTGCTGTAATTGATAACCATTTGTGGCCTGCTGGTGGTTTTTCTTCCTCTCAAATTGACATGGAATGGATCACCACTGAATTCTAAAGACAACATGACGACATCTCGTCTCGACCACACTTTATTTTAAGGAAACGACCTGGGTTTCAGCAACTCATGCCATCATCAGGTACAAATAGTGGGGACAGACGAGTTTTATCGAATGGCTAATTATTGTCCAATTGTCACGATATTTAGGTTTAAGCAGTTATTTTACATTCTAAACAATACTACGTGATGAAAAGATGGTTCCGATAAAAATTTAAATATGATAAATACGGTACTTATCTTGATTTAGGAAGGGTAACAGGCTTGTAGAACCGCATACCTTACAGAAAAAATATCCTTCAAGCAGAATGGTAATAATAGACGTAAATGTAGGAGCTGCGGGCTTGTAAAACCGCATATATTCTAGAAAAAAATATCCCTCAGATAAATGGTGATAATAGACGTAAATGTAGGAGTAGCGGGCTTGTAGAACCGCGTATATTCTAGAAAAAATATCCCTCAAGCAGAATGGTGATAATAGACGTAAATGTCGGAGCAGCGGGCTTGTAGAACCGCATATATTCTAGAAAATAATATACCTCGAGCAGAATGGTGATAATAGACGTAAATGTAGGAGCAGCGGGCTTGTAGAACCGCATATATTCTAGAAAATAATATCCCTCAAGCAGAAAGGTGATAATAGACGTAAATGTCGGAGCAGCGGGCTTGTAGAACCGCATATATTCTATAAAAAAATATCCCTCGAGCAGAATGGTGATAATAGACTTAAATGTAGGAGTAGCGGGCTTGTAGAACCGCGTATTTTCTAGAAAAAAATATCCCTCGAGCAGAATGGTGATAATAGACGTAAAAGTCGGAGCAGCGGGTTTGTAGAACCGCATAAATTCTAGAAAAATATCCCTCAGCAGAATATGATAAAAGACGTAAATGTAGGAGTAGCGGGCTTGTAGAACCGCGAATTTTCTAGAAAAAAAATCCCTCGAGCAAAATGGTGATAATAGACGTAAATGTCGGAGCAGCGGGCTTGTAGAAACGCATATATTCTATAAAAAAATATCCCTCGAGCAGAATGGTGATAATAGACGTAAACGTAGGAGCAGCGGGCTTGTAGAAAGGCGTATTTTCTATAAAAAAATATCCCTCGAGCAGAATGGTGATAATAGACGTAAATGTCGGAGCAGCGGGCTTGTAGAACCGCATATATTCTATAAAAAAATATCCCTCGAGCAGAATGGTGATAATAGACGTAAATGTAGGAGCAGCGGGCTTGTAGAACCGCATATATTCTATAAAAAAATATCCCTCGAGCAGAATGGTGATAATAGACGTAAATTTCGGAGCAGCGGGCTTGTAGAACCGCATATATTCTAGAAAAAAATATCCCTCGCGCAGAATGGTGAAAATAGACGTAGATGTAGGAGTAGCGGGCTTGTAGAACCGCGCATTTTCTAGAAAAAAATATCCCTCGAGCAGCATGGTGATAATAGACGTAAATGTAGGAGGAGCGGGCTTGTAGAACCGCATATATTCTAGAAAAAAATATCCCTCGAGCAGAGTGGTGATAAAAGACGTAAATGTCGGAGCAGCGGGCTTGTAGAACAGCGTATATTCTAGAAAAAAATATCCCTCGAGCAAAATGGTAATAATAGACGAAAATGTAGGAGCAGCGGGCTTATAGAACCGCGTATTTTCTAGAAAAAAAATCCCTCGAGCAGAATGGTGATAATAGACGTAAATGTAGGAGAAGCGGGCTTGTAGAACCGCATATATTCTAGAAAAAAATATCCCTCGAGCAGAAAGGTGATAATAGACGTAAATATAAAAGCAGCGGGCTTGTAGAACCGCGTATATTCTAGAAAAAAATATCCCTCGAGTAGAATGGTGATAATAAACGTAAATGTAGAAGCAGCGGGCTTGTAGAACCGCATATATTCTAGAAAAAAATATCCCTCGAGCAGAATGGTATTAAAGACGTAAATTGAGAAGCAGCGGGCTTGTAGAACCGCGTATATTCTAGAAAAAATATCCCTCGAGCAGAATGGTGATAATAGACGTAAATGTAGGAGCAGCGGGCTTGTAGAAAGGCGTATTTTCCAGAAAAAAATATCCCTGTAGCAGAATGGTGATAAAAGACGTAAATTTCGGAGCAGCGGGCTTGTAGAACCGCATATATTCTAAAAAAAAATATCCCTGAAGCAGAATGGTGATAATAGACGTAAATGTAGACGCAGCGGGCTTGTAGAACCGCGTATATTCTAGAAAAAATATCCCTCGAGCAGAATGGTGATAATAGACGTAAATGTAGGAGCAGCGGGCTTGTAGAAAGGCGTATTTTCTAGAAAAAAATATCCCTGAAGCAGAATGGTGATAAAAGACGTAAATGTAGAAGAAACGTGCTTGTAGAACCGCGTATTTTCTAGAATAAAATATCCCTCGAGCAGAATGGTGATAATAGACGTAGATGTAGGAGCATCGGGCTTGTAGAACCGCATATATTGTAGAAAAAAATATCCCTCGAGCAGAATGGTGATAATAGACGTAAATGAAGGAGCAGCGGGCTTGTACAACCGCATATATTCTTAAAAAAATATCCCTCGACCAGAATAGTGATAATAGACGTAAATGTAGGTGCAGCGGGCTTGTCGAACCGCATATATTCTTAAAAAAATATCCCTCGAGCAGAATGGTGATATTAGACGTAAATGAAGGAGCAGCGGGCTTGTAGAACCGCATATATTCTAGAAAAAAAAATCCTTCGAGCAGAATGGTGATAATAGACGTAAATGTAGGAGAAGCGGGGTTGTAGAACCGCAAATATTCTAGAAAATAATATCCATTGAGCAGAATGGTGATAATAGACGTAAATGTAGGAGCAGAGGGCTTGTAGAACCGCATATATTCTAGAGAAAATATCCATCGAGAAGAATGGTGATAATAGACGTAAATGAAGGAGCAGCGGGCATGTAGAACCGCATATATTCTTAAAAAAATATCCCTCGACCAGAATAGTGATAATAGACGTAAATGTAGGAGCAGCGGGCTTGTAGAACCGCATATATTGTAGAAAAAAATATCCCTCGAGCTGAATGGTGATAATAGACGTTAATTATGGAGCAGCGGGGTTGTAGAATCGCATATATTCTAGAAAATAATATACCTCGAGCAAAATGGTGATAATAGACGTAAATGTAGGATCAGCGGGCTTGTAGAACCGCATATATTCTAGAAAATAATATCCCTCAAGCAGAAAGGTGATAATAGACGTAAATGTAGGAGCAGCGGGCTTGAAGAACCGCATATATTCTAGAAAATAATATCCTTCGAGCAGAATGGTGATAATAGACGTAAATGTAGGAGCAGCGGGCTTGAAGAACCGCATATATTCTAGTAAAAATATCCCTCGAGCAGAATGGTGATAATAGACGTAAATGTAAGAGCAGCGGGGTCGTAGAATCGCATATATTTTGGAAAAAATATCCCTCGAGCAGAATGGTGATAATAGACGAAAATGTAGGAGCAGCGGGCTTGTAGAAAGACCTATTTTCTAGAAAAAATATCCTTCGAGCAGAAGGGTGATAATAGACATAAATGTAGGAGAAGCGGGCTTGTAGAACTGCATATATTCTAGAAAATAATTACCCTCGACCAGAATGGTGATAATAGACGTAAATGTAGGAGCAGCGGGCTCGTTGAACCGCATATATTCTAGAATAAAATATCCCTCCAGCAGAATGGAAATAATAGACCTAAATGTAGGAGCAGCGGGCTTGTAGAACCGCATATATTCTAGAATTAAATATTCCTCTGCAGAATGGCGATAATAGACGTAATTGTAGGAGTAGCGGGCTTGTAGAACCGCATATATTCTAGAAAATAATATCCTTCGAGCAGAATGGTGATAATAGACGTAAATGTAGGAGCAGCGGGCTTGTAGAACCGCATATATTCTAGAAAATAATATCCTTCGAGCAGAATGGTGATAATAGACGTAAATGTAGGAGCAGCGGGCTTGTAGAACCGCATATATTCTAGAAAATAATATCCCTCGAGCAGAATTGTGATAAAAGACGTAAATGTAAGAGCAGCGGGCTCGTAGAACCGCATATATTCTAGAATAAAATATCCCTCAAGCAGAATGGTGATAATAGACGTAAATGTAGGAGCAGCGGGCTTGTAGAAAGACGTATTTTCTAGAAAAAATATATCCCTCAAGCAGAATGGTGATAATAGACGTAAATGTAGGAGCAGCGGGCTTGTAGAAAGACGTATTTTCTAGAAAAAAATATCCCTCGAGCATAATGGTGATAATAGACATAAATGTAGGAGAAGCGGGCTTGTAGAACTGCATATATTCTAGAAAATAATATCCCTCGACCAGAATGGTGATAATAGACGTAAATGTAGGAGCAGCGGGCTCGTTGAACCGCATATATTCTAGAATAAAATATCCCTTGAGCAGAATGGTAATAATAGACCTAATTGTAGGAGCAGCGGGCTCATAGAACCGCATATATTCTAGAAAATAACATCCTTCGAGCAGAATGGTGATAATAGACGTAAAAGTTGGAGCAGCGGGCTTGTAGAACCGCATGTATTCTAGAATAAAATTTCCCTCTGCAGAATGGCGATAATAGACGTAATTGTAGGAGTAGCGGGCTTGTAGAACCGCATATATTCTTTAAAAAAACATCTCTCGAGTAGAATGGTGATAATAGACGTAAATGTAGGAGAAGCGGGCTTGTAGAACCGCGTGTATTCTAGAATAAAATATCCCTCGAGCAGAATGGTGATATTAGACGTAAATGTAGGAGCAGCGGGCTAGTAGAACTGCATATATTCTAGAAAATAATATCCCTAGAGCAGAATTGTGATAATAGACGTAAATGTTGGAGCAGCGGGCTTGTAGAAAGACGTATTTTCTAGAAAAAATATCCCTCGAGCAGAATGGTGATAATAGACTTAAATGTAGGAGCAGCGGGCTCGAAGAACCGCATATATTCTAAAAAAAATATCCTTCGAGCAGAATGGTGATAATAGACGTAAATGTAGGAGAAGCTGGCTTGTAGAACTGCATATATTCTAGAAAATAATATCCTTCGAGCAGAATGGTGATAATAGACGTAAATGTAGGATCAGCGGGCTTGTAGAAAGACGTATTTTCTAGAAAAAATTTTCCTCGAGCATAATGGTGATAATAGACATAAATGTAGGAGCAGCGGGCTTGTAGAACCGCATATATTCTGGAATAAAATATCCCTCAGCAGAATGGTGATAATAGACGTAAATGTAGGAGTAGCGGGCTCGTAGAACCGAGTATATTCTAGAAAAATATATCCCTCGAGTAGAATGGTGATAATAGACGTAAATGTAGGAGCAGCGGGCTCGTAGAACCGCATATATTCTAGAAAATAATATCCCTCGAGCAGAATGGTGATAATAGACGTAAATGTAGGAGTAGCGGGCTTGTAGAAAGACGTAATTTCTAGAAAAAATATCCCTCGAGTAGAATGGTGATAATAGACATAAATGTAGGAGCAACGGGCTCGAAGATCCGCATATATTCTAGAAAAAATATCCCTCAATCATAATGGTGATAATAGACGTAAATGTAGGAGCAGCGGGCTCGTTGAACCGCATATATTGTAGAAAAAAATATCCCTCAGCAGAATGGTGATAATAGACGTAAATGTAAGAGCAGCGGGCTCGTTGAACCGCATATATTCTAGAAAAAATATCCCTCGAGCAGAATGGTGATAATAGACGTAAATGTAAGAGCAGCGGGCTCGTAGAACCGCATATATTCTAGAGTAAAATATCCCTCAGCAGAATGGTGATAATAGACGTAAATGTAGGAGTAGCGGGCTCGTAGAACCGCGTATTTTCTAGAAACAAATATCCCTCAAGCAGAATGGTGATAATAGACGTAAATGTCGGAGCAGCGGGCTCGTAGAACCGCGTATATTCTAGAAAAATACATCCCTCGAGTAGAATGGTGATAATAGACGTAAATGTAGGAGCAGCGGGCTCGTAGAACCGCGTATTTTCTAGAAAAAAATATCCTTCGAGCAGAATGGTGATAATAGACGTAAATGTAGGAGCAGCGGGCTTGTAGAACCGCATATATTCTAGAAAATAATGTCCTTCGAGCAGAATGGTGATAATAGACGTAAATGTAGGAGCAGCGGGCTTGTAGAACCGCATATATTCTAATATCCCTCAAGCAGAATGGTGATAATAGACGTAAATGTAAGAGCAGCGGGCTCGTTGAACCGCATATATTCTAGAAAAAATATCCCTCGAGCAGAATGGTGATAATAGACGTAAATGTAAGAGCAGCGGGCTCGTAGAACCGCATATATTCTAGAATAAAATATCCCTCATCAGAATGGTGATTATAGACGTAAATGTAGGAGTAGCGGGCTCGTAGAACCGCGTATTTTCTAGAAAAAAATATCCCTCAAGCAGAATGGTGATAATAGACGTAAATGTCGGAGCAGCGGGCTCGTAGAACCGCGTATAATCTAGAAAAATATATCCCTCGAGTAGAATGGTGATAATAGACGTAAATGTAGGAGCAGCGGGCTCGTAGAACCGCGTATTTTCTAGAAGAAAATATCCTTCGAGCAGAATGGTGATAATAGACGTAAATGTAGGAGCAGCGGGCTTGTAGAACCGCATATATTCTAGAAAATAATATCCTTCGAGCAGAATGGTGATAATAGACGTAAATGTAGGAGCAGCGGGCTTGTAGAACCGCATATATTCTAATATCCCTCAAGCAGAATGGTGATAATAGACGTAAATGTAGGAGCAGCGGGCTTGTAGAACCGCATATATTCTAGAAAAAAATATCCCTCGAGCAGAATTGTGATAAAAGACGTAAATGTAGGAGCAGCGGGATTGTAGAACCGCGTATTTTCTAGAAAAAAATATCCCTCAAGCAGAATGGTGATAATTGACGTAAATGTCGTAGCAGCGGGCTCGTAGAACCGCGTATATTCTAGAAAAATATATCCCTCGAGTAGAATGGTGATAATAGACGTAAATGTAGGAGCAGCGGGCTTGTAGAACCGCGTATTTTCTAGAAAAAAATATCTCTCGAGCAGAATGGTGATAATAGACGTAAATGTAGGAGCAGCGGGCTTGTGGAAGCGCGTGTATTCCAGAAAAAAATATCCCTCGAGCAGAATGGTGATAATAGACATAAATGTAGGAGCAGCGTGCTTGTAGAACCGCCTATTTTCTGGAGTATTAAGGAATGGAATATCGTTATTGTGCAAGGATGATTTCATATAAAATGTTGCCGATATATAAACTAATCTATGTGTTCGGCTAATAGCTGGCTTCTCAAGACCTCTGTATGGCGGCAGAACTGCTTTAGCCGAGATTAGTAGCCCTCCACTGCATTGGTGCACACGCCATCAGCAGTTATAAATTCTTTTTTGTGGTTGACAATTTTGTGCGTATATCCAAGCTGATTCAAGCCATCATAAGCTGCCCAACCATCAGTCCATACAATGCTACCTTTTTTAACATATTGTTGTATTAGAGGGAGCAGGGTCATTTTATCTCTTCTTACGACATAAATTACTACTCCAACCTTAGTTGAGGTGTCGAATATTCCCAAAACCCATTTCTCCCTAACTAATTTTCCCATGTTGTTTTTCCTGGGTGACGCTTTCGTCTATTTGCACGATGACCCCTTCTCCTCCAAGTTCTTTTCTTGGCATTTTTAACATTTTTCAAGATGAGTAAAGATGAGTAAGATAAGATGGGAGACACCAAAATGCAGATATGTTAAAATTTAAAAAATTAATTTAATACCGAAAGTAGCGGTTGTATTGAACCACACTTTCTCTAAATATTCCTGTTACTTTCGTAGTATCCTTTGATGATACGTGGCACACCCAAAACCACAGTGCAATAAAAACGGATTCAAAGGATAGGTTGCTGTTTTCAAAAAAGGTGTTGTTGCACAAACTACTGTACAACTTGCAGGCAGGGCAGTACGCTGCATAATTTCCCTTTTATCGTGTTTTTTCTCAGCAACTGCATCATCCGACATTTCCTCTTCTTACATTTTGTTAATTGTTGGATAAAACCTTCCTCTTGTAGTTTTAACACGATGTCCTTATCATCTTGAGCGAAGAATCCATTGATCTCCTTCACGTTTTAACACTCGGTTAGTCGCATTTTGCCAACTTTAAATTCAGAACGTGTGATTTGAATTTGAACTGTCCGCTTTTCTATAGTTCGTAGTTAGTAATCAATATATTTCGCCTAGCAGCTTGTTGATTTCGATCTTCTTTTGTCGTCTGTGATGGAAGCAGTAACGTAAAATGTTACCAATCCCAAATCAAGGTAAGTGCCGTATTTATCATATTTAAATTTTTATCGGAACCATCCTTTCCTCACCTAGTATTGTTTAGAATGTAAAATAAGTGCTAAATCCTAAATTTGGTGACAATCGGACAATAATTGGCCATTCGATAAAACTCGTCTGTTACCCAAATAGTTGGGTGGGTTACATTGGTATAGGTATCCGTGGGTGGAGGGGGGGGGGGGCTAGTAGTAGTCGAGAGCATTCGTCATTATTTAAAAAACATTGTCTATGTTCTTTCATTCTGTTAAAATTTCTCCCAGTTTGTCCAATACATTTATGTGAAGAAAACCATTGGTGTGATTTTGAACCTCAAATTTTACAATGTATTGACAAGGGGGGTAAAATGGACTTCTTAGAACAGTTTGAAATTGTGAATTGCCCCACTTAACTTTGTGATGACCATATGCTTCCCTCCCAGTCACCTTTCCTTTACGTCACACTGCCATCCCTCCAAAACTCTCTACCTTAATTTCCTCATGCTTTTAAACCTTTTTGGGGTCTATTCCTTCATCCCTCCCCACCCTTCCTTTTGTTGTTTTTAGTTTTCTTACGCAAGCAATCCCAAGGCCACACACCCCCCTCCTTCACAAACAGCCTTGCCTGTTACTTATGCTCCCCATCCCCCCCTCCACCCACAGATGCCTATATATACAAGTGTAAGCCACCCAACTATTTGTACCTGATGATGGCATGAGAGATGCTGAAACCCGGGTTATTTCCTTAAAATAAAGTGTGGTATAGTAACCAAGTGCTTTTTATTATTAAAATAGGGGTTAGTGCTGCTGGAGCAAGAGCAGTCCCGCGATGCTCTTCAGCAGGCAGCTGTTCGACCGGAGTTTCCCTACTGGCATCATCCCAATTGTCATCATACGTCTCAGTCTCATCGTCTTCATCCGGAGGATACCAGCTCTCGTCATCTGGACTATCTGCATTTTCCTAGTCTGATTCTAACAAATGCCTCAGCATTTCATCGTCCATTAGCTGTTTTCTCCCGATATCGTCTAAGTTTCTCTTTTTCTGTGTCCCCGAAGTTGAGGGAATTTGTTCATCAGACATTTTGTAATAATTATTAAAGGTTTAAAAAGTTATTTAGCTTTTAAGTAACGACTAAATAATGATTAACAATGACTTATGATAAAAATCATGCAACTATAAATCCTAAGGGTGCACGAGTCTTTCTCCAGAAAATAACCAGAAATATTGAACCACACAATGCACAAACAAATTGTAATGTTGATGCGTTAATAGAAATCAATACCATTATATGCATGTGAAGTATTGTTACAAACTCACCTTGGAAGCAGTAAGACAATATAACTACATATAGAGACGCTTTGACAAACTTGACCTAATAATGGCAGCGGAAAATATTTCCTTCAGCTAGCACATTCTTGCCACATCAGCGTAAGCCTCAACTAATGACAATAAAATACATTGTAAGCTCTTCTGCAGTCAGAAAAAGCTGTATGCAATCACCAGTTGAACCGACATTAGTACAGGAAATGCGTCTCTTCTACATTCAATGGCAACAAAATGTACCAACTTTTATGCAAGGTTTATACAATGGATATGGCTCGAACAAATAATAGTTTATTCATGCAGACAGGGTTTGCTTACTTTCTTTTCTGATTACAATAAGCTCCATTTGGTCGAAATGAAACATGTACGATGCCTCATAGTTCAAACCAACCTTCGGCGAGATGACCCATTGAGTGGCAAAGCTTCATTACACAGATATACTTGAGAGCACTTTTTAAGCGGCAGTACTTGTATTTTTTATGGTGCAAGACAATATTTAAAGCCCTAATTTACCAAAGACTCATACAAAAACGGTCCTATAATTTTGAAAACAGGAATAAAATTCATAAGTTTCTATCATCTGCCGTGTAAGAAGCTAAATAAAAGCACAATACTGAAATATTAAATAGAACAAGGCCCTATGGTACATTTGGTAAAATCAAATTTCGATTGTGGAGAGAAAATACACGCAACTTCGAATTTAAATACTAAATAAAAATATGTTGAAACACATACCTTCTAAAGTGCAGATAACCAGGAGATACGAAAAACGCCAGTAGGAAAGTATACGGATGCAATCGAAAAATGTCCCCAGTGGAGACCGTACAAAAGGCGAGATTCACAAAAAGTGTGGGGGAAGAACTGTCCTTCTCCACTGCAGGCACACAACAAAATGCTTGCATGCATTTCTCGTAAGAATGGGAAATATGCTTCTAAAAATAGCCATGGTAGGCAACACAGCTACCCGCAGTCTATCCCGCGGTGTAATAAAATGACTCTTTTCGCATAGCTTACCACTTGGGAAAGGGAGTGACAATGTAATAAAGCAGCTGCTTCCAGGCAAGTGCCATTGGAGGAGGTTTCAAGAATGCATATGCCTAAAAGTAAAAATCTGCCAATATGCTTCCTATAGCCACAGTCTAAGCCCTATGCGAAATCCCTCTCAAGAGCCCCGCCCTCCTGGCGGCGGTGTTGCAGTCACACCAACGTTGGGGTTGCAAGGGTTGATGAAGGGGACAAGTACCATTGTTTCCCAGCCTCTCCCGCCTTCAAAAGTTTGAAAGATTCGCTGCATTAGTTACGCACAAGTCTAAATATTTATTACTGCACTGTAACATTCTTTAAAGAGAAGACCAATCTGAGCTACTCAACCATTATCACCCCTTGATAAGGAAATGGTGGCCGTTCATTAGTTCTCCCTCGTTACGTTTACAACAACCTACAGTATAAATGACGAGAATAAATGTATGACCCCTTCTATAACCATTAAAAACATTCCCCTGCTGAGAAAAGATGCAGGGAATGGCTTCGAAAATGTGCTGCAAAAATATTCTGGAAAACTATCCTAAGATATAACAACGTAATGTAAATATGAAGTTGAAAAACTAACTAGAAAACACATAAGTTATTCAAATACCAATGTCTAATGTGTATATAGTAACGTATTTTGTAATACAAAAATATTTTTTGTCAAAGGAAGAGAATAAAGATTTTGACAAAATATTGATTTAAAGAATAAGAATAGATAGAAAACCGAATGAATAACTTTCAAATAAAATAAAATTTAACGAAGATATTTGACAGAATAAAAGAAGAACTCACAGTGAATAAATTTTGAAAAGGCTAAAAATAATTCAAATAAAAAAGTTATCCCTAAATGTACACTATTACAAAAAATATAAACGGTGCATTCAAAAATGGAAAGCATGTCGAGCTAAACCCCGTATGCATATGCGGGAAACCATCACAAGAGAAGACGGGACTGAGCGGAGTTACGACGGAAGCGATTGAAAGACAGACTGGCATGGCATCAGTGTGATGCCACCCGCCTGTAGGCGGGACCTACGCTGGGCATCAATGCTATGCCATCCGCACCGTAAAGGGTTAAATCAATGGGTTGGGATCAGTTAGGCCATAAGAATGCAATGACATCTTGACTGCAATAAGTAACATGTTGTAGTGGAGGGTCGGAGCAGGAGAGATAAGAAATGCAGAAAATAGTGCTCACTGACATTGAAAATTATGTCACTAACTGAAGGGTGTGCAAAATGATGCTTGGGTCACGGGGAGTGAAGAGACGTAGAGAAGAAATTTTCAGATAGCATTAAATTTGCAAACAAATTAAGTACAAGAGATGTGACAAAAGTAAAGTGAAGATAACATAAGAGAGAGGACTTAAAGAGTTTATTTCTGTTCTAAGAATAAACTAGTATTGTAACGTGACATGCTGTTAGAGCCTCCAAAAAAAAGCTAATAAGTAATTCCAATTCATTTCACTGCTCCACTCATCTTTTGTGAGTAGTTAATAATAAATATTACAGTTGAGTTTACCTATTGCCCCGGAACAATATCCCAGCTGACTTTTAACCCTTAAGAGGTTGTACTGGGACGTAAGGGGTCGCGCACGGTCTAAATGACCGTGTTAACAAAACTTTGAAATATTTATATATTTATTGAAAATTAATGTATTTAAAAGTTAACACATACCAACAGTATATTAAGTAAGCAGAAATAAATTTGATACATAATTATTTACTTTGTTTATATATATTTTAAATGATAAATACATTTTGACTCCACCGTAAATTCACTTTGAATTATATTGTAACCTGTGTTAAATTAAGAATTAGATTATTAGAGGTAAATATGCAAACTTTTTATGATTTGAATCACATTGGGATTTATTTATCATCGTCAGAGCTATGTTGTTCCACCACATCGTCCTCCTCTCTGTTTTCAAGTTTAGCGCAACCGACGCAAGTAGTGTGCTCTTTACAAATACATTTTGAGCATATTGCACAGTGTTTGCTGCTTTTTTATTCTATTTCCATGAGCAAAACCCACATCTTCCTGGGCCTACATCCCTCTCCGGCGGTATTTTCTCATTGGGAATACCAAAGATATTCCTATTTTTTACTTTTAGGCTGGTAGGTAGATTTTCTGAGGTAGCTCTAATTTTTAAGTAATCTATCCTAAGTTATTTACTTCATGTTTTCTGAAACTTTCTCCTGTTCATCTTATTCCAGTGTTACTTTGAAATATAATATGTGTATCCATTAATTGCATATATGTTTTTTTACACGTGCAAAAAATACAGTCAATGTCCAACGACAACTTTTCCTTGCTACTGAATACGGAACGTGCTCTGAACAACGGTATTCAGCTGAACAACGGTATCAAAGCAATTTTTTGTTGCAATATAAAATGTAAGTATTTCCGACGTTGCTGAATTATTAGTATCTCTATCATTTATCATCGTCATGCATTGAAGACAACAACATAACTTCCTTGTTCTTTTCCGGAACGTAAGAAGGAAGTGTACAAGTTTTTTTCAAATCCAAATAGTTGCTAGTAGTTGCAAATAGTTGTAGTAGCTGCTATGCGGTTCACGGTGTTTGGTGTTTACAAACAGGTGCGGTATTTCTCATTTGTTTTTTCTCAAATTTCCAACAAGTTTCATCTTGTCAATTACAACTTGTTTTGCTAGTGGAACCGAGCAAAACCAATTGTCAAAAGTTACATTGCGACGGAATCCTGAAATTGGACGTATCTATTTTTGCACAATTTTCAGCGGGCTGTTGTCTACCGCAAAATCTCCGTTAGGTTGCTTGTCAGCATATATTTCCATATTTAGAGTGGAAAATATGAGGGAATTTGCTAAACAATAAATCTTGTTTCCGTACCTTGCTGGTTTATTTTTCAAGTATTGTCTAAAACCACATCTGCCGCGAAAAGCTTCAGACATCTCATCTATGTTCGCGTACTTCCCAATTGTGTAATGCGCCATGCACCGGTTGACAAAATGAGTGAAAACACTTCGTATTGGAGCTAGTTTGTCACATTTTTTCCTGTCGTTCCTATCATTTTTATTATCAAACCGCAATACACGCATCAAAAATTTAAGTATTTTCAAAGACATTGTACCACAAAACTGCTCTATTCCTGTTTCATCTACTGCCCAGAGGTCCTCAAGATTTTGATGTGATTCCCTCAAAACACCTGCCAAATATACAAGGCCAAACAAGGCTTTAATTTCAATAATATTAGTGTAATAAGCATCTCTCTCGCGAGAATAATTAGGCCAATTCTTAGCAATGCATGTATTAGTGTATTTGACAACTTTGTCAATGGCCATGTCAGGGAAAAATAACGCCCACGACTCAGTTGAGGATTTGGCATTTCACCCAATCCCTTTTACTTCTGTGGAACCTGTCACTATATTTACTCTACTGTTGCGCACTGATCGACTTGTGGGAAGAGCACTCCACTCACTTGTTCTGTCTTTTACGGTGTAATGCACTGAATCAAATTGTTCCACATTGTCACTACCACACTCTTCAGCAGATTCTTCACAAGGCGTATCATGGTCTCTTTCCTCTAGTATGTCCTCCTCATCTGTATAACTTGCAATTATTTCCTCTTGACCTGTCTCACTTTGCAGAAGAAGCCTGTTACTTTACACCTCCTTGTCCTCTAAATTAGTCATGGCGAGTGTTTGGGGCAATGAGAAAATAGTATACACAAAGCTTTTTGTACAACACACAAACAATGAAATGAGGCGTCAATAAGTAAGATAATTAGCGATTTAAAATATTCGCACCTTCCGTTTCTGCTGGAACGATGAACGTATTTTGACGCTAGATTTCCATAAATCACAAGAGTAAAAAAACAAAATATTTTTGTGTTTCATAAAAATCCAACTTACACATCGATTGAATTTCCACCTAGAATGGGTATACAAATATTTGAAAGTAGTATGACTGTAAATGACGAAAATATGTACAATAATGAGACGCGCTGAATACTTACAGGCTACTACCATCAATTTATTCAAGGATAATAAGAATATGCAAAAGTAAACGTTTGCCCAATACTTATAAAACGTAAAAACAGTAAATACAAAAAGTGCACTTCATAAGATTACGAGGTCAACTGCTCTCAACCACGAGTAGAGGCTGAATGGACAGGCATTTCACCAGTGTTTCATTATTCGTATTACGAGATGGATAGGCGGGCACGGCATCGGATTCACATTTCAGGCCGTAGGTGGGCTATCCCAGTCAAACATGGGTCGAAATAAAACAGTATAATAAAAAATAGATGGTACAAAAAGCCCTTTCACCTTATCATCTGAAACTATAGTTTATAGATGATGTTCTTTAAAGTTTTGGGGTGAAATACTAATGAAATATATTTACGAAAATTGTTTCAGGCACCCGGTCTTTTAGACCGTGCGCGACCTCTCCCGTTCACATATCGAAATAAATGGTTCACAATGGGGAAAAAGTAATTATAATTAATTAGCTGTCACACAGGGAGAACTCATACATTGTCTTTTGACACAACATTGACTATTATGAAGGTACTCAAAAGGCCAGAGTTTACAATGAGGTAATTTTTTTTTAAATTGCAACTTTTAGAGCCACCCGGTCTTTTAGAACGTGCGCGACCTCTTAAGGGTTAAAGGGGTTCAAGTCAATACGCAAAGCAAAATGCCCAACATTAACTAAACTTAGTAATTATTAATCTGATAAAATGGTGTAATGTAGGAATCATTTCACTCAAGTTTCCATCACCACTATGCTGTATCATTACCTTATACTAGGACTTACCATCTCCCAAAATGATGCCTCGAGTGCTCCTATTATTAGGGATTCCTTAGAAATATTTCTCTCCGGAAACCATAAGGATACTCCACCTTTTGTACAAGACTCAAACTGGTGGTCTGCCACATCATCCAGAGGAGGTAGCAGGTGGTCAATAATATCCACGAGTTTCTCCTAGCATTGTAACAAAAGTGTATTTTAATCAAACATGTATGAGGTTAATGCAGGATTACTGATTGAAAATATACAATACTTACGTGCATAATGTGGTGTAATTGATTAGCTGCAGCTACGGCGGCACCATACCCTGCATGTCCATCAAACAGAGCAAAGTAAACATATGGAAGGCAGGCATGAGCACCTTCTCTTTCCGGGGTGGACGGATAAACAGCACCTTTGTATTTGGGGGAAAACTTTCCCTTTCTATCAACTCTGAGTAAAGCGCCTTTAATGCAGCATGCTTGGTCTTCATTTTTCTCAGACTTTCCGGCGTTTACGGCCCTTAAAAAAAGACGTCCTCGTATAAAGTTTTAATAAAGCCAAATATCAATGGCAACGCTATGAGTAAAACATATCATAGTCATGAGAAGCGTACATGGCGAGACCACAAAGTAAATTCTTGCCACTTGCATTTACCACTACACCAATAGGCAATGTATTACACATTTAATCATGAAGTGATTACTATAGCTGAAGCAAGAAAAGGAGGGGCTTGATGAAACATTAGTAGTCAGTCAAAATACTAGTTTCCAGGCCTCTCCAACGCTGTGGCAACATAATTTCTATGCCACACACAACTTCTCATTCACTAATGTGTACTAACATAGCCACTTTAGAACTTATGCTAACAATGCTACGTTGAAAAGTGGGTTATATAGTGTCCAATGCATGCAAAAAAAAAAGTACCTCTTATAAAGACAAAATGAACATTTGGAGCCAAGACTTACTCTGCATATCCTGCGTTCCATTCGAGTTTTGAAATGTCCCTTGGAACAATAATTGGCCTCACTGAATGATCGGCGGACACATTTATTTCTTCTTCTGTGTGGAACTGGAGGAAATGAGGCCTGGTATATGGGAATTTAGGATACACAGTCTTGTTCCCCTCACTGACATCTTCGGCGGCAGGCAGAGATGGGATGTGCTCCACCCCAACAGCACTATACACGGCGTTTCGGAATCTGCTAAACATGTTTACATACGTAGTGACGGAGAATAATACCGGCACCACACTACGTACATAGGAGTAAAACACGTCCATCTACCACCGGAAGCATCCATTACCACTATTACGTGGCAAATTTAGCATGTTCCTACAAAAACTGCATTTTTGTTTAAACATTTCCTTCAATTGTTAACGAACAGTTCTGAATTGAAAACAATCTGTTTCAAAGCCAGAGTGGCGAAATGCTTGCTTTCAAGAAACAATTATAATTAAATAAAAACGTCTAAAGAATACGTAAAAATTTGTCTGCTGCGTTCCGGCCTACAACCACAACTGCGCAAGGTCGTAGGATGGGTATTTTGTCGGTGAAGCGGCAGTAAATAAAGTTTAATTACAAACGATAAGATGAACATTAAATCACAGCGACTGTATTACTGCCATTACTTGAACTTTTTCCACGACAAGAGTTGTGAACACACATAAACACTTGAGAATGCCTTCTTTCCTCCCTTGTATCTAACTACTTCCATGGAAATGAACTTCAAGTTCAACACAAGAAAATGCTACAGGATTTATCCCTGAATAGCATAACTCACAAAACATGGGTTTTCTAGTGCTTCATTACTGTGACATTGTCTAAGAAATGGCGCTGTTCTTAAACACTTACATAAAGAAAACCATATTCAGCTAACTAGGGGCTAACATCATACGCATCTGAGTTCCTTGTGAACCCGCAGATTCCTAAGTGTACTACGCTCATCAGTAACTTACGTTCTGTCTAGAAAACAAATATGTAAATCGATATTCAGCTGGGAGGGTTACCGACGAGTGGAGCAAAACACTGGAACGTTCCTGGTGACAGACATCACGTCGATTGAAGTGTCAAGAGAGGGTCAGGCTACACCACCAATCTGAAAATGATCTTGTCACAATATATATTCAGATTTTTTTAAAAACGAGTGACGTAATTAATATTGATAACAACACGTCGCGTCAATTCTACGGAGAAAACACCAACCCTAAGTTACCACACGCTCTTCCCACTCTTACTTCCATAAATAGTTGACGCTCGGCGTGGCGATTCGTACCCGCGGGTAAATACAAAATAGTAAGAAGCTTTTAGTCGCAATTTAAAAGAATATTAGCGCGATTTCTTCCAATCAGACAGCTATCTCATTCTAAAATATTCTTATTTCATAAGAGATAAGTTAGAATTGCATTGAAGTCACCCTTGATAATGCATTCAGATAAGCTTTTCAATATTCACATTTTCTTCCGTAACCCGGTACCGGTACCTTTTCATAATTCCTGCTTTCCATAACCCAGATATTCCTCTTCTAAAGAACTACGACCATATTTCGATCCCTTGCAGTTAAGTATCCCTAATATCTTTTCTACGACATCCTCCAACTCCCTATGAGACCGTTATGTGGTCGTTTTTTTTATTTTTTGTGGCATACGTGGTTGTCAGTGACCATAATTGATTTTGTAGAAAAATATTTATTTTATTTCTCTGTTTTCTCCACTAATGTCAAAGGCCTTCGTGCAGTTTTTGTTATCATCATATAAATAAATTCAGACGACATTCGAAGTCACCCTTAATGAACATTCTTCAATGGCAAATATCTTAGGAAAAACACTAGCATCTTGAAAAATACAATTTTTGGCTTCAGCCACAAATTAAAAACGTTGTAACTTTACTCAGCAAGTGGCTCTTGAATTACGGGGATGATAAAAACAAATAAACAAGTGTTTGAACGCCAAGACTCAACCAAAACATCTGCATATATGAGAATTTTACTACCAAGACAAGTCTGCATTAGATCGATTGGAATGCTCTGCTATCTATCAGTATAACTTTTTCATCAAACTTGTAAGTTAAGCACCACAGAATTCTTCAAGAACCACCAGGCACCACACCAATCGCAACATCGATCCTCAATTTAGTCAACAATGTCAAAGAACAATGTCCAGCAACAAACCTCATTTCCCGCTTTCTCTCACTGGAGGAACTGCAACATGTCGACATCCAAAATCTTGACGTCACATGAATGCTCAGTCAAAATCACGCTAGTGACCATGAATATTACAAATTATATTAGAGGTGGGTCGGTCGCGAACGAACGAATCTAATCGAACGACTCTTTGAGGTGAATTGACACACTGAGTCGTTCATGGTAGTGAACCGTCGTTCCAACGACTCGTAACAGAGTCCTCTACATGGCCACCTAGAGGTGGGTCGGTCGCGAACGAACGAATCTAATCGAACGACTCTTTGAGGTGAATTGACGCACTGAATCGTTCATGGTAATGAACCGTCGTTCCTACGACTCGTAACAGAGTCCTCTACATGGCCACCAAGACAACTATCACTACTCAGCGGCGTAGATGAGAATGGGCGCACCACTCGGCAAAGATGGGAATCAACAGACGCCACGAACGAACGAGTCCTCCCACCCTTCAACTTTGAAGTTTGAGAGAGGGGGGACCTGTGTAATCATATAGCGCGAGGAGTGGGAGGAATCGCTACCTATGAGTCCGTGAAGTTGTGATTCAATGACTCGGCAAAGAATCATGATATCTCTGACTCTAATGGAATCAAGAGTTGTCGAAGACTCATGAATCAGTGAGGAATCATATGGAGTCGAAGAATCATATGAGTCGAGGAATCATATATGAGTCGAAGAATCATATGAGTCGAGGAATCATATATGAGTTGAGGAATCATATGAGTCGAGGAATCACTTGAGTCTAGTGAATCGTCGGGGAATCGCTGATTCTTGACAGTGTAGTAGAGCAGACAGAGTAGCAGACCCAAGAATCAATTATAATGCTCAAGGAATCGGTTATCTCAGAGGAAACCAGGATTCCTGATTAATTTTCAATGAATCTTGATTCGCACAGGGACATGCGATTTTTCGTGAACTTGCAGAAAAAATAGGTCTTTGTTCTGAAAAATTCAGAATTCCATGGTCTGTGGTAGTTATTAAGAACAAAAATATATTAATGTTACCCGAATTATTCATACGTTTTGGGGTTCGACCAATGAAATACCGAAGGAAACTGTTGTAGGCATGATTTTGCGGAAGTCATCCATTACGTAAGAATTAAAATAACTTTGTAAACTCCACTAGTATTTATTATCACGATCCGTGTTTCAACACTTGGTGTCATCTTCAGGTGACCTGAAGTGGACACCAAGTGTTGAAACCCAGGTCATTATAATAAATAATAAGTGGAGTTAACTAGTTATTTTACTTCTTCCATAATACCAAACATTAACTTTTATCGTGAGAAACATCATTGGAGAAATGTTCATTACCGACTTTTATCGTATTTCGCGACGAAATACTCAAGTGAGTATGGATTTAGTTCCCTTCTGTCAACCAAGACCACATCTAGAAAGAAATTGCTTGAGCGCACAAGCAGACATTCGGATTGCTACGAGCAACTGGCCACGTTTGAAAAAAATCTTATGTAATAACAAGAAAAAAAGGTTCATGAACTAAGTTGACTAGAGGACATTTGAACGTAAGCTTTAAGTTAAAAAAATAAATTTCATGCATAGATGTTTCTTTTTGGTTTATATAACTTTTAATTTGTTCTGTAATATATTTTTTTTCATGTTTCATTTTTGTCTTTATACCTACTATTCAATTAATCAGAAAAATTTGTTTTGGTCGCATTTTCGCTTTCATTCTTAAATGAATAATTACTAATAATGGGGTGCGAGAAAAAACTAAATTTTTGGGGAGTGGGGTATAAAAATGTTTGGGGCCACTATTACGAAAAAAATTGAACGAGAACGAGCTCCAAGAATCGACTCCTTTTACTGAACGACCGATGAATGAGTCGGTCATCGGAATGAACGATTTTTCCCATCTCTAGGCACTACCCATGAGGCCGTGGATAAATCGTGAACTACGCGGCGCTGCATGTCGTGATGTCGTCAAGCCCATGAGCGAGGGCAGCCAACTGCCGTGCTACAAAATTCGAATGCGTTTCTACCTCCCTGTGGTTTTACCACCCAGCAGAAGAGGCGCTGCTTGTATCAACTACCGCGAGGTTCAAATTGGTTATTCATATTAGCATTTGGAAGGTATTCGTCAAGAAATGATATAAACGCAGGATATCAATGAAAATGTTTATTATTCTTCCTAGAACAAATTAAAACATTACAATGAGATAGTTACAGTAAAATATTGGTAAAAATTACCACAAATAGCACTATAATAGCAATGAGTAAAAGTAGGAGCCCATGTTACATATTACAATAGATATTCAGCCAAAATAAACAAAAGTCAAACATACAATAAAGGTAAAGAACAAATACAAGCTTAAAACACAATTTTTGGAGATTAATATACAAACCAACCTTTTAAATCATGCACATTAAGACTTGAGGTAGTTAAACAAATTCATTTACATACATTGGTACATGATTTATAAGTTACTTTTCAACCTACAGAAATACAATGTATATTAAAAATATTCCATTCCTTAATTTTAACCTTATGGAAGAGGTATTACTCAATTCAAGTAAATCATCCTATTTTTATAAACAATGCTCCAGAAAATCCAGCAAGCTTAAAATATAATGCCCTGCCAATTGTGTATCACTCAGCTCTAAATTACTTAAGACTGCTGTAAACTGTCTAGCTTCTACCACAAGAATACAATATTTTTTACAGTAAAATATGTAGACGGACTTGTGAAAGTATGTTCCAACAAAGAAATCATAATATTATTGCTTAAGCATTACATAAGTATTATATACCATCGCCTTGCAAAGGCCATATGCATGCATTGAGTTTGTCAAGGGGTGGCAGTTGCCCACCCAACATTTTTCAGGAAAGCATATTGTAGTAATTAAGGTAAACTTAAGGTAATTAAGGTAAGGATATAATGGGCCACGTCCCTATAACAGGCCACCATTTAGAAGTGTTGATAAACGGTCTTTTGTTAGCTAGGGTATTGGACAAGGTACGGGTCATTGACTACAACCTGTGAGGGTCCCTTAGCACTAGAATTCAGTTCATCCCTTTACTTTGAGTGAAGTGTCAGTTACATTCTGCTAACGAGACAAATATTTGTGTTTATTTTAATGCCTGCTTTAGAAATCTGTTAATGTAAGTCATTTTTTTCAACAAATAATATTTATTTACTACTAACTGCACCCGGCATGCATTGCAATGCATCTTCTTCTTTCTAAGTAGGCACACATATACAAAGCAGTCTCATATCCATGTACAAAATAAATGAAAGACAATTATTTTTTGTTGATAAATTTAAAGTTGAAAAAATGTATTCAAGTGCTTTGGGATATGCAATATTTATGATCTTACCACCGCCTGCAAAAACAAAGATATTTCTTGACTGTCTCACTCGTGATCACGTGAAAAGCATGAATTCTCTAGATTTAATCCACACAATTGAAGCGAATGACCTTGTTAATGGTCATTGAGAAGGAAAGGCAAACAGGGAACTGCAGTCGAACTACAACTATCTAATTAGTCACTGAACCTGGCCTTTTAATGCTGCAGACATGAATATACCCAGCCAGCACAAGGGCTATACTATCTAATCTAGGGTGGCTCTAAAGTGGCTCTAGGATATCTCCAATACTCCTTAGAGCCAGCCTATCTCAACTCGAGCGACGTAAGAATACAACACAACGTCTTTTATGTGAAATTGTAATACTCAAAAAGAATTATTAACATGTATTTCCTATCAACACCAATATTATATATTATTCGCGGGGTTAATTGAAGAGAGACGTGGATAATAACAACCAATGATAACCGTTATTAACTTAGTCAAATTATGCGCAACGTAGTAAAAGGATGATCCACCTCTATCAGCTGGATAGATTAGATCTGGAAACAACACAAAATCCGTAAGCGGAATAATAGTTATCAAAAAGTGAACTACAAAGTTATTTTGCATAGTAAAAATATTAATTAAAATTTAAAGGGCTATTCAAGGATGTACGAAGAAGCATGAGCTAAAATGTAGTAATTGCCTCGTCGTGAACTGCCTCTGCCGGTTCTCGCGCTTCACGCCTTTCATTTGTCAACTTTGTGAGCGCATGTGAGGAACATGGCGGACTTGTTCAGCTTTGATGCCGGACGTACTATCTTTTATGAAGAATTTACCATATAATATTTGCTCAAGAAAGTACCGTGATATAATCTTTTGTACCGTGTGTACGTATTTTGTGCTGCAGAATGAACCGTGTGCAAATAATCTTTGCTGCAGAGCCTTGGTACCGTGTGTATACATCGTTGCAGCGGAATGCGTCGGAAAGGCAATAGAAACGTGTAACTGGTGACTTGACGGGTTCTGTATATCTGCCGTTTGAGATCAGGTAAGTAAATTATTTTTAGAAGAAGGTAATTAGGTATATTAATTACTAAAATAACTTCTGATACTTCACATTAGTGAAAAGGGCTAGTCTTTATATTTGAAAATGTGCAGTTTGGAGGCCCGGGCGATTCCCGGGGCGCCGTGATTGCGAAAAAATATTTTTTACTACGTTTAACTGGTGACTAGCCCACTCTCCCGCCCGCGTGAAAATTTTGTCTTAAGCCGGCCCTACTCTTTCAACCTCTTTGCCATGTATTGATCAGCGAAATTGTTGATATTTCACTCGTTCCATGTTAAATTAACTGACCTGCTACCGAACCAACAATCTACAATACAATAAGCAGAGAAAAAGATGGGTAAATGTTCTCGAAGAGGCTTCCCCGACGAAATTTTTTTTTCACCCCTTAGGCCCCGTTTCCACTACTGACATTTCTACGACGGTAACTCTCTACCCGCGTAATGCTAGTAATGGAAACGCTCGAAAACGCCTACCATGGTAGATAGTCCTACTAGCATTGAGTTACCCTCGTAAGATCAGGGAATAGTGGTTACCGTCGTGTCTTTTTGTAATGGAAACGCAATGTTAGTAAAAATCCTAGTAAGAATCATGGGAAAACAGTTGAATCACGGAAAGCGTGGAGGGATCACGGTTTCACCGTCTGCAGACAATATTAAAAAGAATAAATATTTATATCGACTGATATGGTTAAAAGTGATTAGACGTTGCCATGCGTAGTTAAAGAAATGATAGATTTTATTAAGGGTAGGTTACACTATTCAAGTATATCGCTAATAATATGAAATGAAGGAAATTTTGTCTAGTCTACAATACTACTTTGTTTCACTGCCTATCCAAGACTTCGGCCTACGAAGACATTATCAAGGCCTTAATTTTTATTTTACATGTTATTTTTATTTCTAATTTCGCTTGTCAACCAATGTTTCAACTTATGAAGTCAATGCCTTGAAAATGATAAGCGTTTGGGGATCACCATTAAGTATCAGCATTCAACATTTACAACCTATATATATTTAACTACGACCTATCGTTAATGGTTAGACATCGCCTTCATTTTTGAAATGGAGGATTTTTTAATATTTGGGACGTGGACCCTTTAATCGAGAATCTATACATGGCCGATAATAATATGAAATTAGGGAAATGTTATGTAGTCGAGAATATAATTAATTCTTTCACATGCCGAAATAGGTTTCATTTATGAAGTCATTATCATGGCCTTTATTTCTTATTAACATACTATTATTTATAATTTTTATTTCGCTTGTCGACCGAGATTTCAAATTATTAAGTCAATACCAAGCCATTGCAAATGACTTAATGAAAAGGTTTGTGAAATAATCAAAGGTTCCTTCATTTCGTATGGACAATGGGGTACCACAGTCTGATAACAATGTATATTTTGCTAATGTTTTTGTTCCTGATAATGGTAGACGAATTATCAATTTGCTAAAATGTAATATGGGCTGCAAATCGGATGAAGAAGCGTCCAGAAAAGCAAGTGTTCAAAAGATGAATTCATATTCCTATAAATCCTTATATTATTTAGATTGTACTACAATTATTTATGTATACCAATAATTATTAAGGTTGATACTTCACAGGTGCATGTATAGAACGAGATTAATTATTGAAAAACACAATTGTGATAATAATATTAATAACATATGCAAGAACATATGTTTCTGGTCGTAAGACGAGAAGTCGTACGCTTTTAAATATCGTTCGTCAATTGTCCTTTAGACTGGTATTGCTACGTCACAAAAAGATGCTTTACCACGGTTAGAAGTAGCTAATTGGAACGCATGTAGGTTATGACGGCTGAAATAACCATGGTAGAATGTTAGTAGTGGAAACGGGGCCTTAGATTTTGCTAGTGTTACACGAAATTTAACAAACTCAAATTGTTTTAATTACAAAAATAGCCAGTGAAAGGATTTTTAGTGTACTTAAAAAATTTATGCTTCTAGAAAATGTGCATCTTCGTAGGTGATGTGCGGCTGGTCGGCCATCTTGAATAATGTTAAATAAATGTTCGCGAAGTGGCCTCGCCGACAGAAATATTTTTTTCATCCCTTAGATTTTGCTAGTGCTGCACGAAATTTAACAAACTCAAAGTGTTAAAGTTGCAAAAATAGCCAGTGAAAGGATTTTTAGTGTACTTAAAGAAGTTATGCTTCTAGAAAATGTGGAACTTCTGAGGTGATGTGCGGCTGGTCGGCCATCTTGAATTTTAACGTAGGTTTTGTGAAAAGGCAACAGAGGGCAATGACGCCGGAGTAGTTCGCTTTGATCTAGAAGTTCCGTGAGCAGTCACAACCGCGGCAGTTTTAAATAGTAGGTGCCAGTGGGTGCTCACAATGATGAGCTAGCATTGCTATCAACCTCCTTGTATATAGACTTGGGTGTTAACTGTAAATAGTTTATGCAAACCAATATATTTCAGTAATGCCTGGTCGGCATTGTATAATAATATATTATATATAATGTATACGTATAGTAATCCTGCCTTATTCCACAGGAACAAGAGAACATCAGCCTCCGCTCAACAGAACCACCAGTCTCAACAGGCAATCGACGTATGGCTACAGGAGCAAAAAGCATCCAGCGCAAAACGACACTCCTCAAATCAGTGAAGTCCAGCACTCCTACCAGCAACAAATATACCTACATCCACACGGCGACTTGCGTGAGGTTTGCCGGTTTCCATCAAGCCTCGGTTGATTGCGTCATTAAGCCATCCCGGATGAAAAGAGTTCCCGCACCATTATATTACTCTCAATATTCAATGTGCTACACGCCCATGAACAAAGTTAAAATATGTATGTATGTTAAATGACGAACCCTGATGAAGATGGGCTATTGCTGTAAATATGTTGATATATAGTGAGAATAATTATGTTAATACTTGCATATGTGTAAATATATGTGTCATGGCAGTAAACACCTTTTGACTTGACTTAGATGCAATTGTTCCTGCCTTTTCCTTCATCTATTGTTTTTGCTATTTGTTGAGTGGTGAATTATTTTGCAGGAATTGCAGCATCTGGAGCTCTGGTAGCCAAATCAACTTGCGGTAAGATCGGTTCTCTACGTGCTGTTTGGTATGAAGGTTATAATATGAGTTACTTATTTAAAAGGCGCCCGTGGTCCCGGCATTCGTCTACTAGTAGTGAGCAGAATTGCCGTTAGGTGGCGCCACATGACACGTAGTTCCCGTTAAGCTCAAGTGTGGCGCTGCGAGCGGCTAAATATGGCGGTATGCGTTGTTACTACATATATAGATTCCTTGGCGGTAGAGATAGGTTCCACGCAAAATAGAGGAAATCTATCTAGATGATCCACGGATAGCCCACGTCGGCCATATGTATTGCATCGCTATGCCGAGAGATAGCCTATCCTTAACAGGGATAGCCTATCCTTGGACTCCAAGGATGCTATTCGTTTATTTGGGGATATGCCTTGACTTGTGCTGGCTGGGTAGCCATTCATGAAATGACTAGAAAAATGGATATTCATGCCTAGTTGCCAAGGAAAATCTAATCTATTGTTGAAATGAAGAATAATTGATTAATTTAGAGACAAAAATGCAATACTTGGAGAAAAACGAAGCGTATAAGAAAATTTAATGAAAGGATTAAATACTGCTTTCTTTTTTGCATCCTATGATTAAAATTTCCATCCAATATCTTGATTGAAAGTAATTTAAAATAGGCAAATAAAGAAACACCTGCACCGAATTCAATGCTTTTCTAATGTGAGTAAATGTTAACAATATTGGGGTAAAAACAGCCCTAAAATTAGTGACTATTGTAATTCAGAAACCTTCCTGGGCGCACGCACAACTCAACAAAGTTTCATCACAATCGGATGAATGGTATAGGAGCGCATAAGCCAGGACAAACAAAGACACATTCATTTTCATATATAAGAAGATAATGCCTATTTATTGACTGTAACGATTATTCAGCATGATAATATGTATAATTCAAATTGTACAGTGCTTAAATTACTAAAAACATTGGTTCCATTTTCAAAATAGCGTGGCCCATCATGGGATCATGAATTGTTTGGCTGTTACTTTATTGGGCCAGCCTGGTTCAATACAGGAATATGGTGTCGTTCTGAATGAAGCTTACAATTGAAAAGTTCGATCAAAACCTAACTGACCCGTTTGGCAAGGCTCATTGCACCATGAATGGTACCAATAATGGGCCAGAGTAGCTCATTATTGTAACCTCTCCGGCCCACAATTGGCTGGTCATAACTTTTTCAGGCAAAAAAGATTAAATTGCTTGAGAAATTAATAAATAGAGTGTAAACTCATTATAACGAGACCTCACGGTGCCAAGGAATCTCTCGTTAAAACGAATTTTCGTCTTAGTGGCTGTAGAGTAAATAAATGCCATGAGAACTATTACCAATAACTCCTAAGGATTAGGTTACTGTGGTGGCAAACCTATTTACATCCGCAGGGCCCTAGTTCAAATCTCGAAAGAAAAGGAAAATTTTCACTATAATTCCCATCACGATTGCGTTTTATGTGGAGAGAATTAAATAATTAGTAAAATACTCCTTACATCGGAGGGGACGTCGAATTGTGCACCCCTATGTGCCTTTCCATAGCAGCAAGCTACTTCTGATGCTGAGTTAATCTTCACCATTACCTTAGCTACCTTATTACTCTTCTATAACAAATCATCCTATCAACACTTAACGGTGCAAACGTCAGCAAGTTGCTGATCGACTTAGTATTTACTTGTTCTTTGTGACATTTCGTGCCTGCCATTTAAAATAACTTGCACTGCCGATGATTGTTTACATATGCTCAGGGATCCTTCCAGATATCTCAGCATCTATGCTGGAATAATGGGCTATGGGAAAGTTGGAAAATAGGTGGATGATACAAAAAACATGCAATGAGTTTATATCCAATATATTTGAACCTTTGTTGACAGCGGAAAACATTCTGAGACCAGTTGTGTTTTTTTTAAATGGCCACATATCACGCATATCTCTGCTGCTTAGCCAGTTCTGTAGGGAGAAGCAGGTAGAGTTGGTGGCCCTATTCCCAAATCTTAAAGATCAATCTTAAAGGGCGTGACTGAGTGAATTGCTGACTCAAAAGACTCTTCCCCATTCATTGAATCACAGCGACTCGTTGAGTGGCAAGACTGACTATTCATTTATGACTGTCAAAAGAAGTCTTATCGTAAGATAAGTAATTTTGCTAGATTTGAGGAGTACATTAAGTCCATCTTTCAGCATCACGTAAATGATATGATGACTTTCAACTTAAATCGCTGGTTCATTAAAAAGCTCTTAATTATTGCTGGAAATCCACCATTTAATACAGTGTATTAGCAGTCAGGAACTCTAATTTTACCCTCAGATGAATATTGCAGGCAGTTATTTTTTTACAAATTAACAATAATGATATAGGTGGTATCCGGTAAGTGTCTTTTGCATTTAATAACACAGTTTACAAAGAGTTAGCACATATCGGAATCATGATCATAATTGGAGGTAGATGACCAATACAATATGAGTCAGGAGTATATATTTGCGTGTAATGCCATGGTATGAGAGAAGGATTTCTGGTGGGTTACTCTTCCCAGCGAGCGAGCAATACAGTATATTATATGTAATTACTGTTATTTAAAGGTGGTCACTATAGTGAATCACATGGGATGGCTGTTTCAAATAGTGCTATAAGCTCTCAGCTTCAGAAAAGTGGATATGTAGAGTTGGTATTATAGAGGCCACCGTGAATTTGAAAGGCAAAGACTTACGAACAGTGAATAACTACAAGAAGTTAATTAGTGTTAAAGAAGTAAGTAATTTTGTACATTATATGATTTTGGCGTTTTAACTCTCAGCTTTATTTTTTTGATTCGACAGCACTATTTGTACAATGCTTGACGCAGAGTGTGTCTTTCCTAAGAACGAATATCATAACCGCATATATAGAGATATCAACGAGATTATTGTTTTTTTCCTCTGTCATCGTGCATAAAGGTAATTTAAATATCTGATTCTGGGTGGAGTGGCCTAGGTCACATTTAACAAAGCTAATAAGTTTGCCCATTTATTCCAGAAATCTTCAGAGCCATCATTACTCATTCACAATTAAGCCTTACAGTTATATGTATACAAGTTTAATGTGACCTGTTCATTAAAATGCAAAATTGCCTCAGCAATTTCAGAAACAAAATCCAAATAGGATACTTCAAGGTTTTCCAAGTGTGTTTTACACTTGAAGAAGTCATAAGCAATGGACTGTTTCACCAGGTCCTTAACTTTTTCCACAACATTTTTCTCATGCCCCATGACCTTCAATGCTTTTAAGGCTGCTTGTAAATCATTTGATAAGCTAGAGGCAAATTCCTCAGAGAGGCATACCTCATTTCTTCCTGGCTCACTATACACAAAGGATAGGAATATGTCCTCCACCTCGAGGACATCTACAACAAAAGATTCTTTGCAGTCCATGCAATGTCGTCCTTTACAAAATAATTGTGCAAAATGCATACATAGGTATGCCACTGACATAACATTTCTGTCAGATATCATCATCACCTTTCTCTTACAGACAATGTCTTGGGGGGATTCAAGTACATCAACACTAAACAGAGCTGTTAAATTGGCAAGTAATGAACAACCATCCTCTTTCGTATTTCCCATGGCCTGATTTGATACAAGGTTGTTAATGAGAGCAGTTTTGTATGCAGACTGAAATTGATATGGTGAAGGACAATGATTTCTGCCACAATTTTGACGGATAACATTTAAAAAATTCTCCAAATGGTCTTGGTTTAAATGTTGTGTATTCAAATGCCAAAACCCCTTTGACTGTAAGTCTGCCCACAGCATTTTTATTGCACAAATATTAGATATCCACCCATTCTGAGATGGAGGGAGGACTTGCCTCTTCTTACCAGTAAACTGCCATGCCTTAATTTTCTTCTCAGCTTCCTCCTAAATGGAAGATGGGGACTCCCAGCCATCAGAGCTTTCTTCATAGGGTTCTTTGAACTCTTGTTAGTGTAGGTCCCATTAAAGCTATCAAACAGGTCATTCATAACCATTAGGGCTTCAGCAGTTGCCAGGCCTTCTAATCCCAGTTCATCTGTCAGAGTGAAAGATAAATTGCATTAGGGTTGAACAGATAGCGACACAATGGGAGAGGATAAGGGGAAGTTCTTACTTCTTCCCACCAAGGAATGCACTCCAGCAGCGACAAGTCCGCTGACCACACGGGCAGCCAAACCAACTTTCATTTTGTCAAAAGAATTTGGCGCGAGATGCTTATCCGTAAGATTGAACATTCTGAAATTAAAGAGGAATGTTTGGTTGGGATAAATTTTCCCTATTGCTATCACATGCCTATGCTTAATATCATATGCGCTTCTTAAGAAAGGGTTCTGAATAGAAGGTAACTCATTGAGTGGCTTACCTTAATGGTAGGAATTTCACAGAGGCATCATCCTCTGCCAGCACTCTCAAATGCTGCCAGGTGGCTCTCAATGACACAGTTTGCTCCAAAATAAAAATTGGAATTTTAATGTCGTATTTCATTAACAGGTTTCTAAAGCACTTTAGAAGGTGAGGGGGATCAAATAAGGTTATCCTTCTCCCTTCATAGTCAAAAAATGGTGTGTCAAATGTTGCACCAAGCAGTTGCAGAGCTTTGACGTTGGTCCGTGCCATGTCACAAACTGTGGCAATGACCTGAAGCCCCACTTCCTTCAACTCTGCGAGAGTAACTCTCACCAGATCGGCAAGCTCTTCTGATGGAGTTGAACCATGGCTGAAGTAATATGCCAGTGGTTGTTTCCACTTGGTCCTAACTCCACGCACCATAAAAACGAGAGCTTGCTTGGCTGTGACCTGCATATGCCCTTTACTACCATTGTCAACAAAACCACATATGTGGTCAGAGCTGCCATCATATGTCAAATGTGCTTTTACAGCCATTTCATCAAATAGCAGCACACTAAGTCTGTCCTTGGGCTGTTGCTGTTGGACTGCATGTGCCAAGTGATCAAAAATTTCTTTGCAACGTCCAGTGCCCATTGGAAATATGCGCAGCAGAGAGGCTAATGTGCCCTTGGATGTAAGAGGGATGAAGTTCCTTAGCAACCCATAAGTTTTTGGGCTCTTCTTAAGCACTGAAATGGCCATAACTTTCTCAGCGTGAGTCCATCTTCTTCCTTTGGGCTTCTTTTTGTCCTGCCGTAATATGGAGGACACTAGCATAAACGAAGAAGGACTAAGTTTTCCTTCAAGCTATTGGCAAAAGTTTCCTTTAGCCAGGGACTCCATTCGTGAGAAATCACCTCTGATCTATCTGCCAATTTTCCTTAGTCGATTAATTTCTTTTGTCTGTTTTGCAATGGTGGCATGAAGAACCTTTTTCCTTGGGGTCATTTCTTGGACCGTTGTCATACCTATTCTTTTCAAAATTGATGATCTTGAGGCTTTCTTTGGGGTGAGTGTTGCCAAATTAACAGCAGATGTGGAAGGGATGGAATCAGGTGTGGTAAGGTTTTGCTGTGGAGAGTCAGCAATGGAGGAAGAGGGAGCCAGAGGTGACTGTGGTTCAGCTGATGGGGCACTCTGAGAAGAAATTGGTGAGGATGGTGGTATTTGAGAAGAATGAGGAAGAGAAGCATATGTGTTCTCAGGGGTAGAAGGAACAGGTGGAAAGAGACTAGGAATGGCAGAAAGGAGGAGACGACCTGATGAAGGACAGGTAAAGCTTTCCATTGTGAAATGTCTTTCACATATCTGAAAACTATCATGAAGTTTCTCCAGTTGGTATTCTTCCAGTCTAGGATTTCTGCAAAATTTCCTCCAAATTTCAGCCCTGTGAGGATGACAAATTAAGGACAATAAATGTCTGATTTCCCTTTTTTTAACGTTATGCAATGAGTACAAAAAAATTAAGGAGTAGGGATAAGTTAGGTCATTTATGCCAATTGATGTGAAAACCTTTCAACTACAGTTAAGGAAAAGAAGCAGCGAAGAAGATTGTTAATACTGATGTAATGAGGAAATTGCTAACAGTAATGGTATTGTTACAATGGAGTTACTAAATGGAATTCAGTTAAAAAAAAGTTACTTTACGAGTTCTCCTCTTTTCTACTCGAACAAATGAATTAGCTATTTCAGTAAATTTTGGCTTCTCTTAAGGTGATGGGGCAAAACTGTAAGGCATGCTTAAGTATGACAGATGATGGAGTGGTCCATCAATAACATGAAACAACTGGAAGAACCTTGTGATTTGGGAAGAGTTGAGGGCAACAGTACGTACTACCTACGTTGGTATGGGTGAAAAACATTTATGCTACAGTTTACTCATAGGGGTAGGTACTTGTCACACGCTGTAATTGATTCTGCATTTGGGTATATGTGGACATTTTCAGGAATTATATCAGTCAACATATGACTGGGGGACGTTTTACTTTCATTTTCCAATATGAGATGAGTACGTTTAGGCAATTCTGGCGGAGAAAGCATAAGGGGAATTTATTGAAACTTTCAACAAGCAACATGAAAGTTATAACATGGAGGAGATACAGACGGAAGGTGACTTGAGCTCTTAGCTTCTATTTATTATTTCCGATTACGTAAGTCAATGATTAGACAAAAACTCTTTCACCAAGGATGAATTTATCGTAATGATTACCGAAGAACGGATTCTTAGACATACGTACGTAGATTTTCGAAGTCATGCACAATTAAAATAATTAAGTGATTGAACGCGACGACCGTTCCAATTGCAATTACCGCAGACAATTCTTTGTGTATGACCGAAGGCAACTTACATTACTTAAGAGCTTGCAGAATGAAATATGACCTTCGAAACATAAAACATTACCAAACTTAATTGTGAAGAGTACTTAACATGTTACAAAATACATTGACCTTAATATAGTCAGAAGCATTTCCTATTCCGCAAGAGAAGTCAATACTCTATTCAAAGAAATTCTCCTGGAAATAGCAGCTAAAAGAGGACCATAATCATGCACGAAGTTATCTTTCCTAAGGAGCCTTAAGAATATTCAACTTACCTTTGCTTTGGCCGAGGGAATTTGAAGAATTTACCCAGTTCGGTGGGGCAACCACGAACGTAACACTTCAATTTGCGTTTCTCCATAGCAGAGAAATTATTTCTTCGCAATTCTTCTTCAAAATAACACGCTCGGGTGATCTAGCCGTTCTCCTCGCAGTTGGGATGTCTTTTGAAAAACGCTGAATTTCCAGTATTTTCTCCCCAGCCTTTCCCCAAAGGTAAACGAAGGCTATCTGCCCCTTCCGTGGTTTTACCACCCGACAACAGATGGCGGTAAACATCATCAAAATCCCGTCGTAAGTCTTGAATAGGCTTGCCCATGAGCGTTGCGTCTGCTAGAGCAAAGTTGAGGGGAGAATGATGGGGGAAGGTATTACGCCACTACCCACATAGCAGAAATACCTCTCAGATACATTTCTGAGATGTCTCGAATATCACATGTGATGTCTCAGAGACTTTCATGTGACCGATTGAGACATCTCTGAGATGTCACTATGTCCAAAAAAAAATGGTCTCTGAGACATCACATGAGACGTCTCGTGGACGTCTCTGAGATGTCCCAGAGACATTCGAGATGTATCTGAGACAAGCTCCATGTAGGAGATTTAACTCTCATGTATGTCTCTGAGATGTCTCGAATATCTCGTGTAATGACCCAGAGACCTTCACCAACCTTTAGAGATGTACCAGAGACACCTCTGAGAGGTCACTATGTATTCAAAAGAATTGTCTACTGCCCTTGGTAAGAAAGCCCTATTTTGGTGTGGAAAGTGAACTTAGACAGCAGAACATGATAATGAAATCTATTTATAATAAAGCCCTATAGGGCTTACCTATAGCCCTATAGCCCTAGGGTTTTATAAACACACATTTACTTTTACTGAAAACTTTATAACCTCCCACCGTATAGGTATGTGTAACAACTGCAATAATCCCAATTTCAGAATAGTTCGGAAAAGCATGCGTAAGGTGTTGATCACGTTAATTTACCAATGAAGAAATTAATTAACACCAGCAAAAGTAGGTATCACTAACATCAGCAAAATTTGACATGAAAGTCAACTATAACTATAATTAACAAACTTGACAATTTTTCCAGTCAGCCACCATATTTTCAATGCATCAAAAAGCAAAATCGGTCCTGCTCCTGAGGCAATGCCTATCCTTTAGAATGCAGAGACTGCATTGCTGGACTTAGAATAATTGTAAACCTTAATTAAAAATTTACAACTTTTATTCCTCTTATCGCTAGAATAGCATACATAAAATCACAAATGTAAAATACTTAACAAATTAAATAAAAGTTGAATCATATAATGCTTTCCTTAAAATGATGCCATAGTCACCATCTGTGTAACTGCCTCATTCACCATGCCTTTCCTTGATTGTCCAGTATTAGGTTTTTTGATGATAAGAAATTACAAACAAAAGACCACATCACCAAAGTCCTAAGGCCAGAAATAAATGAGTACAAACACCAAGCAAATGAAAACAGTCCATTTTGCTGATTTCACAGCATATTCAAGGATAATTTGTTTACACCATTACCTCTTGAAATGAAGTAGTAATAGGCTTTGACGGCACTGCGAATTCTCTCCCAAATTATAAAAAGGGTTCCTTCTGCGGTTCCATTCTCATAGCCGTGAGCCTCGCTTCAACACTTCTGAAAATTATAAGTGATAAGGCGTGTGACGATTTTATACGCATAGAACACCGCAAGAATTTTCTATAACAAACAATGCTTACAAGTTCAAAAAAGACGCTCAAAAGAACAGGAGAGGATTGATTTTTTGTCTTACCAGAAATCGGCGACGTCCGTCTTTCAAGACTTCGCTCACACTTTTCGTAGGTTACACGCAAGGCTTCACCCTTGTTCCACTGATCACACGGTAGGCTTCCCACGAAATTTCCGATTGAAATAGCTCATGGTAGGATGGAAAAACATCGACCTATGGCTCCTAAAAGTATTCCAAAACTTCAATGGAGTATCACAAAGTCCATCGACAGAAAGGTGATATGAAATATTTAACGTGGTACAAAGGAAGTTTTTAGAACTTAGATTCATAATTAACCACGATTGTTCAATCATACCTGCATATTTATTTCCTTCCATTCATTCTTCTTGCAGACAATGCAAACAAATTTACGTAATATACCGCAATCCAACTACTATAATAAGTTAAATATCACAAGTATACACGATACAATACACACCAACGACTCCATCTAACGACGCTATAACAACAACAAAATGAGCATCGAAATGCAACCATGCAACCGCCTCACTGAATATCTCGCGAATACCTCTCTGAGACATCTCTGAGACATCTCTGAGACATTTGTGATATTCGAGACATTCGAGACTATGGTGAGACATCTCTGAGACATTCATTGCTATGTGGGTAATTGAATTATTGAATTATCCAAAAATTCTGACATGCTCTTATATTAGTGGTACTTTCGTAAATAAATATGTGAGAGGGAAAATCCTTTAAGGGAAGACGACGCTATTGACTGGTAATGTCGCGACATCAAATTACCCAGTAAACACACATGGCTGCAGCAGCGCTTCACAAGGATGTCAGCGCTGCAAGTGCAGCACATGTCAACTGAAGCGCGTCAGCAGCGTCTCAGCAGCGCTCTCATAGAGCGAATTATCGAGAAACGCATCTAATGCGCATTCGCTGCTCGTGTTTGATGTGCAGCAGCCGCAAGTTGCGGACGCACTGTCACAGCGCTGCAGGTAGTCTTTTGAATAAGGGGAGATGTTGAAAGTCTCAATCGAAAGAGGAAGATATGAATACTCATTCTTTAAACATTTACTATGTGTATCCTTTGTATTTTTATTTAATGAAATATATCCTTGATATATAGTAACTTGTTTAGCCTGTGGTTCATTCTTAGACCGAAAATTTGGCATAAATGGGAAAGCTTTGACACAAATCGGAGAGACTTGGGTTCTGCCAGTAACAACACTTCATTGATAGCTTTGTGTAATTAATTTCCGTTGTACATTAAATTATTGTTATGCTTTTATTGGTACATTCATCAGTTTTCACATTTCCACATTCGTAACATTGAGTATGGGCCAATCCATATTAAGTGGTCCAGAAAAAGTTAAATTTGTTGCTTGGTGATTTTTAATATTTTTACCATACAATTGTATGGTATTCATTATAAAGTAAACATTTGGTATATAGTTATGGAATGACCAATTTTAATATATGGGTAAGTTTCTTTGAATTCCCAAATATTCTTTGTATTCTAAGGCCTGCATTTACATTTTAGCTTAAGTTTACTATACCAAATGTTTACTTCATAATGAATAACTTGTAACATGAGGTGAAAAACTGATTTATGAGTTATGATAATGATTTTAAAGGCATCAAGCATTACTTAAGAGCCTGGGCGGATTAAGGTCGTTGTTTTTGGGGGGGGTTTCACTACTTCACGCGGCGCCTGGGGGGTATGCAATACATCTCAACAAAATAGAGTTCCGGGTGGACTTCCCTCGGAAAATTAAAAGAAATGTAGCGCTTGGAACGTAGTTTTGGTATGGCTATATTATATACAAGAGATGTGATAAATTATTGAGTAAATCTATCTGATCAAATTTGAAAAACGTAAAAAAACGATGTAAAGAATGCCATTCTTGTGAAGAAGTGAAGTGTCTTCCGGGTTTTACACCGTGTTTCCTCGGACGACAGTTTCGGCGGCGTTTCAGTCGGCTTCTTCAGGTCGGTGGAGTGAAGGTGCAGCCATTTGTCGTATTATATATCTCACCCGTTGGAGTCAGGTCTAACGCTTGAGATATATAAGACGACAAATAGCTGCGCCTTCATTTCAACGACCATGTCGGCCTCGGTGGCGGCGGGGAAACGTCTTCGCCTGCCAACCCAAAGGTCGCGGGTTCGGATCCCGCCAGGGGAGGATTTTTCTCCTCCCTAGGACATGGATGTTTGTGATTGTTCAAGTTTATTGTAAGAGAGGACCCAATGGTCCTAAATACACTTGATTAAATAAAGACGCAATTATTATTATTATTATTATTACCAGAAGAAGCCGACTACAACGCCGACGAAACTGTTGTCCAAGGAAACATAGACCAACGCGGTGCAAAAGGCGGAAGACCTTCATCTTCCTATACATCAACCCGCGGCAGCCTACACAAGGATTTCGAACTCCTTGAAATAAATCTTCTTTAATGCCGTACAAAATGAAAATTAGTTGGAATGAAATAAAAATATAAGTACATATTCAGAAAATACTATTTTCTTTTATATTTTTATAATTTTTTATAATAACTAGCTACGAAAACGCAGTAATGCTCGGAAGTTACCGTCATTCGTCAAGGGCTCTTCCAATGATAATGCACCGTCGCGTCGTCCCGTAGACCTCTGAATGGTATGTTCTGACGGCCAAGAAAAGTCACATTTTTAAGTATCAGCTTCAGATATTCTCCATTTTCCTTGATTTTCTCCCTTCTGTAGCCGTCCAGTTGGCTTGTGTTTTGATTTTCAGGTTTTTTGTATTTTCCAGAAAATTCAGGGCCAACTGGGCACTGCACCTTTGTGATAGACTGTGTGTTGGTGGTTTTCCAGATCATCTAGTTTCCCTAGTAGTTTTGAAAACTTTAACGGCTCTGTATCGAGGGATTTTAACTGCAAATTTGTACCGCAAGCTGCCGTTGATTGGGAAAAAGGGCAATACCTACAAAAAATTCCATTCATTGAGGGAGAAACCACAAGCCAAGGGTACTTTTCATGATGTTCTATCCTCACGTAACGACGCTCTTCCGCGGTTCCCTTCCTATGAGTTGAAAAGGGATACTTGTAGTCGCTTGTGGATGTCCAAGGGCCTTCCAAAAGTTCTGCTTTTTTCCTATCATCAGGTCTTTCCTTTCCTGGTACAATGAAGAGACCTATGTCACAGTTGAAATTTTTTTAGCCAAAGGAAGTGAATAAATTGAAGCTTCAGTCGATTTTTCGTGGCTACGTGGATGGGATTGTAAAAGGACCATTGACTCAGCTTGAGTCTTACTGTCAGTTGTGCAGCATGAAGGCATGGTGTTAACAAATTATGCATTTCCTCCTGCTGCTTCTGGCGTCTTTTGTTTTTGGACGCGAGAGAAAAAGCTTCGAAGGTCCGCAGAGGCACTATTAGTTTTCCGCTTTGTACCAGGCCTACTAGAAGAAGACGCCTGTAAACAAAAGTAAACCTTATCGCCTAAAATCGGTGTTTCGTTAGCATATAAATGGCCACTATCAGGAAAAAAAAATAAAAAAAATAAAATAATGATATATTTGTATTCACAATAAATGGTAATTTGTATGGTAAAAATATTTAAAAAAATATTAAAAATCATAAAGCAACCACCTCTGGACCACTATTTATGGATTGACCCGTATACATGCATATTCACGTTCGTAACATTTGCGCGAGTAAGTTACGCATTTCAATGAAGATGCGTCTTCATTGAAATGTAAACAAACGTGTGCATTTGGAAAACATCTTGTTTATTATTAATAATATTGGCTTTATTTTCATTTAATGTGGCAACATAAGTTTCAGTTAATTAATGCCTGAAAACTGATATCGTGATTGGATGGATTGGACGGCATTGATATTTAAAAGTTAGTTCTCGCAAACACATTTACGCACGGGAATGGCCGTATATATACAACTTTCAAGAAACAGATTTAGCAGTTGATAGTTGGATATGGCGTAGGTAGTTGCGTGATAGGCTTAACGTAGATAGATGTGAGGTTGACCGTAGGTAGATGCGAAAATGAAGTTGAGTCTATGCAGTCCGGAGATACCATCTACTTTCGGTCCTTGAGTAAACTATTTTTTGTAGGTTGAAGCGATCGTGACACACTTGTGCAGCGCTTATGCAGCGCTCCTGACGCGCTTGTGCAGCGCTCCTGACACCCGTTAGCTGCTCATTCGAAATTCAAAAAAGGGAAGTTTAGGAGTGCTAGGAGCGCTGCGGAAGCGCCTTCGTGATAGCTGCAGCGCTACCGCGCAGCGCATCAGATGCGCACCTGCAGAATTTTGTGTTTACTGGGTACCTTCCAAACGATATTGTCGACAAATCGTTTGTAAGGTAATATGATTTGACATATCTATCCCTTGGATCCTGTAAAGTTAGCATTACCTTTGTATTTATTTGGGAAAGAATACCTCAGAAACCTAATTGTTCGTGACGTCGTACTTTACTATAGTTCATAAATGAAAGAATTTGGCATCGATTGCCCCACATTTATTTCCATTCACATATCGTACAATTATTTCGTGGTCTTCCAAAGGTCCGAAGGTCCATACCCAGTAAACACACATGGCTGCAGCAGCGCTTCACAAGGATGTCAGCGCTGTAAGTGCAGCACATGTCACCTGAAGCGCGTCAGCAGCGTCTCAGCAGCGCTATCATAGAGCGAATTATCGAGAAACGCATCTAATGCGCATTCGCTGCTCGTGTTTAAAGTGCAGCAGCCGCAAGTTGCGGACGCACTGCCACAGCGCAGCAGGTAGTCTTTTGAATAAGGGGAGATGTTGAAAGTCTCAATCGAAAGAGGAAGATATGAATACTCATTCTTTAAACATTTACTATGTGTATCCTATGTTTTTTTTATTTAATGAAATATATCCTTGATATATACCCAGGTAGCACGTAAGTTTGCTGCAAGTTTGCTCTAGGTTTGATTTTCACTTGCTAGACTTTCCTTGCATTGTAAGTGTGCGGAAAGTTTGCTTCAAGGCACCATGCAAGTATGCTGCAAGTTTGCGCTAGACTTGATTTTCACTTGCCTTGATGGCGTGAAGCAAGTTTTCTGCAAGTTTCATGCACGGTCGCGGCAAGTTTGCGCTAGACTTGACTTTTACTTGCCTTGATGGTGTTCGGTAGGTTGATACAATGTGAGTATCGTTAACAACTACGTAATATTTTATATAATTAACGAATTAATTAATTATTTCACGACTATTTGCATGAGCAACGGCGATTTTTTACACTAAACTGTTGGTATTTGTCCAATATGTAATTGGACCTGCGTTGTTTTCGAAGAAATAGATGAATAACCTCTGCTTCGGGTGTGTTTCTCGTCAAACGGACTTAAAGCTTATTTTGTAACTCATCTTGCACCCCGTGTATAATCTTTGGTTGCTGGCTTACGACCTTAAAACAAATACTACTGCGCGGAAACTTCGATTGTCATTGATCATCTTTAATTGCTACGCCAATTATCTGTACGTGAAAGTGAGGCAACCGATGAAACTGTGGAGTCACTTATAGAGACGAGGACTTAACTTGGCGGATATCCTGGAAGGTAAGTATCCTACCGTAAGTACCTACAATCTCTTCTATCTACTCCTCATGTTGCTACCATTTCATCATTTAATTCTGAGGCGATATGCTATCTTTAGAGACACAAGATCAGAGAAAACACGACTGCGTATTTGAATATGTTCATGCATAATGCTATAGTCGAAGCACATGAAGTCTGAGCTTTCACGGTGTGTCACGGCCGTCCAAATTGGTGGTCCTCTTGCTTAATTCGCTGCTGTCTTCTCCCTTACCTCCCCCAACAAAGTTACGGCCGTAGTTTTTTTAGCCACATCATACCGTCCTGTTCCTCGGCCACTAGCATTTTCAATGTTCAAGGAGTTCTTTTGCATGGAAGTGCTTTAAACCACCCCCTCTCTCCGGTCTCGGCAGCGCCCCTAGGGCACAAGCAACCGCATGAGGATAATCGAGAAACCGAGCTATTTGAAGGGCTTACAGCTTCAATGGGTCGGGTCGGTCGGGTCGCTTGAACGCAGGGGTGGGGGAGGAAGGGCTCTTGTTTATGGCTTAAAGATGTTGTCCACTAACCAGTAACCGGAAGGGTCGCAAGCGTCGCAAGCCAGATTTTGGAGGGAGAGCTTTTCTCCGAACGCTCAGTACTGCTCAGTATGCCTTTCGGAAGCCTTCGCAGTAAGGAGAGCATCGCAATACAATTTATTTTGACTGCCGTGCCGGAATTTTTGTCACCTCCAACGTCATCCGACTATATATTTGGTAAGCTTAGCCCATAATTTCTATTTTTGAAAAATGTATCAGTGATTTCCGTTTCGAGTAATTTCCGCGTATTTTCTATTCAGTCCCTCCTCCGAATATCCTGGGTGCGGCCAAGCCCAAGCGTCTATCTGGTGAAAAAAGCGATGTGATACCTCTGGATAAGTTACCACACTGTGATGTGAACTCTATCTCTGTTAACACCCTGAAAAATTATGGTATTTTGTTCACTGACACAGAGTAGTTTGTGAGCCTGCTTATAGATACCTACTCATTTACTTATACCATTGTTTTATATGTTTTTAACCTTGTTTTATGTGTTGTATCATTTATTATAATTGGGTAGTAGCCCATTAAATAAATATATCATATCCATTCTGTGATTCTTTGCCCTCTTAACCCTTTTGCTGCCCTGTACTTTTTATTTCTGTACGCATAGAAGCAATTTCAGAAATATATGCTTTATGCACTTTCCCAATGCATAATACTGTGGACTATTGGACAACAAAATTATTATTGCAATAAATATAATTTTTAGTCTCAAATACCAATATATCAAAGAAGTATGCACACTTTCCATACAGTGCGCTTTATAATGTAGTCTTGCAACAGAGTTACTGTGGACACTTGCAGCAGACTTACCGTGCACACTTGCAGCAAACTAACTGTGCACACTTGCAGCAGACTTACTGTGCACACTTGCAGCAGACTTACAGTGCACACTTGCAGGAGACTTACTCTGCAAACTTGCAGCAGACTTACTCTGCAAACTTGCTGCAAGTGCACAAAGTGGAGACTCGCAAGTTTGATGCAGACTTGCTGCAAGTTTGCAGAGACTTGCAGACTTGCTTTGCAAGTTTGCTGCAAGTTTGCGAGACTTGCTTTGCATACTTGCTGCAAGTTTGCAGCAAGTTCACTGTGCTATCTGGGATAGTAACATGTTTAGCCTGTGGTTCATTCTTAGACCGAAAATTTGGCATAAATGGGAAAGCTTTGACACAAATCGGAGAGACTTGGGTTCTGCCAGTAACAACACTTCATTGATAGCTTTGTGTAATTAATTTCCGTTGTACATTAAATTATTGTTATGCTTTTATTGGTACATTCATCAGTTTTCTCATTTCCACATTCGTAACATTGAGTATGGTTCAATCCATATTAAGTGGTCCAGAAAAAGTTAAATTTGTTGCTTGGTGATTTTTAATATTTTTACCATACTATATGGTATTCATTATAAAGTAAACATTTGGTATATAGTTATGGAATGACCAATTTTAATATATGGGTAAGTTTCTTTGAATTCCCAAATATTCTTTGCATTCTAAGGCCTGCATTTACATTTTAGCTTAACCCACTCAGCACAAATTGAATAATATGCACATAATATTCAAATATTAGGCGAATATTATGCCGCATCAATGGTATAAAACGTGCATAATATGTACATAAAATGTGTATATAAATGGTATAATGTCCCCATAAATTGCGATATATGTGCATAATATGCTAAATATATGCACTGAATGGAATGGCATAATGTTAGCATATTATTCGCATATATACGCAATTTATGAGGACATTATACCATATATATGCACATTTTATGTACATATTATGCACAATTTATACCATTGATATGGCATAAATTATATTTGCATATTATGCACATATATACGCAATTTATTAGGATATTATACCATATATATGCACATTTTATGTACAAATTATGCACAATTTATACCATTGATGTGGCATAATATATATTATTCTGAAAAAATTTGTGAGCGTTTCTTAAAATTCTCTAAACACTTTTTGTTCAGTAAATTTTCTTCCAAAAGTGCATAATTTTTCAGTAAAAAAATCACTTCTCCACGAAATGTTTTTGAATATTTTGGCCGTTTTTGGGGATATGAAAATTTTTTATCCGCAGTTTCACGCAGACAGTTTTTTAGTATTTATCGAAACGAAGATTCTCAGCTGAAAATTTTTCAAAAAAACCCGATCTTGCGCTCCGTATGGTCACATTTGCGCAAAAAATCATTTTATTTTCGTAAAAAACAAGATTTGAAAACAAATTCTAGGAATATATGAGCCGAAATCAAAAATCCCAAAACAGGAATCGATGGACAAATTCAAGACGAACATTAAAAAAAAAATCAGCTCAAACAGTTGAACTATGTGAGGTGTAGAGTAATTTGGGAGGCACACGCTTGGTCCCACTGTGCGGCGCCTGGGGGGTATGCAATACATATCAACAAAATAGAGATCCGGGTGGACTTCCCTCGGAAAATTAAAAGAAATGTAGCGCTTGGAACGTAGTTTTGGTGTGGCTATATTATATACAAGAGATGTGATAAATTATTGAGTAAATCTATCTGATAAAATTTGAAAAACGTAAAAAAACGATGTAAAGAATGTCATTCTTGTGAAGAAGTGAAGTGTCTTCCGGGTTTTACACCGTGTTTCCTAGGACGACAGTTTCGGTGGCGTTTCAGTCTGCTTCTTCAGGTCAGTGGAGTGAAGGTGCAGCCATTTGTCGTATTATATATCTCACCCGTTGGAGTTAATACCCGTTAACCCGTTGGAAATAAAAATATAAGTATAAAAATAAGTATAATCCTTTAAGGGAAGACGACGCTATTGACTGGTAATGTCGCGACATCAAATTACCCAGTAAACACACATGGCTGCAGCAGCGCTTCACAAGGATGTCAGCGCTGCAAGTGCAGCACATGTCAACTGAAGCGCGTCAGCAGCGTCTCAGCAGCGCTCTCATAGAGCGAATTATCGAGAAACGCATCTAATGCGCATTCGCTGCTCGTGTTTGATGTGCAGCAGCCGCAAGTTGCGGACGCACTGCCACAGCGCTGCAGGTAGTCTTTTGAATAAGGGGAGATGTTGAAAGTCTCAATCGAAAGAGGAAGATATGAATACTCATTCTTTAAACATTTACTATGTGTATCCTTTGTATTTTTATTTAATGAAATATATCCTTGATATATAGTAACTTGTTTAGCCTGTGGTTCATTCTTAGACCGAAAATTTGGCATAAATGGGAAAGCTTTGACACAAATCGGAGAGACTTGGGTTCTGCCAGTAACAACACTTCATTGATAGCTTTGTGTAATTAATTTCCGTTGTACATTAAATTATTGTTATGCTTTTATTGGTACATTCATCAGTTTTCACATTTCCACATTCGTAACATTGAGTATGGGCCAATCCATATTAAGTGGTCCAGAAAAAGTTAAATTTGTTGCTTGGTGATTTTTAATATTTTTACCATACAATTGTATGGTATTCATTATAAAGTAAACATTTGGTATATAGTTATGGAATGACCAATTTTAATATATGGGTAAGTTTCTTTGAATTCCCAAATATTCTTTGTATTCTAAGGCCTGCATTTACATTTTAGCTTAAGTTTACTATACCAAATGTTTACTTCATAATGAATAACTTGTAACATGAGGTGAAAAACTGATTTATGAGTTATGATAATGATTTTAAAGGCATCAAGCATTACGAAAGAGCAGGGGCGGATTAAGGTCGTTGTTTTTGGGGGGGGTTTCACTACTTCACGCGGCGCCTGGGGGGTATGCAATACATCTCAACAAAATAGAGATCCGGGTGGACTTCCCTCGGAAAATTAAAAGAAATGTAGCGCTTGGAACGTAGTTTTGGTGTGGCTATATTATATACAAGAGATGTGATAAATTATTGAGTAAATCTATCTGATCAAATTTGAAAAACGTAAAAAAACGATGTAAAGAATGTCATTCTTGTGAAGAAGTGAAGTGTCTTCCGGGTTTTACACCGTGTTTCCTCGGACGACAGTTTCGGCGGCGTTTCAGTCGGCTTCTTCAGGTCGGTGGAGTGAAGGTGCAGCCATTTGTCGTATTATATATCTCACCCGTTGGAGTTAATACCCGTTAACCCGTTGGAAATAAAAATATAAGTATAAAAATAAGTATAATCCTTTAAGGGAAGACGACGCTATTGACTGGTAATGTCGCGACATCAAATTACCCAGTAAACACACATGGCTGCAGCAGCGCTTCACAAGGATGTCAGCGCTGCAAGTGCAGCACAAGTCAACTGAAGCGCGTCAGCAGCGTCTCAGCAGCGCTCTCATAGAGCGAATTATCGAGAAACGCATCTAATGCGCATTCGCTGCTCGTGTTTGATGTGCAGCAGCCGCAAGTTGCGGACGCACTGCCACAGCGCTGCAGGTAGTCTTTTGAATAAGGGGAGATGTTGAAAGTCTCAATCGAAAGAGGAAGATATGAATACTCATTCTTTAAACATTTACTATGTGTATCCTTTGTATTTTTATTTAATGAAATATATCCTTGATATATAGTAACTTGTTTAGCCTGTGGTTCATTCTTAGACCGAAAATTTGGCATAAATGGGAAAGCTTTGACACAAATCGGAGAGACTTGGGTTCTGCCAGTAACAACACTTCATTGATAGCTTTGTGTAATTAATTTCCGTTGTACATTAAATTATTGTTATGCTTTTATTGGTACATTCATCAGTTTTCACATTTCCACATTCGTAACATTGAGTATGGGCCAATCCATATTAAGTGGTCCAGAAAAAGTTAAATTTGTTGCTTGGTGATTTTTAATATTTTTACCATACAATTGTATGGTATTCATTATAAAGTAAACACTTGGTATATAGTTATGGAATGACCAATTTTAATATATGGGTAAGTTTCTTTGAATTCCCAAATATTCTTTGTATTCTAAGGCCTGCATTTACATTTTAGCTTAAGTTTACTATACCAAATGTTTACTTCATAATGAATAACTTGTAACATGAGGTGAAAAACTGATTTATGAGTTATGATAATGATTTTAAAGGCATCAAGCATTACTTAGGAGCCTGGGCGGATTAAGGTCGTTGTTTTTGGGGGGGGTTTCACTACTTCACGCGGCGCCTGGGGGGTATGCAATACATCTCAACAAAATAGAGTTCCGGGTGGACTTCCCTCGGAAAATTAAAAGAAATGTAGCGCTTGGAACGTAGTTTTGGTATGGCTATATTATATACAAGAGATGTGATAAATTATTGAGTAAATCTATCTGATCAAATTTGAAAAACGTAAAAAAACGATGTAAAGAATGCCATTCTTGTGAAGAAGTGAAGTGTCTTCCGGGTTTTACACCGTGTTTCCTCGGACGACAGTTTCGGCGGCGTTTCAGTCGGCTTCTTCAGGTCGGTGGAGTGAAGGTGCAGCCATTTGTCGTATTATATATCTCACCCGTTGGAGTCAGGTCTAACGCTTGAGATATATAAGACGACAAATAGCTGCGCCTTCATTTCAACGACCATGTCGGCCTCGGTGGCGGCGGGGAAACGTCTTCGCCTGCCAACCCAAAGGTCGCGGGTTCGGATCCCGCCAGGGGAGGATTTTTCTCCTCCCTAGGACATGGATGTTTGTGATTGTTCAAGTTTATTGTAAGAGAGGACCCAATGGTCCTAAATACACTTGATTAAATAAAGACGCAATTATTATTATTATTACCAGAAGAAGCCGACTACAACGCCGACGAAACTGTTGTCCAAGGAAACATAGACCAACGCGGTGCAAAAGGCGGAAGACCTTCATCTTCCTATACATCAACCCGCGGCAGCCTACACAAGGATTTCGAACTCCTTGAAATAAATCTTCTTTAATGCCGTACAAAATGAAAATTAGTTGGAATGAAATAAAAATATAAGTACATATTCAGAAAATACTATTTTCTTTTATATTTTTATAATTTTTTATAATAACTAGCTACGAAAACGCAGTAATGCTCGGAAGTTACCGTCATTCGTCAAGGGCTCTTCCAATGATAATGCACCGTCGCGTCGTCCCGTAGACCTCTGAATGGTATGTTCTGACGGCCAAGAAAAGTCACATTTTTAAGTATCTGCTTCAGATATTCTCCATTTTCCTTGATTTTCTCCCTTCTGTAGCCGTCCAGTTGGCTTGTGTTTTGATTTTCAGGTTTTTTGTATTTTCCAGAAAATTCAGGGCCAACTGGGCACTGCACCTTTGTGATAGACTGTGTGTTGGTGGTTTTCCAGATCATCTAGTTTCCCTAGCAGTTTTGAAAACTTTAACGGCTCTGTATCGAGGGATTTTAACTGCAAATTTGTACCGCAAGCTGCCGTTGATTGGGAAAAAGGGCAATACCTACAAAAAAGCCCATTCATTGAGGGAGAAACCACAAGCCAAGGGTACTTTTCATGATGTTCTATCCTCACGTAACGACGCTCTTCCGCGGTTCCCTTCCTATGAGTTGAAAAGGGATACTTGTAGTCGCTTGTGGATGTCCAAGGGCCTTCCAAAAGTTCTGCTTTTTTCCTATCATCAGGTCTTTCCTTTCCTGGTACAATGAAGAGACCTATGTCACAGTTGAAATTTTTTTAGCCAAAGGAAGTGAATAAATTGAAGCTTCAGTCGATTTTTCGTGGCTACGTGGATGGGATTGTAAAAGGACCATTGACTCAGCTTGAGTATTATTGTCAGTTGTGCAGCGTGAAGGCATGGTGTTAACAAATTATGCATTTCCTCCTGCTGCTTCTGGCGTCTTTTGTTTTTGGACGCGAGAGAAAAAGCTTCGAAGGTCCGCAGAGGCACTATTAGTTTTCCGCTTTGTACCAGGCCTACTAGAAGAAGACGCCTGTAAACAAAAGTAAACCTTAACTATTCCTTCTGCGACGAGTTGCAAAAAACATTATAAGCACCTTTTTCTCACCCTGTAGCGTAATACTTGAAAATTATTTTGCTTAGAGAGTCCTCAATTTTACTGCTATCAAAAGGAGAGGGGACAAAACTACGGTGGGTGGACCTCTGACAGCATTTCTATGATAACACAATGAAGATGAAAGTCCGATATGTGGGTGTTCAATTCCTTGATCAAAATGCAGATAAATAGCAATGGAGGCTAATGTGGGCCCGAGATTGAAGCCGGCCTTCCGACCCTAATGGCGAGCGCGAGAAAGCGCAAATAAGTTATGTCTTTGTAATTAACCGACTGAAATTACCATCTCTGGCAGAAAGGTTGATCTGCACGTCAGGTATATCACAGAATAAAGGAAAAAGGACGCAGGGTGATAAACATGTGAAGAACTCTTGAACTTGTCACTCACTACAACTGAAACAATACACTCGCTAGAGCCGGGCAACTGACATGTCGCGACGAGCACGAGAGCAGAGTGTGTCGCATAATTATAGGCAATGCTGTAGGAGGGCGTGGAGACTGTATTCCCCTCTCGCAGACTCACTACGGCTCAACTGCCCAAACTCGCGGCTCTGTTCTCTGCATACATATTAAAAAGGTGTATATAGGTCTGCATACATAGTATAATAGCTTATAACTATTCCGTTACGGCACCAAAGCTTTCCCAACACTGTTCATCAAAAGGCCTACTAAAGTACAATTGCGAACAACGAGGATACTGTGTCTGTTCAGACAAGTGGCTTTTAGATATTTTCCAATTATCTTTAAACATTGTGTATTGAGCTGGTGAAATGAAAACTTGCATCGGAGAACCACCTTGATGATAACCATTTTTCTATTTTCCCGGGAATTACGGGGGGTAGCCCCCCCGACCCCCCTTAATCCGCCCCTGCTTAAGAGGGTACTAAATGGTGCCGTGTTGATGTCGACTTCGTCGATATTTTGGTCCTTTTCAATGTTTAATATCTTTATAAATAGTTGAGTCCACTAAATAAAATTTTTACTGGTTATTCCTCATCTAAAGGACTGTAAATGGGCCAAATTTCAAATTTTTATTTTTATGCCGAACAAAGATAATGGGCATTAAACTTTGGAAAATTTGAAAAATCAAGAAATTTAAAACAATTTAATAAAAAAACCACTGAAGTCCACAGCCTAAAATTCTGCAAACTTAAAGCTTGGCTTTATACCTTTCAAATAAAAAAATTACAAACATTAAGTATCCTGTCTTCCTATGTTAAAAATTGATTTTTTAGTTAAGTGATGAAAACTTTGAAGCAATATTTGGACCCTAGACTTAATTTTAGGTCGATACATCACCCGACCTTTATTTCATTTCATTATTTACTGAATCGATTGGTTTTTGTTTGATTGTTCTAGGATACACAGAATTGGAGATATTTGCAGTTTAAGGACGTATGGTGGTTTCACATTCAACTCTTAAAGGGAATTCGACGAAACTTGCTCTGGAAGCATTACTCATGTTGTCTTAAATCTACCTGAATTCTTTCATAATTATTTACCGCAGATTACTTAAGATATTTGATCGAGAAGTGGACAAAGATTAACATGGGTTCTTATATGGGAACACGAGGCACGAGTTGCTAATTCATCAAAAAGAACCTTTTTCTAGCTTAGAATAAGAAAAACAAAAATAATTTAAATCATCAATAGAATAATACATGAAAATCATTTGATATACTTCATTTTTATTATTTATGTTTTTCTTAATCTAAACTAGAAAAAGGTTCTTATTAAGCTACTCGTACCTTGTGTTCCCATCAAAACCCATGTAATTTTTTTTCCACTTTTCGATCAAATATCTTAAGTAATCTGCGGTGAATAATTCTGAAAAAAATCAGGTAGATTTAAGACAACATGAGTAATGCTTCCAGCAAGTTTCGTCGAATTCTCTTAAGTTGAGTGAAACCACCGAACCTCCTTCTGCAGAACACTGAAATCGCCTAAAATCGGTGTTTCGTTAGCATAAAAATGGCCACTATCAGGAAAAAAAATAAAAAAATAAAATAATGACACATTTGTATTCACAATAAATGGTAATTTGCATGGTAAAAATATAAAAAAATATTAAAAATCATCAAGCAACCACCTCTGGACCACTATATATGGATTGACCCGTATACATGCATATTCACGTTCGTAACATTTCCGCGAGTAAGTTACGTCTTCATTGAAATGTAAACAAACGTGTGCATTTGGAAAACATCTTGTTTATTATTATTAATATTGGCTTTATTTTCATTTAAGTGCGCCAACATAGGTTTCAGTTAATTAATGCCTGAAAACTGACATCGTGATTGGATGGTACGTTTCCATAAACTATCACGGCATTGATATTTAAAAGTTGGTTCTCGCAAACACATTTACGCACGGGAATGGCCGTATATATACAACTTTCAAGAAATATACATATGGGACGAGACAGGACCAGGAGCAGCTCATCGAGGGAATAAGGAGAAGCAGACCAACGAGGAGCGGCACCGAGGAAGTAGAAGAGGAGCAGCAGTTACCGGGGAGCAGGAGGAAACTCCCAGGAGAACCCGGACAGCAGCGGCACCGAGCCCGTCGAGACAGCCAATCTGCTTCGGCGATTGGCCACGACTCCGGGCTCCTTGCTATATAAAGCCGACCTTCACCAGGTCGACTTTCCTATATATATCGGCCCACTTCGGCCGTCCATCACATCAACACCAAGGACAAGGAAGGATCAGCCCAGCAGCCTAGCAGCACTCTCCGCCTTCGAGACCGCTTCGGCGTTCGCCGTTGCACCGTCTTCAGGTGCGGAAGCTCCGACAGGTCCTTTTTAGGACCAACGCTTTGCATCTCTTCCAGGCCGGCAATAGGAACTTTACATTCGGAACGGCTACCTTGGTAGATCGGTATCCGGTGTATAGCACCCTATTGGCCGTAGGAGTCGCCCCGCCCGGAGAAATACGAGTCAGGGATCTGCAGTGAAGTAAGGGTCTGGTCCTTACACTCTTCGGCTGGTACACTAGAACCTCTCAGTCGCCCCCGACGCACTCGTTGGCCTGACTGAGAGCCCCTTCCTGTTCGGCATTGCACGCTAACGCACACGTTAGCAGCTGAGTTTCCCACACAAACAATAGCGGCGCGAGGCTAACGTAGCTCCTCGTTCTCAGCCGCGGGGCACTTGGGAGCTTCCGTTTGTCTGCGGGCAAACGGTCCAATAGGTACACCGGGGTAGGGGGGACATCACCACTCACCCTTTCCCCCCCCTCAGGGGGGGGAGGACACTTGAGGCATAAGAGCCTGACAAATAGGTACTCTTAGGGACCCTAGGTAGGATCAAGTGAACGGCAAGAAGAGACTTGCCGTTCAGGTTCATGGCCCTTTTTAGGACCATACCTTTCCTTTTCCTTTACCATCTACCTTCATCACCCTCACACCTTATCTTCATTCCCTAGCCTCACCATGTCACTATAAGTGAACGGCAAGGTTTGCCGTTCAAATTCAAGGTCCTTTTAAGGACCATTCCTTTGACCTCTACTCCCTGTCACACCCTTTCCTCCTTCCTACAATCCTCCTTCCCTGGCCTCTCCACGCTCTTTGGGTAAGGAGGGGTCATGACATCCCGGGACACTCCCTTTGGTGAAGGGATGATGACTCGACTTCGGTCGAAGTCTAACCCACTCCATGCCCCGCTCCTTGTCTTGACCAACGCCCACCGCTATTCTCCTTCACACTCCCGGCTTTCCACCATTTCCTCCCCCCTATCAAACCCCGCCTCCCCTGATACTCCTACTCCCTGCCCTATTACCTATTCCACGACACCCCTTTCCCCCGCCTCCCGATGCATTTCGGTTCCCTTACCGGGTTACCTCCCTAAAACCCGTCCTGTATCCCGACCGTGCTCTCCCCTCTCCAATGTATCCTCTACCCTTTTTTTCCCTAGTCCTTCCTCGTCCCGAGCCTCTAGTGGCTTACCCGCCTTCTTCTCCTCGACCGAGCCCATTGGAATTCCCCCTTCCATTCCTCCACCAACCCGCACCTTACCCTCCCCTACGGAGTTCCGCCAGTCCCCGGTGGACCATCCTATCCACTCCCACAATTCTCCGTTCGTTCTTCTAAGCCGCAGATCCACCCCCAGAAAACCTGCCCCTTCCATTATCGATACCGCCACGGCTGAACGATACGGAGTTCGACCCACCCCCCTTCCCGGCCATCCTGAAGGCTTTACCTACCCCGTACATCCACTAACCCTTGCTGAAGCTAATCCCTTCAGTGGCCTTCCGGTTCCTACGGACCTCCTGTTCACCCCAACCTTCACCCTACCTACCCCTCCGCCACCACAAACCCGACTTTCGCCCTCTGCCTCCTCTCATCCTACGCCCACCTCCACCCGCCGAGCACCCCCTCCCCGTCCACCACAAGCCCGCTCCCTCTTCGAAGCTTCATCCTCAGAAGCTCCCTCAGCAGCCCGCCCCCTGTCTCCCCTACATTCTCAAACTCCGCCTTCAGGAGCTCCCCAACTCCCGCACCCAAACTTCGAAGTTTCGCCTTCAGGAGCCCCCGCTGCCACCGCAGCCCGACCCAGTCAAGCCCCTCCATGTCCACAGGCCTCCGCCCCCCAATGCCCACAGGCTTCCACCCCCACTTCTCGTCCCACCCTCTATTGGGCAACCATCTCCCGCCTTCCGCGTGTTGAAACCCAGTCTTCCTTTTACAAAACCTGGCGGAGAGCCTTCCACCAACTGGGTTCTGCTGACATTTTAGTAAACCCATCCACCCGCACCGCCAGAGTACGCCTAACAGAGCAGGGCCTCAAAATCCTGCAGAGTGAGAAGAAAACCTTGGCCACTCTGCTAGGAGAACCCATACAGGTTTCCTGCCCTGAAACGAGGCGCACTCGTCCACAGCCTAGACAGCCATCTAATCGCCCTTCTTCTTCCTCCTCCTTTGTTCCCAAAGGGGTCCACCACCAGCTGAACGTGGACGACATGGCCACCGAGCTGCGAGGGAAGGGCATTCCAGTGGAGAACGCGTGGCGGATCCGTAGCGCGCGGAACAACCAACTTACTACAGTCGTCCGTGTCCTCACCACAGCCGCCCCCCCAATGCAGATGTTCCAGGCCCTCCTCCGGGATGGTATAAGGATATGGGGCCGAACGTATCGTGTGGAGGCCTCCAACCAAACCTGCCCTGCCAAAACCATACAGTGTTCCCGTTGCCATATTTATGGTCACGTGGCCCGCGGTTGTGAATTCCCGGTACGATGCGGGAACTGTGCCGGTAATCACTGGACCAGTGACTGCGGAGGAAAGGATATCCACTGTCGGAACTGCGGCGGCGAGCACCGCTCGGGGGATAAGCGATGCCCTCAGCGTCCCTCAGCCCCAGAGTCGCTTGCCGCCACGGCTGCCATTAATGCAGATTCTGCTATTTTACAGGCGGTAGAGATGGACACCACCATTACCAAGGAGACTGTCTCCAGAGGCAACTTGCTGCGGCTTCTCTCTGTTATCTTCACTAACCTTCACCCGATGCAGAGACAACAAGTGGCAACCATTGTGGACAACGCGGCCAAGGCAGTCCTAGGAGTATGAGTCACACCTGTGTACTCCGGCCACACCGTGTATCCTGTCGTCACGTCCACCTACGCTTCCCGCACACGCAATGGCTGCTAAGTCCTCATTGTCTTTTATTAACATTAATGGTGCCGTGGGGCGTAAAAAGCCCCTACTTGAATTCCACATGAGGGCAAAAGAGGTCGCCATCATGGGGTTGGTGGAGACCTACTTGCGCCCCAATTCAAAAATAAATATATCCTTTTTTCAGGAATTCAGCACCCCGAGGACAGGCACCAAATCTGGAGGGACACTCGTACTCGTCAGGCGAGACATACCTGCTACGCAGATGGACATTCCCGCAGCCTGCGTCCCTCCAGGAAACGAAGCAGTGATGGTCAAAGTCGTACTGCAACGCCGACCAATTGCCATCTGTGTGGTCTACTCTAGGCCAAACGCCATTCTACCTGTTTCCCTCTTCAACCACCTACTTAGTCTTAACATGCCCTTCATTGTTTTAGGTGACCTCAACGCCCGCAACACTGCCTTTAGAGACCACATCACGAATGCCAAAGGAAGGACGCTGGAAAACTGGATACTAGGAAATGCGGCAGTTAGGCTGGATATCCCCTCCCCAACCAGCATTGGACGCGGGTGCTCTTTCCCCGATCATGCGATCATGTCGGCCGCTCTTGCGGCTTACGCAGAGAATGTGATCGTGGGAGATTGCCTCACGTCCGATCACCTTCCTTTCACCTTCCCCTTCACCCTCACCTCCCACCTACCACCTCGGACCTACATCCGGCCTAACTACCGCAAGATGGACTGGGAAACCTTCAACGAAGACGTAAAGTCGAAGATTGAGACGGTTAGCGAGATTCATAACACCAACGACGTGGACGAGGCCCTTCAAACAGTTGAAGACGCATTTGCCGAGGCCTCAAAGAAGATACCCACCATCACCATCGATCCCTCCAAACCCCCCCTGCCTCAGCACGTTCTGACGATGATTAAGAACAAGAGGATAATATACCGTCAGTGGGTACGGACGAGGGACCCGTGGGTGAAGATGCAGTGGAACAAGATGAACGCCCTGCTCAAGAGAGAGGTCATAGCTCAGAAGGAAAGGAGCTGGCAACAGGCATGCCAAAAACTCGACTACCGGGACGGAGCTGCCTTCTGGAGACAATTCAAACTACTGACCGGGCAATTAAAATCAAATAGAACTTCTCTCATCGGAACAGATGGTGAACCAATCGCTGACTCAGAGGGTCAGGCAGAAGAATTTAAGAGGGTTCTGTCGGAAGTATACTCCCCGATGGACGACGCACTGTTCTTGGAGGAACAAAAAGAGATAGTTGCTGCCAGACTTCGAGAAATCCAGGAAATTCTCCAACCAAGAGAGTCACTACAGATCTTCGAAGAGGAAAGCGATGACATTATACGCACCATCTCAGAAGAAGACATGATGGATGCCATGCCCAGGAAGAACAAAGCCCCCGGAGAAGACAAAATAACAATGCTGCATCTCAAAAAGGCTCCCTCATGCTTACCATTATTAAGGTACATATTCAACACGCTGATCGCCCTCGGGCACTACCCTAGGACATGGAAGAGAACAACCATGGTGATGATTGCCAAGCCGGGCAAAGATAAAAGCAGAGCCGGGAACTACAGGCCAATAAGCCTCACTAGCACGGTGGGGAAATGGTTCGAGAGGATTATCGCCAGAAGGATGACAAACTTCTATGAAGACGTCGGTGTCATGCCCCAACACCAATATGGCTTCAGACCCCACCGATGCACCACTGACCCGTTAGCTCTGCTCACGAGTACCGCCATGGAAGCCATAAACAGGAACAGATACACGGCGGCTCTGTTCCTGGACATAGAGAGAGCATTCGACAGCGTGTGGCATGAGGGATTGCTATTCAAGATATCAATGATACCAGGAATGAGTACGAACCTGCTCAGAATCGTCAGCAATTTCTTGGTGAATAGGGAAGCCAGGGTAAGGGTGGGTAAACACCACTCTGCACCCTTCCCCATTACAGCTGGACATATATAGACCATATATACCCCCAGGGGACCGTCCTTTCTCCCCTACTATTCACCCTCTACTGCTGGGATATGCTGACAAATGAGACAGCAAAATCGGTCACCCTGTGTCAGTACGCAGATGACACTGCACTGTGGTGCCCCGGAAGATCTCCGGAGTTGGCAACAAAACACCTGCAGGGCATGGTCACGCGCTTGGAAGGCTGGTTCCGAAGATGGAGGATGAAACCGAACGCTGCGAAAACCCAGCTCATCATCACCAAACCCATAGGACAGAGGCCACCACAATGCAGCATCCAACTGTGGAACCAACGGATCGCGGATACAGGATCGGCCAAATACTTGGGAGTCACCATCGACAGGAACCTTACCCTAATAAAACATGTGCACGAGATCCGGGCTAGGTGCAGCAGACGAAGTAACCTCATTCGTGCGGTCCACGCAGGGGGGCGTGGGGTGTCGTCGAGGTGTTGCATGCTCCTATATCGGGCTTTCGTGAGACCGGTTATGGAGTATGCGGCCCTTGCCGTCCTCCCATTGCGACGAAACTTGTTTTCGTTTGCAACCCTTGAGCGTCGGGTACTGCGCCAGGCCTTCGATCTGCATTACCGAACCCGGAACAATACTGTACACAAAATAACTAATACCGAACATATTCTCCACAGGCTTTGTCGACTACGGTGCAACGCGGCCAGAAGGATCGCCATGAACAACCCGGAGCTGCTGCATGAAATAATGTCCACAGGCAATGGACCCATCCCCAAAAGGAACAAAACGAAGCTGTACTCCACTCCGAGGTTTATCGCCGATCATATGCACCTGTACTACCCTGAGATCATCCTGCCGCCATCTGACATCCGACCAGTGATTCCTGCCCCACCCCAACTCACCATCACGCCGGGGCTCCCGCTTCTTCCGAAAAAGAAAAGCCGGAGACGCAAGATCAAGACAACGGCAGTGAACCCCCCCACCCAAGACCAGTGATTTCCCCAGTGCAACCAGTGACTCACTATACCAAAAATATTAGCCAAAGACATATAGACCATATATACCATATACCACTGTTATCTGTTACCTTTTATCTTTTATTTTATTATATATCCATGTTAAGTAATTCATACTACCCAGTGGTAAACCAGTGAAGTGAAGTGATTAATCCAAAGAGACTTACCAAAGACCATATTGTTTTACATATCTATATATTTTACGTTGTTAATTTTCAAAGTTTATCCTTGTTTTATTCAATTATTGTTATTTCTTCTATTTTGTTACGACCTGACGACGGTTTTCGCGGGTTTCCCGTCGTCCTCGGGCAAATGCCGGGTCAAGCCTTCCCCGCTTCAATCCAGTGAAAACTATTCCAGTGAGAGGTGTAACCCTGCCCTGAAGAGGCGAAAGCCTATAACAGGGTCCACATTTGCGTTGTTATTTCTGTCTTGTTATTTCGTTGTTACTCTTCTATTCTCTGTATCTTTTTGTTGATTTTATTGTTGTTATCCTTCTATTTTCTCTGTATTTGCAAATGTGGAAATAAACACTTTTTGAACTTTGAACTTGAATGTATATGTAAATCGATAGTTGGATATGGCGTAGGTAGTTGCGTGATAGGCTTTCCGTAGATAGATGTGAGGTTGACCGTAGGTAGATGCGAAAATGAAGTTGAGAGTATGCAGTCCGGAGATACCATCTACTTTCGGGCCTAGAGTAAACTATTTTTTGCAGGTTGAAGCGATCGTGACACGCTTGTGCAGCGCTTATGCAGCGCTCCTGACGCGCTTGTGCAGCGCTCCTGACACCCGTTAGCAGCGCATTCAACATTCTAAAAAGGTAAGTTTAGGAGTGCTAGGCGCGCTGCAGAAGCGCCTTCGTGATAGCTGCAGCGCTACCGCGCAGCGCATCTGATGCGCATCTACAGCATTTTGTGTTTACTGGGTAATAAAGCAAAGCATAACCCCATATATATCTTTCAAATTGCGCCCAAGCGTCTCCTTGCTCACTTATTATCTCCAGGGAGTTTATTAGAGAACATTCTTGAGTCATCCAGAAGTCGTTATTGTTTTGGGCCCAGTTTGAAGAGAAGTGGTGAACGATGTATTCTCGAGTGAATGAATGGGTATAGTTCATGGGACGCAAATGAAAGATAAAAATGCAGACCTCCTCTGGCTGGCCAAGGAGTAGCTCTCATCCACAGTGAGAATATTTTTCTTTCGGTGGTCTCCACCACAACCTCTCTCAGCCTTTCTTATCCCTAATGGCAAGGAGATAGAGCACAGCCCAAAGAAAAAAATATCTTCGCAAAGACCCTCAGTTTTGACCATGACTTCTTTGAGAGAGGATGCTATTGCAGAGGAAGTGAACAGAGTTGTTTTTTCAAGTGATTCAGATAGTTCAAGTTTTTTAAGTTCGGGAGAGTTTAGTCATAGTGACGATTCAAGTGAATATGGATCGGGAGGTGAAGTTACCCCGAATACGAGTGATACCCAAGCTACGGTTCAGTTGCAAGACAATTGGAGAGACAATTTAATTTTTAAAGAGCCTTGTGATTTCAAAAAAGAAATGGGGCCTACTCACGACTTGGCTGTTGACAGTGATGAGTTTTCTTTTCTAAAATACATGTTAGGTGGAGAGGGTCTTATTTTTAGAATTGTCGAGAATACTAATAAGTACGCAGAACATCTTCAACGTTTCACAGGAAAGGTTGAAAGAGAGTGGGTTGACGTTACATACGACGAAATGGTGGCCTACATCGGAGTACTTGTGTACATGGGAATATTTAATTTGCTAGAAAGCAGGGATTACTGGCATAGTCAAGAAATTGACTGCGCAATAGTCCGAAATTTTATGACCTTTGGTAGATACACAAAAATTTCGAAATATTTCCATATAAGTGATATAACTCAGGAAAAAAAGCAAGGAGAGGAGGGTTTTGATGTGATGCAAAAAACAAGGCCAGTTCTTCTTGTTATGGACACTTTCCACAAAAGTATAAACCAGGTCGAGATTTAAGCGTTGACGAAGCAATGGTTGCTTTTAAAGGACGTCATTACATAAAACAGTACATTCAGGGAAAGCCAACGAAGTGGGGATTTAAACTATGCGTATTAGCTACTTATCATGAATACGTTCGTCAGGGGAATGTGTACTTGGGGAAAAAAGAAAGAAGGAACCGTGAAATGTCTCTTGGGACTCAGGTGTTGATGAACTTACTCGATCACTATTTTGGAATACATCGTCATGTGTATTTTGATAGCTTTTTTTTCAAGTGTGGGATTAATGAAATTGTAACTTACGAATAACAATTATGCATGTGCTACTACAAGACCTTCTCGAAGAGAATGGCCTGTAGAACTAAAATATCCAAATAAATTAAAGCTCCAAAGAGGCCAAAGTAGAAGTTTGTAGAGTGGGAATGTCACAGCTACGGTTCGGCGTGATAATCGGGATGTTCGTGTCCTTCAAACAAATGTTGATCCCAACAAGAATGTAGAGGTCCCAAGAAAAATAGGGAAAGGAAACAAACAAAGTATGGTATCGTGTCCTCAGTCAATTACATCTTATACAAAATACATTGGCGGGGTTGACAGAGCTGATCAGAGTAGGTGCTATTACGGTATCGGAAGAAAAACAAAGAAATGGTGGAAGAACTTATTTGCCTTTGTTTTTAATACGGCCATAGTAAACAATTCTATTCTGTACAAGGAAATTAATTCACCTCTAAGTACTAGATACGGCGTGACACAGAAAAATTTCCGTTTGGCTCTGTATAAACAAATGATAGGGAAATGCTCCTCCCGCAAAATATTAGGGCGTAAAAGAAGCCTTCATGCGGCAAATTTTTCAGATAGACAGTAACATATTCTTGCAAAGATCGAAGGAAGAAAAAAGTGTGTGCCTACTGCAGCTCAAAGAAAAGAAGAACCTCAGCTCGACGAAGCATTGAAACATCGTGGAAGTGCCGTAGCTGCGACTTCCCCCTGTGCAAATTAGATTGCTTCATCCGGTATCACCAAGACAACGGAGTGGACGTAGGGAATTAAAAACCCACTGAGGTAAGATAATATAATTTCTATAAATCGATGAATGACAAATGCATTAACATATTTAAAAATAAAATACTTGATTGGATGGCGAGTTATTTTAGATTTAATGAACAGACGTTCATAAGCATCTCATCGCGCTGAAAAATAGGTTAACTCTGGGGCAGAAGGGTATTTAAATTTCGTGCGTGGCGGAGAATTTTCTGCGGCCGGTTTCGGGCGGGTTAGGAAGGAAAGGGTTAATGAACGAGAATAGGAATTGTTCTCATGTATGTTCCACCGGGAACATGATCGTTCCCATAAATTTCCAAGGGTGAACGCTTGTTCTCGCGTGTGTTCCGTCTGGAACACGAGGGCTTCCGTAAATTTCCAGGGAGAACGCTTGTTCCTGGGGGGAAATAGTCTGGAACGCCGGAACCTTTTAACAGGGCTCACCCTTCGGAAAGTACTGAAAGTGGTTCACTGAAAAGTCACGGCTTATATTACATTAGTAGGTGCCTAGTCTATTATATTATAGCTAATTAAAAATTACGAGTTAGTGAAATAAAGGGAGACAACAAAATTGAAGGGTTCCGTAATGGTCAGCAAAGTTAGGATAAACGATCGAAATTTGAATCTGCTAAAAAGGAGATTCAACATAGATATATTGCTTTTTAACTCCCCACTATAGCGGTTGATAGAAAATTCTCCTAGTGATGCTTTTCATTTTCTATCATGGAACTTAGATTTATTGCCTTTTAAGCTTTACTCTCAAAGAATAGAAAATAAACTGCAGATTACTTGAGAAAGACATAGAGCATGGAAGAGAAACCCATTTTCTAACATTTGGATGAAAAATTTTGAAGGAAGCACAAATTAGGCATGGTTACCTAAATGGAGTCACCAGCAAGTACACGTAAGTATGCAAGTTCCGCAGAGAAAAATCAACCAAGTTGACTGGTAAGTGAATATGCATATGCTTGTATGCATATGGTTGTAATCATATGATTACAACCATAATATCAGTTTTCAGAAAAATTCTACCTCTCGAAGACATCGTGAAAATTAATAAAATAAAATATATGTGACTTCAATTTGGCACAAATTTGTAAATTTGTACGGTAACTTATAAGGTCCCATGTCATTCTCTTGCCAAAAAAGAAAGCAAGTGATTTTTTTAAGTTACCGTCGAAACGAGGAACATTTTTGGCTCGAGCCAAATAATTAGCATAAATCATTTTAGTGCATTGCATACGCATGCCTATACTGAGTCAAAATTTTTAAAAATAATGATTCGTGAGGGCGCGTGGTGCTTCATTAATTTCACTTGGAGTGATTTATTTGGGGGGAAATGGGTAAGAGTAGAAAATTAAGCGTGAAATGAAGCAATAAATAATGTTTTGAGCCAGAGGAAGGCTCTTGAAAGCAGTAATACTTTCCCTTCCACTGTATATGGCACACGCAATACCGCGGTTCTTAAAATGATAAACATACGTCACCTTCAGTTTAAATGCACTAAAACATGTTCAATGTACGGCTGGTTAACTGATTGTATTACTTGAGGAAGATGCTGAGAAAACAAAGTTATGAAAATAAATACCCTGCCAAGTTATTTTCCATTGCCGTCTTTAAGTAGCCTTCTCCTAACAATGTCGTGTGGAACGAAGTGTCTTCCCCTATGAAAAAAATGTATAAACCTGCATAAAATTTTTATACAATCTTATACAATTTTATACAATTTTTATAAATTGTATAGTCATATATAAAATGTATACAGACATGTATAAATTTCCAATTGTATTCAGCCGTGGCTGTATAAAACTAAATACAGGCGGTATTCAGTCTATACAATCTGTATACAAATTGATGCAATTTTCATCAAGCCCATGGGCTTAATGGGTTATGCATATTCAATTTAATACAATCTTTTTGAAGGCTGAGTTCATTTCACCTATTCCACAGTTCTCTATTACAATATTACTTCTGGGTTTCTTCTGGGCAAAGACAAATATATGAAGTTTATAGATTGTATAAACTGTATGAATATATAAAGTTATTATGTACAATTTTATAAAATGTATAATAATATGTATAAAAGGTATACAATTGTATCCCTGGCGAAATTGTTCCGCTTCCTCTACTGGTCGCGAAGGGTACACGAAGCGGTGATTCCCTTGAGGAAGCAAATCAACATTTGGTGTACGGTTCTTAGATTGTTGAAGTAGCGTACATGAAACGTACGGAAGCCGTGCTCTCCGCTTCCTACCGCTTCGTGTACGGTTCTTTGTCTGTTGGAGTAGCGTGCACGAAACGTACGGAAGTGGTGCTTTCCGCTTCCTGCCGCTTCGTCTACGGTTCTTTGTCTGTTGAAATTACGTACACGAAACGTACGGAAGCGGTGCTTTCCGCTTCTTCGACTGTTGAAATAGCATACCTGAAACGGACAGAAGTGGTGCACTCCACTTCTTTTTCTGCTGAAATAGCGTGTCGAAACGGTGCTCTCCGCCTTCACTCCACATCAGGTTATTATTATTTTTCATGTTCTGTATATCTATTTATGAAGCGGCAATGTACCCCGTGATATTACTCCAATTACTGCCTTCGTTCGCATATATTAAGCCATAATACGAGTTGATTCTTGCACATTTGAAACGAGTTAATATAATGTGAAGCGATGTCGCGTGTTACTAGCTGAAACCATGAAATACAAAATAAAACAACCTATTCCTCTCTAGGTAATACAAGGATATTCAAGAAGAATCAAGCTGCCCAGAAACGACAGTTACTGGTTGATAACACATAAATCGAGGTAATTTTACCTCGATTTATGGCCCGCAGGCTATGGGTCTGCAAAGTGCGCCCCCTGAGGGTTGCGCCCCTGGCAGCCGCTCGCCTGGCCAGCCCCTAGCTACAACGCTGAAGCTAACGAGCGGGAATTGGAAAAATCTTGTTTATTCGCAGTAATATTGCATTTATATTCATACTATGTGGCAACATGGGATAACGGTTATCTGGCATTAATTAATGGCAAATAACGTTTATCAAGATTTTATGGTTTTTCCTCAAACTGTCACGAAATTATCATTTAATGAACATAGTTCTCGAAGTCACATTTATCCACGGAAGGGACTACATATATACGTCTTTCTCTATTCAATAATCTAGTAATGTTTGCGAGAAAAGATGCGTTGAATCGTAAGGTAATCGCGCGATACAGGTTCCATAACGTTAGGTAGATACGGGGTAAAAAAAAATCTGAGGTTTCAGGCGTGATGGAGTGGAACCGGAACATCACTGCAGTTAATGAAACAAGAGCAATTTCCACAAGTATGACATTTAATGCACGACCGGTTTCGCTTTTTACAGCATCTTCCTGAAGATGCTGTAAAAAGCGAAACCGGTCATGCATTAAATGTCATACTTGTGGAAATTGCTCGTTTCATTAACTGCAGTAGATACGGGGTAGTATTATATGTACTGTATCATGCCACTGAGCAATAAGCACATTCAGAGTGAAAATTGGCAAATTATTTTTTGTTCCGCTTCGGAGACGGTTTAGTTACGGTTCGTTCACATTCCGATTCGCTTCGTGTACGGTTAAATCTCCGCTTCGTCGACGGTTCGTATCCGCTTCCCTCTACAATATTTTCGCCAGGGATTCATTGAAAAAATGTTTACCTCTGTATACATTCTATAAAAATGTATTTTGTATAAAACCCTGTATAAATGTTATACAAAATTTTGTACACATTTTATACGGGGTTTTATACAATTTTTTCATAGGGGTTTCGCTGACAACCTGTCTGGGTTTCAGCTAAATTCACTCTTGGGACAGTGGCCTGCCATTTGGCTCACTTCGCCGGGTTTTCAGGAACTGAATAGAAAGAAAAGGTAGACTTTTTCGAGCCGTATCCCTCAGTACAACCCGGAGCCACACAACACCTCGGCATTCTGATCTCCTGCTTGAGAAATAGCAACTAAGACTGTGCATATTCGGAATACATAAAAAAATTAAAGAAACAACAACATTTGCACTCACCAATGATTCAATTTTGGTCACCAGAAAACTAAAAAACAAAAGTAGGAAGATATTCTTGATAAATTACTCCGCCTTCAGTTGTAACACCAATCTCTCAATTCAAACAATAAGGGAAACGTGGGTTACATAGAGGGCCTCTAGGGTTACGCAACAAAGAGCGTTACAAAGAGAGAACTACTACCGAAGCCTCACACGGTTGCCAGCGGACCCCTTAGGGCAAGATAGGAAGTGACCAGAAGCTGTATATACGACCGTGGTCAAAATCATCAAAATTGAATGCCTACGATGCCTACCAAAACTTTGACGTCGATGTAGTGAACTTTTTCAACACCAGAGACGCCGTTCTCTTCTCGATGCCAAGGTCGCATACCCCTTGCGACCGGGTATAGCGACCTATCTCGATGCAAATAGTACTCATTTTTTCCAAGTAGATGACGTTGATAAAATTACCGCTGAATTTTAATGTCTCTTGGCGCCCCATCTCCTCCCCGAATTTTTGCTACTTGATTAGTATGGGGTAAATTTGACCTGTCAAGTAAAGTATCCGTAAAATGGATAGCAGTTATAGCTTCTATAATAGAACTTCGGAAATATACCACAATATGCACCACCTACTGTGTTTCTACCCTGAAAATTTTAATAACCAAAAATATTAATTTCTAAGTTTAAAAGTAATGGAGATTTCCTATTATTCCTGTAAAACACGTATTTTTTGTTAAGAAACTGGCTCTGCTATTATAATTTCTTATTACTTCTACTACGGGCAAGAAGTACAATTACTCATGAGCATGAATAAGGCGAGTATATAAAAATATTCATATTGTATTACAGTAATGGGTTAATCATCCTTACATATCTTTGGTTTATGTACACACCCACTCTTGTTCTCAATGGCTCCTGATATTCTCCCTTATATAAAGAGTCTCCTCCATTACATTCATCCATGACTTTCTTGCACTTGATACGAGATCCACATCGGACGAGGTGAATCGAGTAAAAACGAGAAGCGTGGGAAACGAGGTAAAACTGGTAAAACCAGTAGATATGAGATCCAAATCGAACGAGGTGAATCAAGTAAGAACGAGACGCGTGGGATACGAGGTAAAACCAATAGGTACGAGGTCCACATTGGACGAGGTGAATCAACTAAAAACGGGAATCATGGGATACGAGGTAAAAACAGTTGATACGATATCCACATCGGACGAGATGAATCAAGTAAAAACGAGAAGCGTGGGATACGATGTAAAACCAATAGGTACGAGGTCCACATCGGACGAGGTGAATCAACTAAAAACGAGAAGCGTGGGATACGAGGTAAAACCATTTGATACGAGATCCACATCGGACGAGGTGAATCAAGTAAAAACGAGAAGCGTGGGATACGAGGTAAAACCAGTTGATACGAGGTACACATCGGACGAGGTGAATCAAGTAAAAACGAGAAGGGTGGGATACGAGGTAAAACCAGTAGATACGAGGTCCACATCGGACGAGGTGAATCAAGAAAAAACGAGCATCGTGGGATACGAGGTAAAACCAGTTGATACGAGTTCCACCTCGAACGAGGTGAACCGAGTTTAGACAAGTTACCTCGTCCTCAAGCTGAAACCATTTGAAACGAATTCCACATCGAACGAGTTGAAACTAGGTATTTCGATTTTTCACTGGGACTGCTTGTCATGCGTGTTGAATATGTTTGCGGGGCTTGAGAGTTAAAACGGTTAAAACCATGTAAAACGAGGTGACAGCTCGTACCTACGAGGTGATCCGAGTTCAAATTTAACTGGATTCACCTCGTTTGAACTCGGCTTTTTCCTCAGGGAATGAATCAGCTGTGATCGTTTGAATCTAGAAATAACATTCAAAATTTCAATTTCACCTGTATATTGATTGATTATATGTATTAACTCGTGTGATTGAGATCCGACATTTAACAGCCCTATAAACACAAAAAGCTGCAGCAGCGCTGCACAAGGATTTCAAGGTTGCACGCGCAACTCGCACTTAAGGAAGCGCTGCCGCAGCGTCTCCGCAGCGGTATTTCGGAGCGCGCTGCCAAAGGGTAAAGCTGCAGCGCATCAACAGCGCATGGGTGATGCACGCCAGCAACACGCTGCTGTAGCATGCATGTTCGTGAAGCATGAAGCCACCGCTGAAATAACATAGGCTCTTTTACTCCTCCCTTAACACGAAGCAATGAGAAGGTTGAATTGTTAGTGTTAGTATATTTTCAGGCTCCTGTTTTACCATATGTATCGTGATAATTTAAAATAAGTTGAAAAGATAACTATTGATGTAGAGTACGAAATGAAGTTCTCAGAATGGAACACGCAGTTTTATGACCCTCCCGTATTTATCGGTGTCAGTTGCAATTTCTACAATTTGTCGGATAAAAACATTATTCATAGGGCACGCGCTCACATTAGGAGACACATCAGATACAGACAGCCACGATAAATTTCGCGCCTAGTTTGAATGGGTTGTACAATTGAGTAAGAGATGGCGCTGGCTACCGTTGATATCTCAGATGAACTGTAGATTGTTTCTGCGTAAAGTGCATCTTTTAGTGTACAGTTTTTCATCACGTAATTATTTTAAAAACTTAAGCTTTATCACAAGGCACAATATATGTCATCGTAGCTTTCATGATAAGCCATTAAAAAGTACATATATTTGGCTCTCGACATACGCAGCCGTGGGGGACTCAATGAAATCCATGGGATACAGTAATGTGGGTATCTCGTGAAATTATGCCGGGCCGAGTTGGTCTTCTTTTGAGTGTATCTTCTTTAGAAATGAACACTTAAGCGGTTTTCGTAACGAGGTAACGGATAATTCTACTGTTCTGATTGTTATTTCCTTTGGGGCATTTTTAATTATAGGTTCGTTTTATACTTTGAAGAGGGCGAGCAGGTCGTGTATAATGTTTTTAGGGCTGTGGCTCGTCAGGTTAGAGGTAGTGGGAGGTTCGCCTAGAGTTTGAAGCGCTATCGGGAGAAGGGAGAAGATTTTCTCGCCGATAACACTCGTAAAAACACAAACTCTTTCCAAGCTCAGGTGAGATAAATGAGGAAAACGAACGAAACACAAGTATTATCAGTCAATAACTTAACTATCAATATATTTCACAAATCACAAATAGAACCAACCCATTTACAAACAATTTACCCATAGGACGAGTGCCAGGCGACCGTAATGAGAAGTTTCCAGTCGGAAAATAATTTAAGTTTACAAGTACGAGAGGTTGAGCTTCTCTCTTAAGTACAAAAATGACTAAGTCAGCAGGCTCACACAACGGTGTTACCCGGGCGCCGTCTCGGAAGCAATAAAGGGCGAGCTCAGCCATGAGTCAGCTGAGGAGGGGGTCTGTCGACAAGGACGAAGGTGGAATGGGTAAGGTCTGGAAGTTGGCGATTGGTAGCCTTGGAGGGGAGGAAATAATGGGATGGGTGATAGATAGGGTGGAAGTTTTTAATTGGTGCGCCAAGAACTGTTTTCTGGCTTCGGCCGCAGAATACAGGATCACAGCCTTTGTGTCTTGGTCAGGATGAACGAATGTTTGGTATCCTTCCTCACTTTACTAGCTATAAAAACGGTGCAGGACCTGGTGAGGGAACGGCGCGGCGGAACGGCGTGGCAGAAGTCGTGGCAGAAGTCGTGGCAGAAGTCGCTGGCAGTAGTCGCTGCATTTTGTAGTCGTAGGCATTTTCGCCGTCGTTGGCGCACATGTCGTTAGCGCGCATGTCGTTCGGGCAAGTCCTTCGGCTAAGTCCGGAGGATAAACAGTCCGCAGAGGGGAAACTGTCCAAAGAGGGGAATTGGCCAAAAAAAGGGGGGAAAAATGCCACATCCACTGGGGGAAATCAGCACAGAATTGACTCCCGGATGAGGAATGATGATTGAATCAATGACACCTGTTTTCTTGCAAGAAGGACACTTTCACTGAATTCACAATGCCAGTTTATGGCATAAGAGGCAATTAACTGAACAATATTGCCAAGATACTGAGCACACAAACCCACAGACAAGAACCTCCTCTCCTTTCTGGACCACAAAGGTGGAACAGCTGATCACTCAGTGTAGAAGGATAATCACTAATAAACATCTTGAAGTTAATAACCCAGTTTAGTAACATTTCAGATTCATAAAATCTTTCAGTATGACACTGGTTCACACAGCCATAGCCAACCATAGAGGGAGAGACACTCCTCGAAAGTTGCCAAAGTACAGGAAACAAGTGAGCAGTATACCACAGCTGTGATTCCAGGCGACAGGTGAAGATTGCAGATAAACACATTAAACAATAGATTTTAAATATTCAACAGCCTTCAAACAAATGATTAAAGTATATTCTGACTGTCACAAACATGGACCAGTAGAATGATATGACAGCATCTTTGATATCAATTATCATAAATAATTTGGATGCCCATCTGGCAACATCCAACAAAAATGAGAAATAATTCAAAGGAACAAGAAACCAACACCCAGTAGACGAAACATCTGACTCGTCAGGTGTAATGAATTAACTAGAATGAGAATATTGCACAAAACAAAGCAAATATTCTTGAAGGCAGGATTATACAATTGTTCAATGAAAGTAGACTTGTATTCATTGAAAGTAATAGTATGCAATTGTGACACCAGTTAAATATACTTTAGATAATTATAATAATCATACAAATATACTGATATTATTTTATATTCAAAGCTAACCCTAGTATTAATAATATTAATGATCATACAAATATAACAATATAATTCTGTATTCCAAGTTCACCCTAGTATTAATAATATTAATGATCATACAAATATAATAATATAATTCTGTATTCCAAGTTCACCCTAGTATTAATAATATTAATGATCATACAAATATAACAATATCATTCTGTATTCCAAGTTCACCCTAGTATTAATAATATTAATGATCATACAAAAATTTGTGAGTGGATCCCCCATATTCATGAACCTTAAAAACTAATTACATGGTTTTATGCAACCACTTGGGTTGCACTGTTCAGCATAAACACAGTCATTGAAGAAGTTGGGTTGATTGAACTACTCAGAATGAGAGGTCAATCAGTTTCATGGACCTTAAAACTAATTAAATTTTTTTGCACAACCAATTGGGTTGTACTGTTAAGCATTGATAACTCAATGAAGGAATTTGGGTTGATAGAAATGACTCAGAATAAGATTGGAGTCATTTTAATGACAAATTAGATTGATATCTCTCCAATGTCACTACCCATATGTAAGAAGTTGTTTTCCATGAAACACAGCAAAAAATGGAAAATTAATTTGGGTAAGATGAGAGATTCAATCAGTTCTCGGGCCAGGTTAAGCCAAACGTGTTAGAAAAAAACTAATTAATAGAAAAACAATTTAGCGGCCACCGTCATGGATAATTCAATTCAAAATTTGTTGGGGGTTGAAACCCCAGACCAGCTAAGCATAATACTAGAGCTGGGTGCTGTTTGCGACAATCATTATAATTGCCAGGCGATGGAATCGCACCCCCTACGCCAGATACATGACCTAACAACCCATAATTCAGCATACATAACCTGACTACAGAAATTAGATAGCCAGGTAGAGACAGAAAATGATAATGTTTGCAATTACACAGTTAATCACCATAAAAAAAGCACTAATCACCCTGGGAGGACAATGGTATAATCACAGCCGATGTCACACACATGAATCTTAACAGCCATTGACCCTCCGCAACTTATCTGGAAGCGAGTCACCTCGGGAATGTTCCTGGCTGTTCTCCCCACATCCAATTCCAATCAGACCATTCGTCCTCCAACAGATTTCACAATTTGCACACTTTGAGAGGAAAACAAAATTATATGTATGGTGATCACTGTATTCACATTATTAAGTATTATTATAATAATAGATTAATTGAATAGTACATATTGATCACTAAATGGCAACAAATAACAGTGTGTTTAAATAGAATCATAGTATTCAATTGAGTTGATTTGAAAAATGCAATAGTCACACCATATTGAGCTAGTGAGAATTCACAGAGTCACCATGATTAATTTTTAACTGAGAGACATGACATATTTTTTCTTTATGATGTGATAGCTATGATGTGATTTATAGTTACAGGAGACACAAATTTTTTTATAATGAAATGACCTTCCCAGAGAGGCATTAGTTTGGCTGTTCTCTTGTATGCCTTTGAGCTAATAGGATGATTTTTACAAAGAACTAAATCCCCAGGGGAAAAAATTACTGGAGAGAGGAGTTTGTTAAAAGCCTACCCATGTTTTGCCCTTGCCTTTTTGAGATTGGCGACCACTTGTTGCAAGTAGGCTTTCCTCTGATCATCCTTAATTTTGTCCTCGAACAGCTCAATAGGAATTGACCACTGATTTGTAAGAGGATGTGGCAGTTGTCTACCAAACATTATTTTGGCAGGTGATTGGCCAGTGCTACCATGTACAGCAGTATTGAAAGCAAAGTTTAGATCATAGAGGAAAAGGTCCCATGTAGAGTGAACATTGTTACATAAAATTGTCAAGGCAGATTTTAAATTTCGATGAAGTCTTTCTACTTGGTTAGCACAAGGGTAATATGGAGACGTGAAAACGTGTTTTATACCAAGTTGTAAACACATCTCCCTAAGCAGGTGTGACTTAAAAACTTAAGCATTATCAGAGACCAGATATTTTGGAAAACCAAACTTGGAGAAAACTCTTTGAGAGAGGACAGACACAACAGCACCAGCTGTAGCCTTTCGTACAGGCTCCAATATACAAAATTTAGAGAACCCATCAATCAGTGTTAAAATATACTGATTACTACCCTTTGTGGATGGGAATGGGCCGACAAAATCAATATAAATATTTTCCCAGACATCAGAAGGGATGTTAGAAGATAACATGCCAGGCGAAGAACAATTCCTAGGTTTACATGTCTGACATAAGTGGCAATTTCTGACCATGTCAAAAATTTCCCTTTTCATATCCTTCCACCAATATTCCCTGCTAATTTTCTCATAAGTTTTGGTCATCCCCAGATGAGCCCCAAAACTAGAACAATGAAAATATTGGAATATCATTGGTCGAAGCACGACAGGTAAAACCACCTTCCCTCTCAGAGTTTGTGAATTGCCAAAACATAGCAGCTGGTTCTTAACAAAATAATTTGCACAAGACAAGGGATCTTTCTGCAATTTCTGGAGAACATCCCTCAAAGTAGGATCTGACCTTTGATGGTCTATAATATTAACAAATGATAAAGGAACATTATTTAATACACAAGCCATTGGTGGAAATAGATCATCACCAACTTTAGATGAATCAATATCACTAGCAACATTATCACTAGACACAGGAACGACACGAGAAAGGCAATCAGCTACATAATTGGCAGTTCCCCGTACATGATGGATGGTGAACTTATAAGAAGAGAGTTTAAGAACCATTCTACCCAACTTTCCCAGCTGTTTGGGATGTGAAAACAACCATGATAATGCTCCATTATCAGTATACAAATGAAAAGGTTTTACTTGAAGGTACACATTGAATTTCTCGACACCCCAGCATATAGCCATACATTCCAGCTCGTAAGTCGATAACTTTCTTTCATGATCTAATAATGCTTTACTAGCGAATGCCACAGGTATTAAATCACAGTTTACTCTATGGTTTAACACTGCAGCTAATGCGAGGCTACTAGCATCAACAAATAAGTGAAACTCATCCTCGAAACGAGGGAAAGACAGCACCGGGGGCTTAATCAATGCTTGCTTTAACTGAATAAAAGCTTCATTCTCTGCCGTTGACCAGTGAAAGGGAACATTCTTACGTTTAAGGCGATTTAAAGGAATAGAAATTTCAGAATACCTTGGAATGAACTTGGAATAGAAACCACATAACCCCAGAAATCTCGCCACTTCCTTCAAACTCTTTGGAGCAGGGAATTTTTCGATTGTCTTAACTCAATCAGGATCAACTTGAAGTTTTCCATTGGATATCAAGTGGCCCAGGAAAGTGAGAGACGTAGTGCCAAGTTTAACCTTCTCCTCACATACAGTAAGTCCAGTCAAACGAATTCTCTTAAGGACAGCATCGACGTGATTAATATGATCCCTGGAATTTTTTAAATAGATACACAAATCATCGATATAAGGATACACACATGAATACTTTAGATCTCCCAGAACCTCGTTAATTAACCGAGTGAAGACTTGGGGAGAATTGGCAAACCCGAATGGCAACCGAGTATATTGATATATCCCGAACGATGTGACAAAAGCAGTATATTTCTTCGAATTTTCAGACAAAAGAATTTGGTGAAAAGCAGAATTAAGATCAAGTATAGTGAAGTATTTTGCGTCAGCTGAATACTGAAATGCATGTTCCACCGACGGAGTGGGATAACCGTCTATTTGAACTTGCTTATTAAGCTTACGATAATCCACAACTAACCTCTCCGTACCATCCTTCTTGGGAATTAAAAAGGCTGGAGAAGACCAATTTGAGTTAGAATTTTCAATAATTCCCTTGTCGAGCAGCGACTGTACATGTTTTTTCATGATCTCTGACTTAACGGGTGTTAAAGAGAATGGATGACTCCGAATCGGGTTACAGTCAGTTAATTCTATTTCGTAAGTCATAAGCGATGTGGTCCCCAAATCGTGGGTCATGACATCGGGATATTGCGACAACAAATATTTTAACTCACTTATCAAATTATCCGAAGATTTCGATCCATTTTCAATCAGAAAAGGATTGCTGCAAGAATCTGTCGACCGGCTGCTGCTTGGCACTTCGGGATACGCACTCGATGCGCAATTGTCAACTGAATAAGCGATAAAATTTAACTTAGTAGCGGGAGACGTTTCAAAAGAGACAACTTTCGGATGAACAATCATATTGGATTTCCGAATAAAATCAAGGCCTAGAAGAATTGGAAATGGAATATTGGCTACATAAAATGTATGCTGCCAGGAAAATTTGTCGATTTGAACCTTAAGTTGGATCGACATCCTTAATTGAAACGGTTGACCAGAAACTGTTAATAGCTCGATAGAATCGGAAGACTTTTGAGATTTGCCACCGCGAATTTTAAGAGTCTTGAAGAACTTTTCGTCGCAAATAGAAACGGAACAACCAGTATCAACGAGGGCATGCAAGAAACAGACTGAAGTTTTATCGGAAGAAGAGGCAAATTACTGTTACAATTTTGTCGTACACTCATGAAACTCACGGCTGGTTGGCGTGTTTCACGGGCTTTCTTCCGACATTCCCTTGCATGATGCCCAATTTTACGACAATACGAACAAATGATTTGCCTTGCGACAACTGAGGAGAGACTAGGAGAAATACTATGAAATGTATTGGCGTACTCGGCACAATCCATCAATTGCTTTGACGCCTGGGTTATGACAGAGTCTAGCTCCTCAAAGGTAGTTGGCTGGCGAGCAAACATTATGGCAGATTTAGTGAGAGGATTTAACCCTTGAATAATTAAACGAACGGTTTGGCACTCTGTAAACTCCAACGCCAACACTTGAATAGCGTTACGAACAGAACATACGAAATCATTAGGAGTTTCACGGGGGAACTGAAATCTCTTTACTTTAGTAGTAACAAGACGGTCAAACTCTCGATCACTTACAATTCTTCCCCAAATTCGTTTGGTAATTTCGGCCCACGAAAGATTCTGATTTAACATAGAGAGCCAAAACTGATGAGAACTAGCTGGCAGCTTGGTAATGACTAAATACAACAACGTAGACAAAGGAACTAGCGAAAGAGAGACAATTTCTGTCAGTTTCAACATGAATTTATACCAATTTTCTGTATTGGAAACCTCGAATGGTGGAAAATCAGCGATCAGCTGCTTCACTATTTATTTATTCACGGGCAGAGCCCTTTTGCATGTGTAAATACATATAAGAATAGTTAAATTGAGACACAAAAAAAACAAACTAAATACATAAAATTAAACAAAGAATTGAGGTAAAAATCAACAGGCAGAGTAAGATGGATACAACAATTTACAAAATGAAATCAATTAACAGGTGACATTTAACAGACAAAAACAGGTGACTTTACTAGAATGGTAATGTCTCACATTCTTCTGGTAGTTTTGCTAGTACATTTTTGAGAGAGGATAATGAGATGTTAAAAAGGTCAGTGTTGTTACAGCTATTGGCATCTCTCAAAATCTGAGAAATGGGTAGGTAGTAGGCATAATTATTAGCATGGTATCGGATATCAAAAAGTGGGTCGAACCTTGTGTTGTGTTGTGGGACTCTGATGGTTATGGAACTTAATAGATCTGAAGAATCAATCATATTGTTTATTAATTTGTACAGGAATATTATGTTATTAACTTTCCGACGAGTACGAAAAGAGGGAAGATTTAGTAAGGGAAGGGTTTCATGATAGGTAGCTATAAGGAGTTCTGTAAAAATTGAATTTAAAAGCTATTTTGCGAACAAATTTCCTTTGCACACTTTCAATTAAATTGATGTGAAGTTTATAATGAGGGGACCACACTGTGGAGCAGTATTCACACAGTGACCTAACCAATGAATTGAATAGCAGCTTAAATGGTCCAATGCGGTTAAAGTTTTTGCAGTGACGGAAAATAAATCCAAGCATTTTAAATGATTTGGATTTAATATAATTATAGCGTTGATTAAAAGTTAAATGAGAGTCAAATACAATTCCTAAATCTTTAATGTTTGTTAATTGAGCCAGGGAATGATCAGATATGCTATACTGTAAGGACTCATTATTTTTCTTCCGAGTAAATGACACAGAGTAGCACTTTTTTAGATTTAAAGTTAAATAATTACATTTGCACCAGGCCTCTAGTCTGTTAAGACAGTTCTGCAGGGATTGGTGGTCATCAATTGTATGAATAGTTAAAAAAACCTTTAAGTCATCTGCATATAAAAGAAAAGGTATGTGTTTTAAGGCTATTGTTATATCATTTATAAATAGGTTAAATAACAGTGGTCCCAGGTGAGATCCCTGAGGAACACCAGACGTTGGATAAAAGCAATGGCTTGTTGATGCATTGATTTTCACTACAAGGTCTCTATTGGACAGGTAACTTTCCATCCAGTGAAGCAAGCTTCCACCAAATCCCAGTGAGTCTAACTTGTGTAGAAGAAGCTTATGATTAACAGTATCAAAAGCCTTATTAAAATCTGTATATATTACATCTGTTTTTAAGCCCTTTTCCATGTTATCTATCAATTTTTTGTGTAGGATCATAAGGTTTGTGAGTGTTGATCTACCTTTAGTGAAACCATGTTGTTCTGGGATAATAATCTTGTGACAAATGGGAGTTAGTTTATCAACAACCAATGATTCAAAGACCTTAGCAATGATTGAAAGCTTGGCAATTGGGCGATAGTTAGTTACATTACTTCTATTACCCTGTTTGTGAATTGGGACAATATAAGTAGATTTGAGTACATCAGGAAAGATCCCTGTAGAGAGGGATTTGTTAAATAGGATGTAAAGTGGATAAAGTAATGGCTCGAGACACATGCTCAGTACTATGGAAGGAATTTTATCAGGACCACTGCCTTTGTGTAGATCGAGATTCAGTAATTTATTTTTTATGTCTTCAACTGAGAGTGTTAAGGATGAGATACAAATATTAGTTTGTACATGGTAGTTTTGCAGAGGTGAGTTGTCATGTTTTGAGTAAACAGTTGAAAAATACTTTGAAAATAGATTAGCAATGTCATCATATGAGCTAGCAGAAAGATCATTTAGATACATGAGGTTAGGTAATCTGTCAGTCTTATTCACACTCCTGACATGATTCCAAAAATCTTTTGTGCTATGTTGAATAGAAGACTCAAGCTGAAACAAATAATTACTGTAACATTTCTTTATCAATTTCGCACACTCAGACCTTAGCTGTGAAAATTTAGCATAATCAGATTGTGTACCTGACTGTTTATAAAATTTGTGATGCAGTTTCTTTTGTCTTATCATGTTCTTTAGTTGAGGGGTGAACCATTTGGGAAAATTACTGGTTTTATAGGTGTTGATAGGGGTAAACAGTTGAATACCATGATTCAAGATGTCATAAAAACGATTAAAAGCTTCATTGGTGTCCGCAAAAGTGAGATTTTGGCACCAATTTATGTTCTGCAAGTAGTTCGATACTGCAGCAAAGTCACAATACTTGAAGTTATATTTGGACAAAGAAAAATCAATTACCTGAACTGGAGATTGCAGTTGTATGGAGACACTAATGGGAGGATGATGGGGATCACATGATATTAATGGACAATCATCCTGAGTTATAGTAGTGGAGCTAGAACTTGTAAAAATTAGGTCTAACAATTTTCCATTACAGTTATAGACATTATTCACCTGCTTAAATTTTAGGTAACACATAGTATCGATCAAAGCATGAACAGATGTAGGCAGGGAAGGGGTTAAAGAGGAAACCAGTTCAGGACAATTCAATAAATCCCAAGACTTAATTTGGGGAAGGTTAAAATCTCCCATTAGTAACACTTCAGAAAAAAGGTCAGTTTCAATAACATTTTCAACAGCATCACAGAATGCAGAATATGAGTCAGAAGGAGAATTTGGAGGCAAGTAAACTGTGCCAATTAATACTTTAGATTTAGCCGTAGTGATAGAGACAAAAATAGACTCAAGATTAATTTCACACTCTAATAAGTTGCACAAGTAATTTGATCTCACCGCAATCAGGACTCCACCACCACAGCACTTTGAACTTGTATTAGCACTTCAATCCTTCCTATAAATTTGGAAGTCATCAAGGCTAAGTTCAGTACTAAGAATGTTTGAGTTAAGCCATGTTTCCGTTAAAACAACCACATCGTATTCACAGTTAAGAAGAGAATCTCTCAGCGTTGGTAACTTAGTACATAAACCTCGTACATTTTGGTAATATACTATGAGACTTGACTTATTTGGTGAGTTTGTAAGTTTTTTGAGCTGACGATTTTTGGACAACCATGTACGTACTTTATAGTTAAGTCATTTTCACCGTTCGTTTTCCTCAATTCAAGGTCATGGCGAAGTTGACGTAAATACTCCCTTTCAGCTCTCGTTTTGTCGGACACAATCTTGATTGTTGAGGGTGATAACGGTCGATACGAGAACAGTTTCCTAGCAGAAACAGGCGAGTCCAGTACAACTTTAATTGGGCGAATCTTACCATTTTGAGGGTTACCCAACCGGTAAATTCGGATATTCTCAGTGGGAATCTCTTGATCAATGTCCCTAATAATTGATTGCACCATATTCTTATCAGATGAAGTGGTGTTGGCCTCAGTGCAGTTGTATATAATCACATTTGATGCACAGCGTTGTCATTCATTGACTTCAGAGATAATGGCCTCCATATTAGAGCCCATCTCAATAACTGATTTCTGACTACCGTCATCATTAAATTGATTTGTCACACAGGGATTCGCTATTTGCTGTTTTAAGATATCAACTTCCTTTTTCAGGTCAATAATAAGTGCCTTCAGTTCATTGATAACAATAGAACAGGAAGCATTACACGAGTTATCAGAATGCACTAAAGGAGATAAGGGATTACACAGAAAACAGAACCATTCTATTTCAGGATCGGAAATTAACACTTTAAAGACAGAATCCTTGATTTTAGAGCACTTTTTATGATAGGAAATGTTGCATTTACTGCAAATGATATGTTGGGAATTACGATTTACTTTACCGCGACAAACACCACAATCGTTACTGTCGGCCATCTTGTGATGATATATGACCAGACCTTCAGATAGCGGCAGAACAGGTTGCATTGGGACTGGCGGTGCGACATGGGTTGGATTCTGCTCCTTCACCTGGCCTCGGAAAACCACGTTGGGTGTGGATTCCGCCGGAACACCAGAAGTTTCAAGTGTAAGCCCAGATCCCCCATTAGATCTAGCACGCCTGTCCTCGGCCGTGGTCAAGTAAACCCTTGCGTACTGATCGACTGAATTACCAGGCATACTGACGAAAGTCCACTCAAATTGCCGGAAGAAAGACGAAAATACTTCGTCACACAAGAAATTACACACTAAACTCCGACAGGATTTACAATGACCTATTCTAGGGCCTCGAACTGGAAACCAGGAACACGAAATAAATTACGAAAAAGAAAACACTTCCCTATTTACATTGCCGTTAGCGGCAGTGACAAAACTTCCGTGAAGGAAGAAAGTGAAATACCAGAAATAATGACGATCACAGATCCTCATACAACACTCACCAACTGCGTTGGAAAGACAGGAAATGAACAACCACGCTCTGCTACCAGTTTGAAGCGCTATCGGGAGAAGGGAGTAGATTTTCTCGCCGATAACACTCGTAAAAACACAAACTCTTTCCAAGCTCGGGTGAAATAAATGAGGAAAACGAACGAAACACAATTATTATCAGTCAATAACTTAACTATCAATATATTTCACAAATCACAAATAGAACCAACCAAATTACAAACAATTTACCCATAGGACGAGTGCCAGGCGACCGTAATGAGAAGTTTCCAGTCGGAAAATAATTTAAGTTTACAAGTACGAGAGGTTGAGCTTCTCTCTTAAGTACAATAATGACTAAGTCGGTAGGCTCACACAACGGTGTTACCCGGGCGCCGTCTCGGAAGCAATAGAGGGCGAGCTCAGCCATGAGTCAGCTGAGGAGGGGGTCTGTCGACAAGGACGAAGGTGGAATGGGTAAGGTCTGGAAGTTGGCGATTGGTAGCCTTGGAGGGAAGGAAATAATGGGATGGGTGATAGATAGGGTGGAAGTTTTTAATTGGTGCGCCAAGAACTGTTTTCTGGCTTCGGCCGCAGAATACAGGATCACAGCCTTTGTGCCTTGGTCAGGATGACCGCATTTTTGGTATCCTTCCTCACTTTACTGGCTATAAAAACGGTGCAGGACCTGGTGAGGGAACGGCGCGGCGGAACGGCGCGGCGGAACGGCGCGGCGGAACGGCGTGGCAGAAGTCGTGGCAGAAGTCGCTGGCAGGAGTCGCTGCATTTTTTAGTCGTAGGCATTTTGGCCGTCGTTGACGCACATGTCGTTAGCGCGCATGTCGTTCGGGCAAGTCCTTCGGCTAAGTCCGGAGGATAAACAGTCCGCAGAGGGGAAACTGTCCAAAGAGGGGAATTGGCCAAAAAAAAGGGGGGGGAAATGCCACAAGTTCATAAATAATAATGCATTTGGAATGTATTAAAAATTATAACGAAAGCGCTGCCGCAGCGTGGTGGAAGTGTTGCTGCAGCGCTGTTCATGCGCCTCAATAGCGCTGCTGCAGCGCTCCTGACACGGGAATATCGGAAATTTTAAGGTATCGGTCACGCTGCAGCAGCGCGTCCGCATCGGCTGCAGCGCTGCGACATTGCGCTGCTGCCGCGCTTCAGCAGGATTTTGTGTTCACAGGGAGGGTATTTCATTTTCATTTTCTAGTTGCAGAAAAGGCATTACGTGTAGTACCTATATAGTATTTAATCTTCCATAGATTGATAGAATTTGAACTATCGCCAGGTATGGCGATCTTGGGGGTGGTGGCAGTACAAAGGACACTACGAATTATGAAAACAAATTGCAAAAGCAATAGGTAATTTATTAAAAAAAAACAAATTAGAGCCACGGCCACGGAGCAACGGGAATAAGAGAGGTAAAAAGAGTAACGGGTCACGGGAAAGAAGGGAACCCAGGCTTACGCGACCAACAGCTGAAGAGGCGGACCAGGAGAGGCGTAGAGGTGACGGCGCTACAACCTCCCGACACGGGGGAGACCCAGGAACAAGCCTCGCCTTCTTGGGCCCTCGACTATTTATACCGCCTAACCCATTAGATGTTGTAATGGGCTCCGGCGGAACCGTTGACTTTCAACGACGGGGCCCAGGCTTAGTCGGCCTCTCCCACTCCACGGAGCAAAGGGTCATCATTTGCCCTTGCTTTGGAGTGGTCGCCGTCTTCGTACGCAGCCTCGTATTGCCGCCGCCAAATGCCTCCCTGGTACACGGCTCATCCTCCCACGCTGCGCCTCGCGAAGAAGTCCTTCCACATGCCGCGAACGAGCTTGGGTCTTGGGAAGAGGACAGGAGGGGTAATGGGAGTCGAGTGACCGTAGCTCAAAACTACAAGTTCGGTTACATGCATACAATATTTTACCCAAAAAACACTAACAAATAGCTCCAATTACATACATTAATTCCCCCCCAACAATCAATACTAAACAACACTTTCCAGAACCAACGATTTTTTGACAAAGGCAATCAGCTAATTTTGGAGCTGAGCCGGAGAGGTAAACCACCAATCCCAAAAAAGAAGGAACTTTTTACACAACAAAATATACAGCCCCAAAATATATTTTGTCTATTCAAGCAACCACATTCATGCGGGTACACCGAGGGTTGCAATTAGAAAAACTTAGGGACCAAGTCTTAAACAACCTTATTCACATTACATTGAACATATTCTCTTAGGTAAATTACATCAGTCTGTCCTTCGATAAAATTATCACTGTAAAATAACTGAAAAATCGGTCAAATAACTCAAGATCACAAAAGAATAACACTCAGGCCGAGTTTAAACCTTTTCGTGTAGAATTACAGAGCCGAAGGACGAAATGCATTTCCGAAAAACCATTAAGTGAACAAGCAAAAACAACAGTTTAATCAAGCCTCAACAGGATACAATCAAATAAATCGAAAATCCGAAACTAGACAGACAGCAGCAGTCAGCAACTGTAAAACCAAAGAGAATAAAAGAAAAAAAGAAAAAAAAACCAAAAAAGCCAACACAAAGTAATAGTGATCAACCCCCCCGACCCCAGGCTTCCGCTCTCACCTCGGTCGCTCTCCGGATCCGCCTCTCCGCAATGGGTTGCCAAGACCAGAAGAAGAATAAGGGTGAAGGAGGGAAGGACGAGGTTACGCAGGGAACGGGACATGGGTTATACGCACGCACCCCCAGCGTCATTTTCAATTTGTCCTAAATCGAGACGCTGACGAAGGGGCTTTATTTGGGACACATGACATCTTTTTCTACCCCGTCCGGTGGCGACATCCGTGAGTTGGACTGTGACGGGGCTAGTAAACTCTACTATCCGATGCGGCTCTGACCACTTGGCTTGCAGTTTGGCGGAGATTTTTTCCGCAGCCGAGCTATACGGATGCAACTTGTATGCGACGACTTCCCCCACGTGGTACGTAGGCCCGTTGCGATGGAGATTATAACGCTCAGCTACCTTCCTACTGGATCTTTTTAAACCTTCCAGGGCCCGTCCCCATTTTACTTCCAGTTTTTCTCCAACTTCAGATGATTCAAGCACTTCGTCAACCCCCTACTGCATCGATAATGGGTGATTTAACTCTCGACCAAAGAATAAACTAGCCGGAGTGTATCCCGTACTCTCGTGCCTTGCCGAATTAAAAGCGATACTAAGCGCGTGTAATTTCTCATCCCAACGGTTTTGAAAATCCCGATGATATACCGTGAGTGCTGCCTTGAGATTCCGATTGAATCGCTCGACGTGCGAGGGTTGCGGATAATACGGGGTCGTAGTAATATGTTTAATCCCCCAACCAAAACACATATTTTTAAATTCTCCCGAATTAAACGTAGCGGCGTTATCGGAAACTAGAGTTTTAGGAAACCCCGTTATAGAGAATACCCGGTTATTTAGAGCCTTTACCGTCACACTCGAACTCATGTTGCCCAAGGGAATTAGAATAACAAACTTCGAAAACGAGTCGATAACGGCTAAAATGCACTTATTTCCAGAACGCGACCGCGTGATGGGACCAAAGTAATCGATAAAAATGCGTTCCCACACCCCGGTGGATATTTCTGCTGAGTGTTGACCGCTTTGAGAATTAGCGGCCGGCTTGGCGATTTGGCACTCGGGGCATGACCTCACGTACTGTAAAATTTCCTTATGCATATTAGGCCAGTAAAGTTCTCTACAAATCTTGTTTTTAGTTTTATGACACCCGAGGTGCCCTCCGATCTCCGTATCGTGATAATAAGTCATGATCATCCGTCTTACCCCCTCGGGGACGTATATACGGTTACGTCTACATTTTGGACTCCTAAAAACTATCAAATCCCTGAAAAGCTTTAAATTTTTCATTTTTATCCCGTCCATCAAATTAGCTTTAATAGATTTGCAAATATGGTCTTTATCCTGATGTTCCTTTAGTGAAATGAAAGAAAGGGGTAAGTTTTGTAAGACACATATCTCCGTAGCGACCTTTACACTCGAGGGCTCGGCTTCTTCTTCAAACATACGTGACAGACAATCCGCTACAACATTTTCGTTCCCCTTTAAATGCACGGTCTTAAATTTATACGCCGAAAGACGAAGCATCCAACGTCCAACCTTTCCTAATTGTTTCGGATGCCGACGCATCCAGGACAGTGCTTCGTTATCGGTATATAATTCGAACTCCCGATTTCGTAAGTATTGGTCGAACTTTTCGACTCCGAACACAACCGCTAAGCATTCTGCCTCGTACGCAGCATATTTTCTTTCTGCTTGAGTGAGTGTCCGACTGGCGTATGCCACCGGTGCTAAATGCCCCTCGGTTCGTTGAGATAAAACGGCCGCTACCGCGTTTGCGGAGGCGTCCGTGTGCAGAACGAAAGTCTCACTAAAATCAGGGATACGAAGGACAGGGGGTGAAGCTATCTTCTCGCGTAACTCCTCAAAAGACTTTTGTTGAGCACGACCCCAGACGAACCGGCAGTTCTTTCTCTTCAAGGCGTTCAATGGGGCTGATATTTCTGAGAATCCCGGTATGAAACGGGCATAATAGGAACACATCCCTAGGAATCTTTTAGCTGCCCTAAGGTCTTTGGGAGTAGGAAAGTTATACACCACCTTACCCCTCTCGGGATCGATGTGTATTCCTTTCCCAGAGATAATGTGCCCCAAAAACTTAATCTCCGTCTGCGCTAAGGATATTTTTCCAGGGTTAACCGTGATTTTGGCGTTACGAAGCCGCAGTAATACTTCCCTTAAATGTTTAATATGGTCTTCGAAATTATTGCTATAAATAACAATATCATCCAAATAGTTAAAAACGTACTCGTATTTTACGTCGCTGAAAACCTTATCGATCAGTCGTGACAGTATTTGTCCACCGGTGCAAATACCAAAAGGCAGTATATTATATTCATACAGCCCAAATGGCGTAATAAAAGCGGTAGCTCGCCTACTCCTTGGCGTAAGCGGAATCTGATGGTAAGCTGCATTCAAGTCCAACACAGAAAAATACTTGGCTTTTCCAAAATGAAGGAAGGCATTTTCGGTGGTGGGTAGAGGAAAGGCGTCGAAAATCACCTTCGCATTAAGCCTACGATAGTCGACTACCATCCGTGAGGAGTTATCCTTTTTAGATACCAAAAATGCCGGGCTGGCGTACGCTGAATTAGATTCCCTTATCACTCCCTTTTTTAATAATTCCTGCACAATCATTTTCATCTCTGACATTTTAACCGGATTGCATTGGAAGGGCGGCGAACGTACCGCCGTCCAGTCCAACAACGGAAGATCATACTCCAGCCGGTTAGTACACCCCAATTTCTTTGTGATTACGTCGCGATATTCTGCTATAATTTCGCTAATCTGTTGTCTCTGATCCGATCTTAGCCTAGTAGATATAGTGGGATCCGCGTCGCTCTCTTCATTGTCCGTGGGCAGAACATAAGCTATCACCCCGGGGCGTCCCTTAAGAGAATAGGTCCGAGTAACAAAATTCAAAGTCATACCAGCGTGCTTCATAAAATCCGCCCCAATAATAATTGAAACCGGACAAAGGGGAAAAATCAAAAACTCGTGGTCCCAGGTTAAGTCATCAATTTTTATCCGCAGCACAACGGTTTTAGAAATTTTTATAACTGACGATCCAACTCCGCGGCATAAAATTTCTCTTTCCTTTATTTTGCTAGGGACAAAATTTAAGTTATCTAGGAACGACTCGTCAATACAAGAGCGGAATGCGCCCGAATCAAGGAGGGCAACAGCTTCGGTCCCATTAACACCTACCCGAATTTTAGGTGACAATCCGGTATCAACCCCGGATACTCGGCCGCAAAATGCCACACGTTTTCCACGGGAAGGGCGTGGCTTATTCCTTCCGTGGATTAGGCGTTTCCCTGACGCTGTTCATCTTTCCAAAAAGGCCCCGTATGGTCGAAACGCCCCTGGCCTCGTCCCCATCGACTGCTCCGGGGGGAACTTCCACGCTTATGCCAAGGGGTCATTCCCCGAGGGCTAGCCGCGCTTGCCGCTGGGATATCGGAATACCTTTCTTGCCAACTCGGGTTCCCAAATTCGCGATCGACCATATCGTTCCCAGGAGGGGGTTCTCGGTATGACTCGGCGATTACTTTTTTAGCGTCAAGTCCTCGTCCCCATTTTTCCAATTCCTCGAAAGACTGCGGCTTATCAATTAAGTGCCACGAATAATTTGGGTTTAAATTACCGCAAACCAGCTCCAACAGTTCCTCTGAAGGCACGGGACTTTCTAGTCTATTATTCATCCTTGTAATTAAGGCCAGGTAGTCCCCTAAAGTTTCCTGCGGCCCCTGCGACCTATTATACAAGTCTCTTTTTAATCGTCCTTCATAATTAGGGGGCCCAAACTTCGCTTTAGCTTCCTGCGCGAAGTGCCCAAAATCTCTAAATTTGTTGTACCAAAACCAAGTTCGCGCCTTGCCTCCCAATAATTCTGGCAATAGTTTCATTAGCATCTGTTCGCTTACTTCAAAATGCTCTACGAACTGGCGTAATACTTCTAAAAAACTCCTAACACTTTCGTCGGTTTCCCCCTTGAATCGAAGTTCCCATCGTTCCGCGGCAGTGAGAATTTGCTCCAACTCACGCAAGTTAACCACGGTTCCCTGACTGGACTTTGGAGGAGTTATGGCAAGGTTATTAATATTTGCCTTTTCGGTGACTGTGTCGGTACTTGTCGACAGGGTTCGCACATATTCGCGCAAACGTTTTCTCAGCTCGTCCAACCTGCTTAACCCGAACCGCACACAAAAATCAACCGCTTCAGATTTAGACAATTCGTTAATCCAACTCGTTCCCTCCGGTACTTGGGACGCCATGGCTACCAAACGACCCTTCACTGCCACCAGTAACCACGCTCTGCTACCATTGAACTATCGCCAGGTATGGCGATCTTGGGGGTGGTGGCAGTACAAAGGACACTACGAATTATGAAAACAAATTGCAAAAGCAATAGGTAATTTATTTAAAAAAAACAAATTAGAGCCACGGCCACGGAGCAACGGGAATAAGAGAGGTAAAAAGAGTAACGGGTCACGGGAAAGAAGGGAACCCAGGCTTACGCGACCAACAGCTGAAGAGGCGGACCAGGAGAGGCGTAGAGGTGACGGCGCTACAACCTCCCGACACGGGGGAGACCCAGGAACAAGCCTCGCCTTCTTGGGCCCTCGACTATTTATACCGCCTAACCCATTAGATGTTGTAATGGGCTCCGGCGGAACCGTTGACTTTCAACGACGGGGCCCAGGCTTAGTCGGCCTCTCCCACTCCACGGAGCAAAGGGTCATCATTTGCCCTTGCTTTGGAGTGGTCGCCGTCTTCGTACGCAGCCTCGTATTGCCGCCGCCAAATGCCTCCCTGGTACACGGCTCAAATTGTTCGTTGAAATAAATTGAACAGTGGCGTGGAATTGAAAATCCGTGTATGTATTATATATTGTAGGTATATGGTATTGAAATATTGTTGTAGGTATATTATTCTATATTCGTGGGTTTAGTGGACAGTGAAATTGCTGCGCACTCGTGCCATGAAACATTAATTATGTAATTTCGTGGAGCAAAGTTGAATTAAAAATGAATTTAATGAGTGACAAATAATTACATATGGTGAAGAAATTAAAGTTGAGTGTAGAAATAAGTAAATTTGCTATTAGCACTCTTGGTTATTGTACGTGTACCTATTTGCAAGTAGTGTTGTCACCACACCATGGTGTTGTCCAACACATTGTTTCAACATTATTTTGATGAATAATCCGAAATTTATTATGATAGAGTGATGATTTACAATTCAATGCAAAATATTCTTAAAATATATCTCCTCAACTACGAAAATAGAGCCCGGAAGCAAACAAACATCAGTATAAATACGAACTTTCGTTACCCTGGCCCAAAATGGGGGATAACATAGGTAACGATGCCATGTGCGAAATCACTTATTTCCTGAAATCAGAAGGTACTTTAGTATGTAATCTAGTTAAGTGACTGCATACACGATATATGATTATATGAAATGTAAAGGGAAGACAGTTTTTACTACTCTTGATCTGTCCGAGGGTTTCCATCATTTATTGTTAGATGATGAATCATCCTGGCTGTGTTGTTTTGCCACACCTTTTGGGGTTTATCGTTATAAGGTATTACCATATGGGTTAAGTAACTCTGGTGATCTCTTTGATGAGAAAGTATTAAAATATTTTGGTGGCATACCAAATGTTATTGTGTGCAGGGATGATTTACTAATTGTAGGTGAGTCTGAACAAGGGCATGAAAAAGCCCTAGATGAGGTAATTAAAATAGCTAAGTCTATTAATGCTAAGTTTAATGCTGAGAAAATGGAATTTAAGAAGTCTAAGGTCAAGTTCATGGGACAAATCATTTCTGGGGAAGGAATGGGAATTGATCCTCTTAAGGTAGAAGCTCTGATGTCAATCAAGAGTCCAAAAAATAAGAAAGAGCTACAGCGACTCATGGGTTCATTTAATTACGTAAGGCGTTACGTGCCAGACATGAATCAAGTAATGAAGCCATTATTCGAGTTACTGAAGGAAAATGTTGAGTTTAAATGGTTGCCTATGCATGATAAGGTGCTGGATAATCTTAAACATAAAGTTTCTCACACTTCATCATTGACTCCCTTTGATCCAAATAAGCCTATAATTATGCAATGTGATGCGTCCAAGGATGGACTACGATGTTGTCTTTTTATTAAATGTGGGGATGAAAATAAATTAGTTGCATGTGCTTCAAGAACAATGAGTGATTGTGAGGTCAATTATGGTCAATGTGAAAAAGAATTATTGAGTATTTGTTATGGGGTGAAAAAATTCCATGAATTTAATTAGGGGTTTCATGTGAAGGTTCAAACAGACCATAAACCTTTATTAGCTGTGATGAAAAAAAAACAATTTGTAAGATAGGTTCTGTTCGTCTACAAAGGCTGAGACTTAAATTAATGAAATATGATCATCACTACGTTTACCAATCGATCTCAGATCGATCTGACTGGCTCAGCTCGGTATGGTAAACGGAGCGCGCCGGCCAGATCGATCTGAGAAGCGAGCCGAGTCAGCCCGCTTTCCCTAACCGGTCTGAGATCTCAGATCGATCCGAAGAGGTCTGAGCATGGCGCTCATCGTTCTTCTTTTGGTTGCCGATGGTAAACAAAATATAATCGATATCATTTACGGCGTGACAATTGTTGTAAGAAGGGAAAGGAGAGAAGTGTGCGGCTAAAATACGCAAAATATCTCAAAATAATTCAAACTACTGAATTCAATAGTTCAATATCGATATTTTCAGACCGTGTTGGTAACTACTGAATTCAATAGTTCAATATCGATATTTTCAGAACGTGTTGGTAAACCAGGCGATCTGGGGGGTCATTCGGGGGAACTGCAGCGCGCCTAGCACTCCTAAACTTCCCTTTATTGAATGTCGAATGCGCTGCTAACGGGTGTCGGGAGCGCTGCACAATCGCGTCAGGAGCGCTGCACAAGCGTGTCACGATCGCTTCAACCTGCAAAAAATAGTTTACTCAAGGACCGAAAGTAGATGGTATCTCCGGACTGCATAGACTCAACTTCAATTTCGCAACTACCTACGGTCAACCTCACATCTATCTACGCTAAGCCTATCACGCTACTACCTACGCCATATCCAACTATCTACTACTAGATCTGTTTCTTGAAAGTTGTATATATACGGCCATTCCCGTGCGTAAATGTATTTGCGAGAACTAACTTTTAAATATCAATGCCGTGATAGTTTATGGAAACGTACCATCCAATCACGATGTCAGTTTTCAGGCATTAATTAACTGAAACCTATGTTGCCACATTAAATGAAAATAAAGCCAATATAAATAATAATAAACAAGATGTTTTCCAAATGCACACGTTTATTTACATTTCAATGAAGACGTAACTTACTCGCGCAAATGTTACGAACGTGAATATGCATGTATACGGGTCAATCCATATATAGTGGTCCAGAGGTGGTTGCTTGATGATTTTTAATATTTTTTTATATTTTACAATACAAATTACCATTTATTGTGAATACAAATATGTCATTATTTTATTTTTTTATTTTTTTCCTGATAGTGGCCATTATTATGCTAACGAAACACCGATTTTAGGCGATTTCAGTGTTCTGCAGGAAAAGCAAATATCTCCAATTCTGTGTATCCTAGAACAATCAAACAAAAACCAATCGATTCAAAAAATAATGAAATGAAATAAAGGTCGGGTGATGTATCGACCTAAAATTAAGTCTAGGGTCCAAATATTGCTTCAAAGTTTTCATCACTTAACTAAAAAATCAATTTTTAACATAGGAAGACAGGATACTTAATGTTTGTAATTTTTTTATTTGAAAGGTATAAAGCCAAGCTTTAAGTTTGCAGAATTTTAGGCTGTGGACTTCAGTGGTTTTTTTATTAAATTGTTTTAAATTTCTTGATTTTTCAAATTTTCCAAAGTTTAATGCCCATTATCTTTGTTCGGCATAAAAATAAAAATTTGAAATTTGGCCCATTTACAGTCCTTTAGATGAGGAATAACCAGTAAAAATTTTATTTAGTGGACTCAACTATTTATAAAGATATTAAACATTGAAAAGTACCAAAATATCGACGAAGTCGACATCAACACGGCACCATTTAGTACCCTCTTAAGCAGGGGCGGATTAAGGGGGGTCGGGGGGGCTACCCCCCGTAATTCCCGGGAAAATAGAAAAATGGTAATCATCAAGGTGGTTCTCCGATGCAAGCACAAACTCCAAGCTCGGGTGAAATAAATGAGGAAAACGAACGAAACACAAGTATTATCAATCAATAACTTAACTATCAATATATTTCACAAATCACAAATAGAACCAACCCAATTACAAACAATTTACCCATAGGACGAGTGCCAGGCGACCGTAATGAGAAGATTCCAGTCGGAAAATAATTTAAGTTTACAAGTACGAGAGGTTGAGCTTCTCTCTTAAGTACAAAAATGACTAAGTCGGCAGGCTCACACAATGGTGTTACCCGGGCGCCGTCTCGGAAGCAATAAAGGGTGAGCTCAGCCATGAGTCAGCTGAGGAGGGGGTCTGTCGACAAGGACGAAGGTGGAATGGGTAAGGTCTGGAAGTTGGCGATTGGTAGCCTTGGAGGGGAGGAAATAATGGGATGGGTGATAGATAGGGTGGCAGTTTTTAATTGGTGCGCCAAGAACTGTTTTCTGGCTTCGGCCGCAGAATACAGGATCACAGCCTTTGTGCCTTGGTCAGGATGACCGCATTTTTGGTATCCTTCCTCACTTTACTGGCTACAAAAACGGTGCGGGACCTGGTGAGGGAACGGTGTGGCAGAAGTCGTGGCAGAAGTCGCTGGCAGTAGTCGCTGCATTTTGTAGTCGTAGGCATTTTGGCCGTCGTTGGCGCACATGTCGTTAGCGCGCATGTCGTTCGGCCAAGTCCTTCGCCTAAGTCCGGAGGATAAACAGTCCGCAGAGGGGAAGCTGTCCAAAGAGGGGAATTGGCCGAAAAAGGGGGGGAAATGCCACAACACTCATTTGATCGGGGCTTAACATATTCACCAAGTCTTTTGGTCACATTTTTATAGGATTTCCGATCCTCATCACTCATTGGGATCGTTGCTAAAACACTGCGGGCTTCCTCCCCCATAATGTTCCGCAATAGTGAAAGTTTGATCTTGTCGGGCGATTCATCATGCCCTATGGCTATTAAGTAGTCTTCAAATGAATCCAACCACGCAGGAAATTTAACAGCGGCATTGGGCCCCTGAAGATCCAGGTCTGGTGGCAGTTTCACCGCTGATGGTAACAATGCGTCCATTATGACCAACTCCAATTACCACACTTAAAATTGTTGTTATTAACTCTTGTTTAATGATTGCATTTCGACTGCGCCATGTTTAAGTGTTGTCTACTGAGATGGACAATCAGAAGGCACATGTTCCTCTAAACTTTTATTAGGAATCATCTTGAAAAAACTTAGTTCTACTTTGCTACCAACCTTAGACATCCAAATCATGTAACTCAAAACATAGGTACCAACCTATGACACACCATCAACAACAACTTTCATATAATAAATCAAAACAATTTACCTAAAATCACAAAATTAGTTTTACCATGAAAGGTCAGAGTGATAATTAAGAATATATATATAGGCAGTGGTGTAATTTAGGGGTGGCAGTTGCCACCCCATAATTTTCCGACCCAGTATTTTTGCTACCCAAGAATGATTGAAAAGAAAAAAGTTTGTTTGGTTCCACATAAAATAATTTTAATACGACCTAGGTTTCGTCGCTGGGCGATATCATCAGACCTGATGATGTCACAGAGGCGACGAAACCTAGGTCGTATTAAAATTATTTTATGTGGAACCAAACAAAGTTTTTTCTTGTCAATCATGAAGGAGTTCCATAAAATTACGCCTCAAACCATTAACACCACCCAAGAATTTTCCAACCTAGTATTTTGCCACCCAAGAATTTGGAAGTAAAAATCTCAATAATTTACAAGCAATTGGAAAGTACATTTGTACAAGCACCCCATTAGATTAGATTGTTACTGGGGGAGCCTTCGTCAGGAGCCCGGGCACTTAGACCTTTCCTGGTCCATTGTGCCAACCCCATGCCTGTCTGTCACTTGCAGACAGGGGACAAGAGCACCTCGGTAGAGGTATGGAGGATTTGCCTCCCCCTGCCTCACCCCAGTACCAGGTATCGAGGATGTCCTCCCTCCAACCGGCCCGCTCTGGGTCTCCCTCCGGCCTCCCGGTATAGGTATGGAGGGAGTATCTTCCCTCCATCCATGCCTGGTCGAGGTATGGAGGAGGGTCACCCATCCAACCGCCGTCCGGGCCCAACGTTGCCTAACTTCGGTGTCCCGATGGGATGCGGTGTTTCAACGTGGCTAGGCCCTTGCCCCTTAGTTTTACCATGCCCCCCCCCCGTTAGGCCTTGCCACTCCAATTAAAAAGCTGAAATTATGCCCATGTAGTATAGGTATGGTTAACAAAACCCTGAGACCCAGAGCACAGTCTTAACTACCAGTCTGCCTACTCCCATATAAGCTATTGACAAATCAACCGGCCGATAGAGAGCAGCACTGAAAAGTGTCATGGCGGATATAGAGGGGATTGATGTCAGTTCGACATACGAACGTAGTCGCCTTGGTTCACTCTTAGTCAAGTCAATGAAGGAGTTGTAGAGGACATGGAAGAGGACAGAGACCAAACTTCAGGGATTTGTTTAGATTTGATTGGTGGTAAACGTGGTATACATACTAAAAGTCCCCGGACCTAGGAGGTGTGCGGGAGGGAGGGGGAGGCGCAGAATGTCACTTTTTTGGTTTTTTGCTCATATCTTGAAAACGGTACGTGGTAGCGAAAATGTCACTGAATTAAAAATTAAAGCTATTTAAATGTACAAAAAAATATCTTCTTATACATTTATTTATTTTCCTCATAGTTATCGAGATATTTGCTAGCGAAAATTGTAAATATTTGAAAAACGCTCAATTTCCTCCCGTTTTTTAACAAACATTTCCTTCTAGCGGCTCAGCCTTTACTTTTACAGCAAAGTCTTCGGAAGGATAGTTGTAGAGAATTACATTATCTTTAAAATGAGACATAATATATTGTGTTATCTTCAACTGGTCAATAGTTACAATAATTTGAAATGTAAGGGAAAATTCCGGACTCTGGTAAGAAAACCGCACATCGCACTTTCTCGTTTTCTAGGGTTGTATATTGTTCATATACCTAGGCTAGACTAGTACGGTGATTATTGTACTGCTCATAGTAATATGTGGAACATCATTTAATAGTCTACCAGTAGTGTGTGCTTGTTCGTTTTGGCACACTTAATATGCAAATTTATGCAGGAATGCTGACTCAGCGACGCCGCCCCGGCCAATCAATCCCACCCCCATGTTTTTTCCCCCATTGTTCGCACCCATTGTTCTTTCTGGGCCAACCTTGGCCCAGAAACCTATTCACCTCAAACTTTCAAAACCCCCACCCAAGTCACGCCACATCAACCCACCCAAGGATACTCACCCCGAGGTTACTTCCTCATAGCAACTCTGGTGAAAGGCAACTCATAAGTAACTACGTACTTACACCCCCACCCCTCATATCCATCCTCTCAGACCGTATAAAAGCTCACCAAATCGAAGAGGGATATAATCGCTGACAAATATTCAACACGCGAGGATGTCTACCTTACTTTCCGTGAAAGCTGAGCTTGGTGGAAAGCATCAACTCATCGCTCGCAAATTCAAGTGCTCCTCCCATCATCGCTGCTGGATAACAACGAAGAGTTCCAGGAAAAATGCTATGCAATCTTCAAACATATGGGCAAAGCCATAAGACTCGTGGGGAAAAGTGTAGTGTTCTCAGGATTTGATAATCCTAAAACGGACGAAGTGGAGCGTTTCAACGTCTCCACGATCAAGCAGCTGAAACTCGAGGGGGATAAGCTGGAGAAGGCCGAGAGACAAGACCCATCCATCACGTGTCACGTCTACGATATAAAGAAGAAGAACAACGTAAAGGGAGCATATGAGTGGATTTCAAAAGGTGGTGCAGCATCAACAGATGGTGACCAAACCGATTTCGCTCCACCGGTAACATTCACTACTGGAGAAAAGTCACGAATCAACTACCGTACAGTTTTCAGTGAACGAGGGGAGCATTTGGAAACGTATACTTTTATACTGAATGTTGTACCAACTGATTATGCTTTGTCCTAAATAAAACAAAATCAAACCTTCTCATCTAGTTATCATTTCTCAATACCTTATCCTTAATATTAAGTGGAATGGTTTTTCAATAAATAAAACACAGCGTATAGGTTTTACAAATTTATTTCATTATTTAACATATTTTATTTGCTACACACCAATCAGCCAACTTGAAACAGTTCTAGCACATTGTAAATTACTTTGAGAATGAACATCAATTAAGCATCCCTCAAATATAGTTAATTTCTTAAGCGAGGGACAGCCATATAATTCTAGATAAGCTACACAAATACCTCTGGGAAGAACCAAGCACATCAGTTGATGAAGAAAGTGATATGGAATTGGACACATACAGGACTGAAACCGCTGTACAGACAGTCTGAGTCAGACAGTCAGACATGAAAGTCTGAGTACTGTTGGTGCATCACCTATCAAGAAGAAGTGAATGAAGGAAGAGCCACACTGCAGAAAGAAAACTATTAAAATTGTGAAAGTTGTAAAAGAGAAGATATTTCACATTCCAGCTGAAGAACCTGTGCCTGACAACGATGGTTATGATGTTATACTGCAACAACTAAAATAAAAGTTTGAAGAAAGCATTATGAAGAGTGAAAAAGTTACAATTTTGACCCTCCTTTCTAATCACTGGAGTATCATAAGAATAGAGCAAGAATTTCCTCTTGCAAGTAACAACATGATATGTAAAGCTAAGCAATTAGTTAAAGAACGAGGGATTTTGTCAACACCTAATCCTAAACCAGGAAGGATCTTGGATCCAGATGTTGCTCAGACTGTGAAGAACATTTACTGCAATGATGATGTCAGCAGAAGTATGCCAGGCAAGAAAGACTGTGAGTGTTAGAATGGGTGGTATGAAAGAACACACAGAAAAGAGGCTAATTTTAATTGTGGCGGAGCTTCTAGTTCGAAGTTCCGCCACTCAAGAACGCCACCTGCCTGAGGCCACAGCCTGAAGGTCCCTGGCGCCGCCGCCAGGGTTCAGAAGGCCCCTGGAGAAAGCGCCACCTACTCGGGAGGAAAGGAGAGAGAGTTACCGTTACGACCGCGACTGGTAGAGAGTCTTCAACGTACTTCCGCTGCCGCCGTACAAGAGACTTGCTTTATATATACGCCCTCGTACATGTACATCTAGAGAGTTGAGCTAGTACTGAAAGTTGAATAACGAGTAAAGAAAACCAACAGCGCTTGGAGACGGCCTAGTGCCTATCCAGTTGGACCTGCATCCTGATGCCTTCCTACCCTCAGGAGATGGCAACGTCTTCACCGAGGACACGGGCATCGAGCGTCGGCAACCGCACGCCGGGGACCCCCGGGACCGAGTCCAGGGAAAGTCTCCTGGAAAAGTGGGGGAAGCAGAGAGAGACGAGCGAGAAGGCTGCACCTAAAGGAGTAGCAAAAACGCTGAAGGCAAAAGGTCCTTTCAAGGACCATTCGAAGAAGCGTACAGCGAAGGTCACGGGAGTGGTGCTGAAGCTGCCGGCCGCTGACCCGGCCGGCGATCCGGCTGCCTCGGACGCCGAGCCGTCCACCTCCGCCCCGGAGGCGGATCCATCGGTGCGTGAAGGCCCTCTTCAGGACATTGAAGCATCAGACACGGGAAACCGGGTCGATGCCGGAGAAGGAGAAGCGACCACTGCTGCCTCGGCCGCAGTCTCTTTTTCTCTTTCCACAGGGAAGAGCACAAAGCGGAGGATGGTCTTGGCGAAGGAGGACGGGCCTCCTGCTGCCGACCTGACCAGCGCTGAACGTGAGCAGGACTGGGATGCATCCGTGGCCGCCGAGGAGCAGGGCAACTGGGAGATGGTTTCCAGGAAGCGGGCGAAAGCAGACGCACCCAAGGGAAAAGGCAGAGTGGCGCCGATCGTCTTGGTCAACGCTACCAACATGCCTGAGATAACGCAGAACCTCGAGACTGCTCTTGGCGAGAACTTCGAGTTTGAAGTAAGGAGGACGTCAGTGAGACTTAATGTTCTCTCTGTGGAACATCATAGAACCGCTACTGACATCCTTGACAGGATGAAGGTAGAATGGTACTCCCAGCCACTTGAGAGGGTACCTGGTGTTAGATACCTCATTAAGGGCCTCTCTAGATGGAGAACTGAGGACCAAGTGACAGCTGCTCTTGTGTCCAAAGGATATGAAGTGAGAACAGTGCGACAGATGAAAGTGTCGGAGGGCGGAAAATTGGTGGCAATTGACAGGTTCGTTGCGAATCTTGTCAAGACTCCAAATTCTGTCCCTCCTACGGAGATCCGCAGGCTACTGCACGATCGGGTGGTGGTGGAGCACTTCCGGGGAGAGCGTGGTCCAATGCAGTGTCGCAGATGCAACCAGTTTGGTCACGTCGCCATCTCTTGCCGTTGCATACCACGATGCTTTCGCTGCAGCGGCGCACACTTTGGCGAGGACTGTAAACTTTCGAGAACTGACCAGGCAACGTGCCCCAACTGCCAAGGGCCGCACATCGCAGCCTCCAGGAAGTGTCCTGCCTACCTTGCTGCCTTGGAGCGCATCCGTTCCAATGGTAAAGGAAGACCGACACCGAAGGTCCCGACGCAGACCGCTGCAAAGCAGAAGGCGCCTGCGAAGAAGGTAGCTGAAGGAACATCCTTCGCGAAAATAGTGATGGGCCAGGAGAGCATGGAGGTCGACGCTGACAACCAGCAGACACCGCAGCCAGCCGAGGGGTCCAGAACGCCACCATCCACGACTGCTGAGGAGCAGATTCCGCCACCAACAGCAGCTGCTGAGGGGCAGCTGCCAACTCCTGCCGCTGCCAAGCAGCAACCGACAGCACCAGCTGCTGAGCATCAGATGCCAACACCTACCACTGTGAAGTCCACACCTGCTGCCACTTCGCAGACCGGAGGAAAGAAAAAGAGGAAGAGGAACAAGAAGAAGGGCAAGAATAACAACACCGCCCACTCCTCTACTGAGAAGCCGGCTGCAGTCGCCACCGCGGCGAGCACCAACCCCGCACCGGGACCGGCACCTGCCGGCACCAGCGCTGAGACCACCAGCAACAGGAGTTTCGTCGAGACTCTTGCTGCCATCTGCAGAAGCCTGCGCCCGCTGATAACCTCTCCGGAGGGGGTAGTCTTGCTCTCCCTTCTGGAGGAGCTGGTGAGAGTACGAATTGTGGAAACAACCAGCGATGGCAAGTAGGAAATGCACAATCGTGGCGCAATGGAACGCCCAGGGAGTCCTCAAGAAGACGGAGGAACTGAGGAACTTCCTACAGGAGAAGGGAGCACAAGTTGCCTGCATTCAGGAGACTTGGTTGCGACCTTCGGATGAGTGGAAAGTGCCAGAATGGACCATCTACCGTGCGGACAGGCCCTCGCTTCGTCGAGCCGGTGGAGCGGCCGTCCTTGTACACCGATCTGTCATCCACCGTGTGTGTCGCGCGCACACAACTCCACCGGCAGAAGCAGTATCGGTGGAAGTAAAGTCCAGAGGCAAGTGGTACAGGATAACTTCAATGTACTACCATCCTGCAAGCACATGGAACGAGGACGTCTTTCAACCGCTCCTGGAGGAGCCGTCCCGACCCAGCATCATCCTTGGAGACCTGAATGCCAAACACACTGATTGGCATTCTCGGGTCTCCAACGAAAGAGGCAAACTGCTGAAGCGCCTAGCCGTCAGCGAAGGTCTACAAGTAGTGGCTCCGACGACAGCGACGCACGAGCTGGGGGGAATTCTAGACATTGCCGTCACACGCAATGTCAGAGAATCCCTCAGCATGCACGCGTGCACAGACTTGTCGTCAGACCACTACCCAACGCTACTCATCCTTGGAGCCTCCGTGGACAACGTAGCACCGAGAACAGTGAGACTACTCTTCAACGCCTGCTGGGAGACATTCCGGAAGTCCATCGCCAGGGAACTGCCGAGAGATCCACCACAGCCGAAGGACACAGAGACGGCCGACCGAATGGTCGCACATCTCACGGCCACAGTGAACGCTGCCATCGACGCCTCCATACCAACGAAAGTTGTTCCTCCGCCGCAGGTGAGAATTCCCCTGCCCACCAGCGTGCGACGTCTTATCCAGGCAAGGAACAACTTGAGGAGGAGGTGGCAGCGAGCTCGTACTCAGGATCTCCGGCAGGAGCTGAACAGGATGAACGAGGACGTGCGTTCCGCGCTGCGGGACGTTCGTCGGGATTCCTGGGAGGCACACCTGGCGAGGGTCATGGAGGATACGGAGAGCGACCGGCCCATCTGGCGGGTCGTCAGTCAGCTGAAGGGCTCCAGCAGGCGAGATCCGCTCGTCGTCCACGAAGGAGGGGTTGCTTCATCTCCCGAAGAGAAGGCTGCGGTCCTGGCGGAATATCTATCAGGAGTCTTCACGCCGAACCCGGCCACCAGAGATTCTGCTGCCGCTGAGATGGAGATATCATCATGCATATCTTCACTGGATGATGACACCATGGAGGTGGACATCCCACATCTCAGCGAGGAGGACGTCAAAGGGGAAATACGCCGCCTGCACCTTCGGAAGGCGCCGGGCTCGGATGGCATCTCCAACGCCATCATCCGGCAACTACCGAGGGCAGCAGCGGTGTACCTGACCAGCATCTTCAACGGCTGTGTCAGGATCTCCTACTTCCCGTCTACCTGGAAGAGGGCGAGGATCACATGTCTGCCGAAGTCACAAGGGAACAAGCTTGGTCCGGAACATTTCCGGCCCATCTCACTCCTAGATGGCTTCGGCAAGATCTTCGAGAGACTGCTGCAGAAACCAATATGCGACTTCATCCAGGAGGCTGAAGTTCTCCTACATGAGCAGTTCGGTTTCCGCGAAGGGCACTCCACGGTCCAGCAGCTGGCACGCACCACGGACTTCATCACCGACGCCTTCAACAGGAAACACTCGGTCGCCGGAGCCTTCTTCGACATCTCGAAGGCTTTCGACCGAGTATGGCACCAAGGCCTCCTGTTGAAGATGAGCCGACTCCACTTCCCGGTTTGGATCACCAGACTCATCCGGGACTATCTGAGTGACAGGACGTTCACCGTGTGTTGGCACGGGGTGGAATCCGGCACCAAGCGCATCTGCGCTGGCGTGCCACAGGGTTCTGTCCTCGGGCCAATACTCTTCAACATCTTCATCTATGACATCCCTCGAGGTCATGGGTGTAGAACAATCCTGTCACTCTATGCAGATGACGCGGCGCTCTTGACCAGATCCATGAAGGGATGGAAAGCAGCGGAAGACCTTCAGAAAGCCATCTGCGATATCACTAGTTGGTACCGTAGATGGCGCATCAAAGTCAACGCCTCCAAAACGAAGGCCATTATGTTCCATCCCTCCCAAGGAGCGCCGCATGGAGTCGGCCGTCTGGTGGTGAATGATGTCCGCATCCCGTGGGAATCCGAGGTCCTCTACCTCGGAGTGCTGCTGGACCAGAAGCTGCGGTGGAAGCCGCAAGCTGAGCGTGTCCGTGCTCAGGCCCTATCGGCACTTCATCGGCTCCGGCCGATTTTGCAACCGCCGGTACTGAGCATGGACACCAAGAGACGACTATACAGGAACTGCGTGCTGCCCGTCATCACGTATGCGGCTCCTGTATGGTCCGGAGTGCCCAAGTCCACCCTCCAAAGAATCCAGGTAGTGCAGAACGCTACACTCCGGTGGATCCTCGGACGCTGTATTCTTGACAGCACCAGCAGGATGCACCGGGACGGGAAGCTGGAGCCCCTTGACGTCCTCCTGCCGAAGATGGCGAAGGAATTCTTCAGCAGAGCAGCAGAATCCAAACACAGGGAGATAAGAAACCTAGCCGAGATCGTTGTGAGGCCATTGGACCGCCACAAGCGCCCCATAGCCAGCACTGACACCTCCAACAATCTCCCTCCAAGGAAGCGGCCCAGGCTGCTTCATTAATTGCGCTGTCACCGGCGCAAATGACACCGTGAGAAACTAATAAGTAGAGAAAAAAGTTCGCCTTAGAAGCGCAATGCGCTGGCAAGGCGGCAAGTTCCCGGCGAGAGAGTACCCGGGGAACCATTCGACTACGTGTACATCTGTGCACTAATAAACGTGGTCCGCTGTATTTGCTTCTATTATTTGAAGAGTGGTTCGATATCATCCATTACCCCTTTAGTGGTGACCCAGCGACGTGATTTCTTTTCGTGAAATAATTTTTCGGACCATGCGAGCACCCCGTCTTAGAGGCCGAACGAAAGAGGCCGTATTCTGAATGAAATAAGGCCGAGCTATTCGTCAGAATAGCGCGAAAAGTGGCTATTTTCACGATCATGGAGACCCAGTGGCTATTCGGTATTCTGAATGATGAAATAGCCACAGGAAGTGGCTATTCTAAAAGGCGCTACACACGTTCCGACCCGACCACCCGACACGACCGAACTCCCCGACAATCCCTGTCGGGGCCAGCTCTACAGACGTCCAAACCAATCCACCTGACCCGACCAACTTACCAAATATTTCTCAGTACACAACGTGATCTCGTGGAGTGAAGTTGGTTTCGGCTTGTGTTGGCAATGGCTCCGCATTTTTCGAAACATCAGAAAATTGGTTTGGCTTTAGCCAATTTGGTTCTCCTTGATGACATAAAAAAAGAGAAGAGTATGGGTGAAGAAATGGTTGCTCAAGAGACGAAGTTTCACCCACCAGAATTTACTTCGAGAATTGGATGGAAATGATTTCCGAAATTATTTTAGGATGGACGAAGTGTGTTTCATGGAGTTGCTTGGCAAGATCAAACCTCAAATGGATAGAAAAAATACAGTTATGAGGGAATTCGTAAGTGCTGAAGAGAGGCTTGTGGTGACGATCAGTTATTTATCAACTGGAAGGCAGTAAAACGGATACAGAAAAAACTCAAGGGGGGGGCGCAAGTTATCGCGACGATTGTAGCTTTCAAACTGACTGCCTGGCAGCGACTCTGCTTCCCTTATATATGTAGCTCGGTTGTTTCGAGAACATTCGGTGCCAGAATGTTCGCTTCCGGACTTTTAAGGAGTGTGAACATATACAAACAGTAGAATATTCGCGACTTTTCTTGAACAAATACCAGACGGAATAACGTTTCGAGATCACTAGAATGGCCGCGACTTTTCTTGTAGGTTAGCTATCTATGTGCCAGACAGAAACGTATAAAATACATCGACATCTACATATTACTCCGCAAGCCGCCTCAATAGGCGCGTGTTAGGACACCAGCCGTTTGCACATAAAAAGGAAACGCTCAAATGAAATTACGCCTAACATTTATTAAAGTCCCTTATTGTTCGAGGGAAAAACGAATTCCCATACCTATCCGTTCGGCAAAATATCTCTCTTAATTTATCGTTTCTGTCGGACCTGGAAACATAGTGGGGTTCTAATATGATGTTTTCCGTGTCGCTCTTAAAGATATCTATTCTCAATTGCTCAAGTAATCTAAGCCTAGCGCGTAGCCTCCGAGTCTCTAGCGGCTCACAGCCTAATTCGTTTAACATCTGTGTAACGCTGTCTGTACGCCCGCAGCTGTTTTTGACGAATCGCGCAGCTTTTCTTTGTAATTTATTAAGTTCCCGGATTAAGTCTTTCTGCGCCATATGCTCGCTGCATATTCAAGGTGTGGCCGGACGAGTGCGACGTAGCACCTCTCTTTTACTTTTCCATCCGAATATCTTCCCACAATACGCTTGACGAATCCTAGCTTCTTTAGAGCTCTGCCACAAATATTACTTATATGTGTTCCCCACGATAGGTTCGAAGTTATCGTAACTCCTAGATACTTAACTTCATCTGTCGACTTTATGTTAACACCATCCACAGCATATACATGGGGATAACTGGACGATCTCCGCAAGAAAGTACCGCCGTGCATTTGCTCAGATTAAGTTCGAGTCCCCACTCTTGGCTCCACACATGAACGTTGTTTAAATCCGATGATAGAATTTCAAAGTCAATTTGCGATAGATGACATGATAGATAAATTTCGCGATAGATGACGACGTCGTCAGCAAATAAACGTATTTTACTGCAAATTCGAGAGCTTAGGTCATTTATGTATATAATGAGCAAAAGGGGGCCGATTACGCTTCCTTGTGGGACACCTGATGTCACTTTAACTACATCAGAGCTAATTCCGTCAAGAGCTACTTTTTGCTTACGATCACTCAGAAAGTCGCGTATCCAGTTTACTACTGTTTCGTTTAGCCCGCATAACTGTAACTGTATAAAAGTTTGTTGTGAGGTACCGTGTCGAAAGCTTTCTTAAAATTTAGAAATAATCTACATCTACGATGTACCGTGCAAGCCACCACTAGGGTGTGTGGCACGGGGTGATTCCACACCAGGCATGCAGCACTCGTCCCAGAACAAATCAGAACCTCCCTGGCGCTAGGCGCAGGCCAAAAGTAGTCAGGAGAACAGTGCTCAGTCCAACCGGAAACTGGGAGAGTGATCCGTAAAATAACATGCAAACATGCAGAGAAATGCCATAGACACATCTAGTGGTTAATATTACTGATACAGTTGATTTATGAATACTACGAGATGCTACTTCATGCAAAGAACAAAATAAAATAATGCCGGACTAATCGACCGGTGTGAAGAGTTCGTAATGATGTAGTGTTATTAAGCACAAGTGAAAATTCTACTCTACCTATTGGGGTGGAAGTTTCATGTGATTGATCTATCGCAACTATTATGGTCCCTTATTGTACTTGGGAAAAATGACATTTTGAATCTATCGGTTCGGCAGTCAATTTCCTTTATTTTATTCCTGTGATCACTTCTACCGTAGTACGTTGGCTCTAGTAGTATATGTTGAACGTCCGGAAATAAACTGTCTGCTCCGAGTTTGCGCAAAAGATTTAACCAGTATTTCTCCCTTCGATCAGTTAAAGATTCCCACCCTAATTCCTTCAACAATTCGGTAACACTGCTAAGTTTATCGTAACAACTTTTCACAAATCTTGCTGCTCTCCGTTGTATTCTACCTATTTCAGAGATTAGTCCTACTTCATATGCTAGCGGCGTACTCCAAGTGAGGTCTCACGAGTGAAAAATAACATCGCTCTTTAACTTTCTCGTCGCATTTTCCTAATATTCTTTTGACAAATCTCAATTTGCGACTAGCCTGTCCGCAGATTTCCCGAACGTGTTTCCCCCAAGACAGGTCCTGAGTAAGGGTCACACCTAAATATTTAACTGACTCTACATTTGATAAGTCTGTTTGATTAATTGTGTACGTATCATTGACAGAGTTATTCTTTTTCCAAAAATTCATAACAACGCACTTTTTAAAATTCAATTCTAACTGCCAAGTATTGCCCCATTCATTTATAGCATCTAGGTTTTTGTAAAGCAATCTTGTCGGACTCATTGTCTAGATCCCTGTACAACACTGCGTCATCTGCGAAGAGGCAAATTTTGCTAGTAACAACGGTAGTGATGTCATTAATGTATAAAAGGAACAATAAGGGACCAATGACACTTCCCTGAGGTACACCTGATGTAACTTTAACTACATCTGAGCTAACGCCATCTAGAACTACTCTCTGTTCGCGGTCGGCTAAGAACTCTTTTATCCAACATATTACGTCGTGGTGTATTCCGTATGCTTCCAACTTAACGAGTAACTTTGAATGAGGGACCTTATCGAAAGCTTTTTTAAAATCTAGAAATATTGCGTCTACTTGGACAAGCTTTTCTCCCGAGGAAAGAATGTCGTGAAGGAAGAGGTCCAACTGGGTTTCGCAAGACCTGCCTTTCCGGAATCAGTGCTGATTGTGCGTTAACAAGTTATGACTAACCAAGTACCCCATAATCGAACTGACGATTATATGTTCCAATATCTTGCACGAGATAGACGTAAGGGAAATCGGTCTATAGTTACTGGGCTCTTCCTTATCGCCACTTTTAAATATTGGTGTAACGTTCGCGAATTTCCAATCGTAAGGAACACGATTTTGTGTTAGAGATTTTTCAAATATTATTTTAAGGTACGGTTCTATTTCTGATGCTAATTCTTTATAAACTCGGGCGGGAATTCAATCGGGACCGGGTGATTTCTTGGGATTAATGGATTTCAGATGACTTTCTATTCCACAACTACAGAGAGAGATAGGTTAGAACCATATCTGATTTGTCGTTTGCTCTTTCTCCTAGATTGTTCTTTAGTGACGTTACTGTTGATTTTCAACCTTCAACCTCCCTCACGTATGACCAAAATGACTTTGGGTTATCCTCTCGATATATTGGCCCAATATTTTTTTTTTGAATTTCGTTAATGCATTTTGAAAGGCCGCCGGAAAATTTTTTAAAGAAAAATATCCCCCGAGAGGGTTGATGATTGGAGGGGGGTGTAGTTGTAGTCTGTTCAAAGTCGTAGCGTATTTAAAAAAAAAAAATATCCCCCGAGAGGGTTGATGATTGGAGGGGGTGTAGTTGTAGTCTGTTCATAGTCGTAGCGTATTTTTTTAAGAAAAATATCCCCCGAGAGGGTTGATGATTGGAGGGGGGTGTATTTGTATACTGTTCAAAGTCGTAGCGTATTTTTTTAAGAAAAATATTCCCCAAGAGGTTTGATGATTGAAGGGGGGTGTAGTTCTTTTCAGAGCTCGCAAATAATCTGAAAATGGCGTGTTTTGCTAAAGGTCATGAAATAAGGTGTGAAACCTCTATTGGGAAGTACGGAGAGAAGTGCGCAAGTGAATTATTTTGAATAAAGTTCGGAGATATGTGTAAAATGTTTCGGGAAGAGCGTGTTTGAAACTCGTCGTGAAGCGCGGCTACTTTAAGTTGGTGGCGGGAATAGTCATAGGTGGTGAGTGTAGAAAATGAAGAAACTGCTCGACCGCTGCGCCGTCTGGGGGAACTAGGAGGAAACCGTCAGTATTTCGAACATGGCGTCGAGAAATTGATTCACATCACAGGTTTAAGTGAATAGTTTACGAAAGAAATAGAATTTATGAAGCAAATGAAAGGTTAGTACAAATGCGCATATGTAGCGTAGCAATATTAGTGAAATAGGTGGTATAAGGTGATCGGGAAGCAGGTGAAATTAATTTTCTCCCAGACTGGACGCTAACTCACCTTTACCTAAAAATATTTTACTATACATTTCTTGTACTTACCTTTCTGTATTCCTTCAGACTGTTGTAAATAGCTTCACAATGTTTCTGGTATTATTGTTGATAACAGTTTCGGAGATATGGCAGCACTATACTTCAAGTCTTCCAACGACCTTCCAGCAGTGGCGGATACATTTGGGGGGCGCGGGGGGCGCGCGCCCCCCCCTTGCGGGGCCGCCTGCATTGCCGCCCGCGCCGCCCCCGCCAGTCAGCCCGCACGCTATTCGTTCGTGTCTTTCGTCAGTCGACTCTGAGTCGAGTTATCGAGTAGTTGTACTTTCTTATGTAGCACGCGCGTGCGTCCGCGTCATCGTATTAATAAACAGCTACAGTCGATAAAAAATAGTATATCTCCGGGTCCGGAGGGAATACCCGCGCGTGTCCTCAACGAGTTAGCGGCACAGATCGCACCGTTATTAGACATAATAATCAAGAAGTCATAGTCTGAAGGAAAGATACCAATTGACTGGAAAATTGCAAACGTTACACCGATATTCAAAAAGGGAAACAGACACGACCCAGGGAACTATCGACCAATTTCATTAACGTCGATTATACCTAGGCAAGATACTCGAACATGTTGTCGTTAGCAATATCATGACGTTCCTGGACAGTCGTAACTTCCTCCATGGCTGTCAGTACGGCTTCCGGAAAGGTAGATCATGTGAAACACAGCTCGCGCTCTTTCATCATGGTGTTCGCAAATCTGGTGAATCGAAAATACAAGTGGACGCATTATTATGTAGTGGGTTAATAATTAAAGGGGTCAACGTAAATATTGGTAGGAATGAGAGCTTTTTTCAAATTCAGAATGACTTAATATCCGAAATAAATAGAAACCGTGGCTCAGGTATATCAAAAACAAGTATCATTAATGATATAAAATACTCGATAGACAGTACTTGTAAGTCGTATCCCAGGGATTCCATTTCCATTGTGGTAAGGGATTCCAGTTAGATACATATCTAACCAGGGATTCCATTTCCTTCCGGAGGAGGACGGATGAAATGTTTTGCAACATCATTCTACCCAAGTTCAAATCGCGTGCTCCAACATCGACGCACAAAGACCTCTACAACATGGCGAAGTTTCATTGCCACGATTGCCACCGAGCTTGTGCTGCCACCTTGCGAAGAGCCGCCGTACTTCACCAAGAATATATTCCTACGCATTTCCACCTCAGATGTTTATTTCACGTTTTTTCGGTAAGTTCGCTTTCAATATATTTTTTTTTATTTCATCGAGTTCCCCTCAAGTGAGCACCGGGTTTCCCTCCGAAAAAATCGCGAATTTAGCAAGTTTGGGGAGGGGGGGGAGGAAAGTAGGCGCCGCCAGGATACAGAATTTTACCGAAACCTCAAACTAATATCACTTAAAGTATTCAATAACAGTGAATATTTAAACTTATAAATAACTCGTAGCTCGTAACTAGTAACAATTTCCCTTGTTACCTTGGCCCACAGCCCTACGAAAGTCAGGCTTTATTCCTACAGAGTCCTCTCTAGGGCATTCTTAACACTACCACACTACTTCCTCACCTAGTAGTTCTAAAATTGCCAACCAGAGGCCTCTGAATCCCTAGGCTTTAGCTTGATCTGATTGGTGGAAAATCGTAGCCACCATGCAAGGTGCTCTATGTTTTGACGGTAGGAACCGAAACTTCGTTACCGAAAACGTAACGACTGTCTGACGTTAAGCCGTGTTACAGAATGGCGTTGTCGGTAGGAAAGGTTCGTTACATCCGAGGATTTTCGTTACGGGCAAGCTAACGACGAATTCTTAACGAGTTACAGAATAGGCACACAGGGGCGGAATTCTGTACATGTCGACCGACGGCTGTCGGTCGCTACCGATGGTCGTCACTTGCACCGACAGCCGAGCTATTCTCGACACGACACGTACCGACACCTGTCGATGCAAGCGACGATTTGCTGACGTCATGCATTTGTCGGTCGGAAACTGGCATCTGCGCGAGAGGCTAAATATTTCGTATTGAAGTTTTGCAAAAGAGCAGAGAGTATTATTTATTTATAAGTTCTCAAAAAGGTGAGCATGCTAATTAAGTCGACCGATGTGCATTACATCCTCTATAAAAGTATTTTAATCGAACTCCTAAAGGGACTATTTTGTTTTGTCTAAGGTGCGGATTGTGGTGCGGATGATTACTATGGACACGGCGTAAGAACACGGCGCTTTCCGGCGAATTGCTGTTTTTAACTTTACGTACGAGCAACGATTATTTAGCATCATTAGGTTTCAATGTGCAAGAAACAATAGTGTCATTTTTGGTGATAATATGTAAACGAAGGTTTTGCGTGTGTTTTGGCTGTTTATGTTACATTATGGCATGCCAGTGATTACAAGCGTTATTTATGTGCTACGATGGATTGTGTGTCGAAGTGGTGATATTTTTACGTAAATTTGTTGACTTGATCTCTTTAAATAATGCGTTATGACATGAATAGTATTAAAAGTGTAACAAATACGTAGTGAGTGTTGGAGAAGACGTAACAGCAATCAGTTCGTTGTCTCTACCTTTGACTAAATTAAGATGTGGAATCTATTTTAATTGAAGTCACGGTGACTAGGTGAATTGTTCTTGTCTTTTAATTGTGTCTGTCTACGTCCCAGTGAATGGATAAACAGTGAAGTGTATCAATATTCTTCATTCAATGAATTTTGTCACCCCAAGTTTCATCTATTAATTTCTTTGCATTGCTGTGTCCAATATGATTTTGTTGAAATAAGTAATTAATCCGTCTATATTTTAGGCAGATAATGACTAATTAGCAATAGGCATTAGGATTTGTCATTGGCAGATATTATTGTGTTATTGTAGAATACCATAAATTATGAATGTGGTTGGTTGTTTACGTCCAAGTGAAAGGGTGATTATTAGTTTTCTACTTACCTATGCAATTTATGTTGTTTCACTATCCTTCATTCAGTAAATTTTACCACCTCAAAAGTTTTGTTTTCATTTACTCGACTTGATGTCAATACCATGGATTGTTCCTCTATTTGAGTGCCGCTGTGTGTGCTTGGAGAAATATATCTCACGGTAGGTATTCATGTATGCTACAAGAAAGCCCTTGACAAGCGGTAAATGGTCTTCTAAAAGTGAGCTACATAAGTATTTGTATTCGATGTGATGGGACGAATGTTGTGTTTAATAGTGTGTTGTGTTGGTTAGCGCGTTAATGCCAGGGACTGGCTCGAGGATAGTAATTGTGTCAATAAATATCCAAATCAGTTTATGTCTGAAGTTATATATACCAAGATGTCATATTTGTCTGAGCGAAGTTATGGTAAATGACCTTAGAAGTGATAGGATTGAGTGTGGGTCACCGTTAATTGCTATATCTGTGCAGAAAAAAAGTATATAAAATGTATTCAGATATAGGATATAATCCTTGTTCAATTTTATTTCCAGAATGTATGAAATCTAGATGCAGATTTATTCCTTTTTGTGATGATGGGACGAAGGTTGTGTTAAAACGCCGACACTCATTTAAGGTGATTTAAAGTTAATATTTATCAACTAATTACAATCTCCTTGCACCCAACTATTGCACTTTCGGTGTAGGAAATTTCTCACACTGAAGATGATATACGTAAGGAATCGCGAATCGACGAAATACGTGTCGGTCGGCCTACCGTGGGCTTCAAAATCGTCGGTGGGATCACCCCGGCTGACCGACGATTGTTGGTCAAGTTATCGACGAGTATCGGTTGAAGCTGCCACCGGAATAGCTCTTAACCGACATGTGTCGGTCGGGCGAGTTAGCGACACCGACAGGTGTCGGTCGCATGTACAGAATTACGCCCCTGGCCTGAATATATCTACCCTAGCGATTACGGAACTCAAGGTAGAAGTGTTGAAGAGGGTCGTTATGCCCATAAAGACAGCGTTATGACAAATTCTTCGTTCAAGTCTGTGGCACTCTCGGAATATGTATTGACCAATGAAATGCTTGACGTTCCTGAGTGGAACAGTGGACCAAATGCATGAGCGAGCGAAAGTAAACAAGAAAAAAATGAGTATCGTTTAGCGACGGTCCTCGCCAGGAATGTAAAGAAACATTCTTGATTTTAATGATGAAGGTTGATTATTTTATTAAGTGATTATTTCCTGAAAGAAGTTTTGAATTATCTTTATTATTACGTAATCGCATCTTTAGTGAGTTACACTGATGGAAATAAAGAGTGAGAAAACCGTTCCGGGTGTATGCTTCGTGCAGTCGAAAAATAAAGAGTATTCTTTCGACTAATGTGCAGAAAAAATTAGGGTAAAGGTGAGTTAGGGTCCAGTTTGGGAGAAAATTTTTTGTGAAAAACGTAGAAAAGTGAGGGGTATCAGAGAAATGTGAAACGAAAGTGAAAGGAATGCGCATTTAAAAAATGTAAGAAAGAAAGTCGTGAGATTTTTAGTTTTTGAAAAAAAATATTGAACATGACGAAATTGGCGAATTTTTCGTGAAATTTTGACGCCATATTGCGAGAATTTTGTAAATGCCGCTAGAGGGACACTGTGTAATTTCACGTCTACAATATGCCCTTGCCTTGCCCCCCCCCCCCCCAACAAGGTAGCGGACCAAAGGAGTGAAACAGGGGTGCTAGGGTGGGACGGTACACGGCCTGGAAATGGCGATTTTCGAACGGTAAAAAGGTATTTATAGGTGAAAAAAGGATAAAAATTGAAGTATATGTAAATGGGAATACGGAGGAATAGAATGTTCAGCGGTCGAAAATAGGGAAAGTGAAAAAATGAGGTAAAGGAAGTTGAAATTTATTGGCATTTACGACAAAAATCTCCCGAAAGGGTTGATGATTGGAGGGGGGTGTAGTTGTAGTCTGTTCAAAGTGGTAGTGTATTTTTTTGTTAGAAAAATATCCCCCCAGAGTGTTGATGATTGGAGGGGGGTGTAGTAGTAGTCTCTTCAAAGTTGTAGCGTATTTTTTTAAAGAAAAATATCCCCCGAGAGGGTGGATGATTGTAAGGGGGGTGTAGTTGTAGTCTGTTCAAAGTCGTAGCGTATTTTTTTAAAGAAAAATATCCCCCGAGAGGGTTGATGATTCCGAGGGGGGTGTAGTTGAGGTCTGTTCAAAGTCGTAGCGTATTTTTTTAAAGAAAAATATCCCCCGAGAGGGTTGATGATTGTAGGGGGGTGTAGTTGTAGTCTGTTCAAAGGTAGTGTATTTTTTTGTAAGAAAAATATCCCCCCTGAGTGTTGTGGATTGGAGGGGGGTGTAGTAGTAGTCTCTTCAAAGTTGTAGCGTATTTTTTTAAAGAAAAATATCCCCCGAGAGGGTTGATGATTGTAGGGGGGAGTAGTTGTAGTCTGTTCAAAGTGGTAGTGTATTTTTTAAAAGAAAAATATCCCCCGAGAGGGTTGATGATTGGAGGGGGGTGTAGTTGTAGTCTGTTCAAAGTGGTAGTGTATTTTTTAAAAGAAAAATATCCCCCGAGAGTGTTGATGATTGAAGGGGGTTGTAGTTGTAGTCTGTTCAAAGTGGTAGTGTATTTTTTAAAAGAAAAATATACCCCGAGAGGGTTGATGATTGTAGGGGGGAGTAGTTGTAGTCTGTTCAAAGTTGTAGCGTATTTTTTTAAAGAAAAATATCCCCCGAGAGGGTTGATGATTGTAGGGGGGAGTAGTTGTAGTCTGTTCAAAGTGGTAGTGTATTTTTTTAAAGAAAAATATCCCCCGAGAGGGTTGATGATTGGAGGGGGGTGTAGTTGTAGTCTGTTCAAAGTGGTAGTGTATTTTTTAAAAGAAAAATATCCCCCGAGAGTGTTGATGATTGTAGGGGGTTGTAGTTGTAGTCTGTTCAAAGTGGTAGTGTATTTTTTAAAAGAAAAATATCCCCCGAGAGGGTTGATGATTGTAGGGGGGAGTAGTTGTAGTCTGTTCAAAGTTGTAGCGTATTTTTTTAAAGAAAAATATCCCCCGAGAGGGTTGATGATTGTAGGGGGGAGTAGTTGTAGTCTGTTCAAAGTGGTAGTGTATTTTTTAAAAGAAAAATATCCCCCGAGAGGGTTGATGATGGGAGGGGGGTGTAGTTGTAGTCTGTTCAAAGTGGTAGTGTATTTTTTTGTAAGACAAATATCCTCCCAGTGTGTTGATGATTGGAGGGGGGTGTAGTAGTACTCTCTTCAAAGTTTTAGCGTATTTTTATAACGAAAAATATCCCCCGAGAGGGTTGATGATTGTAGGGGGGTGTAGTTGTAGTCTGTTCAAAGTCATAGCGTATTTTTCAAAAGAAAAATATCTCCCGAGAAATAAACATCTGAGGTGGAAATGCGAAGGAATATATTCTTGGTGAAGTACGGCGGCTCTTCGCAAGGTGGCAGCACAAGATAACTGAACACGAATATATATTTGATGAAACCACTAGGCACAGATGTAGGTACGTACTCACTAGAAACGTCGAATGAAGTGATTTCTCTGAACGAAGCACATACGGGTCAGTGATATAGTTAAGGGATGGGAAAAAAAAAGTAGGAAAAAGGAGGGATTTGTATGGTGATATAGACAGGGCCAGGTAAATAGCATAGATTAGTGAAGGGATAGCGTAAAATGGGTTAAAAGCGCATAGATACCTCTAAGATACGCCCACCTGAGATAAGGGAATGGGAAAAAAGTTGATGTGGAGAATAGCGGTCAATTTAAAATAAAACAGAACATTTCAAGGAATATAAGCAGAAAACAAAAGGTTACAATGCTAAAAAACGATATATTCGTGAATGGTACATCCAAGGGAAGATATTTCCATGGAAAAATACCTTTAAAATCCCGCGCCGCCTATAAGTAGAATCTGTGCCCTCGTGACATAGTGAGGTCATTTTGAGTGGCAAGGTGTCATTTCCGCAGGATGAGGGTTACATATTCGTGAATGGCGGAATGTAAGGAAGATATTTCCATGGAAAAATACCTGAAAATCACGTGCCGACTTTCAGTATCATCTGTGACCTACGGACATAGAGAGGTCATTTTGATTGGAAAGGGGTGGATTCCGAGGAATGAGGGTTACAAATTCGTTTATGGCAGAATGTAAGAAAGATATTTCCATGGAAAAATACCTGAAAATCCCGTGCCGCCTTTAAGTAGAATCTGTGCCCACGCGAGATAAAGAGGTAATTTTCATTGGCAAGGGGTCATTTCTGAATATGAGGGATACATATTCGTGAATGGCGAATGTAAGGCATATATTTTTATGGAAAAATACCTGAAAATCCCGTGGCGCCTTTAAGTAGAATCTGTGCCCTCGTGACTTAGAGAGGTCATTTTTAATGACAAGGGGTGGTTTCCGCTGGATGAGGGTTACATATTGGTGAATGTCAGAATGTAAGGAAGATATTTCCATTAAAAAATACCTGAAAATCACGTGCCGCCTTTAAGTAGAATCTGTGCGCTCGTGACTTAGAGAGGTCATTTTGAGTGACAATGCGGTGGTTTCCGCAGGATAAAGGTTACATATTCGTGAATGGCAGAATGTGAGGAAGATATTACAATGGAAAAATACCAGAAAATCCTGTGCCGCCTTTAAGTGGAATCTGTGCCCTTGTGACATAGAGAGGTCATTTTGAGTGGCAAGGGGTTATTTCCGCAATATAAAGGTACATATTCGTGAATGGCAGAATGTAAGAAAGATATTTTCATGGAAAACTAACTGAAAATCCCGTGCCACCTTTAAGTAGATTCTGTGACCTATTGACATAGAGAGGTCATTTTGAGTGACAAGGGGTGGTTTCCGCTGGATGAGTGTTACATATTCGTGAATGGCAGAATGTGAGGAAGATATTTCCATGGTAAAATAACTGAAAATCCCTTGCCGACTTTCATGAGAATCTGTGCCTTCTTGACATAGAGAGGTCATTTTGAGTAGCAAGGGCTGGTTTCCGCAGGAGAAGGGTTACATATTCGTGAACGGCTGAATGTAAGGAAGAAAGTTACATGGAAATATACCTGAAATTCCGTGCCACCTTTAAGTAGAATCTGTGCCCTCTCCAGATAAAGAGGTAATTTTGATTGGCAAGGGGTAATTCCACGGGATGAGGGTTACATATTCATGAATGGCAGAATGTGAGGAAGATATTACCATGGAAAAATACCTGAAAATCCCGTGCCGCCTTTAAGTAGAATCTGTGCCCTCGTGACATCAAGAGGTCATTTTGAGGGACAAGGGGTCAATTCCGCAAGATGATGGTTACATATTCGTGAATGGCGAATGTAAGGAATATATTTTAATTGAAAAATACATGAAAATTCCGTGCCGCCTTTAAGTAGAATCTGTGCCCTCGTGACTTAAAGAGGTCATTTTGAATGACAAGGGGTGGTTTCCGCAGGAAAAAGGTTACATATTCGTGAATGGCAGAATGTGAGGAAGATATTACAATGGAAAAATACCAGAAAATCCTGTGCCGCCTTTAAGTGGAATCTGTGCCGTCGTGACATAGAGAGGTCATATTGAGTGACAAAAAGTGGTTTCCGCAGGATGTGGAATACATATTCGTGAATGCCAGAGAGTAAGGAAGACATTTTTTTGGAAAAATACCTGAAAATCCCGCGCTGCCTTTAAGTAGAATCTGTGCCCTCGTGACATAGAGAGGATATTTTGAATGACAAGGGGTGGTTTCCGCTGGATGAGGGTTACATATTTGTGAACAGCAGAATGAAAGGAAGATATTTCCATGGAAAAATATCTGTAAATCCCAAGCCGCTTTTAAGTAGAATATGTGAACTCGTACATATAGAAGTCATTTTGAGTTGCAAGGGTTCATTTCCGCAGGATGAAGATTACATATTCGTGAATGGCAGACTGTAAGGAAGATATTTCCTTGGAAATATACCTGAAAATCCTGGGCCGCTTTTAAGTAGAATCTGTGCCCTCTTGAGATAGAGAAGTAATTTTGAGTGGCAAGGGGTCATTTCCGCAGGATGAGGGTTACGTATACGTTAATGGTAGAATGTTAGGAAAATATTTCCATGGAAATATACCTAAAAATCCTGTGCCGCTTTTAAGTAGAATCTGTGCCCTCGTGACATAGAGAGGTCATTTTGTGTTACAAAGGTTTGTTTCCGAAGGATGAGGGTAAATTATTCGTGATTGGCAGAAGGGAAGGAACATATTACCATGGAAAAATACCTAAAAATCCCGTGCCGCCTTTAAGTAGAATCTGTGCCCTCGTGAAATAGAGAGGTCATTTTGAGTGACAAGGGGTGGTTTCCGCGGGATGAGGATTAAATATTCGTGAATGGCAGAATATAAGGAAGATATTATTATAATGGAAAAATACCTGAAAATCCCTTGCCGCCTTCAAGTAGAATCTGTGCTCTCGCGAGATAGAGAGGTCATTCTGAGTGGCAAGGGTTCATTTCCGCAGTATGTGGGTTACATATTCGTGAATGGCAGAATGTAAGGAAGATATTATTATAATGGAAAAATACGTGAAAATCCCGTACAGCATTTAAGTAGAATCTGTGCCCACGTGAAATACAGAGGTCATTTTGAGTGTCAAGGTGTGGTTTCCAAAGGATGAGCGTTACATATTCGCGAATAGCAGAATGTTAGGAAGATATTTTCATGGAAAAATAACTTAAAATCCCGTGCCGCCTTCAAGTAGAATCATTGCCCGCGCGAGATAGAGAGTTCATTTTGAGTGACAAGGGGTGGTTTCCGCAGGATAAGGTTTGCATACTCGTGAACGGCTGAATGCGAGGAAGATAGTTACATGGAAATATACCTGAAAATCCCGTGCCACCTTTAAGTAGAATCTGTGCCCTCGCGAGATAAAGAGGTCATTTTGATTGGCAAGGGGTCATTTCCACAGGATGAGGGTTACATATTCGTAAATGGCAGAATGTAAGGAAGATATTACCATGGAAAAATACCTTAAAATCCCGTGCCGCCTATCAGTATAAACTGTGCCCTCGTCACATAGAGATGTCATTTTGAGCGGCAAGGGGTCATTTCCGCAAAATTAAAGTTACATATTCGAGAATGACAGAGTGTAGGGAAGATATTTCTATTAAAAAATACTAAAAATCCCGCGCCGCCTTCAAGTAGAATCTGTGCTCTCTTGAAATAGAGAGGACATTTTGAATGACAAGGGGTGGTTTCCGCAGGAAGAGGGTTACATATTCGTGAAAGCAGAATGAAAGGAAAATATTTCCATGGAAAAATACCTGAAAATCCCGTGCCCCTTTTAATTAGAATATGTGCCCTCGTGACATAGAGAGGTCATTTTAAGTGACAAGGGTTGGTTTCCGCAGAATAAAGGTTACATACTCGTGAACGGCTGAATGTAAGGAAGTTAGTTCCATGGAAAAATAACAGAAAATCCCGTGCCACCTTTAAGTATAATCTGTGCCCTCGCGAGATAAAGAGGTCATTTTGAGTGATAAGGGGTTATTTCCGCAGGATAAAGGTTACATATTCGTGAATGGTAGAATGTAAGGAAGATATTTCCATGGAAAAATACCTGAAAATCCCGTGCCGCCTTTAAGTAGAATATGTGCCCACGTGAAATACAAAGGTCATTTTGAGTGATAAGGGGTTATTTCCGCAGGATAAAGGTTACATATTCGTGAATGGTAGAATGTAAGGAAGATATTTCCATGGTAAAATAACTGAAAATCCCGTGCCGCCTTTAAGTAGATTATGTGCCTTCGTGACATAGAGAGGTCCGTTTTTGTGATATGGAGTGGTTTCCGCAGGATAAAGGTTACATACTCGTGAACGGCTGAATGTAAGGAAGTTAGTTCCATGTAAAAATAACTGAAAATTCCCGTGCCACCTTTAAGTAGAATCTGTGCCCTCGCGAGATAAAGAGGTCATTTTGATTGGCAAGGGGTCATTTCCGCAGGATGAAGGTTACATATTCGTGAATGGCAGAATGTAAGGAAGATATTTCCATGGAAAAATACCTGAAAATCCCGTGCCGCCTTTAAGTAGAATATGTGCCCACGTGAAATACAGAGGTCATTTTGAGTGATAAGGGGTTATTTCCGCTAGATAAAGGTTACATATTCGTGAATGGTAGAATGTAAGGAAGATATTTCCATGGAAAAATAACTGAAAATCCCGTGCCACCTTTAGGTAGAATCTGTGCCCTCGCGAGATAAAGAGGTCATTTTGATTGGCAAGGGGTCATTTCCGCAGCATGAGTGTTACATTTTCGTAAATAGCAGAATGTAAAAAAATATTTCCATGGAAAAATAACTGAAAATCCCGTGCCGCCTTTAAGTAGAATTTGTGCCTTCGTGACATAGAGAGGTCATTTTAAGTGACAAGGAGTAGATACCGCAGGATAAAAGTTACATATTCGTGAATGGCAGAATGTGAGGAAGATATTTCCATGGAAAAATAACTGAGTTTCCCGTGCCGCCTATAAGTCGAATCTGTGCCTTATTGACATAGAGAGGTCATTTTGAGTGACAAGGGGTGGTTTCCGCAGGATGAGGGTTACATAATCGTCAAATGTCGACTGAAAGGAATATATTTTAATGGAAAAATACCTAAAAATCCCGTTCCGCCTTTAAGTAGAATCTGTGCAATTGTGACATAAAGAAGTCATTTTGAGAGACATGGGGTGGTTTTCGCAGGATAAAGGTTACATATTCCTGAATGCAAGAATGTAAGGAAGATATTTTTATGGAAACATACCTGAAAATCCCGTGCCGCCTTTAAGTAGAATCTGTGCCCTCGTGAAATAGAGAGGTCATTTTGAGTGACAAGGGGTGGTTTCCGCGGGATGAGGGTAAAATATTCGTGAATGGCAGAATGTGAGGAAGATATTACCATGAAAAAATTCCTGAAAATCCCGTGCCGCCTTTAAGTAGAATCTGTGCCCTCATGACATAGAGAGGTCATTTTGATTGGCAAGGGGTAATTTCCGCAGGATGAGGGTTACATATTCGTGAATGGCTGAATGTGAGGAAGATATTACCATGGAAAAATACCTGAAAATCCCGTGCCGCCTTTAAGTAGAATCTGTGCCCTCGTGACATAGAGAGGTCATTTTGAGTGACAAGGGGTCATTTCCGAAGATGAGGGTTACATATTCGTGAAAGCAGAATGAAAGGAAAATATTTCCATGGAAAAATACCTGTAAATCCCTTGCCGCTTTTAATTAGAATATGTGCCCTCGTGACATAGAGAGGTCATTTTGAGTGACAAGGGCTGGTTTCCGCAGAATAAAGGTTACATACACGTGAACGGCTGAATGTAAGGAAGATAGTTCCATGGAAAAATAACTGAAAATCCCGTGCCACCTTTAAGTAGAATCTGTGCCCTCGCGAGATGAAGAGGTCCTTTTTTGTGACAAGGAGTAGCTTCCGAAGGAAAAGGGTTACATATTCGTGAATGGCAAAATGTAACGAACACATTACCATGGAAAAATACATGAAAATCCCGTGCCGCCCTTAAGTTGAATCTGTGCCCACGTGAAGGAGAGAGGTCATTTTGAGTGACAAGGGGTTATTTCCGCAGGATAAGGGTTACATATTCGTGAATGGCAAAATGAAAGGAAGATATTTCCATGGAAAAATAACTGAAAATCCCGTTCCGCCTTTAAGTAGAATCTGTGCCCTCATGACTTAGAGAGGTCATTTTGAAGGACAAGGGGATGTTTCCGCAGGAAAAAGGTTACATATTCGTGAATGGCACTATGAGAGGAAGATATTACAATGGAAAAATACCAGAAAATCCTGTGCCACCTTTAAGTGGAATCTGTGCCCTCGTGACATAGAGAGGTCATTTTGAATGACAAGGGGGGGTTTCCGCAGGATGTGGAACACATATTCGTGAATGCCAGAGTGTAGGGAAGATATTATTTTGGAAAAATACCTGAAAATCCCGTGCCGCCTATCAGTATAATCTGTGCCCTCGTCACATAGAGATGTCATTTTGAGTGGCAAGGGGTGGTTTTCGCAGGATAAGGGTTACATTTTACTGAATGGAAGATGTAAGGAAGATATTTCCATGGAAAAATATCCGAAAATCCCGTGCCGCCTTTAAGTAGAATCTGTGCCCTCGCGAGATAAAGAGGTCATTTTGATTGGCAAGGGGTCATTTCCGCAGGATGAGGGTTACATTTTCGTGAATAGCAGAATGTAAAAAAATATTTCCATGGAAAAATAACTGAAAATCCAGTGCCGACTTTAAGTAGAATTTGTGCCTTCGTGACATAGAGAGGTCATTTTGAGTGACAAGGAGTGGTTACCGAAGGATAAAAGTTACATATTCGTGAATGGCAGAATGTAAGGAAGATATTTCAATGGAAAAATAACTGAAAATCCCGTGCCGCCTATAAGTCGAATCTGTGCCTTATTGACATAGAGAGGTCATTTTGAGTGACAAGGGGTGGTTTCCGCAGGATGAGGGTTACATAATCGTCAAATGTCGACTGAAAGGAATATATTTTAATGGAAAAATACCTAAAAATCCCGTTCCGCCTTTAAGTAGAATCTGTGCAATTGTGACATAAAGAAGTCATTTTGAGAGACATGGGGTGGTTTTCGCAGGATAAAGGTTACATATTCCTGAATGCAAGAATGTAAGGAAGATATTTTTATGGAAACATACCTGAAAATCCCGTGCCGCCTTTAAGTAGAATCTGTGCCCTCGTGAAATAGAGAGGTCATTTTGAGTGACAAGGGGTGGTTTCCGCGGGATGAGGGTAAAATATTCGTGAATGGCAGAATGTGAGGAAGATATTACCATGAAAAAATTCCTGAAAATCCCGTGCCGCCTTTAAGTAGAATCTGTGCCCTCATGACATAGAGAGGTCATTTTGATTGGCAAGGGGTAATTTCCGCAGGATGAGGGTTACATATTCGTGAATGGCAGAATGTGAGGAAGATATTACCATGGAAAAATACCTGAAAATCCCGTGCCGCCTTTAAGTAGAATCTGTGCCCTCGTGACATAGAGAGGTCATTTTGAGTGACAAGGGGTCATTTCCGAAGATGAGGGTTACATATTCGTGAAAGCAGAATGAAAGGAAAATATTTCAATGGAAAAATACCTGTAAATCCCTAGCCGCTTTTAATTAGAATATGTGCCCTCGTGACATAGAGAGGTCATTTTGAGTGACAAGGGCTGGTTTCCGCAGAATAAAGGTTACATACACGTGAACGGCTGAATGTAAGGAAGATAGTTCCATGGAAAAATAACTGAAAATCCCGTGCCACCTTTAAGTAGAATCTGTGCCCTCGCGAGATAAAGAGGTCCTTTTTTGTGACAAGGAGTAGCTTCCGCAGGATAAGGGTTACATATTCGTGAATCGCAAAATGTAACGAACACATTACCATGGAAAAATACATGAAAATCCCGTGCCGCCCTTAAGTTGAATCTGTGCCCACGTGAAGGAGAGAGGTCATTTTGAGTGACAAGGGGTTATTTCCGCAGGATAAGGGTTACATATTCGTAAATGGCAAAATATAAGGAAGATATTTCCATGGAAAAATAACTGAAAATCCCGTTCCGCCTTTAAGTAGAATCTGTGCCCTCATGACTTAGAGAGGTCATTATGAATGACAAGGGGTTGTTTCCGCAGGAAAAAGGTTACATATTCGTGAATGGCACTATGAGAGGAAGATATTACAATGGAAAAATACCAGAAAATCCTGTGCCGCCTTTAAGTGGAATCTGTGCCCTCGTGACATAGAGAGGTCATGTTGAATGACAAGGGGGGGTTTCCGCAGGATGTGGAATACATATTCGTGAATGCCAGAGTGTAGGGAAGATATTATTTTGGAAAAATACCTGAAAATCCCGTGCCGCCTATCAGTATAATCTGTGCCCTCGTCACATAGAGATGTCATTTTGAGCGGCAAGGGGTGGTTTCCGCAGGATAAGGGTTACATATTACTGAATGGAAAATGTAAGAAAGATATTTCCATGGAAAAATACCTGAAAATCCCGTGCCGCCTTTAAGTAGAATCTGTGCCCTCGTGAAATAGAGAGGTCCTTTTTTGTGACAACGAGTGGTTTCCGCAGGATAAGTCTTACACATTCGCGAATGGCAGAATGTAAGGAAGACATTTCCATGGAAAAAAAACTGAAAATCCCGTGCCGCCTTTAAGTAGAATCTGTGCCCTCGTGACTTACAGAGGTCATTTTGAATGACAAGGGGTGGTTTCCGCAGGAGGAGGGTTAAATATTCGTTAATGCCAGAATGTAAGGAAGATATTTTTTTATGGAAACATACCTGAAAATCCCGTGCCACCTATCAGTATAATCTGTTCCCTCGTCACATAGAGATGTCATTTTGAGTGGCAAGGGGTGGTTACCGCAGGATAAGGGTTAAATATTACTGAATAGAAAATGTAAGTAAGATATTTCCATGGAGAAATACTTGAAAATCCCGTGCCACCTTTAAGTAGAATCTGTGCCATCGTGACATAGAGAGGTCATTTTGAGTAACAAGGGGAGGTTTCCGCGGAATGAGGGTTAAATATTCGTGAACGGCTGAATTTAAGGAAGATAGTTCCATGGAAAAATAACTGAAAATCCTGTGCCACCTTTAAGTAGAATCAGTGCCCTCGCGAGATAAAGAGGTCATTTTGATTGGCAAGAAGTTATTTCCGCAGGATAAGGGTTACATATTCGTGAATGGCAAAATGTAAGGAAGATATTTCCATGGAAAAATAACTGAAAATCCCGTTCCGCCTTTAAGTAGAATCTGTGCCCTCATGACTTAGAGAGGTCATTTTGAATGACAAGGGGTTGTTTCCGCAGGAAAAAGGTTAAATATTCGTGAATGGCACTATGAGAGGAAGATATTACAATGGAAAAATACCAGAAAATCCTGTGCCGCCTTTAAGTGGAATCTGTGCCCTCGTGACATAGAGAGGTCATTTTGAATGACAAGGGGGGGTTTCCGCAGGATGTGGAATACATATTCGTGAATGCCAGAGTGTAGGGAAGATATTATTTTGGAAAAATACCTGAAAATCCCGTGCCGCCTATCAGTATAATCTGTGCCCTCGTCACATAGAGATGTCATTTTGAGCGGCAAGGGGTGGTTTCCGCAGGATAAGGGTTACATATTACTGAATGGTTGAATGTAAGGAAGATATTTCCATGGAAAAATAACTGAAAATCCCGTGCTGCCTTTAAGTAGAATCTGTGCCTTCGTGACATAGAGAGGTCATTTTGAGTGACAAGGGGTTATTTCCGCCGGATAAAAGTTACATATTCGAGAATAACAGAATGTGAGGAAAATATTTCCATGGAAAAATAACTGAAAATTCCGTGCCACCTATAAGTCGAATCTCTGCCTTATTGACATAGAGAGGTAATTTTGAGTGACAAGGGGTGGTTTCCTCAGGATGAGGGTTACATAATCGTGCATGTCGATTGAAAGGAATATATTTTAATGGAAAAATACCTAAAAATCCCGTTCCGCCTTTAAGTAGAATCTGTGCCCTCGTGACTTAATGAGGTCATTTTGAGAGACAAGGGGTGGTTTTCGCAGGATAAACGTTACATATTCCTGAATGCCAGAATGTAAGGAAGATATTTTTATGGAAACATACCTGAAAATCCCGTGCCGCCTATCAGTATAATCTGTGCCCTCGTCACATAGAGATGTCATTTTGAGTGGCAAGGGGTAGTTACCGCAGGTTAAGGGTTACATATTCGTGAATGGTTGAATGTAAGGAAGATATTTCCATGGAAAAATACCTGAAAATCCCGTGCCACCTATATGTAGAATCTGTGCCCACATGACATAGAGAGGTCATTTTAAGTGACAAGGGGTGGTTTCCGCAGGAGGATGGTTACATATTCGTGAATGGCAGAATATAAGGAAGATATTTCCATAGGAAAATACCTGAAAATCTCGTGCCGCCTTTAAGTAGAATCTGTGCCCTCGTGACATAGAGAGGTCATTTTGAGTGACAAGGGGTGGTTTCCGCAGGATGAGGGTTACATATTCGTGAATGTCGACTGAAAGGAATGTATTTTAATAGAAAAATACCTGAAAATCCCGTGCCGCCTATCAGTATAATCTGTGCCCTCGTCACATAGAGATGTCATTTTGAGTGGCAAGGGGTGGTTTTCGCAGGATAAGGGTTACATATTACTGAATGGAAAATGTAAGGAAGATATTTCCATGGAAAAATACCTGAAAATCCCGTGTCGCCTTTAAGTAGAATCTGTGCCATCGTGACATAGAGAGGTCATTTTGAGTGACAAGGGGCGATTTCCGCAGGATGAAGGTTACATATTCGTGAATGGCAGATCGTAAGGAATATATTACCATGGAAAAACATCTGAAAATTTCGTGCCGCATTTAAGTTGAATCTGTGTCTTCGTGAAATAGAGAGGTCATTTTGAGTGACAAGGGGTCATTTCCGAAGATGAGGGTTACATATTCGTGAATGGCGAATGTAAGGAATATATTTTCATGGAAAAATACCTGAAAATCCCGTTCCGCCTTTAAGTAGAATCTGTGCCCTCGTGACTTAGAGAGGTCATTTTGAATGACAAGGGGTAGTTTCCGCAGGAAAAAGGTTACATATTCGTGAATGGCAGAATATGAGGAAGATATTACAATGGAAAAATACCAGAAATCCTGTGCCGCCTTTAAGTGGAATCTGTGCCCTCGTGACATAGAGATGTCATTTTGAGTGACAAGGGGTGGTTTGCGCAGGATGTGGAATACATTTTCGTGAATGCCAGAGAGTAAGGAAGATATTTTTTTGGAAAAATACCTGAAAATCCCGTGCCTCCTATCAGTATAATCTGTGCCCTCGTACATAGAGATGTCATTTTGAGCGGCAAGGGGTGGTTTCCGCAGGACAAGGGTAACATATTACTGAATGGAAAATGTAAGGAAGATATTTCCATTAAAAAATACCTTAAAATCCCGCGCCGCCTTCAAGTAGAATCTGTGCCATCGTGAAATAGAGAGGACATTTTGAATGACAAGGGGTGGTGTCCGCTGGATGAGGGTTACTTATTTGTGAATAGCAGAATGAAAGGAAGATATTTCCATGGAAAAATATCTGTAAATCCCGTGCCGCTTTTAAGTAGAATATGTGCCCTCGTGATATATAGAAGTCATTTTGAGTTGCAAGGGTTCTTTTCCGCCGGATGAAGATTACATATTCGTGAATGGCAGAATTTAAGGAAGATATTTCCTTGGAAATATACCTGAAAATCCTGTGCCGCTTTTAAGTAGAGTCTGTGCCCTCGTGAGATAGAGAGGTAATTTTGAGTGGCAAGGAGTCATTTCCGCAGGATGAGGGTTACGTATTCGTTAATGGTAGAATGTAAGGATGATGTTTCCATTGGAAAAATACCTATAAATCCCGTGCCGCTGTTAAGTAGAATATGTGCCCTCGTGACAGAGAGGTCATTTTGAGTGTAAAGGGGTAGTTTCCGCAGGATGAGGGTTCCATATTCATGAATGGGAGAATGTAATGAAGATATTTCCATGGAAAAATACCTGAAAATCCCGTGCCGCCTTTAAGTAGAATCTGTGCCCTCATGACATAGAGAAGTCGTCATGAGTGGCAAGGGGTCATTTCCGCAGGATGAGGGTTACATATTCGTGAATGGCGAATGAAAGGAATATATTTTTCTGGAAAAAGACCTGAAAATCCCGTGCCGCCTTTAAGAAGAATCTGTGCCCTCGTGACATAGAGAGGTCATTTTGAGTGACAAGGGGCGGTTTGCGCAGGATAAAGGTTACATATTCGTGAATGGCGAATGAAAGGAATATATTTTTATGGAAAAATACCTGAAAATCCCGTGCCGCCTTTAAGAAGAATCTGTGCCCTCGTGACTTAGAGAGGTCATTTTGAGAAACAAGGGGCGGTTTGCGCAGGATGAGGGTTACAACTCGTGAACGACTGAATGTAAGGAAGATAGTTACATGGAAATATACCTGAAATACATATTAGTGAATGGCAGAATGTAAGGAATATATTTCCTTGGAAATATACCTGAAAATCCTGTGCCGCTTTTAAGTAGAATCTGTGCCCTCGCGAGATAGAGAGGTAATTTTGAGTGGTAAGGGCTCGTTTCCGCAGGATGAGGGTTACGTATTCGTGAATGGTAGAATGTAAGGAAGATATTTCCATAGGAAAATTCCTGAAAATCCCGTGCCACCTTTAAGTAGAATCTGTGCCCTCTGGACATAGAGATGTCATTTTGAGTGACAAGGGGTGGTTTCCGCAGGATGAGTGTTACATATTTGTGAATGGCAGAATGTAAGGAAGTTATTTCAATGGAAAAATACCTGAAAATCCCTCGCCGCCTTTAAGTAGAATCTGTGCCCTCGTGACATAGTGAGGTCCTTTTGAGTGGCAGGGGGTCATTTCCGCAGGATGAAAGTTACATACTCGTGCATGGCAGAATATAAGGAAAATATTTCCATGGAAAAATACCTGAAAATAATGTGCCGCCTTTAAGTAGAAGTGTTACCCTCGTTAAATACAGAGGTCATTTTGAGTGTAGACGGGTATTTTCCGCAGGATGAGGGTTACATATTCGAGAATGGCAGAATGTAAGGAAGATGCTTCCATTGGAAAAATACCTATAAATCCCGTGCCGCTGTTAAGTAGAATATGTGCCCTCGTGACATAGAGAGGTCATTTTGAGTGTAAAGGGTTCATTTCCGCTGGATGACGTAACATATTCGTGAATGGCAGAGTGTAAGGAAGATTTTTCCATGAAAAAATACCTGAAAATCCTGTGCCGCCCTTAAGTAGAATCTGTGCCCTCGCGAGATAGAGGTAATTTTAAGTGGCAAGGGGTAATTTCCGCAGGATGAGGGTTACAAATTCGTTAATGGCAGAATGCATGGAAAATATTTCCATGGATAAATACCTGAAAATCCCGTGCCGCCTTTAAGTATTATGTGTGCCCTCGTGAAATAGAGAGGTCATTTTGAGTGACAAGGGGTGGTTTCCGCAGAATAAAGGTTACATACTCGTGAACGGCTGAATGTAAGGAAGTTAGTTCCATGGAAAAATAACAGAAAATCCCGTGCCACCTTTAAGTATAATCTGTGCCCTCGCGAGATAAAGAGGTCATTTTTATTGGCAAGGGGTCATTTCCGCAGGATGAGGGTTACATATTCGTGAATGGCAGAATGTAAGGAAGATATTTCCATGGAAAAATACCTGAAAATCCCGTGCCGCCTTTAAGTAGAGTAAGTGCCCTGGTGCCATAGAGAGGTCATTTTGAGTGACAAGGGGTCATTTCCGAAGATGAGGGTTACATATTCGTGAATCGCAGAATGTAAGGAAGATATTTTAATGGAAACATACATGAAAATCCCGTGCCGCCTATCAGTATAATCTGAGCCCTCGTCACATAGAGATGTCATTTTTAGTGGCTAGGGGTGGTTACCGAGGGTTAAGGGTTACATATTACTGAATGAAAAATGTAAGTAAGATATTTCCATGGAAAAATACCTGAAATACCCGTGCCGCTTTTAAGTAGAATATGTGCCATTGTGACATAGAGAGGTCATTTTGAGTGACAATAAGAGGTTTTCGCGGAATGAGGGTTACATATTCGTGAATGGCAGAATGTAAGAAAGATATTTCCACAGAAAAATAACTGAAAATCCCGTGCCGCCTTTAAGTAGAATCAGTGCCCACGTGAAATAGAGAGGTCATTTTGAGTGACAATGGATTATTTCCGCAGGATAAGGGTTACATATTCGTGAATGGCAGAATGTAAGGAAGATATTTCCATGGTAAAATAACTGAAAATCCCGTGTCGTCTTTTAGTAGAATCTGTGCCTTATTGACATAGAGAGGTCATTTTGAGTGACAAGGGTGGTTTCCGCAGGATGAGGGTTACATATTCGTGAATGGCAGAATGTAGGGAAGATATTTCCATGGAAAAATAACTAAAAATCCCGTGCCGCCTTCAAGTAGAATCTGGGATCTCGCGAGATAGGGAGGTCATTCTGAGTGGCAAGGGTTCATTTCCACAGGATGTGGGTTATATATTCGTGAAAGGCAGAATGTAAGGAAGATATTATTATAATGAAAAAATACCTGAAAATCCCGTGCCGCCTTTAAGTTGAATCTGTACCCTCGTGACACAGAGAGGTAATTTTGAGTGACAAGGGGCGGTTTCCGCAGGATGAAGGTTACATATTCGTGAATGGCAGAATGTAAGGAACATATTACTATTGAAAAATACCTGAAAATCCCGTGCCGCCCTTAAGTAGAATCTGTGCCCTCGTGACATAGAGAGGTCATTTTGAGTGACAAGGGTTGGTTTCTGCGGGATGAGGGTTAACTATTCGTGAATGGCATAATGTAAGGAAGATATAACCATGGAAAAATACCTGAAAATCCCGTCTCGCCTTTAAGTAAAATCTGTGCCTTCGTGCTTAGAGATGTCATTTTGAGTGACAAGGGGTGGTTTCCGCAGGATAAATGTTACATATTCGTGAATGGCAGAATGCGAGGAAGATATTACAATGGAAAAATACTAGAAAATCCTATGCCGCCTATAAGTGGAATCTGTGCCCTCGTGACATAGAGAGGTCATTTCGAGTGGCAAGGGGTAATTTCCGCAGGATAACGGTTACTTATTCGTGAATGGCAGAATGTAAGGAAGATATTTCCATGGAAAAATAATTGAATATCCCGTGCCGCCTTCAAGTAGAATCTGTGCTCTCGCGAGATAAAGAAGTCATTCTGAGTGGCAAGGGTTCATTACCGAAGGATGTGGGCACATATTCGTGAATGGCTGAATGTAAGGAAGATATTATTATAATGGAAAAATACCTGAATATCCCGTGCCGACTTTAACTAGAATCTGTGCCCTCGCGAGATAGAGATGTCATTTTGAGTGACAAGTGGTGGTTTCCGCAGGATGTCGAATACATTTTCTTGAATGCCAGAGAGTAAGGAAGTAATTTTTTTGGAAAAATACCTTAAATCCCGTGCCGCCAATCAGTATTATCTGTGTCCTCGTCACATACAGATGTCATTTTGAGCGGCAAGGGGTGGTTTCCGCAGGATAAGGGATACATACTATTGAATGGAAAATGTAAGGAAGATATAACCAAGGTAAAAATACCTTAAAATCCCGTGCCGCGTTAAAGTAGAATCTGTGCCCTCGTGACATAGAGAGGTCATTTTGAGTGACAATGGGTCATTTCCGAAGATGAGGGTTACATATTCGTGAATGGCGAATATAAGGAATATATTTTTATGGAAAAATACCTGAAAATCCCGTGCCGCCTTTAAGTAGAATCTGTGCCCTCGTGACTTATAGAGGTCATTTTGGGTGAAAAGGGGTGGTTTCCGCAGGATAAAGGTTACATATTCGTGAATGGCAGAATGTAAGGAAGATATTACAATGGAAAAATACCAGAAAATCCTGTGCCGCTTTTTAGTTGAATCTGTGCCCTCGTGACATAGAGAGGTCATTTTGAGTGGCAAGGGGTTATTTCTGCAGGATAACGGTTACATATTCGAGAATAGCAGAATGTAAGGAAGATATTTCCATGGAAAAATAACTGAAAATCTCGTCCTGCCTTCAAGTAGAATCTGTGCTCTCGCGAGATAGAGAGGTCATTCTGAGTGGCAAGGGTTCATTTCCGTAGGATGTGGGTTACATATTCGTGAAAGGCAGAATGTAAGGAAGATATTATTATAATGGAAAAATACCTGTATATCCCGTGCCGCCTTTAAGTAGAATCTGTGCTCTCGAGACATAGAGAGGTCATTTTAGTGGCAAGGGGTCGTTTCCGCAGGATGAAGGTTACATATTCGTGAATGGAAGAATTAAAGAAAGATATTTCCATGAAAAAATACCTGAAAATCCCGTACCGCCTTTAAGTAGAATCTGTGCCCGCGTGAAATACAGAGATCATTTTGAGTGACAAGGTGTGGATTCCACAAGATGAGGGTAACATATTCGCGAATGGCAGAATGTTAGGAAGATATTTCCATGTAAAAATACCTGAAAATCCTGTGCCGCCTTCAAGTAGAATCTGTGCCCTCGTGACATAGAGAGGTCATTTTGAATGATAAGGGGTGGTTTCCGCAGGAAAAAGGTTACATTTTGGTGAATGGTAGAATGTGAGGAAGATATTACAATGGAAAAATACCTGAAAATTCCGTGCCGCCTTTAAGTAGAATGTGTGCACTCGTGACATAGAGAGGTCATTTTGAGAGGCAAGGGGTCGTTTCCGCAGGATGAAGGTTACATATTCGTGAATGGCATAATGTAAGGAAGATATAACCATGGAAAATTACCTGAAAATCCCGTTCCGCCTTTAAGTAAAATCTGTGCCCACGTGAAATACAGAGGTCATTTTGAGTGACAAGGTGTGGTTTCCACAGGTTGAGGGTTACATATTCGCGAATGGCAGAATGTAAGGAAGATATTTCCATGGAAAAATAATTGAAAATCCCGTACCGCCTTCAAGTAGAATCTGTGCTCTCGTGACATCGAGAGGTCATTTTTAGTGACAAGGGGTCAATTCCGCAAAATGAGGGTTACATATTCGTGAATGGCGAATGTAAGGAATATATTTTAATAGACAAATACCTGAAAAACCCGTGCCGCCTTTAAGTAGAATCTGTGCCCTCGTGACTTAGAAGGGTAATTTTGAATGACAAGGGGTGGTTTCCGCAGGAAAAAGGTTACATATTCGTGAATGGCAGAATGTGAGGAAGACATTACAATGGAAAAATACCAGAAAATCCTGTGCCGCCTTTAAGTGGAATCTGTGCGCACGAGACATAGAGAGGTCATTTTAGTGGCAAGAGGTCGTTTCCGCAGGATGAAGGTTACATATTCGTGAATGGCAGAATGTAAGAAAGACATTTCCATGGAAAAGTACCTGAAAATACCGTTCCGCCTTCAAGTAGAATCTGTGCCCTCGTGAAATAGAGAGGTCATTTTGAGTGACAAGGTGTGTTTTCCACAGGATGAGGGTAACATATTCGCAAATGGCAGAATGTTAGAAAGATATTTCCATGGAAAAATACCTGAAAATCCCGTGCCGCCTTTAAGTAGAATCTGTGCCCTCGTGACATAGAGAGGTCATTTTGAGTGACAAGGTGTGGTTTCCACAGGATGAGGGTAACATATGCGCGAATGGCAGAATGTTAGGAAGATATTTCCATGGAAAAATACCTGAAAATCCCGTGCCGCCTTCAAGTAGAATCTGTACCCTCGTGAAATAGAGAGGTCATTTTGAGAGGCAAGGGGTGGTTTCCGCAGGATGTGGGTTACATATTCGTCAATGGCAGAATGTACGGGGGATAATTTCATGGAGAAATACCTGAAAATCCCGTGGCGCATTTAAGAAGAATCTGTGCCCTCGCGAGATAGAGATGTCATTTTGTGTGACAAGGGGTGGTTTCAGCAGGATGTGGAATACATATTCGTGAATGCAAGAGAGTAAGGAAGATATTTTTTTGGAAAAATACCTGAAAATCCCGTGCCGCCTATGAGTATATTCTGTGCCCTCGTCACAAAGAGATGTCATTTTGAGCGGCAAGGGGTGGTTTCCGCATTATAAGTGTTACATATTACTGAATGGAAAATGTAGGAAGATATTTCCATGGAAAAATAACTGAAAATCCCGTGCCATCTTTAAGTAGAATCTGTGCCCTCGTGAAAAAGAGGTCATTTTGAGTGACAAGGGGTCATTTCCGAAGATGAGGGTTACATATTCGTGAAGTGCGAATGTAAGGAATATATTTTCATGGAAAAATACCTGAAAATCCCGTTCCGCCTTTAAGTAGAATCTGTGCCCTCGTGACTTAGAGAGGTCATTTTGAATGACAAGGGGTAGTTTCCGCAGGAAAAAGGTTACATATTCGTGAATAACAGAATATGAGGAAGATATTACAATGGAAAAATACCAGAAATCCTGTGCCGCCTTTAAGTGGAATCTGTGCCCTCGTGACATAGAGAGGTCATTTTGAGTGACAAGGGGTGGTTTGCGCAGGATGTGGAATACATTTTCGTGAATGCCAGAGAGTAAGGAAGATATTTTTTTGGAAAAATACCTGAAAATCCCGTGCCTCCTATCAGTATAATCTGTGCCCTCGTACATAGAGATGTCATTTTGAGCGGCAAGGGGTGGTTTCCGCAGGACAAGGGTAACATATTACTGAATGGAAAATGTAAGGAAGATATTTCCATTAAAAAATACCTTAAAATCCCGCGCCGCCTTGAAGTAGAATCTGTGCCCTCGTGAAATAGAGAGGACATTTTGAATGACAAGGGGTGGTTTCCGCTGGATGAGGGTTACTTATTTGTGAATAGCAGAATGAAAGGAAGATATTTCCATGGAAAAATATCTGTAAATCCCGTGCCGCTTTTAAGTAGAATATGTGCCCTCGTGACATATAGAAGTCATTTTGAGTACCAAGGGTTCTTTTCCGCCGGATGAAGATTACATATTCGTGAATGGCAGAATTTAAGGAAGATATTTCCTTCGAAATATACCTGAAAATCCTGTGCCGCTTTTAAGTAGAGTCTGTGCCCTCGTGAGATAGAGAGGTAATTTTGAGTGGCAAGGAGTCATTTCCGCAGGATGAGGGTTACGTATTCGTTAATGGTAGAATGTAAGGATGATGTTTACATTGGAAAAATACCTATAAATCCCGTGCCGCTGTTAAGTAGAATATGTGCCCTCGTGACATAGAGAGGTCATTTTGAGTGTAAAGGGGTAGTTTCCGCAGGATGAGGGTTCCATATTCATGAATGGGAGAATGTAATGAAGATATTTCTATGGAAAAATACCTGAAAATCCTGTGCCGCTTTTAAGTGGAATCAATGCCCTCGTGACATAGAGAGGTAATTTTAAGTGAAAAGAGGTGGTTTCCGCAATATGAGGGTTACATATTTGTGCATGGCATAACGTAAAGAAGATATTTCCATAGGAAAATACCTGAAAATCCCGTGCCGCCTTTAAGTAGAATCTGTGCCCTCTGGACATAGAGAGGTCATTTTGAGTGACAAGGGGTGGTTTTCGCAGGATGAGTGTTACATATTTGTGAATGGCTGAATGTTAGGAAAATATTTCCATGGAAATATACCTAAAAATCCCGTGCCGCCTTTAAGTAGATTCTGCCCTCGTGACATAGAGAGGTCATTTTGAGTGACAAGGGGTAGTTTCCGCAGGATGAGTGTTACATATTTGTGAATGGCAGAAGGTAAGGAACATATTACCATGGAAAAAAACCTGAAAATCCCGTGCCGCCTTTAAGTTGAATCTGTGCCCTCATGACATAGAGAAGTCGTCATGAGTGGCAAGGGGTCATTTCCGCAGCATGAGGGTTACATATTCGTGAATGGCGAATGAAAGGAATATATTTTTATGGAAAAATACCTGAAAATCCCGTGCCGCCTTTAAGAAGAATCTGTGCCCTCGTGACATAGAGAGGTCATTTTGACAGAAAAGGGGCGGTTTGCGCAGGATAAAGGTTACATATTCGTGAATGGCGAATGAAAGGAATATATTTTTATGAAAAAATACATGAAAATCCCGTGCCGCCTTTAAGAAGAATCTGTGCCCTCGTGACTTAGAGAGGTCATTTTGAGAAACAAGGGGTGGTTGGCGCAGGATGAGGGTTACCACTCGTGAACGACTGAATGTAAGGAAGATAGTTACATGGAAATATACCTGAAATACATATTCGTGAATGGCAGAATGTAAGGAAGATATTTCCATAGAAAAATTCCTGAAAATCCCGTGCCACCTTTAAGTAGAATCTGTGCCCTCTGGACATAGAGATGTCATTTTGAGTGACAAGGGGTGGTTTCCGCAGGATGAGTGTTACATATTTGTGAATGGCAGAATGTAAGGAAGTTATTTCCATGGAAAAATACCTGAACATCCCTCGCCGCCTTTAAGTAGAATCTGTGCCCTCGTGACATAGTGAGGTCCTTTTGAGTGGCAGGGAGTCATTTCCGCAGGATGAAAGTTACATATTCGTGCATAGCAGAATGTAAGGAAAATATTTCCATGGAAAAATACCTGAAAATAATGTGCCGCCTTTAATTAGAAGTGTTACCCTCGTTAAATACAGAGGTCATTTTGAGTGTAAAGGGGTAGTTTCCGCAGGATGAGGGTTACATATTCGAGAATGGCAGAATGTAAGGAAGGTTCTTCCATTGGAAAAATACCTATAAATCCCGTGCCGCTGTTAAGTAGAATATGTGCCCTCGTGACATAGAGAGGTCATTTTGAGTGTAAAGGGGTAGTTTCCGCAGGATGAGGGTTCCATATTCATGAATGGGAGAATGTAATGAAGATATTTCCATGGAAAAAAAACTGAAAATCCCGTCCCGCTTTTAAGTAGAATACGTGCCCTCGTGACATAGAGAAGTCCTTTTGAGTGGCAAGGGTTCATTTCCGCTGGATGACGTAACATATTCGTTAATGGCAGAATGTAAGGAAGATTTTTCCATGAAAAAATTCCTGAAAATCCTGTGCCGCCCTTAAGTAGAATCTGTGCCCTCGCGAGATAGAGGTAATTTTAAGTGGCAAGGGGTCATTTCCGCAGGATGAGGGTTACAAATTCGTTAATGGCAGAATGCATGGAAAATATTTCCATGGAAAAATACCTGAAAATCCCGTGCCGCCTTTAAGTATTATGTGTGCCCTCGTGAAAAAGAGAGGTCATTTTGAGTGACAAGGGGTGGTTTCCGCAGAATAAAGGTTACATACTCGTGAACGGCTGAATGTAAGGAAGTTAGTTCCATGGAAAAATAACAGAAAATCCCGTGCCACCTTTAAGTATAATCTGTGCCCTCGCGAGATAAAGAGGTCATTTTTATTGGCAAGGGGTCATTTCCGCAGGATGAGGGTTACATATTCGTGAATGGCAGAATGTAAGCAAGATATTTCCATGGAAAAATAACTAAATATCCCGTGCCGCCTTCAAGTAGAATCTGTGCTCTCGCGAGATAAAGAGGTCATTCTGAGTGGACAGGGTTCATTACCGAAGGATGTGGGCACATATTTGTGAATGGCTGAATGTAAGGAAGATATTATTATAATGGAAAAATACCTGATAATCCCGTGCCGCCTTTAAGTAGAATCTGTGCTCTCGTGATATAGAGAGGTCATTTTAGTGGCAAGGGGTCGTTTCCGCAGGATGAAGGTTACATATTCGTGAATGGCAGAATGTAAGGAAGATATTTCCATGGAAAAATAACTGATTATCCCGTGCAGCCTTCAAGTAGAATCTGTGCTCTCGCGAGATAAAGAGGTCATTCTGAGTGGCAAGGGTTCATTACCGAAGGATGTGGGCACATATTCGTGAATGGCTGAATGTAAGGAAGATATTATTATAATGGAAAAATACCTGAATATCCCGTGCCATCTTTAAGTAGAATCTGTGCTCTCGTGATATAGAGAGGTCATTTTAGTGGCAAGGGGTCGTTTCCGCAGGATGAAGGTTACATATTCGTGAATGGCAGAATGTAAGAAAGATATTTCCATGGAAAAATACCTGAAAATCCCGTACCGCCTTTAAGTAGAATCTGTGCCCACGTGAAATACAGAGGCTATTTTGAGTGACAAGTTGTGGTTTGCACAGGATGAGGGTTACATATTCGCGAATGGCAGAATGTAAGGAAGATTTTTCCATGGAAAAATATTTGAAAATCCCGTACCGCCTTTAAGTAGAATGTGTGCTCTCGTTACATAGAGAGGTCATTTCAGTGGCAAGGGGTCGTTTCCGCAAGATGAAAGTTACATATTCGTGAATGGCAGAATGTAAGAAAGATATTTCCATGGAAAAATACCTGAAAATCCCGTACCGTCTTCAAATAGAATCTGTACCCTCGTGAAATAGAGATGTCATTTTGAGTTACAAAGTGGTGTTTCCACAGGATGAGGGTTACATATTCGCGAATTGCAGAATGTTAGGAAGATATTTCCATGGAAAAATACCTGAAAATCCCGTGCCGCCTTTAAGTAGAATCAGTAGCCGCGCGAGATAGAGAGTTCATTTTGAGTGACAAGGGGTGATTTCCGCAGGATGAAGGTTACATAGTCGAAAACGGCTGAATGTAAGGAAGATAGTTACATGGAAATATACCTGAAAATCCCGTGCCACCTTTAAGTAGAATCTGTGCCCTCGCGAGATAGAGGTCATTTTTATTGGCAAGGGGTCATTTCCACAGGATAAGGGTTACATATTCGTGAATGGCAGAATGTGAGGAAGATATTACCATGGAAAAATACCTAAAAATTTCGTGCCGCCTTTAATTAGAATGTGTGCCCTCGTGACATAGAGAGGACATTTTGAGAGGCTAGGGGTGGTTTCCACAGGATGAGGGTTACATATTCGTCAATGGCAGAATGTACGGAAGATATTTCCATGGAGAAATACCTGAAAACCCTGTGCCGCATTTAAGAAGAATCTGTGCCCTCGCGAGATAGAGATGTCATTTTGAGTGACAAGGGGTGGTTTCTGCAGGATGTGAATTACATATTCGTGAATGCCAGAGAGTAAGGAAGATATTTTTTTTGGAAAAATACCTGAAAATCCCGTGCCGCCAATCAGTATTATCTGTGTCCTCGTCACATACAGATGTCATTTTGAGCGGCAATGGGTGGTTTCCGCAGGATAAGGGATACATATTACTGAATGGAAAATGTAAGGAAGATATAACCAAGGTAAAAATACCTTAAAATCCCGTGCCGCGTTAAAGTAGAATCTGTGCCCTCGTGACATAGAGAGGTCATTTTGAGTGACAATGGGTCATTTCCGAAGATGAGGGTTACATATTCGTGAATGGCGAATATAAGGAATATATTTTTATGGAAAAATACCTGAAAATCCCGTGCCGCCTTTAAGTAGAATCTGTGCCCTCGTGACTTATAGAGGTCATTTTGAGTGAAAAGGGGTGGTTTCCGCAGGATAAAGGTTACATATTCGTGAATGGCAGAATGTAAGGAAGATATTTCCATGGAAAAATAACTGAAAATCCTGTGCCGCTTTTTAGTTGAATCTGTGCCCTCGTGACATAGAGAGGTCATTTTGAGTGGCAAGGGGTTATTTCTGCAGGATAACGGTTACATATTCGTGAATAGCAGAATGTAAGGAAGATATTTCCATGGAAAAATAACTGAAAATCTCGTCCTGCCTTCAAGTAGAATCTGTGCTCTCGCGAGATAGAGAGGTCATTCTGAGTGGCAAGGGTTCATTTCCGCAGGATGTGGGTTACATAATCGTGAAAGGCAGAATGTAAGGAAGATATTATTATAATGGAAAAATACCTGCATATCCCGTGCCGCCTTTAAGTAGAATCTGTGCTCTCGAGACATAGAGAGGTCATTTTAGTGGCAAGGGGTCGTTTCCGCAGGATGAAGGTTACATATTCGTGAATGGAAGAATTAAAGAAATATATTTCCATGGAAAAATACCTGAAAATCCCGTACCGCCTTTAAGTAGAATCTGTGCCCGCGTGAAATACAGAGATCATTTTGAGTGACAAGGTGTGGATTCCACAAGATGAGGGTAACATATTCGCGAATGGCAGAATGTTAGGAAGATATTTCCATGGAAAAATACCTGAAAATCCCGTGCCGCCTTCAAGTAGAATCTGTGCCCTCGTGACATAGAGAGGTCATTTTGAATGATAAGGGGTGGTTTCCGCAGGAAAAAGGTTACATATTGGTGAATGGTAGAATGTGTGGAAGATATTACAATGGAAAAATACCTGAAAATTCCGTGCCGCCTTTAAGTAGAATGTGTGCACTCGTGACATAGAGAGGTCATTTTGAGAGGCAAGGGGTTGTTTCCGCAGGATGAAGGTTACATATTCGTGAAAAGCATAATGTAAGGAAGATATCACCATGGAAAATTACCTGAAAATCCCGTTCCGCCTTTAAGTAAAATCTGTGCCCACGTGAAATACAGAGGTCATTTTGAGTGACAAGGTGTGGTTTCCACAGGATGAGGGTAACATATTCGCGAATGGCAGAATGTTAGGAAGATATTTCCATGGAAAAATACCTGAAAATCCCGTGACGCCTTTAAGTAGAATCTGTGCCCTCGTGACATAGAGAGGTCATTTTGAGTGACAAGGTGTGGTTTCCACAGGATGAGGGTAACATATTCGCGAATTGCAGAATGTAAGGAAGATATTTCCATGGAAAAATAACTGAAAATCCCGTACCGCCTTCAAGTAGAATCTGTGCTCTCGTGACATCGGGAGGTCATTTTTAGTGACAAGGGGTCAATTCCGCAAAATGAGGGTTACATATTCGTGAATGGCGAATGTAAGGAATATATTTTAATAGACAAATACCTGAAAAACCCGTGCCGCCTTTAAGTAGAATCTGTGCCCTCGTGACTTAGAAGGGAAATTTTGAATGACAAGGGGTGGTTTCCGCAGGAAAAAGGTTACATATTCGTGAATGGCAGAATGTGAGGAAGACATTACAATGGAAAAATACCAGAAAATCCTGGGCCGCCTTTAAGTGAAATCTGTGCGCACGTGACATAGAGAGGTCATTTTAGTGGCAAGAGGTCGTTTCCGCAGGATGAAGGTTACATATTCGTGAATGGCAGAATGTAAGAAAGACATTTCCATGGAAAAGTACCTGAAAATCCCGTACCGCCTTTAAGAATAATCTGTGCCCTCGTGAAATAGAGAGGTCATTTTGAGTGACAAGGTGTGTTTTCCACAGGATGAGGGTAACATATTCGCGAATGGCAGAATGTTAGGAAGATATTTCCATGGAAAAATACCTGAAAATCCCGTGCCGCCTTTAAGTAGAATCTGTGCCCTCGTGACATAAAGAGGTCATTTTGAGTGACAAGGTGTGGTTTCCACAGGATGAGGGTAACATATTCGCGAATTGCAGAATGTAAGGAAGATATTTCCATGGAAAAATACCTGAAAATCCCGTGCCGCCTTCAAGTAGAATCTGTACCCTCGTGAAATAGAGAGGTCATTTTGAGAGGCAAGGGGTGGTTTCCGAGGATGTGGGTTACATATTCGTCAATGGCAGAATGTACGGGGGATATTTTCATGGAGAAATACCTGAAAAACCCGTGGCGCATTTAAGAAGAATCTGTGCCCTCGCGAGATAGAGATGTCATTTTGAGTGACAAGGGGTGGTTTCCGCAGGATGTGGAATACATATTCGTGAATGCCAGAGAGTAAGGAAGATAATTTTTTGGAAAAATACCTGAAAATCCCGTGCCGCCTATGAGTATATTCTGTGCCCTCGTCACAAAGAGATGTCATTTTGAGCGGCAAGGGGTGGTTTCCGCATTATAAGTGTTACATATTACTGAATGGTAAATGTAGAAAGGTATATCCATGGAAAAATAACTGAAAATCCCGTGCCATCTTTAAGTAGAATCTGTGCCCTCGTGAAATAGAGGTCATTTTCAGTGACAAGATGTGGTTACCGCGTGATGAGGGTTAAATATTCGTGAATGGCATAATGTAAGGAAGATATTTTCATGGAAAAATAACTGAAAATCCCGTACCGCCTTTAAGTAGAATCTGTGCCCTCGTGAGATGAAGAGGTCATTTTGATTGGCAAGGGGTCATTTCCACAGGATGAGGGTTACATATTCGTGAATGGCGAATGTAAGGAATATATTTTAATAGAAAAATACCTGAAAATCTCGTACCGCCTTCAAGTAGAATCTGTGCCCTCGTGACTTAGAGAGGTCATTTTGAATGACAATGGGTGGTTTCCGCAGGAAAACGGTTAAAAATTCGTGAATGGCAGAATGTAAGAAAGATATTTCCATGGAAAAATACCTGAAATTCCCGTGCCGCCTTTAAGTAGAATCTGTGCCCTCGTGAAAAAGAGGTCATTTTGAGTGACAAGGGGTCATTTCCGAAGATGAGGATTACATATTCGTGAATGGCGAATGTAAGGAATATATTTTCATGGAAAAATACCTGAAAATCCCGTTCCGCCTTTAAGTAGAATCTGTGCCCTCGTCACTTAGAGAGGTCATTTTGAATGACAAGGGGTAGTTTCCGCAGGAAAAAGGTTACATATTCGAGAATGGCAGAATATGAGGAATATATTACTATGGAAATATACCAGAAATCCTGTGCCGCCTTTAAGTGGAATCTGTGCCCTCGTGACATAGAGAGGTCATTTTGAGTGACAAGGGGTGGTTTGCGCAGGATGTGGAATACATTTTCGTGAATGCCAGAGAGTAAGGAAGATATTTTTTGGAAAAATACCTGAAAATCCCGTGCCTCCTATCAGTATAATCTGTGCCCTCGTACATAGAGATGTCATTTTGAGCGGCAAATGGTGGTTTCCGCAGGACAAGGGTAACATATTACTGAATGGAAAATGTAAGGAAGATATTTCCATTAAAAAATACCTTAAAATCCCGCGCCGCCTTCAAGTAGAATCTGTGCCCTCGTGAAATAGAGAGGACATTTTGAATGACAAGGGGTGGTTTCCGCTGGATGAGGGTTACTTATTTGTGAATAGCAGAATGAAAGGAAGATATTTCCATGGAAAAATATCTGTAAATCCAGTGCCGCTTTTAAGTAGAATATGTGCCCTCGTGACATATAGAAGTCATTTTGAGTTGCAAGGGTTCTTTTCCGCAGGATGAAGATTACATATTCGTGAATGGCAGAATGTAAGGATGATGTTTCCATTGGAAAAATACCTATAAATCCCGTGCCGCTGTTAAGAATAATATGTGCCCTCGTGACATAGAGAGGTCATTTTGAGTGTAAAGGGGTAGTTTCCGCAGGATGAGGGTTCCATATTCATGAATGGGAGAATGTAATGAAGATATTTCTATGGAAAAATACCTGAAAATCCTGTGCCACTTTTAAGTGGAATCAGTGCCCTCGTGACATAGAGAGGTCATTTTAAGTGACAAGAGGTGGTTTCCGCAATATGAGGGTTACATATTCGTGCATGGCATAACGTAAAGAAGATATTTCCATAGGAAAATACCTGAAAATCCCGTGCCGCATTTAAGTAGAATCTCTGCCCTCTGGACATAGAGAGGTCATTTTGAGTGACAAGGGGTGGTTTCCGCAGGATTAAAGTTACATATTCTTGAATGGAAGAATGTAAGGAAGATATTTTTATAGGAAAATACCTGAAAATCCCGTGCCGCTTTTAAGTAGAATATGTGCCATTGTGACATAGAGAGGTCATTTTGAGTGACAAGAAGAGGTTTCCGCGGAATGAGGGTTACATATTCGTGAATGGCAGAATGTAAGAAAGATATTTCCACGAAAAAATAACTGAAAATTCCGTGCCGCCTTTAAGTAGAATCAGTGCCCACGTGAAATAGAGAGGTCATTTTGAGTGACAAAGGATTATTTCCGCAGGATAGGGGTTACATATTCGTGAATGGCAGAATGTAAGGAAGATATTTCCATGGAAAAATAACTGAAAATCCCGGTCGTCTTTTAGTAGAATCTGTGCCTTCGTGACATAAAGAGGTCATTTTGAGTGACAAGGAAGGGTTACCGCAGGATAAAAAATACATATTCGTGAATGGCAGAATGTAAGGAAGATATTTCCATGGAAAAATACCTGAAAATCCCGTGCTGCCTTTAAGTAGAATAAGTGCCCTGGTGCCATAGAGAGGTCATTTTTAGTGACAAGGGGTCATTTCCGAAGATGAGGGTTACATATTCGTGAATCGCAGAATGTAAGGAAGATATTTTAATGGAAACATACATGAAAATCCCGTGCCGCCTATCAGTATAATCTGAGCCCTCGTCACATAGAGATGTCATTTTTAGTGGCTAGGGGTGGTTACCGAGGGTTAAGGGTTACATGTTACTGAATGGAAAATGTAAGTAAGATATTTCCATGGAAAAATACCTGAAAATCCCGTGCCGCTTTTAAGTAGAATATGTGCCATTGTGACATAGAGAGGTCATTTTGAGTGACAAGAAGAGGTTTCCGCGGAATGAGGGTTACATATTCGTGAATGGCAGAATGTAAGAAAGATATTTCCACGAAAAAATAACTGAAAATTCCGTGCCGCCTTTAAGTAGAATCAGTGCCCACGTGAAATAGAGAGGTCATTTTGAGTGACAAAGGATTGTTTCCGCAGGATAGGGGTTACATATTCGTGAATGGCAGAATGTAAGGAAGATATTTCCATGGAAAAATAACTGAAAATCCCGGTCGTCTTTTAGTAGAATCTGTGCCTTCGTGACATATAGAGGTCATTTTGAGTGACAAGGAGTGGTTACCGCAGGATAAAAAATACATATTCGTTAATGGCAGAATGTAGGGAAGATATTTCCATGGTAAAATAACTAAAAATCCTGTGCAGCCTTTAAGTCGAATCTGTGCCTTATTGACATAGAGAGGTCATTTTGAGTGACAAGGGGTGGTTTCCGCAGGATGAGGGTTACATATTCTTGAATGGCAGAATGTGAGGAAGATATTGTCTTGGAAAAATACCTGAAAATCCCGTGCCGCCTTTAAGTAGAATCAGTGCCCACGTGAAATAGAGAGGTCATTTTGAGTGACAAAGGGTTATTTCAGCAGGATAAGGGTTACATATTCGTGAATAGCAAAATGTAAGGAAGTTATTTCCATTGAAAAATACCTGAAAATCCCGTGCCACCTTTAAGTAGAATCAGTGCCCACGTGAATAGAGAGGTCATTTTGAGTGACAAAGGGTTATTTCAGCAGGATAAGGGTTACATATTCGTGAATGGCAGAATATAAGGAAGATATATCCATGGAAAAATACCTGAAAATCCCGTGCCGCCTTTAAGTAGAATCTGTGCTCTCACGAGATAATGAGGTCATTTTGATTAACAAGGGGTCATTTCCGCAGGATGAGGGTAACATATTCGTGAAAGGCAGATTGTTAGGAAGGTATTACTATAGAAAAATACCTGAAAATCCCGTGCCGCCTTTAAGTAGTATATGTGCCCTCGTGCCATAGAGTGGTCATTTTGAGTGACAAGGGGTGGTTTCCGCATGATGAGGGTTACATATTTGTGAATGTCGACTGAAAAAAATATATTTTAATGGAAAAATACCTAAAAATCCCGTTCCGCCTTTAAGTAGAATCTGTGCCCTCGTGACATAAAGAGGTCATTTTGAGAGACAAGTGGTGGTTTTCGCAGGATAAAGGTTACATATTCCTGAATGCAAGAATGCAAGGAATATATTTTCATGGAAAAAAACCTGAAAATCCCGTGCCGCCTTTAAGTAGAATCTGTGCCCTCGTGACTTAGAGAGGTCATTTTGAGTGACAAGGGGTCATTTCCGAAGAAGAGGGTTACATATTCGTGAATGGCAGAATGTAAGGAAGATATTTTTATGGAAATATACCTAAAAATCCCGTGCCGCCTTTAAATAGAATCAGTGCCCTCGTGACATAGAGAGGTCATTCTGAGTGGCAAGGCTTCATTTCCGGTGATGTGGGTTGTATATTCGTAAATGGCAGAATGTAAGGAATATATTATTATAATAAAAAAATACCTGAATATCCCGTGCCGCCTTTAAGTAGAATCTGTGCTCTCGTGACATAGAGAGGTCATTTCAGTGGCAAGGGGTCGTTTTTGTGGGATGAAGGTTACATAATCGTGAATGGCAGAATGTAAGAAAGACATTTTCATAGGAAAATACCTGAAAATCCGGTGCCGCCTTTCAGTAGAATCTGTGCCCTCGTGACATACTGAGGTTCTTTTGAGTGGCAGGGGGTCATTTCCGCAGGATGAAAGTTAAATATTCGTGCATGGCAGAATGTGAGGAAGATATTTCCATGGAAAAATACCTGAAAATCCCGTGCCGCCTTTAAGTAAAATATGTGCCCACGTGAAATACAGAGGTCATATTGAGTGACAAGGGGTTATTTCCGCAGGATAAAGGTTACATATTCGTGAATAACAGAATGTATGGAAGATATTTCCATGGAAAAATAACTGAAAATCCCGTGCCGCCTTTAAGTAGAATCTGTGCCCACTCGAGATAAAGAGGTCATTTTGATTGGCCAGGGATCATTTCCGCAGGATGTGGGTTGCATTTTCGTGAAGGGCAGAAATTAAGGAAGATATTATTATAATAAAAAAATACCAGAATATCCCGTGCCGCCTTAAAGTAGAATCTGTGCTCTCGTGACATAGAGAGGTCCTTTTTTGTGACAAAGAGTGGTTTCCGCAGGATAAGGGTTACATTTTCGTGAATTGCAGAATGTAAGGAGAGATTACCATGGAAAAAATAAATGGAAATCCCGTGCCGCCTTTAAGTAGAATCTGTGCCCTCATGACATAGAGAGGTCGTCTTGAGTGACAAGGGGCGGTTTCCGCAGGTAAACGGTTAGATATTCGTGAATGGCAGAATGTAAGGAAGATATTACCATGTAAAAATACCTGAAAATTCCGTGCCGCCTTTAAGTAGAATCTGTGCCCTCGTGACATAGAGAGGTCATTTTGAGTGAAAAGGGGTGGTTTCCGCAGGTAAACGGTTACATATTCGTGAATGGCAGAATGTAATGAAGATATTTCCATGGAAATATATCTAAAAATCCCGTGCCGCCTTTAAATAGAATCACTGCCCTCGTGACTACGAGAGGTCATTCTGAGTGGCAAGGGTTCATTTCCGCAGGATGTGGGTTACATATTCGTGACTGGCAGAATGTAAGGAAGATATCATTATAATAAAAAAACACCTGAATAACCCGTGCCGCCTTTAAGTAGAATCTGTGCTCTCGTGACATAGAGAGGTCATTTTGTCTGACAAGGGGTGGTTTCCGCTGGATGAAAGTTACATATTCGTGCATGGCAGATGTAAGGAAGATATTTCCATGGAAAAATACCTGAAATTAATGTGCCGCCTTTAAGTAGAAGTTTTACCCTCGTTAAATACAGAGGTCATTTTGAGTGTAAAGGGGTAGTTTCCGCAGGATGAGGGTTACATATTCGAGAATGGCAGAATGTAAGGAAGTTGTTTCCATTGGAAAAATACCTATAAATCCCGTGCCGCTGTTAGGTAGAATATGTGCCCTCGTGACATAGAGAGGTCACTTTGAGTGTGAAGGGGTAGTTTCCGTAGGATGAGGATTACATATTCATGAATGGGAGAATCTAATGAAGATATTTCCATGGAAAAATACCTGAAAATCCCGTCCCGCTTTTAAGTAGAATCTGTGCCCTTGTGACATAGAGAGGTCATTTTGAGTGACAAGGGGTGGTTACCGCAGAATAAAGGTTACATACTCGTGAACGGCTGAATGTAAGGAAGATAGTTCCATGGAAAAATAACTGAAAATTCCGTACCACCTTTAAGTAGAATCTGTGCCCTCGCGAGATAAAAAGGTCATTTTGATTGGCAAGGGTTATTTCCGCAGGATGAGGGTTACATATTCGTGAATAGCAGAATGTAAGGAAGATATTTCCATTGAAAAATACCTGAAAATCCCGTGCCGCCTTTAAGTAGGAAATGTGCCCACGTGAAATACAGAGGTCATTTTGAGTGACAAAGGGTTATTTCCGCAGGATAAAGGTTACATATTCGTGAATAATAGAATGTAAGGAAGATATTTCCATGGAAAAATAACTGAAAATCCCGTGCCGCCTTTAAGTAGAATCTGTACCTTCGTGCCATAGAGTGGTCATTTTGAGTGACAAGGGGTGGTTTCCGCAGGAGGATGGTTACATATTCGTGAATGGCAGAATATAAGGAAGGATATATATCTATGGGAAAATACCTGAAAATCCCGTGCCGCCTTTAAGTAGAATCTGTGCCTTCGTGACATAGACAGGTCATTTTGAGTGACAAGGGGTGGTTTCCGCAGGATGAGGGTTACATATTCGTGAATGTTGACTGAAAGAAATATATTTTAATGGAAAAACACCTGAAAATCCCGTGCCGCCTTTAAGTAGAATCTGTGCCCTCGTGACATCGAGAGTTCATTTTGAGTGACAAGGGGTCCATTCCGCAAGATGAGGGTTACATATTCGAGAATGGCGAATGTAAGGAATATATAATAATGGAAAAATACCTGAAAATCCCGTGTCGCCTTTAAGTAGAATCTCTTCCCTCGTGACATAGAGATGTCATTTTGAGTGACAAGGGGTGGTTTCCGCAGGATAAAGGTTACATATTCGTGAATGGCAGAATGCGAGGAAGATATTACAATGGAAAAATACTAGAAAATCCTATGCCGCCTATAAGTGGAATCTGTGCCCTCGTGACATAGAGAGGTCATTTCGAGTGGCAAGGGGTAATTTCCGCAGGATAACGGTTACTTATTCGTGAATGGCAGAATGTAAGGAAGATATTTCCATGGAAAAATAACTGATTATCCCGTGCCGCCTTCAAGTAGAATCTGTGCTCTCGCGAGATAAAGAGGTCATTCTGAGTGGCAAGGGTTCATTACCGAAGGATGTGGGCACATATTCGTGAATGGCTGAATGTAAGGAAGATATTATTATAATGGAAATATACCTGAATATCCCGTGCCGCCTTTAAGTAGAATCTGTGCTCTCGTGATATAGAGAGGTCATTTTAGTGGCAAGGGGTCGTTTCCGCAGGATGAAGGTTACATATTCGTGAATGGCAGAATGTAAGAAAGATATTTCCATGGAAAAATACCTGTAAATCTCGTACCGCCTTTAAGTAGAATCTTTGCCCACGTGAAATACAGAGGTTATTTTGAGTGACAAGTTGTGGTTTGCACAGGATGAGGGTTACATATTCGCGAATGGCAGAATGTAAGGAAGATTTTTCCATGGAAAAATATTTGAAAATCCCGTGCCGCCTTTAAGTAGAATGTGTGCTCTCGTTACATAGAGAGGTCATTTCAGTGGCAAGGGGTCGTTTCCGCAGGATTAAAGTTACATATTCGTGAACGGCAGAATGTAAGAAAGACATTTCCATGGAAAAATACCTGAAAATCCCGTACCGTCTTCAAGTAGAATCTGTACCCTCGTGAAATAGAGATGTCATTTTGAGTTACAAAGTGTTGTTTCCACAGGATGAGGGTTACATATTCGCGAATTGCAGAATGTTAGGAAGTTATTTCCATGGAAAAATACCTGAAAATCCCGTGCCGCCTTTAAGTAGAATCAGTGCCCGCGCGAGATAGAGAGTTCATTTTGAGTGACAAGGGGTGGTTTCCGCAGGATGAAGGTTACATACTCGAAAACGGCTGAATGTAAGGAAGATAGTTACATGGAAATTTACCTGAAAATCCCGTGCCACCTTTAAGTAGAATCTGTGCCCTCGCGAGATAGAGGTCATTTTTATTGGCAAGGGGTCATTTCCACAGGATGAGGGTTACATATTCGTGAATGGCAGAATGTGAGGAAGATATTACCATGGAAAAATATTTGAAAATCCCGTGCCGCCTTTAAGTAGAATGTGTGCTCTCGTTACATAGAGAGGTCATTTCAGTGGCAAGGGGTCGTTTCCGCAGGATGAAAGTAACATATTCGTGAACGGCAAAATGTAAGAAAGATATTTCCATGGAGAAATACCTGAAAATCCTGTGCCGCATTTAAGAAGAATCTGTGCCCTCGCGAGATAGAGATGTCATTTTGAGTGACAAGGGGTGGTTTCTGCAGGATGTGAATTACATATTCGTGAATGCCAGAGAGTAAGGAAGATATTTTTTTGGAAAAATACCTGAAAATCCCGTGCCACCTATCAGTATAATCTGTGCCCTCGTCACATAGAGATGTCATTTTGAGCGGCAAGGGGTGGTTTCCGCAGGACAAGGGTAACATATTACTGAATGGAAAATGTAAGGAAGATATTTCCATTAAAAAATACCTTAAAATCCCGTGCCGCCTTTAAGTAGAATCTGTGCCCTCGTGAAATAGAGGTCATTTTGAGTGACAAGGGGGGGTTTCCGCGGGATGAGGGTTAAATATTCGTGAATGGCATAATGTAAGGAATATATAACCATGGAAAAATACCTGAAAATCCCGTGCCGCCTTTAAGTAGAATCTGTGCCCTCGTGAAATAGAGGTCATCTTGAGTGACAAGGGGGGGTTTCCGCAGGATGAGGGTGACATATTCGTGAATGGCAAATGTAATGAATATATTTTTATGGAAAAATACATGATATTCCCGTGCCGCCTTTAAGTAGAATCTGTGCCCTCGTGACATAGAGAGGTCATTTTAGTGGCAAGGGTTCGTTTTCGCAGGATGAAGGTTACATATTCGTGAATGGCAGAATGTAAGAAAGATATTTCCATGGAAAAATACCTGAAAATCCCGTACCGCCTTTAAGTAGAATCTGTGCCCATGTGAAATAGAGAGTTCATTTTGAGTCACAAGGTGTGGTTTCCACAGGATGAGGGCAACATATTCGCGAATGGCAGAATGTTAGGAAGATATTTCCATGGAAAAATACCTGAAAATCCCGTGCCGCCTTTAAGTAGAATCTGTGCCCTCATGACATAGAGAGGTCGTCTTGAGTGACAAGGGCCGGTTTCCGCAGGATGAGGGTTACATATTCGTGAATGGCGAATGTAAGGAATATATTTTTATGGAAAAATACCTGATAATCCCGTGCCGCCTTTAAGTAGAATCTGTGCCCTCGTGACATAGAGAGGTCATTTTAGTGGCAAGTTCGCGTTTTCGCAGGATGAAGGTTACATATTCGTGAATGGCAGAATGTAAGAAAGATATTTCCATGGAAAAATACCTGAAAATCCCGTACCGCCTTTAAGTAGAATCTGTGCCCACGTGAAATAGAGAGTTCATTTTGAGTGAAAAGGTGTGATTTCCACAGGATGAGGGCAACATATTCGCGAATGGCAGAATGTTAGGAAGATATTTCCATGGAAAAATACCTGAAAATCCCGTGCCGCCTTCAAGTAGAATCAGTGCCCTCGCGAGATAAAGAGTTCATTTTGAGTGACAAGGGGTGGTTTCCGCAGGATGAGGGTTACATCCTCGTAAACGGCTGAAAGTAAGGAAGATAGTTACATTGAAATATACCTGAAAATCCCGTGCCACCTTTAAGTAGAATCTGTGCCATCGCGAGATAAAGCGGTCATTTTGATTGGCAAGGGGTCATTTCCACAGGATGACGGTTACATATTCGTGAATGGCAGAATGTGAGGAAGATATTACGATGGAAAAATACCTGAAAATTCCGTGCCGCCTTTAAGTAGAATGTGTGCCCTCGTGACGTAGAGAGGTCATTTTTAGAGGCAAGGTGTCATTTCAACAGGATGACGGTTACATATTCGTGAATGGCAGAATGTGAGGAAGATATTACCATGGAAAAATACCTGAAAATTCCGTGCCGCCTTTAAGTAGAATGTGTGCCCTCGTGACGTAGAGAGGTCATTTTGAGAGGCAAGGGGTCATTTCCGAAGATGAATGTTACATAATCGTCAATGGCAAAATATACGGGAGATATTTCCATGGAGAAATACCTGAAAATCCCGTGCCGCATTGAAGAAGAATCTGTGCCCTCGCGAGATAGAGATGTCATTTTGAGTGACAAGTGGTGGTTTCCGCAGGATGTCGAATACATTTTCTTCAATGCCAGAGAGTAAGGAAGTAATTTTTTTGGAAAAATACCTGAAATCCCGTGCCGCCAATCAGTATTATCTGTGTCCTCGTCACATACAGATGTCATTTTGAGCGGCAAGGGGTGGTTTCCACAGGATAAGGGATACATATTACTGAATGGCAAATGTAAGGAAGATATAACCAAGGTAAAAATACCTTAAAATCCCGTGCCGCGTTAAAGTAGAATCTGTGCCCTCGTGACATAGAGAGGTCATTTTGAGTGACAATGGGTCATTTCCAAAGATGAGGGTTACATATTCGTGAATGGCGAATATAAGGAATATATTTTTATGGAAAAATACCTGAAAATCCCGTGCCGCCTTTAAGTAGAATCTGTGCCCTCGTGACTTATAGAGGTCATTTTGAGTGAAAAGGGGTGGTTTCCGCAGGATAAAAGTTACATATTCGTAAATGGCAGAATGTAAGGAAGATATTACAATGGAAAAATACCAGATAATCCTGTGCCGCTTTTTAGTTGAATCTGTGCCCTCGTGACATAGAGAGGTCATTTTGAGTGGCAAGGGGTTATTTCTGCAGGATAACGGTTACATATTCGTGAATAGCAGAATGTAAGGAAGATATTTCCATGGAAAAATAACTGAAAAACTCGTCCTGCCTTCAAGTAGAATCTGTGCTCTCGCGAGATAGAGAGGTCATTCTGAGTGGCAAGGGTTCATTTCCGCAGGATGTGGGTTACATATTCGTGAAAGGCAGAATGTAAGGAAGGTATTATTATAATGGAAAAATACCTGAATATCCCGTGCCGCTTTTAAGTAGAATCTGTGCTCTCGAGACATAGAGAGGTCATTTTAGTGGCAAGGGGTCGTTTCCGCAGGATGACGGTTACATATTCGTGAATGGAAGAATTAAAGAAAGATATTCCATGGAAAAATACCTGAAAATCCCGTATCGCCTTTAAGTAGAATCTGTGCCCGCGTGAAATACAGAGATCATTTTGAGTGACAAGGTGTGGATTCCACAAGATGAGGGTAACATATTCGCGAATGGCAGAATGTTAGGAAGATATTTCCATGGAAAAATACCTGAAAATCCCGTGCCGCCTTTAAGTAGAATCTGTGCCCTCGTGACATAGAGAGGTCATTTGGAATGATAAGGGGTGGTTTCCGCAGGAAAAAGGTTACATATTCGTGAATGGTAGAATGTGAGGAGGATATTACAATGGAAAAATACCTGAAAATTCCGTGCCGCCTTTAGGTAGAATGTGTGCACTCGTGACATAGAGAGGTCATTTTGAGAGGCAAGGGGTCGTTTCCGCAGGATGAAGGTTACATATTCGTAAATGGCATAATGTAAGGAAGATATAACCATGGAAAATTACCTGAAAATCCCGTTCCGCCTTAAAGAAAATCTGTGCCCACGTGAAATACAGAGGTCATTTTGAGTGACAAGGTGTGGTTTCCACAGGTTGAGGGTTACATATTCGCGAATGGCAGAATGTAAGGAAGATATTTCCATGGAAAAATAACTGAAAATCCCGTACCGCCTTCAAGTAGAATCTGTGCTCTCGTGACATCGAGAGGTCATTTTTAGTGACAAGGGGTCAATTCCGCAAAATGAGGGTTACATATTCGTGAATGGCGAATGTAAGGAATATATTTTAATAGACAAATACCTGAAAAACCCGTGCCGACTTTAAGTAGAATCTGTGCCCTCGTGACTTAGAAGGGTAATTTTGAATGACAAGGGGTGGTTTCCGCAGGAAAAAGGTTACATATTCGTGAATGGCAGAATGTGAGGAAGACATTACAATGGAAAAATACCAGAAAATCCTGTGCCGCCTTTAAGTGGAATCTGTGCGCTCGTGACATAGAGAGGTCATTTTAGTGGCAAGAGGTCGTTTCCGCAGGATGAAGGTTACATATTCGTGAATGGCAGAATGTAAGAAAGACATTTCCATGGAAAAGTATCTGAAAATCCCGTACCGCCTTCAAGTAGAATCTGTGCCCTCGTGAAATAGAGAGGTCATTTTGAGTGACAAGGTGTGGTTTCCACAGGATGAGGGTAACATATTCGCGAATGGCAGAATGTTAGGAAGATATTTCCATGGAAAAATACCTGAAAATCCCGTGCCGCCTTCAAGTAGAATCTGTACCCTCGTGAAATAGAGAGGTCATTTTGAGAGGCAAGGGGTGGTTTCCGCAGGATGTGGGCTACATATTCGTCAATGGCAGAATGTACGGGGGATATTTTCATGGAGAAATACCTGAAAATCCCGTGGCGCTTTTAAGAAGAATCTGTGCCCTCGCGAGATAGAGATGTCATTTTGAGTGACAACAGGGTGGTTTCCGCAGGATGTGGAATACATATTCGTGAATGCCAGAGAGTAAGGAAGATATTTTTTTGGAAAAATACCTGAAAATCCCGTGCCACCTATGAGTATATTCTGTGCCCTCGTCACAAAGAGATGTCATTTTGAGCGGCAAGGGGTGGTTTCCACATTATAAGTGTTACATATTACTGAATGGAAAATGTAGGAAGATATTTCCATGGAAAAATAACTGAAAATCCCGTGCCATCTTTAAGTAGAATCTGTGCCCTCGTGAAATAGAGGTCATTTTCAGTGACAAGATGTGGTTACCGCGTGATGAGGGTTAAATATTCGTGAATGGCATAATGTAAGGAAGATATTTTCATGGAAAAATAACTGAAAATCCCGTACCGCCTTTAAGTAGAATCTGTGCCCTCGTGAGATGAAGAGGTCATTTTGATTGGCAAGGGGTCATTTCCACAGGATAAAGGGTTACATATTCGTGAATGGCGAATGTAAGGAATATATTTTAATAGACAAATACCTGAAAAACCCGTGCCGCCTTCAAGTAGAATCTGTGCCCTCGTGACTTAGAGAGGTCATTATGAATGACAAGGGGTGGTTTCCGCAGGAAAACTGTTAAAAATTCGTGAATGGCAGAATGTAAGAAAGATATTTCCATGGAAAAATACCTGAAAATCCCGTACCGCCTTTAAGTAGAATCTGTGCCCTCGTGAAAAAGAGGTCATTTTGAGTGACAATGGGTGGATTCCGCGGGATGAGGGTTAAATATTCGTGAATGGAAGAATGAAAGGAAGATATTTCCATGGAAAAACAAATGAAAATCCCGTGCCGCCTTCAAGTAGAATCTGTGCTCTCGTTACATAGAGAAGTCATTTTAGTGGCAAGGGTTCGTTTCCGCAGGATGAAGGTTACATATTCGTGAATGGCAGAATGTAAAAAAGACATTTTCATGGAAAAGTACCTGAAAATCACGTACCGCCTTCAAGTAGAATCTGTGCCCACTCGAGATAAAGAGGTCATTTTAATTGGCCAGGGTTCATTTCCGCAGGATGAAGGTTAAATATTCGTGAATGGCAGAATGTGAGGAAGATATTACCATGGAAAAATACCTGGAAATCCCGTGCCGCCTATAAGTAGAATCTGTGCCCTCGTGACATAGAGAGGTCATTTTGAGTGACAAGGGATGGTTTCCGCAGGAAAACGGTTACATATTCGTGAATGGCAGAATGTGAGGAAGATATTACACTGGAAAAATACCAGAAAATCCTGTGCCGCCTATAAGTGGAATCTGTGCCCTCGTGACATAGAGAGGTCATTTTAGTAGCAAGGGGTCGTTTCCGCAGGATGAAGGTTACAGTTTCGTGAATGGCAGAAAGTAAGAAAGATATTTCCATGGAAAAATATCTGAAAATCCCGTACCGCCTTTAAGTAGAATCTGTGCCCTCGTGAAAAAGAGGTCATTTTGAGTGAAAATGGGTGGATTCCGCGGGATGAGGGTTAAATATTCGTGAATGGCAGAATGTAAGGAAGATATTTCCATGGAAAAATACCTGAAAAAAACGTGCCGCCCTTAGTCGAATCTGTACCCTCTTGACATAGAGAGGTCATGTTGAGTGACAAGGAGTGGTTTCCACAGGATGAGGGTTCATATTCGGCAATGGCCTAATGTAAGGAAGATATTTCCATGGAATAATACGTGAAATCTCGTGCCGCCTTTAAGTAGAATTTGTTCCCTCGTGACATAGAGAGGTCATTTTGAGTGGTGAGGGGTCATTTCCGCAGGATGACGGTTATATATTCGTGAATGGCATAATGTAAGGAAGATATTTCCATTGAAAAATACAAGAAAATCCCGAGCCGCCTTTAAGTAGAATCTGTGCCCTCGCGAGTTAAAGAGGTCATTTTGAGTGGCAAGGGGTCATATCCGCAGGATGAGAGTTACGTATTCGTGAATGGAAGAATGTAAGAAAGATATTTCCATGGAAAAATACCTGAAAATCACGTGCCGCCTTTAAGTACAATAGGTGCCCTCGTGACATATAGAAGTTATTTTGAGTGGCAAGGTGTCATTTCCGCAGGATGAGAGTTACATATTCGTGAATGGCCGAATGTAAGGAAGATATTCCGTTGGAAATATACCTGAAAATCCTGTGCCGCTTTTAAGTAGAATCTGTGCCCTCGCGAGATGAAGAGGTCATTTTGATTGGCAAGGGGTCATTTCCAAAGGATGAGGGTTACATATTCGTGAATGGCGAATGTAAGGAATATATTTTAATGGAAAAATACCTCAAAATTTCGTGCCGCCTTCAAGTAGAATCTGTGCCCTCGTGACTTAGAGAGGTCATTTTGTGTGACAAGGGGTGGTTTCCGCAGGAGAAAGGTTACAAATTCGTGAATGGCAGAATGTGAGGAAGATATTACAATGGAAAAATACCTGAAAATCCCGTGCCGCCTTTAAAAGGAATCTTTGCCCTCGTGACACAGAGAGGTTATTTTCAGTGGCAAGGGGTTATTACCGCAGGATTAGGGTTACATATTCGTGAATGGCAGAAAGTGAGGAAGATATTTCCATGGTAAAATAACTGAAAATCCCGTGCCGCCTTTAAGTAGAATCTGTGCCCTCGTGAAATACAGAGGTCATTTTGAGTGACAAAGAGTGGCTTCCACAGGATAAGGATTACATATTCGCGGATGGCAGAATATAAGGAAGATATTTCCATGGAAAAATAACTGAAAATCCCGTTCCGCCTTCAAGTAGAATCTGTGCTCTCGTTACATAGAGAGGTCATTTTAGTGACAAGGAATCGTTTCCGCAGGATGAAGGTTACATATTCGTGAATGGCAGAATGTAAGAAAGATATTTCCATGGAAAAATACCTGAAGATCACGTACCGCCCTCAAGTAGAATCTGTACCCTCGTGAAATAGAGAGGTCTTTATGAGTGACAAGGTGTGGATTCCACAGGATGAGGGTAAAATATTCGCGAATGGCAGAATGTTAGGAAGATATTTCCATGGAAATATACTTGAAAATCTTGTGCCGCGTTCAAGTAGAATCACTGCCCGCGCGAGATAGAGAGTTCATTTTGAGTAACAAGGGGTGGTTTCCGCAGGATGAGGGTTACATATTCGTGAATGGCAAAATGTGAGGAAGATATTACCATGGAAAAATACCTGAAAATCCTGTGCCAACTTTAAGTAGAATCTGTGCCCTCGTGACATAGACAGGTCATTTTGAGTGACAAGGGGTCATTTCCGAAGATGAACGTTACATATTCGTGAATGGTGAATTTAAGGAATTTATTTTTATGGAAAAATACCTGAAAATCCCGTGCCGCCTTTAAGTAGAATCTGTGCCCTCGTGACATAGAGAGGTCATTTTGTGTGACAAGGGGTGGTTTCCGCAGGAGAAAGGTTACAAATTCGTGAATGGCAGAATGTTAGGAAGATATTACAATGGAAAAATACCAGAAAATAATGTGCCGCCTTTAAAAGGAATCTTTGCCCTCGTGACACAGAGAGGTTATTTTGAGTGGCAAGGGTTTACTTCCGCAGGATAAGGGTTACATATTCGTGAATGTAAGAATTTAAGGAAGATTTTTCCATGGAATAATACCTGAAATCTTTTTCCGCCTTTAAGTAGAATATGTGCCCTCGTGACATAGAGAGGTCATGGGGTCATTTAATTCAGGATGACGGTTAAAAATTCGTGAAAAGCAGAATTCGAGAATGATATTTCCATGGAAAAATACCAGAAAATCCCGTGCCGCCTTTGGGTAGAATCTGTGCCCTCGCGAGTTATAGAGGGCATTATGAGTGGCAAGGGGTCATTTCCGCAGGATGAGAAATACGTATTCGTGAATGGCATAATGTATGGAAGATATTTCCATGGAAAAATACCTGAAAATCCTGTGCCGCCTTTAAGTAGAATCTGTGCCTTCGTGACATAGAGAGGTCATTTTGAGTGACAAGGGGGGGTTTCCGCAGGATGAGGGTTACATATTCATGAATGTAAAAATGTAAGGAGGATACTTCCATGGAAAAATACCTGAAAATAATGTGCCGCCTTTAAGTAGAATCTGTGACCTCGTGACATAGAGAGGTCATTTTGAGTGACAAGGTGTGATTTCCGCAGGATGAGGGTTACAAATTCGTGAATGGCAGAATGTAAGGAAGATACTTCTTTGAAAAAATACGTGAAGTCTCGTGCCACCTTTAAGAAGAATCTGTGCCCTCGTGACATGAAGAGGTCATTTTGAATGTAAAGGGGTAGTTCCGCAGGATGAGGGTTACATATTCGTGAATGGCAGAATGTAAGGAAGATATTTCCATTGAAAAATACCTGAAAATTCCGTGCCGCCTTTAAGTAGAATCTGTGCCCTCGTGACATAGAGAGGTCATTTTGAGCGACAAGGGGTGGTTTCCGAAGAATGAGGGTTAAATAATTGTGAATGGAAGAATGAAAGGTAGATATTTCCATTGAAAAATACCTGAAAATCCCGTGCCGCCTTTAAGTAGAATCTGTGCCCTCGTGACATAGAGAGGTCATTTTGAGCGACAAGGGGTGGTTTCCGAAGAATGAGGGTTAAATATTTGTGAATGGAAGAATGTAAGGTAGATATTTCCATTGAAAAATACCTGAAAATCCCGTGTCGCCTTTAAGTAGAATCTGTGCCCTCGTGAAAAAGAGAGGTCAATTTGAGTGACAAGGGGTTGTTTCCGAAGGATCAGAGTTAAATATTCGTAAATGGCAAAATGTAAGAAAGATATTTCCTTGGAAAAATACCTGAAAATGCATTGCCGCTTTTAAGAAGAATCTTTACCCTCGTGACATAGAGAGGACATTTTGAGTGACAAGGGGTAATTTCCGCAGGATGAGGGTTACATATTCGTGAATGGCAGAATGTAAGGAAGATACTTCCTTGAAATAATACGTTAAATCTCGTGCCGCCTTTAAGTAGAATCTGTACCCTCGTGACATAGAGAGGTCATTTTGAGTGACAAGGGGTGGTTTCCGCAGGATGATTGTTACATATTTGTGAATGGCAGAATGTAAGGAAGATATTTCCATGGAAAAATAATAAAAATCCCGTGCCACCTTTGAGTAGAATTTGTGCCCTCGTGACATAGTGAGGTCATTTTGAGTGACTAAGAATAGTTTCCGCAGGATGAGGTTTACTTATTCGTGAATGGCAGAAGGTAAGGAAGTTATTTCCATGGAAAAATACCTGAAAATCCCGGGCCTCTTTTAAGTAGAATCTGTGCCCTCGTGACAGTATGAGGTCATTTTGAGTGGCAGGGGGTCATTTAAGCAGGATGAAAGTTACATATTCGTGAATGGCATAATGTAAGGAAGATACTTCCATGGAAAAATACCTGAAAATAATGTGCCGCCTTTAAGTAGAATCTGTGACCTCGTGACATAGAGAGGTCATTTTGAGTAACAAGGTGTGATTTCCGCAGGGAGAGGGTTACATATTCGTGAATGGCAGAATGTAAGGATGATACTTCCATGGAAAAATACCTGAAAATAATGTGCCGCCTTTAAGTAGAATCTGTGCCCTCGCGAGATAGAGAGGTCATTTTGAGTGGTAAGGGGTCATTTCCGCAGGATGAGGGTTACATATTCGTGAATAGCAGAATGTTAGGAAATTATATCCATGGAAAAATACCTGAAAATTCCGTGCCGCCTTTAAGTAGAATCTCTTCCCTCGTGACATAGAGAGGTAATTTTGAATGGAAAAGGCTGATTTCCGCAGGATGAGGGTTAAATATTCGTGAATGGCAGAATGTAAGGAAGATATTTCAATGGAAAAATACCTGACAAAAACGTGCCGCCATAAGTCGAATCTGTACCCTCTTGACATAGAGAGGTCATTTTTAGTGAAAAGGAGTGGTTTCCACAGGATGAGGGTTACATATTCGTTAATGGCAGAATGTAAGGAAGATATTTCCATTGAAAAATGCCAGAAATTCCCGAGCCGCCTTTAAGTAGAATCTCTGCCCTCGTGACATAGAGAGGTCATTTTAAGTGACAAGAGGTGGTTTCCGCATTATGAGGGTTACATATTCGTGAATCGCATAACGTTGTTTTGAGTGTAAAGGGGTGGTTTCCGCAGGATGAGGGTTACATATTCGTGAATGGCAAAATGTAAGGAAGATATTTCCATGGAATAATACCTCAATTCTTCTTCCGCCTTCAAGTAGAATCTGTGCACTCGTGACGTAGAGAGGTCATTATGAGTGACAAGGGGGGTTTCCGCAGGATGAAAGTTACATATTTGTGAATGGCAGAATGTAAGGAAGATATTTCCATGGAAAAATACCTAAAAGTCCTGCGCCGCCTTCAATTAGAATCTGTGCCGTCGTGAAATAGAGAGGACATTTTGAATGACAAGCGGTGGTTTCCGCTAGATGAGGGTTACATATTCGTGAATAGCAGAATGAAAGGAAGATATTTCCATGGAAAAATACCTGTAAATCCCGTGCCGCTTTTAAGTAGAATATGTGCCCTCGTGACATAAAGAAGTCATTTTGAGTGGCAAGGTTTCATTTCCGCAGGATGAAAGTTACATATTCTTGAATGGTAGAATGTAGGGAAGATATTTCCATGGAAAAATACCTGAAAATCCCGTGCCGCCTTTAAGTAGAATCTGAGCCCTCGCGAGATAGAGATGTCATTTTGAGTAACAAGGGGTGGTTTCCGCAGGATGAGTGTTACATATCTGTGAATGGCTGAATGTAAGAAAGATATTTCCATGGAAATATACCTAAAAATCCCGAGCCGCCTTTAAGTAAAATCTGTGACCTCGTGACATAGAGAGGTCATTTTGAGTTACAAGGGGTGGTTTCCGCTAGATGAGGGTTACATATTCGTGAATAGCGGATGAAAGGAAGATATTTCCATTGAAAAATACCTGAAAATCCCGCGCCGCCTATACGTAGAATCTGTGCCCTCGTGACATAATGAGGTCATTTTGAGTGGCAGGGGGTCATTTCCGCAGGATGAAAGTTACCTATTCGTTAATGGCAGAATGTAAGGATGATATTTCCATGGAAAAATACCTGGAAATAATATGGCGCCATTAAGTAGTAGTGTGACCTTCGTGACATAGAGAGGTCATTTTAAGTGTAAAGGGGTGGTTTCCGCAGGATGAGGGTTACATATTCGTGAATGGCAGAATGTGAGGTTGATATTTCCATGGGAAAATACCTGAAAATCCTGTGCCGCCCTTAAGTAGAATCTGTGCCCTCGTGAGATAGAAGTAATTTTAAGTGGCAAGGGGTCATTTCCGCAAGATGAGGGTTACATATTCGTGAATGGCAGAATGTAAGGAAGATATTTCCATGGAATAATACCTGAATTCTTTTTCCGCCTTCAAGTAGACTCTGTGCCCTCGTGACATAGAGAGGTCATTTTGAGTGACAAGGGGTGGTTTCCGCAGGATAAGGGTTACATATTCTTGAATTGCAGAATGTAAGGAAGTTATTTCCATGGAAAAATACCTGAAAATCCGTGCCGCCTTTAAGTAGAATCTGTGACCTCGTGACATAGATAGGTAATTTTGAGTGGCAGGGTGTCATTTCCGCAGGATGAAAGTTACATATTCGTGAATGGCAGAATGTAAGGAAGATATTTCCATGGAAAAATACCTAAATATCCCGTGCCGCCATCAAGTAGAATCTGTGCCCTCGTGAAATAGAGAGGTCATTTTGAGTAATAAGGGGTGGTTTCAGCAGGATGAGGGTTACATATTCGTGAATGGCAGAAGGTAAGGAAGTTATTTCCATGGAAAAATTTCTGAAAATTCCGTTCCGTCTTTAAGGATAATCTGAGCCCTCGTGACATAGAGAGTTCATTTTGAGTGGCAGGAGATCATTTCCGCAGAATGAAAGTTACGTATTCGTAAATGGCAGAATGTAAGGAAGATATTTCCATGGAATAACACCTGAAATCTTTTTCCGCCTTTAAGTAGAATCTGTGCCCTCGTTACATAGAGAGGTCATTTTGAGTTGCAGGGGGTCCTTACTGCATGATGACGGTTAAAAATTCGTGAATAGCAGAATGTAAGAAAGATATTTCCATGGAAATATACCAGAAAATCACGTGCCGCCTTGGGTAGAATCTGTGCCCTACCGAGATATACAGGGCATTTAGAGTGGCAAGGGGTCATTTCCGCAGGATGAGGGTTACGTATTCGTGTATGGCAGAATGTATGGAAGATATTTCCATTGAAAAATACATGAAAATCCCGTGCCGCCTTTAGGTAGAATCTGTGCCCTCGTGACATAGAGAGGTCATTTTAAGTGACAAGAGGTTGTTTTCGCAGGATGAGGGTTACTTATTTGTGAATGGCAGAATGTAAGGAAGATATTTCCATGGGAAAATACATGAAAACCCTGTGCCGCCTTTAAGTGGAATCTGTGCCCTCGTGACATAGAGAGGCCATTTTGAGCGACAAGGGGTGGTTTCCGAAGGATGAAAGTTAAATATTTGTGATTGGAAGAATGTAAGGAAGATATTTTCATGGAAAAATACCTAAAAATCCCGTGCCGCGTTTAAGTAGAATCTGTGCCTTCGTGACATAGAGAGGTCTTTTAAGTGGCAAGGGGTCATTTCCGCAAGATGAGGGTTTTATATTCGTGTCTGGCAAAATGTAAGAAAGATAATTCCATAGAAAAATACCTGAAAATCCTGTGCCGCCTTTAAGTAGAATCTGTGCCCTCGCGAGATAGAGAGGTCATTTCGAGACTTAAGGGGTCATTTCCGAAGGATGAGGGTTACATATTCGTGAATGGCAGAATGTTAGGAAATGATTACCATGGAAAAATACCTGAAAATTCTGTGCCGCCTTTAAGTAGAAAGTGTGCCCTCGTGACATAGAGAGGTCATTTTGAGAGGCAAGGGGTGGTTTCCACAGGAACAGGGTTAGATATTCGTGAATGGCAGAATGTAAGGAAGATATTTCGATGGAAAAATACCTGAAAAAAACGTGCCGCTTTAAGTCGAATCTGTACCCTCTTGACATAGAGAGGTCATGTTGAGTGACAAGGAGTGGTTTCCACAGGATGAGGGTTACATATTCGGCAATGGCCTAATGTAAGGAAGATATTTCCATGGAATAATACGTGAAATCTCGTGCCGCCTTTAAGTAGAATTTGTGCCCTCGTGACATAGAGAGGTCATTTTGAGTGGTGAGGGGTCATTTCCGCAAAATGACGGTTAAATATTCGTGAATGGCAGAATGTAAGGAAGATATTTCCATTGAAAAATACAAGAAAATCCCGAGCCGCCTTTAAGTAGAATCTGTGCCCTCGCGAGTTAGAGAGGTCATTTTGAGTGGCAAGGGGTCATATCCGCAGGATGAGGGTTACGTGTTCGTGAATGGCAGAATGTAAGAAAGATATTTCCATGGAAAAATACCTGATATTCACGTGCCGCCTTTAAGTACAATATGTGCCCTCGTGACATATAGAAGTTATTTTGAGTGGCAAGGTGTCATTTCCGCAGGATGAGGGTTACATATTCGTGAATGGCCGAATAAAAGGAAGATATTCCCTCGGAAATATACCTGAAAATCCTGTGCCGCCTTTAAGTAAAATCTGTGCCCTCGTGACATAGAGAGGTCATTTTGAGTGGAAGGGGGTCCTTACTGCAGGATGACGGTTAAAAATTCGTGAATAGCAGAATGTAACAAAGATATTTCCATGGAAAAATACCAGAAAATCCCGTGCCGCCTTTGGGTAGAATCTGTGCCCTCGCGAGTTAAAGACGGTATTTTGAGTGGCAAGGGGTCATTTCCGCAGGATAAGGGTTACCATTTCGTGAATGGCAGAATGTATGAAAGATATTTCCATGGAAAAATCCTTGAAATCCCGTGCCGCCTTTAAGTAGAATCTGTGCCCTTTTGACATAGAGAGGTCATTTTAAGTGACAAGAGGTGGTTTCCGCAGGATGAGGGTTACATATTCGTGAATGGCAGAATGTAAGGAAGATATTTTTATGGGAAAATACCTGAAAACCCTGTGCCGCCATTAAGTGGAATCTGTGCCCTCGCGAGATAGAGATGTCATTTTAAGTGACAAGGGGTGGTTTCCGCAGGATGACGATTTCATATTTGAGAATGGCAGAATGTAAGGAAGATATTTCCATGGAAAAATACCTAAAAATTTCGTGCCGCGTTTAAGTAGAATCTGTGCCTTTGTGACATAGAGAGGTCATTTTGAGTGGCAAGGGGTAATTTCCGCAGGATAAGGGTTACATATTCGTGACTGGCAAAATGTAAGAAAGATATTTCCATGGAAAAATACCTGAAATTCCCGTGCCGCCTATGAGTAAAATCTGTGCCCTCGCGAGATAGAGGTGTCATCTTTAGTGGTAAGGGGTCATTTCTGTAGGATGAGGGTTACATATTCGTAAATGGCAGAATGTTAGGAAGATATTTCCATGGAAAAATACCTGAAAATACCGTGCCGCATTTAAGAAGAATCTGTGCCCTCGCGAGATAGAGATGTCATTTTAAGTGACAAGGGGTGGTTTCCGCAGGATGAGGATTACATATTGGTGAATGGCAGAATGTTAGGGAGATATTTCCATGGAAAAATACCTAAAAAGTCCCGTGCCGCCTTTAAGTAGAATCTCTTCCCTCGTGACATAGAGAGGTCATTTTGAATGGAAAAGGCTGATTTCCGCAGGATGAGGGTTACATATTCGTGAATGGCAGAATGTAAGGAAGATATTTCCATGGAAAAATACCTGAAAAAAACGTGCCACCTTAATTCGAATCTGTACCCTCTTGACATAGAGAGGTCATTTTAAGTGACAAGGAGTGGTTTCCACAGGATTAGGGTTACATATTCGTGAATGGCCTAATGTAGGTAAGATATTTCCATGGAATAATACGTGAAATATCGTGCCGTCTTTAAGTAGATATTGTGCCCTCGTGACATAGAGAGGTCATTTTGAGTGGCGAGGGGTCATTTCAGTAGGATGAGTGTTCCATATTCGTGAATGGCAGAATGTTAGGAAATTATAACCATGGAAAAATATCTGAAAATTCCGTGCCGCCTTTAAGTAGAATGTGTGCCCTCGTGACATAGAGAGGTCATTTTTAGAGGCAAGGGGTGGTTTCCGCAGGAATAGGGATACATATTGGTGAATGGCAGAATGTAAGGGAGATATTTCCATGGAAAAATACCTGAAAATCACGTGCCGCCTTTAAGTAGAATCTCTTCCCTCTTGACATAGAGAGGTCATTTTGAATAGAAAAGGCTGATTTCCGAAAGATGAGGGTTACATATTCGTGAATGGCAGAATGTAAGGAAGATATTTCCATGGAAAAATACCTGAAAAAAACGTGCCGCCTTAAGTCGAATCTGTACCCTCTTGACATAGAGAGGTCTTTTTGAGTGACAAGGAGTGGTTTACACAGGATGAGGGTTACATATTCCTGAATGGCCTAATGTAAGGAAGATATTTCCATGGAATAATACGTGAAATCTCGTGCCGCCTTTAAGTAAAAAAAATTTGTGCCCTCGCGAGTTATAGAGGGCATTTTGAGTGGCAAGGGGTCATTTCCGCAGGATGAGGGTTACGTATTCGTGAATGGCAGAATGTATGGAAGATATTTCCATTGAAAAATACCTGAAAATCCCGTACCGCCTTTAAGTAGAATCTGTGCCCTCGTGACAAAGAGAGGTCATTTTAAGTGACAAGAGGTTGTTTTCGTATGATGAAGGTTACATATTCGTGACTGGCATAATGTAAGGAAGATATTTCCATGGGAAAATACCTGAACACCCTGGGCCGCCTTTAAGTGGAATCTGTGCCCTCGTGACATAGAGAGGTCATTTTGAGCGACAAGGGGTGGTTTCCGAAGGATGAGGGTTAAATATTTGTGATTGGAAGAATGTAAGGAAGATATTTCCATTGAAAAATACCTGAAAATCCCGTGCCGCTTTCAAGTAGAATCTGTGCCCTCGTGAAATATAGGGGTCTTTTTGAGTGATAAGAGGTGGTTTCCGCAGGATGACGGTTACATATTCGTGAATGGCAGAAGGTAAGGTAGTTATTTCCATGAAAAAATTCCTGAAAACCCCGTGCCGCCTTTAAGTAGAATCTGTCCCCTTGTGACATAGAGAGGTCATTTTAAGCGACAAGGGGGGGTTTCCGCCGGAATAGGATTACATATTCGTCAATGGCAGAATGTACGAGAGATATTTCCATTGTAAAATACCTGAAAATCCCGTGCCGCTTTCAAGTAGAATCTGTGCCCTCGTGAAATAGAGAGGTCATTTTGAGTGACAAGGGGTGGTTTCCGCAGGATGAGGGTTACATATTCGTGAATGGCAGAATGTAAGGAAGATATTTACATGAAAAAATTCCTGACAATCACGTGCCGCCTTTAAGTAGAATCTGTGCCCTCGTGTCATAGAGAGGTCATTTTGAGTGGTAAGGGGTGGTTTCCGCTGGATGAGGGTTATATATTTGTGAATGGCAGAATGTAAGGAAGATATTTCCATGGAAAAATACCTAAAAATTTCGTGCCGCCTTTGGGTAAAATCTGTGCCCTCACGAGTTATAGAGGGCATTTTGAGTGGAAAAGGGTCATTCCCGCAGGATGAGGGTTACGTATTCGTGAATGGCAGAATGTTTGGAACATATTTCCATGGAAAAATACCTGAAAATCCCGTGCCGCCTTAAGTAGAATCTGTGCCCTCGTGACATAGAGAGGTCATTTAAGTAACAAGGGGTGGTTTCCGAAGGATGAGGGTTAAATTTTTGTGAATGCAAGAATGTAAGGAAGGTGAAGAGAATGGTCTTTCGGGTTTCCATCCGCGTTCATCCATTTTTGGTGGACAATATTTCGCCAGCGTTCCAGCTAGCTTCCTCAGGTCCGTTGACCTGACCTGAGGAAGCTAGCTGGAACGCTGGCAAAATATTGTCCACGAAAAATTGATAAACGCGGATGGAAACCCGAAAGACCACTCTCTTCATCAACGAAACTGCGCGAAGCCTTCACGAAAAAATGTAAGGAAGGTATTTCCATGGAAAAATAACTGAAAATCCCGTGCCGCATCTAAGTAGAATCAGTGCCCTCGTGAAATAGAGAGGTCATTTTGAGTGACAAAGGGTGGTTTCCGCAAGATGAGGGTTTCATATTCGTGGATGGCAGAATGTAAGGTAGATATTTCCATTAAAAATTACCTGAAAATACCGTGCCGCCTTCAAGTAGAATCTGTGACCTCGTGAAATAGAGAGTCATTTCAAGTGACAAGGGGTAATTTCCACAGGATGAGGGTTACATATTCGTGAATGGCAGAATATAAGGAAGATATTTCCATTAAAAAAAACCTTAAAATCCCGCGCCGCCTTCAAGTAGAATCTGTGCCCTCGTGAAATAGAGAGGTCATTTTGAGTGACAAGGGGTGAATTTCGATGGATGAGGGTTACTAATTCGTGAATGGCAGAAAGTTAGGAAGATATTTCCATGGAAATATACCTGAAAATCACGTGCCGCCTTAAGTAGAATCTGTGCCCTCGTGACATAGAGAGGTCATTTTGAATGACAAGGGGTGGTTTCCGCAGGATGAGGGTTACATATTCGTAAATGGATGAATGTAAGGAAGATATTTCCATGGAAATATACCTGTATATCCTTAACCGACTTTGAGTTGAATCTATGCCCTCGTGACATAGAGAGGTAAGTTTGAGTGGCTTGGGGTCATTTCACAGGATGAGGGTTATATTTTCGTGAATGGCAGCATGTAAGTATGATATTTCCATGGAAAAATACCTAAAAATCGCGTGCCGCCATTAAGTACAATCTGTGCCCTCGTGAAATATAGGGGTTATTTTGAGTGATAAAAGGTGGTTTCAGCAGGATGACGGTTACATATTCGTGAATGGCAGAAGGTAAGGAAGTTATTTCCATGAAAAAATTCCTGAAAACCTCGTGCCGCCTTTAAGTAGAATCTGTCCCCTTGTGACATAGAGAGGTCATTTGAAGCAACAAGGGGGGGTTTCCACCGGAAGAGGATTACATATTCGTCAATGGCAGAATGTACGGGAGATATTTCCATTGAAAAATACCTGAAAATCCCGTGCCGCTTTCAAGTAGAATCTGTGCCCTCGTGAAAGAGAGAGGTCATTTTGAGTGACAAGGGGTGGTTACCGCAGGATGACGGTTACATATTTCTCAATGGCAGAATGTAAGGAAGATATTTCCATGGGAAAATACCTGAAAATCACGTGCCGCCTAAAGTCGAATCTGTGCCCTCGTGACATAGAGAGGTCATTATGAGTGACAAGGGGTGGTTTCCACAGGATAAGGGATACATATTCGTGAATGGCAGAATGTAAGGAAGATATTTCCATGGGAAAATACCTGAAAATCCCGTGCCACCTTTAAGTAAAATCTGTGCCCTTGCGAGATAGAGAGGTCATTTTGAGTGACAAGGGGTCATTTCCGCACGATGAGGGTTGCATATTCGTAAATGGCACATTGTAATGAAGATATTAGGATGGAAAAATACCTGAAAATCTCGTGCCGTCTTTAAGTAGAAAATGTGCCCTCGTGACATAAAGAGGTCATTTTGAGTGGCGAGGGGTCATTTCCGCAGGATGACGGTTAAAAATTCGTGAATGGCAGAATGTAAGGAAGATATTTCCATGGAAAAATACCTGAAAATCCCATGCAGCCTTTAAGTAGAATCTGCGCCCTCGCGAGTTAGAGAGGTCATTTTGAGTGGCAAGGGGTCATTTCCGCAGGATGATGGTTACATATTCGTGAATGGCAGAATGTAAGGAAGATATTTACATGGAAATATACCTGAAAATCCCGTGTCGCCTTTAAGTAGAATCAGTGCCCTCGCGAGATAGAGAGGTCATTTTGAGTGGCATAGGGTCATTTCCGCCAGATGAGGGTTACAAATTCGTGAATGGCAGAATGTTAGGAAGATATTTACATGGAAATATACCTGAAAATCACGTGCCGCCTTAAGTAGAATCTGTGCCCTCGTGACATAGAGAGGTCATTTTGAAAGACAAGAAGTGGTTTCCCCAGAATGAGGGTTACATATATTTGTGAATGGATGAATGTAAGGAAGATATTTCCATGGAAAAATACCTGAAATTCCCGTGCCGCCTATGAGTAAAATCTGTGCCCTCGCGAGATAGAGAGGTCATTTTGAGTGGTAAGGGGTCATTTCTGTAGGATGAGGGTTACATATTCGTGAATGGCAGAATGTTAGGAAGATATTTCCATGGAAAAATACCTAAAAAGTCCCGTGCCGCCTTTAAGTAGAATCTCTTCCCTCGTGACATAGAGAGGTCATTTTGAATGGAAAAGGCTGATTTCCGCAGGATGAGAGTTACATATTCGTGAATGGCAGAATGTAAGGAAGATATTTCCATGGAAGAATACCTGAAAAAAACGTGCCGCCTTAAGTCGAATCTGTACCCTCTTGACATAGAGAGGTCATTTTGAGTGACAAGGAGTGGTTTCCACAGGATTAGGGTTACATATTCGTGAATGGCCTAATGTAGGTAAGATATTTCCATGGAATAATACGTGAAATATCGTGCCGTCTTTAAGTAGATATTGTGCCCTCGTGACAGAGAGGTCAATTTGAGTGGCGAGGGGTCATTTCCGTAGGATGAGTAGAGATGAGGATGATATTCATGAATGGCAGAATGTTAGGAAATTATAACCATGGAAAAATATCTGAAAATTCCGTGCCGCCTTTAAGTAGAATGTGTGCCCTCGTGACATAGAGAGGTCATTTTGAGAGGCAAGGGGTGGTTTCCGCAGGAATAGGGATACATATTGGTGAATGGGTGAATGTAAGGGAGATATTTCCATGGAAAAATACCTGAAAATCACGTGCCGCCTTTAAGCAGAATCTCTTCCCTCTTGACATAGAGAGGTCATTTTGAATAGAAAAGGCTGCTTTCCGCAGGATGAGGGTTACATATTCGTGAATGGCAGAATGTAAGGAAGATATTTCCATGGAAAAATACCTGAAAAAAACGTGCCGCCTTTAGTCGAATCTGTACCCTCTTGACATAGAGAGGTCTTTTTGAGTGACAAGGAGTGGTTTACACAGGATGAGGGTTACATATTCCTGAATGGCCTAATGTAAGGAAGATATTTCCATGGAATAATACGTGAAATCTCGTGCCGCCTTTAAGTAAAAAAAATTTGTGCCTTCGCGAGTTATAGAGGGCATTTTGAGTGGCAAGGGGTCATTTCCGCAGGATGAGGGTTACGTATTCGTGAATGGCAGAATGTATGGAAGATATTTCCATTGAAAAATACCTGAAAATCCCGTACCGCCTTTAAGTAGAATCTGTGCCCTCGTGACATAGAGAGGTCATTTTGAGCGACAAGGGGTGGTTTCCGAAGGATGAGGGTTAAATATTTGTGATTGGAAGAATGTAAGGAAGATATTTCCATTGAAAAATACCTGAAAATCCCGTGCCGCTTTCAAGTAGAATCTGTGCCCTCGTGAAATAGAGAGGTCATTTTGAGTGACAAGGGGTGGTTTCCGCAGGATGAGGGTTACATATTCGTGAATGGCAGAATGTAAGGAAGATATTTACATGAAAAAATTCCTGACAACCACGTGCCGCCTTTAAGTAGAATCTGTGCCCTCGTGTCATAGAGAGGTCATTTTGAGTGGTAAGGGGTGGTTTCCGCTGGATGAGGGTTATATATTTGTGAATGGCAGATGGTAAGGAAGATATTTCCATGGAAAAATACCTAAAAATTTCGTGCCGCCTTTGGGTAAAATCTGTGCCCTCACGAGTTATAGAGGGCATTTTGAGTGGAAAAGGGTCATTCCCGCAGGATGAGGGTTACGTATTCGTGAATGGCAGAATGTTTGGAACATATTTCCATGGAAAAATACCTGAAAATCCCGTGCCGCCTTAAGTAGAATCTGTGCCCTCGTGACATAGAGAGGTCATTTAAGTAACAAGGGGTGGTTTCCGAAGGATGAGGGTTAAATTTTTGTGAATGCAAGAATGTAAGGAAGGTGAAGAGAATGGTCTTTCGGGTTTCCATCCGCGTTTATCCATTTTTGGTGGACAATATTTCGCCAGCGTTCCAGCTAGCTTCCTCAGGTCCGTTGACCTGACCTGAGGAAGCTAGCTGGAACGCTGGCAAAATATTGTCCACGAAAAATTGATAAACGCGGACGGAAACCCGAAAGACCATTCTCTTCATCAACGAAACTGCGCGAAGCCTTCACGAAAAAATGTAAGGAAGGTATTTCCATGGAAAAATAACTGAAAATCCCGTGCCGCATCTAAGTAGAATCAGTGCCCTCGTGAAATAGAGAGGTCATTTTGAGTGACAAAGGGTGGTTTCCGCAAGATGAGGGTTTCATATTCGTGGATGGCAGAATGTAAGGTAGATATTTCCATTAAAAATTACCTGAAAATACCGTGCCGCCTTCAAGTAGAATCTGTGACCTCGTGAAATAGAGAGTCATTTCAAGTGACAAGGGGTAATTTCCTCAGGATGAGGGTTACATATTCGTGAATGGCAGAATATAAGGAAGATATTTCCATTAAAAAAAACCTTAAAATCCCGCGCCGCCTTCAAGTAGAATCTGTGCCCTCGTGAAATAGAGAGGTCATTTTGAGTGACAAGGGGTGAATTCCGATGGATGAGGGTTACTAATTCGTGAATGGCAGAAAGTTAGGAAGATATTTCCATGGAAATATACCTGAAAATCACGTGCCGCCTTAAGTAGAATCTGTGCCCTCGTGACATAGAGAGGTCATTTTGAATGACAAGGGGTGGTTTCCGCAGGATGAGGGTTACATATTCGTAAATGGATGAATGTAAGGAAGATATTTTCATGGAAATATACCTGTATATCCTTAACCGCCTTTGAGTTGAATCTATGCCCTCGTGACATAGAGAGGTAAGTTTGAGTGGCTTGGGGTCATTTCACAGGATGAGGGTTATATTTTCGTGAATGGCAGCATGTAAGTATGATATTTCCATGGAAAAATACCTAAAAATCGCGTGCCGCCATTAAGTACAATCTGTGCCCTCGTGAAATATAGGGGTTATTTTGAGTGATAAAAGGTGGTTTCAGCAGGATGACGGTTACATATTCGTGAATGGCAGAAGGTAAGGAAGTTATTTCCATGAAAAAATTCCTGAAAACCTCGTGCCGCCTTTAAGTAGAATCTGTCCCCTTGTGACATAGAGAGGTCATTTGAAGCAACAAGGGGGGGTTTCCACCGGAAGAGGATTACATATTCGTCAATGGCAGAATGTACGGGAGATATTTCCATTGAAAAATACCTGAAAATCCCGTGCCGCTTTCAAGTAGAATCTGTGCCCTCGTGAAAGAGAGAGGTCATTTTGAGTGACAAGGGGTGGTTACCGCAGGATGACGGTTACATATTTCTCAATGGCAGAATGTAAGGAAGATATTTCCATGGGAAAATACCTGAAAATCACGTGCCGCCTAAAGTCGAATCTGTGCCCTCGTGACATAGAGAGGTCATTATGAGTGACAAGGGGTGGTTTCCACAGGATAAGGGATACATATTCGTGAATGGCAGAATGTAAGGAAGATATTTCCATGGGAAAATACCTGAAAATCCCGTGCCACCTTTAAGTAAAATCTGTGCCCTTGCGAGATAGAGAGGTCATTTTGAGTGACAAGGGGTCATTTCCGCACGATGAGGGTTGCATATTCGTAAATGGCACATTGTAATGAAGATATTAGGATGGAAAAATACCTGAAAATCTCGTGCCGTCTTTAAGTAGAAAATGTGCCCTCGTGACATAAAGAGGTCATTTTGAGTGGCGAGGGGTCATTTCCGCAGGATGACGGTTAAAAATTCGTGAATGGCAGAATGTAAGGAAGATATTTCCATGGAAATATACCTGAAAATCCCATGCAGCCTTTAAGTAGAATCTGCGCCCTCGCGAGTTAGAGAGGTCATTTTGAGTGGCAAGGGGTCATTTCCGCAGGATGATGGTTACATATTCGTGAATGGCAGAATGTAAGGAAGATATTTACATGGAAATATACCTGAAAATCCCGTGTCGCCTTTAAGTAGAATCAGTGCCCTCGCGAGATAGAGAGGTCATTTTGAGTGGCATAGGGTCATTTCCGCCAGATGAGGGTTACAAATTCGTGAATGGCAGAATGTTAGGAAGATATTTACATGGAAATATACCTGAAAATCACGTGCCGCCTTAAGTAGAATCTGTGCCCTCGTGACATAGAGAGGTCATTTTGAAAGACAAGAAGTGGTTTCCCCAGAATGAGGGTTACATATATTTGTGAATGGATGAATGTAAGGAAGATATTTCCATGGAAAAATACCTGAAATTCCCGTGCCGCCTATGAGTAAAATCTGTGCCCTCGCGAGATAGAGAGGTCATTTTGAGTGGTAAGGGGTCATTTCTGTAGGATGAGGGTTACATATTCGTGAATGGCAGAATGTTAGGAAGATATTTCCATGGAAAAATACCTAAAAAGTCCCGTGCCGCCTTTAAGTAGAATCTCTTCCCTCGTGACATAGAGAGGTCATTTTGAATGGAAAAGGCTGATTTCCGCAGGATGAGAGTTACATATTCGTGAATGGCAGAATGTAAGGAAGATATTTCCATGGAAGAATACCTGAAAAAAACGTGCCGCCTTAAGTCGAATCTGTACCCTCTTGACATAGAGAGGTCATTTTGAGTGACAAGGAGTGGTTTCCACAGGATTAGGGTTACATATTCGTGAATGGCCTAATGTAGGTAAGATATTTCCATGGAATAATACGTGAAATATCGTGCCGTCTTTAAGTAGATATTGTGCCCTCGTGACAGAGAGGTCAATTTGAGTGGCGAGGGGTCATTTCCGTAGGATGAGTAGAGATGAGGATGATATTCATGAATGGCAGAATGTTAGGAAATTATAACCATGGAAAAATATCTGAAAATTCCGTGCCGCCTTTAAGTAGAATGTGTGCCCTCGTGACATAGAGACGTCATTTTGAGAGGCAAGGGGTGGTTTCCGCAGGAATAGGGATACATATTGGTGAATGGGTGAATGTAAGGGAGATATTTCCATGGAAAAATACCTGAAAATCACGTGCCGCCTTTAAGCAGAATCTCTTCCCTCTTGACATAGAGAGGTCATTTTGAATAGAAAAGGCTGCTTTCCGCAGGATGAGGGTTACATATTCGTGAATGGCAGAATGTAAGGAAGATATTTCCATGGAAAAATACCTGAAAAAAACGTGCCGCCTTTAGTCGAATCTGTACCCTCTTGACATAGAGAGGTCTTTTTGAGTGACAAGGAGTGGTTTACACAGGATGAGGGTTACATATTCCTGAATGGCCTAATGTAAGGAAGATATTTCCATGGAATAATACGTGAAATCTCGTGCCGCCTTTAAGTAAAAAAAATTTGTGCCTTCGCGAGTTATAGAGGGCATTTTGAGTGGCAAGGGGTCATTTCCGCAGGATGAGGGTTACGTATTCGTGAATGGCAGAATGTATGGAAGATATTTCCATTGAAAAATACCTGAAAATCCCGTACCGCCTTTAAGTAGAATCTGTGCCCTCGTGACATGGAGAGGTCATTTTAAGTGACAAGAGGTTGTTTTCGCAGGATGAGGGTTACATATTCGTGACTGGCAGAATGTAAGGAAGATATTTCCATTGAAAAATACCTGAAAATCCCGCGCCGCTTTCAAGTAGAATCTGTGCCCTCGTGAAATATAGGGGTCATTTTGAGTGATAAAAGGTGGTTTCCGCAAGATGACGGTTACATATTCGTGAATGGCAGAAGGTAAGGAAGTTATTTCCATGAAAAATATCTTGAAAACCCCGTGCCGCCTTTAAGTAGAATCTGTCCCCTTGTGACATAGAGAGGTCATTTTAAGCGACAAGGGGGGGTTTCCACCGGAAGAGGATTACATATTCGTCAATGGCAGAATGTACTGGAGATATTTCCATTGAAAAATACCTGAAAATCCCGTGCCGCTTTCAAGTAGAATCTGTGCCCTCGTGAAAGAGAGAGGTCATTTTGAGTGACAAGGGGTAATTTCCTAAGGATAAGGGATACATATTCGTGAATGGCAGAATGTAAGGAAGATATTTCCATGGGAAAATACCTGAAAATCCCGTGCCGCCTTTAAGTAGAATCTGTGCCCTTGCGAGATAGAGAGGTCATTTTGAGTGACAAGGGGTCATTTCCGCACGATGAGGGTTGCATATTCGTGAATGGCACATTGTAATGAAGATATTAGGATGGAAAAATACCTGAAAATCTCGTGCCGTCTTTAAGTAGAAAATGTGCCCTCGTGACATAAAGAGGTCATTTTGAGTGGCGAGGGGTCATTTCCGCAGGATGACGGTTAAAAATTCGTGAATGGCAGAATGTAAGGAAGATATTTCCATGGAAATATACCTGAAAATCCCATGCAGCCTTTAAGTAGAATCTGCGCCCTCGCGAGTTAGAGAGGTCATTTTGAGTGGCAAGGGGTCATTTCCGCAGGATGATGGTTACATATTCGTGAATGGCAGAATGTAAGGAAGATATTTCAATGGGAAAATACCTGAAAATCCCGTGTCGCCTTTAAGTAGAATCAGTGCCCTCGCGAGATAGAGAGGTCATTTTGAGTGGCAAGGGGTCATTTCCGCCAGATAAGGGTTACAAATTCGTGAATGGCAGAATGTTAGGAAGATATTTCCATGGAAATATACCTGAAAATCACGTGCCGCCTTAAGTAGAATCTGTGCCCTCGTGACATAGAGAGGTTATTTTGAATGACAAGGGGTGGTTTCCGCAGAATGAGGGTTACATATATTTGTAAATGGATGAAAGTAAGGAAGATATTTCCATGGAAAAAAACCTGTATATCCTTAGCCGCCTTTAAGTATAATCTGTGCCCTCGTGACATAGAGAGGTCAGTTTCAGTGGCAAATGGTGGATTTCCGCAGGATGAGGGTTTCATATTCGTGAATGGAAGAATGTGAGGAAGATATTTCCATGGAAAAATACCTGAAAATCCCGTTCCGCCTTTAAGTAGAATCTGTGCCGTCGTGACATAGAGAGGTCATTTTGAGTGACAAGGTGTGTTTTCCACAGGATGAGGGTTACATATTCGTAAATGGCAGAATGTACGGGAGATATTTCCATGGAGATATACCTGAAAATCTCATCCCACCTTTAAGTAGAATCTGTGTCCTCGTGACATAGAGAAGTCATTTTAAATGACAAGGGGTGGTTTCCGCTGGATGAGGGTTACATATTGGTGAATGGCGGAATGTTAGGAAGATATTTCCATGGAAAAATACCTGAAAGTCTCCTGCCGCCTTTAAGTAGAATCTCTACCCTCGTGATATAGGGAGGTCATTTTGAGTGGAATAGGGTAATTTACGCAGGATGAGGGTTACATATTCGTGAAAGGCAGAATTTAAGTCAGATATTTCCATGGAAAAATACCTGAAAATCACGTGCCGCCTAAAGTCGAATCTGTGCCCTCGTGACTAAGAGAGGTCACTTTGAGTGACAAGGGGTGGTTTCCACATGATGACGGATACATATTCGTGAATGTCAGGATGTAAGGAAGATATTTCCATGGAAAAATACCTGAAAATCCCGTGCCGCCTTTAAGTAGAATCAGTGCCCTTGCCAGATAGAGAGGTCATTTTGAGTGGCAAGGGGTCAATTACGCACGATTAGGGTTGCATATTCGTGAATGGCACATTGTAAGGAAGATATTTCCATGGGAAAATACCTGAAAGTCACGTGCCGCCTAAAGTTGAATCTGTGCCCTCGTGACATAGAGAGGTCATTTTGAGTGACAAGGGGTGGTTTCCACAGGATAAGGGATACATATTCGTGAATGGCAGAATGTAAGGAAGATATTTCCATGGGAAAATACCTGAAAATCCCCGCCGCCTTTAAGTAGAATCTGTGCCCTTGCGAGATAGAGGTCATTTTGAGTGGCAAGGGGTCAATTACGCACGATTAGGGTTGCATATTCGTGAATGGCACATTGTAAGGAAGATATTTCCATGGGAAAATACCTGAAAATCTCGTGCCGCCTTTAAGTAGAATTTGTGCCCTCGTGACATAAAGAGGTCATTTTGAGTGGCGAGGGGTCATTTCCGCAGAATGAGGGTTAAAAATTCGTGAATGGCAGAATGTAAGGAAGATATTTCCATGGAAAAATACCTGAAAATCCCATGCAGCCTTAAAGTAGAATCAGTGCCCTCGCGAGATAGAGAGGTCATTTTGAGTGGCAAGGGGTCATTTCCGCCGGATGAGGGTTACAAATTCGTGAATGGCAGAATGTTAGGAAGATATTTCCATGGAAATATACCTGAAAATCACGTGCCGCCTTAAGTAGAATCTGTGCCCTCGTGACATAGAGAGGTTATTTTGAATGACAAGGGGTGGTTTCCGCAGAATGAGGGTTACATATATTTGTGAATGGATGAAAGTAAGGAAGATATTTCCATGGAAAAAAACCTGTATATCCTTAGCCGCCTTTAAGTATAATCTGTGCCCTCGTGACATAGAGAGGTCAGTTTCAGTGGCAAATGGTGGATTTCCGCAGGATGAGGGTTTCATATTCGTGAATGGAAGAATGTGAGGAAGATATTTCCATGGGAAAATACCTGAAAATCCCGTGCCGCCTTAAAGTAGAATCTGTGCCCACGTGACATAGGGAGGACATTTTGAGTGACAAGGGGTGCTTTCCGCAGTATGAGGGTTATATATTCGTGAATGACAGAAGGTAAGGAAGTCATTTCCATGGAAAAATACCTGAAAATCCCGTTCCGCCTCCAAACAGAATCTGTGCCCTCGTGAGAGAGAAAGGTCATTATGAATGACAAGGGGTGGTTTTCGCAGGAAGAGGGTTACATATTGGTGAATGGCAGAATGTTAGGGAGATATTTCCATGGAAAAATACCTGAAAGTCTCCTGCCACCTTTAAGTAGAATCTCTACCCTCGTGATATAGAGAGGTCATTTTGAGTGGAAAAGGGTAATTTACGCAGGATGAGGGTTACATATTCGTGAATGGCAGAATGTAATGAAGTTATTTCCATGGAAAAATACCTGAAAATCACGTGCCGCCTAAAGTCGAATCTGTGCCCTCGTGACATAGAGAGGTCACTTTGAGTGACAAGGGTTGGTTTCCACATGATGAGGTATACATATTCGTGAATGGCAGAATGTAAGGAAGATATTTACATGGAAAAATACTTGAAAATCCCGTGCCGCATTTAAGTAGAATCAGTGCCCTTGCGAGATATAGAGGTCATTTTGAGTGGCAAGGGGTCATTTACGCACGATGAGGGTTGCATATTCATGAATGGCACATTGTAAGGAAGATATTAAGATGGAAAAATACCTAAAAATCCAATGCCGTCTTTAAGTAGAATCTGTGCTCTCGCGAGTTAGAGAGGTCATTCTGAGTGGCAAGAGGTCATTTCCGCAGGATGAGGGTTACGTATTCGAGAATGGCAGAATGTAAGAAAGATATTTCCATGGAAAAATACCTGAAAATTCCGTGCCGCCTTTAAGTCGAATTTGTGCCTACGCGAGATAGAGAGGTCATTTTGAGTGGCAAGGGGTCATTTCCGCCGGATGAGGGTTACAAATTAGTGAATAACAGAATGTTAGGAAGATATTTCCATGGAAATATACCTGAAAATGACGTGCCGCATTAAGTAGAATCTATGCCCTCGTGACATAGAGAGGTCATTTTGAATGACAAGGGGTGGTTTCCGCAGAATGAGGGTTACATATTCGTGAATGGATGAATGTAAGGAAGATATTTCCATGGAAATATACCTGTATATCCTTAGCCGCCTTTGAGTAGAATCTGTGCCCTCGTGACATAGAGAGGTCAGTTTGAGTGGCAATGGGTAATTTCTGCAGGATGAGGGTTACATATTCGTGAATGGCAGAATGTTAGGAATATATTTCCATGGAAGAATACCTGAAAATCCTGTGCCGCCTTAAGTAGAATCTGTGCCCTCGGGACCTAGGGAGGTCATTTTAAGTGACAAGAGGTGGTTTCCGCAGGATGAGGGTTACATATTCGTGAATGGCAGAATGTAAGGAATATATTTCCATGAAAAATTCCTAAACATGTCGTGCCGCCTTTAAGTAAAATCTGTGTCCTCGTGACATAGAGAGGTCACTTTGAGTGACATGAGGTGCTTTCCGCAGGATGAGGGTTAAATATTCGTGAATGGCAGATGGTAAGAAAGATATTTTCATAGGAAAATACCTGAAAACCCCGTGCCGCCTTTAAGTAGAATCCTTGCAAACTTGCCATAGAGAGGTCGATTTGAGTGGCAGGGGGTCTTTTTCCGCTGGATCAGGGTTACATATTCGTGAATTGCAGAATGTAAGTAAGATATTTCCATGAAAAAATACCTGAAAATCTTGTGCCGCCTTTAAGTAGAATCTCTGCCCTCGTGACATAGATAGGTAATTTTGAGTGGCGAGGGGTCATTTCCGCAGGATGACGGTTAAAAATTCGTGAATGGCAGAATGTAAGGAAGATATTTCCATGGAAAAATACCAGAAAATCCCGTGCCGTCAAGATTGGCAATCACATGATCGGCAATCATATAACGTAAACGTTCTCATAGATTTGTGAGAAGAATTCCTATTGGCGGTCACCGTCACGTGATCACTTTTACGTGACGGTGCATGACGATCGTGTTTTTAAATGTATTGTGCGCGACGTAATAGTTTTTTCAAATTGGAAAATTCTCTGCCGCTTAATCTGGTGGGAGACGTAATAAATATGTTGGAAAATAAAAAACACGACGTAGTATCATGTGAGGATAAAAGGATAGCTTGGAAATAGGTTGCAGTGTCATTTAATGCCACCCAAACTAACTCCGTAAGAACTTGGAATTAATTGAAAACTTCTTGTGAACATATGAAACATCGGGCTAAGAAGAACGCCAATAATTAAAAAGTCTTATAATTTGGCAACTCGATAAAATTAATGAACTACAATAATTTAAAATGCAAATTTTGATAAATGAATTAAAAAGTAGTGAGTTTATAGGTATTCATGAACCACCGAAATATAAAAGGAAATGATAAAGGCTACTCAGATAAAACCCAGGGAGAATTAATAAGCTAATAATTGTTGCATCTGTGCCTTTTAATTCAAATTCTCTTTGAAATCCCCGCTAGAGGTAATTAAACCTATAAATGAGAAATGCTAAGTTTTGTAGAACGAGTCTAATTTTTTTATGTAAAACGTTTCTGCATCATATGCTCTACTGAAGGATGCATTTTTTAATTTATTTTTGAAATCAATTGGTTACCTAGTGAGTAATATTCACCATTTATACATTTAAGAAAAAGGAAATACATCACAATGTGAGTTGAGGATTTGAGTATATCTGATCTATGGAAGCGTTGAGGATTCATATAAATATTCTCTAGATGCTCCTCATCTTTAAACAATAATGCTATGTCATGCAAAACTGATGATAATGAGAGCTGTTTCTGTTTGACCCGAAACATGAGGAATGAACATGGATCCCTCCTCTTCATTAGCCCAACACAGCATTCCATTGAATTTCTATTTCAAATGTGAGAAATGTTGTAACGTCTCTCTTTTCTGGTAGCAGGGTTAAACTAGGGGTTAAGGAGATAAGCCCGGCAAGGATTACCTTGGTCACCTAAGTAAAATCCATCTGGAATCTGCCTATTTACAAATTTACATTTGTTAAAAAAATTGCTACTAAATATTGCCTCATCATGCACTGAACCTGGCCATCTAGCTATCAAATGGGTCAGCCTCAGTCTTGGGGAGCTAATTGCTTGAACATTGATTCTTTAGACATCATTTCTATCTACCTTGAAACTCTCTTGATTATCCTGTAGAAGCTTGGTTTTGATACAGCTTGTATATCACCAATAAAAAATATTTTAACTTAAAATCAGATCAATTATTCAGATTCACTACATGTAGCTCTAGAGAGTCACGCTGACACTCAACTTACACCAAGGAGTTTACATGAGACAGTTTTAATAATTAGAGCAATGTAAGAACATGTTTCCTTGATAAGATAAAAAATTCTGATAACTACCTGTAATGCATTTATAGCATATTTTTCTTTTTCAGGATATTGAAGTGCAAAACATATGATTTGATTAAATCTGCACACACCACAATATTTCATATAATAGTCAGCAGAGGAATCTGTTACAAAATCTTAATAAATAACTTGATGAACATTAAGCTAGCAAGCATTTCCTTTTATTCTATTTCATCAACATGTGGACATTTTTTAATACCCACATCCTAACTATATGTAATAAACTATGAGATATAGCATAGAGGCAAATGGCCAAAATTTATTAAGTGGGAGTTGCCATTAGTCCGATTACAGGACGATCTGTATAAATCCTCATCAATATTTTTAATAATGACCTAAAGACATACATCTACCTTCAAACACACTACATACTAATGCTTTAATATTCCTAAACAACAAGCACATTATTAAATGCAGATATTTTTTGCAAATTCTGAAGTGGACAATAAATAAATAATTTCCGCAATAAAATTATTGGGGAAAGATTTTGTTTTTCCTATTTGCTGAGGCTTACAAAAACTTAGCCATTACATACTACTGGCCTATGCAATAGCACAATCTCTAACAAGATATATGATGAGATAGGTGTCGACCTAGTGCATAAAAATCACTATCATCACCTAATTACATTATTGTACAACTCTGGATCCATACAAATTGTTTTTTTCACTATCAGAATTGACATTCTAATTTCCACTGTTCTGTTATATCCTGTAATTAAAAAGGTGCCCAACACCAATTCATACTCTACTATAAAGGTTACACCTGTGATGAAAACATTGAAAAACACCATTGCAGTAGCACCTTTACAACGACCCATGCTATGCTAAAAAAAACACCAGTAAAGCAAACTTTGTTGAATGATAAGCTAAGTAGTTCATTATTATATTTATTAGAACTGATTAATCCTAAGGCCTGTCATAATGTTACTTCTATATGAGGTAACTTTTATTAAATTGTTTACAAATGAGCTATGATATTGAATGATTATGGTTTTTGAATTTGAGAAAATGACTTCTATTCTCAAACCAAGAGATAAAATTTTAAAACTTATGACTTAAGAAGTTAGTTAATAAATACAAATAAACATCTCCTAATGTTAAAAAACTTGTTATACCTAATGTACGTAGTCAACAAAATTCTTCCAAATACGATTGAATTCGGTGGAAACATTTAATTATGCATTGGAGTATAAAATAGAGCAGGTCATATACCTATGTGCATCTTCCTCATTCCTTGCAACATAAGAGATGAGCCTCAGTTTGAATTGCCGCAAGGTATAAGAGAAAAGGTCATATCAAGTAAGTGCAATATAATTAGGTAGCAATAAAATGTGAAGAACAAATCATATACCAACCAAGCTGAAACATACATTGAGCCAACAATAACAAGCTATAAAGAATGCAATAATAATATAATTTACAGTAGTTAAGTATATTACCTGCATGGAAGTGAAAAACTGTATAACACTTGCCACATTTGGTGAAAAACCTATGTTGCATAACATCTTAAGGCCATAGAGTATGACATTAGTGGCATACCTGATTATGCTGACATAATATTAGCTAATGACTTACTATTAGACAGTATCATTTATTAATATGTCAAGGAAATCATTGCTTTCAATGAACCCATACTGACTACACAGCCTTGCCAACGTTTACCCAAATATTCAATGCTTGTAAATCTAAACACTGCAATTAATTGCTCAAATTTTATAATTTGGCATATTTAATTTCCAACATCTCATTCCCATTGCAGTCATCAGGTGTAAAAAAAATTAGGTATTCCATTTGGTTGCTTTGAAAGATGAAACACCTCAATGCATCAACCACTTCCTAAAGCTTACAACTAATGTGCAAATCTACCAAAATTGTATCACTGTGATTTGTGTAGGTACCTACTTATAATCTTCACATAAATATTTAGTAGATCATTATGAAAATTAACATTGTATGATGTTATGCTAAAGTGTTCTTGTGTTAAATATGTAGGAGTAGCAACTTACATTTCAGTCATTAGTACAGTTTGGCAAACTAACTCTGGGGATCCAGTTTTGTTTATGAGATTTAACTATACATATACACTTCTGTAGTGTTTACTAGGTAGAATTTTGCTAGATAACTTAACACTTTAACTTGTGCAACATATAAGTCTACGTTTTTATCATCACTAGCTCTCGATCAGATCGTGATAAACTTATCCCATAAATGTTACACCACACTTTACCATCATTTTAGACAGCAGTCACTCTGCATAGTGTGACGGAATATTATAATAACACTTCAAGTAATTTATACTAAAGCATCACAAACATACACAGCATGAGTTAAATAAACGATTGACTCCTTGGTTATTACATCCAAGGCGCAAAAATAACACATACTATATGCAAAGACTACACTTGTTGAACACACAAAGGTGTTTATATGTTATGTATGACACGAAGGCTACACACAAGGGTTATATATTTCGATAAACGTTACACTTGGTGTAAATAATAAGAACGTAAGCCGTTTATTACACTCAAAACTACTTCTACAAAGTCATCGCACTGGCTAAGATCGCAAAAAGTAACTAAAATTCAATCGACGTAGCAAATAACTTAGGTACTCACTTTAAACTCTTGTCGTGTATATTCATAAATTAAAATAAAATCTCAATATCGTAACGAGAAATACTTCTCCACTCCTCTGCAATTTTAATAATACCACAAAATCTATCCAGTAAGTAAATACTTCTCCAAAGAAGACCATAAGCTGCACAACAGCCGACATCGCGACATAAATATTAGAGTGAAACGGTTGCGATTTTCGTGATTCTCATGTTGAGAACCCGCGAAATTTAAACGCATCGTGCGTAAACGTGGTGCTATTTACCTGAATACTTCTCGTTGCATAATATAATACCACCATTTGCTGGTTGAGTGGTGACATTGGGAAATTTCTATTCCTCGGCCTATGCAACCAGTTTCCAATCCCTACTAGACCGAAATGATCAGGTTTGATTAAAATAATTCTTAACTTGTATTAAATATTAATTTTCTTCGCACGCATCGTACAGGTTTGCTCTAAATGGCCTGTGGTTGGCTCTCAAGCTCAAATAGTCTGGTATTTCTTCTATTTATGTGTGAGATGAATACAAGATTTCCGTCATAATGGTTGATTGTGGATTTGATCGCCCAATATCTACGATCAACTGGACCAACGATTTTGATCTCCGATAATCGCTGATTGTCGTTGGTGAAACCCAATTAACGTAATCACTGATTAACTCGAGGGTTAATCCATGATCAGGCGTTGATTTTCGTTGGTGAATCCGGGCCTCAGCATCGCTTCCTCCACGGACGTGGGCTCGTACGGGTCATCTTCTTCTGACAGTGTCACCAGGGCTGAGTGGCACTCAGAGCAGCCACATGTGGTAGGCTTGTGCAACCTACCGGAACGCCTTGGGATGACAGCTATCTCTTCAACTGCAATGGGCACAGCATAGAGTTATTAAGGTACCAGAGGTGGCGCTGCCTATACTCGGCCGTAAGCGAAGGTGAAGCCGGGTGGGCGTAACCGTCCGCCATATTGAGTGACCGTGATATACTATTAGCGGAATAGGCGTAAACTTAGATATTTACACCTTTTTTGTTTATAAAATGTTGAATTATGAGAACTAGGGATAGTATCGGTTAGGCAGATAATACAGAATATATTGTCAACTCCTCCAGTGGATCTTATGGAGAAACCGGCAGATAGGAGCAATGAAAAGCATGTCGTCTGCTCTTGATGGTATGTGTTTAGTGTCTCCCATATAAAAAATAATGAGACACCTGAAGAGTTAAGGAAATATATATAAAATAATAATTAATGCAAATGGTTTTGAATATAAAATTTACTGGCCGTTAGGGAAAAATGCGTAAAGTACGGCTTATTAGTTAGCTCTACCTATTAATTGGCAAAAGAGGCAGACTTACATAAGACTTTCGTCGTTTTGGACAGCTAAAAAGTAAACAAAAGCAATAAACGATAATGAGTGATGATTTATAAATCATAATAGGGTCACTGACGCCTCGTTATGCGCATAGAATTCCCATTTCAATGGCTATTCCGTTTGTCGTTGAAGAGCTCTGTATTTGAAATCAAAGGTTCAGTATACAATGGACTTTTGACTAGGTAAAAGGACATTGAAAATGGCTGAATATTCGAAACTTGTCGTGCCTTTATAATATTTTGGAAGTCACAAAGTATCCCTTTATTATCAATCAGCTCCCAGAGTGCATGGAAGTATGCTAAAAGTTTGCTTTCAAAGTCTGAAGGCCGTTTTACACGGTACAATTGTTTGTACAAACTCTTCCGTGAACTCTTGCATGAGGCAAAATGTATCGTGTAAAGCGGCAAATTGCATTAACGCTTGTGCAAATGTCTCACTGCCTGCACGGGAAATAGAACCAATTCTAATTTCGTTGAGACAAACGTACAATCTCACGTACATACGTTTGTGCAAAATCTTTCATCGTGTAAAACGGCCTTGATGAAAGATTGTTGTGCAATGTCCGATTTGCTCCGCTACCTTAACTACTTTATATGGGTATTATTTATTTATAGTATTATATTTAAAGCAACCAGAACTTTGTTAATGGCCACACACATTCTTAAGTAGGTATAGTTACTTATCTTTGTGGTATTTATTCAGTAAAATGGAAACGGGAAGCATGAGTTGCAATGACTTGATGAATCATTAATATCATGGTAATCTATATTGAAATTTAATTTTGCAATAATTCCCACCATAAAATGTATCTATAATTGATTTAATATTAACTGTTCTACATTGATTTGCATATGAGATTGAAATCCACTTCGAATACCTGTTACAAAGCAGGTAAAATTTATGTTTCAAATCTATGTAGATATTTCATTTAATAGCCTCATCTATATTAACATTAGCTAAGGCAATTAATTATTTTATTGGCTTCTTAATGAAAGAACCTGAATGTAAATGGATCGTGGAACTCTGTGGATTACTCAAATTGAAACTGAACTATTACTGAAATTCAAAATTATTCACCATTAAAGACTATACCCCTTTAAGACCTCACAATTAAGAGCAAAATTGTTGGTGGCTTGAATAGCCTCGAATGTGTCTCATTTCTGAGTTCTCAGTGATTTATAGGAGTAGCTAATTTGTGAAAACATTAGACCCTAATGTTTCATTGACAATGCTGGAGAAAAACAAATAATTAGTATCGAGTTTATTCCCCAATCAATAACCGTAGTTCTTGTAGGCCTGCTGCTGGCATCATTCACAACTGTCATTTGAGTTAATAATTATACCTGCCAGTATTTGAGGGAGGGATAATTTTATTGCTAAATATAAAACAACAGAAGGAAAGGACAATGGAACCCCTAAGAGTAGAGAACTCGTCTTCAGAATAGTCTTCCCGTCTCACGATCTCTTACGGAAATCAGTGTTCTTACGGTCACTCAATATGGCGGACAACTTTCACCCTGGCTTCACCTGAAATTCGTCACGCCACCTCTGTTGAACTATATACTCTAAGGGGCACAGCATGAATATAGATACAGCACAGCACAGAAACACACATGCATGAATATAGAAACTGGATACAAATCTGCCCCCAGATGGTGCTGCCTAGCATTCCACAAGCCCCGCCTCCAAAATGACAGTAATGATAGCAGCGCTACCACTCATGAAAAGACGGTACTAAAATGTTAGGCGGCGATTTAAACTAGCTACGGAGGGTGGCAAGTCGGAATTGGGAAGCGAAAACAGTATTTTAACTACACTTTCGGATTAAATGATTTTACCACTACTCTCAAACTATGAATATAATAATAATTCAATCATCCATGGGATCATAAAATAATAAAAGAAACACTAATTAATAACCAACATTCAAAAAATATTTAAACCCAGGAAGGGGATAGGACTTGTCAGCCTTTACCTGCTTAGCAGATCGGAAATGACGTGCATGAATAATATTCTCGTGGCCGGACCCACCCCCCCTGGAAACTACTATGAAGAAGCTAAAAAGGTTGCGTAGGATAAAATTAGAGTAATCACAGAGGCATGTAAGGCGGCGATTTAAACGAGCTAAGGATGTTGAAAAGTCGGAATTGGGAAGTGAAAACCGTATTTTAACTGCACTCTCGGAGTAATTAAATTTACCAGCACTCTCAAACATTAATATAATAATAAAACCTCCATCATCCATGGAATCATAAAATAATAAAAGAAACATCCACAGTAATAACCAAAATTTAAAAATGTTTAAACCCAGGAAGGGGATAGGACTTGTCAGCCTTTACCTGCTTAGCAGATTGGAAATGATATGCATGAATAATATCCTCGTGGCCGGACCCCCCCCCCTGGAAACTACTATGAAGAAGCTAAAAAGGTTGCATAGGATAAAATTAGAGTAATCACAGAGGCATTCCCCGAGTATTTCATTAGGAAATTAAACTAGCTAGTCTTCGTATAATAGTAATGTATTGCACAATATTTATTACAATTGATGATACAGACATAAAATGATAGACATACCCAAATGGGCAATACCAAATATCACAACAATAAAACATTCAACAAATGTCTGCACTCCTGTGGTAGTGATGCATTTGTCCAAGTACTGTGTCTGGCTGCATGTAGTTGAATACGAAGTAACAATGAGTGAACTGCCATGTTCACCATATATGTCCTGCAAGAATGGAATTTTTTTAAAATTAAAGACAAAAACTATGTATGAGAAAGAAGAGATGTGGAAATGTTAAAGTCCTTTAATGTGTTAGGCTTATCAACCTTCAAGCTTTTCTTCATAAGTAACAATGTAACAAAAGCTCTCTCCGAGCCCCGTTTCCACTACTGACATTCCTATGACCTTAACTCTCTACCTGTGCAATGCTAGTAATGGAAACGCTCTAAAACGCCTGCCATGGTAGATAGTCCTACTAGCATTGAGTTACCCTCGTAAGATCAGGGAATAGTGGTTACCCTCATGTCTTTTTATAATGGGAACGCAAGTTAGTCAAAATCCTGATAAGAATCAAGGGAAAACAGTTGAGTCACGTAACGCGAGGAGGGATCACGATTTCACCGTCTGCACACAATATTTATATCGACTGATATGGTTAAAAGTGATCAGACGTTGCCATGCGTAGTTAAAGAGAGGATAGATTTTATTAAGGGTAGATTACACTATTCAAGTATATCGCTAATAATATGAAATGAAAGAAATATTGTCTTGTCTACAATACTACTTTGTTTCACTGCCTGTCCAAGACTTCGGCCTACAAAGACATAATCAAGGCCTGAATTTTTATTTTACATATTATTTTCATTTCTAATTTCGCTTGTCAACCAATGTTTCAACTTATGAAGTCAATGCCTTGAAAATGATAAGCGTTGGGGGATCACCATTAGGTATCCATATATATTTCACTGTCAGAATTCAACATTTATAACCTATATATATTTAACTACAACCTATCGTTAATGGTTAGACATTGCCTTCATTTTTGAAAGGGAGGATTTTTTAATATTTAGGACGTGGACCCTTTAATCAAGTATCTATACATGATCGATAGTGTTGCCTATGCTGATGACCTGGCTGTAGTCTCAAGAAACAAACATTCAATGGAAGAGATTTTTATTTCTATTGAAGCCGCATCAGAAACACTGGGATTAAAAATTAACGAAGACAAAACAAAATATTTGAAAATGGAAAGAAATCAAGAAAAAACTAGAGAACCAACAATAAAAATCAACAATAAACATTTTCAAAGAGTGGAAAGCTTCAGATATCTGGGATCCTTGCTAACAGCAAAAAATCAGATTTCCCTTGAAATTCAAGACAGGTTACACATAGGTAATAAATGCTATTATGCACTGCAGCCTATTTTCAGGTCAAGAAATATTTCAAGAAACACCAAAACAATCATATACAAGACAGTGCTAAGACCTGTTGTCCTCTATGCCTCTGAAACATGGACACTAACAGTTACACAAGAAGATATAATCAGAAGATGGGAAAGAAAGATTCTCAGAAGAATATACGGTGCTGTGATAGATGCAGGAATATGGAGAATAAGAACAAATGCTGAAGTCTATGAACAATACGGTGAACCAGACATCATATCAGTTATAAAACAAGGAAGACTTCGTTGGGCTGGCCATGTGCAACGCATGGAGGAAAGCAGGGCAGCCAAAAAGGTCTTCAATGGCACTCCAGGAGGGAGGAGAAGAAGAGGAAGACCACGAAAGCGGTGGCTTGACGATATAGAGACAGACCTGAGAAAACTGGGAGTCAAGAGATGGAGGCGTGTTGCAGAGGATAAAGAAGAATGGGGGCAGATAATTCTGAAGGCCAGAGCCCTACATGGGCTGTAGCGCCAATAATGATGATGATACATGATCGATAATAATATGAAATTAGGGAAATGTTTTGTAGTCCAGAATAGAATTAATTCTTTCACATGCCGAACTAGGTTTTGATTTATGAAGTCATTATCATGGCCTTCATTACTTATTTACATACTATTATTTATAATTTTTATTTTGCTTGTCGACCGAGATTTCAAAATATTAACTCAATACCAAGCCCTTGAAAATGACTTAAAAAGTCGAAACATTAGTCGGCAAGTGAAATGAAAATTAATGTGGAATAATCAAAGGTTCCTTCATTTCGTATGGACAATGGGGTACCACAGTCTGAAAACAATGTATATTTTGCTAATGTTTTTGTTCCAGATAATGGTAGACGAATTATCAATTCGCTAAAATGTAATAAGGGCTGCAAATCTGATGAAGAAGAGCAGAAGATTAAGCCATCGAGAAAAGCAAGTGTTCAAAAGATGAATTCATATTCTTATAAATCCTTATATTATTTAGATTGTACTACAATTTTTTAAGTTTACCAATAAATCTTAAGGTTGATACTTCACAGGTTCGTGTATAGAATGAGATTAATTGTTGAAAAACACAATTGTGATGATAATATTGATAACATATGTTTCTGGTTAAGACGAGAAGTCTTACACTTTTAAATCTAGTTCGTCATTGGCCTTTGCACTGGTGTCACAAAACGATGCTTTATTAGGGTTAGAAGTAGCTAAATGGAACGCATGTAGGTTATGACGGTTGAACCGTAGTAGAATGTTAGTAATGGAAACTGGGACTGAATGAGGAATCACTCAACTAAATTTATGATTAAAAAAATTATATCCAATTCCTTCCAATGCTTATGGACCACGTTCCACAGAAACTAGACTGCAATAGGAAAAAAATAGACGGTCATTCCCGTGCGTAAAAGTGACTGCGAGAACTAATTTTTAAATGTCAATGCCGTGATATAGTATGAGGAAATACCATCAAATCACTTTAACAGTTATCAGGCATTAATCAATTGAAAACTATATTGCCACATAGGATGAATATAAAGTCAATATTAATAGGAATAAACAAGATTTTTTTCCAACTACCACACGTTTGTGTACATTTCAATGAAGACAGAATATTACTCGAGAAAATGTTTCAAACATGAATATATACATAATGTAAGTATTTACTATAGAACGAATGTGGAAAGGAGAAAACTGATGAATGTACCTATGAAAGCATAACAATAATGTAATGTAAAATGGAAATTAATTACTCAAAGCTATCAATGAAGAGTTTACAGGCAGAACCTTTTTGTTTTTCTTTTGACTTTTGTTTCCGTGTGGGAATGGATGATCGGATGATCACCAACAAAAGACGACGCAGATGCCGACTACTCCCAACTACTCTAGTTCATGGTCATAAAGAAGTGAGAAGCTCTAGTGTCTCTAGTGTATGCTATGTAGGCGTCGAATTTCATGCAATCATGTGATAATTAAACTTATATGATATAATGATTGACCCACCTTTGAAAATTTTCCTGGAATCCTACAAAGCCTTAGTCTCTAGCAAGGTATTCAGATTCACAGCAGAGGCAGAACCACAGTAAAGCAGGAGAGGGAATACAACTAAAACTGATGTCATCATGAGCAGGGTGACTGATTTAACATAGGATTCATCAGCCTAGAAAGAAAACATTGCTATAAATCAATGACAAGAAAGAACCACCACTCCAAAACGTTCACTTCAGATAGAACGATTGACTCACCTTTGAAAATTTTCCTGGAATCCTACAAAGCCTTACGCTCTAGCAATGTATTCAGATTCACAGCAGAGGCAGAATCACAGTGAAGCAGGAGAGGGAAGACAACTAAAACTGATGCCATCATGAGCAGGGTGACTGATTTAACATAGGATTCATCAGCCTAGAAAGAAAACATTGCTCTAAATCAATGACAAGAAAGAACCACCACTCCAAAAAGTTCACTTCAGATGTAACGATTGACTTTAAATTTATTTAGTTGTTAAAACGAACATGTTAATATTTCACAGGGTATTGGCCAAGAGACAACAAAATGACTGAGGAAAGTGAAAATATGAAGTTGATAACCTGGAGTGTACGCACTGTAGCATTAACTGATGAGTTATGCGATGAATACGAAGACCTTAAATAAGGAGAGAGATTGACAACGAAAGCAAATGCTTGCGTAGGCGACCGATGAAAATAGCAGAAATACTTCATCGCCACACCGTCATAATTCACAGCATTCTTAAAACATCGTTCATAAATGCTGGAAATCTTCCTCACATTTTGTGAATTACTATTCAATACAATATAAAACCGGAACTACCAAAAGAGTAATACCATAGGCCCAAGAGGAAATTATCTCTATGAGTAAACATCCGCTAATTCAAAGTAACATGTTCTAGCGGGGAAAACTGATTAATTTGCTACGTTGATTTAGAAAGTGTTCACGTAAACCGCAACAAAATTTTACTATCACTGTGTACTACTTGAACTGGATGGAAACCGCCCGAGGACATTAACTCATAAAAGAAGCATCCGTTTCAAATTAACATGTATCTACATTAAAATGTAAATTAAAGTAGTTCATTAGTCGCATCACATACTTTTACCGGATTAATTTTCCTTAACAAATTAGATTTTCACTAAACACTAGAATGCATGAAATCCTCACGAGGACATTTTCTCCCAAAATTTAAGCGTCCATTCCTAAATCACATTGTACACCCGAGGTAACGTGCAGCACTAATTTTACGGAATGAGTACTGAAATTATTTCTCTTATTATGTATGTATATTATTTTTCAAGGAATCATTACTCCGAAACAAATATTTATTTCCACTAAATACTATAGTACTTTGGAGACCCCACGAGGACATTATCTCACGCAATAGGAGTCCACTTCGAAATATTTGGTGCACGTGGGGAAAAGTGGTGCATGAACTACTTAAAGGATTCATTATCACTAACACATGGAATAAACATAATGAACAACTTTATGAAATACTTGAGCGATTCATTGACCCTAGAGACTAGAGAAGCGTCCATTTCGAATTGACGAGCACGTGGGGGGAACTACCTCGGTCGTCGAAAGGTACATTTATAGGACTCATTGGCCCTCATGAAAGGCCAATGTAATTAAAATAGGAATAAATAATAAAAATTAGGATTTAAAGTTAAATCAACACATAAAAATAAGATTGACTTCACCTACCGTTGCCGTGAATAAATGGTTATTCTTCAACCCCAGGTCCGCATTTTCCGCCCTTGTCTTCTTGTACCCAGTTTTGCAACCTGGGACAAAACAAGTTCTGCTTAAATTAGCCATAATAAATGACAATTAAGGCAGAACAGTGTAAATTCCGGTGCTTCGCTTGATGTGGTGCAGCGTCAGTCCAAGTTGAAATTTTCAGTGTCTTCTGCTCGCTTCCTGGAGGGCTATTACGGATCTTGGGCGACTCACTCGTCACTCACTCGAACTTGCCACTCGCAAGTCGCCACTGCGATTACGGAACTGGGTGCGACTCGTATCTCGCTAGCGACTTGACGGGCGACTTCTGAGTGTATGAGAATCTCCAGTACAGTTTTCTGAGCCAATAAGCAGCCTTGTTACAAGTCACGTGGTGCAGCAGACGACTTGAAAATTACGAGTATAATGTGATATCGTCACTTAGCTATATAGTAAATAGTACTTCCACAGATATGTAAAATATTTTGTGCATATTTCAATGCAATAAAATTGATGCTCGGATGTTAGGTACGAGAATTTGCAGGAATTAGTGGAATTTCATTCGAAGCGGTCAAAATTGATAGTACATATTTCGTGGCCGATAGAAGCAACTTATAAATAGCTTGAAATAATAATTTAGGAACTAATAAGGGCACCAATGGATACGATAATAACTCGAAAATATCCAACGTGTGAGCTTCAATCATTTTCACTCATGAGCTAGCCAAAAATGCTTGAATGAAACGGTTATATACCAATGGGAAATAATTCGGCAACTATAGTATACTACCTCCCTAGTACACAGCAGCACAATTTGTTTTCAGCATATGCTTTTCACTTAAAAAATTTTCACCACATATGTGTGATGTGAAACATGCTCAGCATAAGGCAGTGACCATTTATCCCGCTTATTAAATGCGTTCTCCTACAATGACTTTGCAATATACAGGTAACTACTTGATGTATTTAATTGACTCTCCTTTTAAGCTTCCTTGCCTTTCACTGCAGACTTGCTTGCTGCCTACTGAGCTGGCGCATTTTTGGCCAGACATGTGAATTATACTAGGTATTGACGGAATAGGCCCAAATAAAAAAATTAAGAAAAATAAAGCACCGAGTTGTTATATTAAAGAAAAAATTACGTTTACATTGATTCAGTAGTAGTAGAATATATATCCACCTCTAAATATGGGTCTGGAGGGCAAGTAAATGACAAAAGGAAAGGGTATTTTACAATTCAAAATATTAATTCTAAAAATCTGATATTTATTGTACCATATTGTACGACTATTATTCCTTTATTCGTCGATTACAATCCCTGATTTATTTTACACATGAAACTAATTGAGGTAAGGTATCAATTGAGGTAAGGTAAAGTAACTATGATCGTTGAGAATCGAGGTAAATGTAAGAAAAACAATAATACTTGACAAATTTATTTGTGTCACTGTTCTGATAAAAATATGCCAACGATAAATTAAAAAGTATCAAATACCGATCCCAATCACTTGCATCAATAGCATGGAGGAGCACATCAATAACATACTACTAATTATATGTCTCCGTTTATAGAACTTCATTCACATCAACACGATTTTACCCACAACTTGCACTAACCCTTCACTAGCAAATCATGACTCACGACGTCCATAGAACGAAGATAATGGGCATACATTCTACAGCCAACGAACTTGTCGACAGAATCAAGAGTTGATTCGAAAGCAAACAACACAATCTTCCAAACAACAAATCCATTGTTTAGGAATAGTAACCAAAATCAAGTACGCTAGAGCTAAAGGGTAGCAAAATGAATAACATAGACATATTATTCGAGCCAATTTCATCACAGTTCAATCACAATAAAGCTTCTGCTAAAACAACTTCGCGATAAAACATTGTCACTATCCAAATCACAACCGAAAGATAACGCAACACCACTATGATTTTTAATCAAACAATGAATCTACATTGTTAAAATATTCACTGTAGGTAAATATCACTAAGTATCACCATGGTTGCACGAATAACTGATTAAAAACATCGATGGATGGCGGCGAAATGAATACAATAGAACACATTAGGTATTACGCACTGCACTCGCGTAATCAAAACACGCGTGGGAAGAACAGGGTACCGATGAACTCGGATAAATTTATTCCTCGGAATCAACACTACTTCACCGGCAATTCGTCATTTTAACCTAAATCCATGGCTTATCATCTCTATATTCCTGCGTAAACAACAGACAATATGGACGGAAGACATCTTTAAACAGCAGACTATCGCCAAGCGAATCGGAATCAAGCCGGCGACTCGACGAGTGAGCACCTTCGTCGAGGGTGACATGGGAAAGCGACTATTTAGTCGCCGAAGGCGACAAAACGGTGTTCCGTAATCGCTCGCGGTGAGAGCTGAGTCACCGGCGACTCCGAGTCACCATACGGCCGGCGACTTAAGATCCGTAATCGCTCAGGGTGAGAACTCAGCCTGAGTCGCCGAAATGCTAGCTCTGATGCAAATTTCGTAACGCTAACAGCCACGCACTCACTTAATGACAAATCAAACAAACTGAGTTAACGAAAAACTTAGTGAAGTTTGTTAATCTCGCACTACAAGGAAAATAGTGACTCCAGCTCACCCGTTTGCCTATACACACCAGCCATTTGCAACTGCGAGCGGCACACAGTATCGATTGCAGCGCCGCCGCTTCGGGGAAAATCTTTGCGGAATCCAATGGCAGCAGCGTAGTACACAGAGCGCTGCTTAAGATTAAGCACAGGGGCACAGCATCATCATCTGGCAGGTGGATGTTTTGGGCAGTCTAATCGTTGAGTGTCAGGTAGTTCAGGTGTTGGGTCCTGGGGGCTTATTCTCTAACTCGAAGCATCGGAGCTTTCTGGCGAAAAGATGCTTCAATAAGCTACTTGCTCCCATCGGTATTCTCTATCATGGAAGCTACCGGAGAAAGAGCAAGCAGAAGCTACCGGTAGCATATTAGGCTCCCACCCATATTCTGTAAATGTCAAGAAGCTACTTCCGTAGCCCCAATAAGCTCCCACGGTAGCCTTACGAAGCGCGGCCTCCGTATACCCTGCTTAAATATTGGTCATTTTCTAACGCTTATCTATCTATAATTATCTAACTCACGGGTATGTTTCTTACATTTATTAAATACGCATTCTTTGCACTTTCACTGTGTTACTCTGTCATTTTCGCCATTAGCGGGATTTTTCACAAAAAAGATATTAACTGGAGTGACGGAAAGCTATATTTACCTTGGGTGAATTACGTGATTCCAGCCCATAATGGGATACTTTTCGGGCCGTGGTAGCGAGTATCACCTTCGCATTTCTTTTGAAAGTTTCATCTTCGTATATTATTTAAATGATTTGAAGCAACGAGTAATCGACGAAAGCAAATAGCACGAATCATATTGAACCATATCATCGACATGAACCCTAATTCCCGAATATATTTACGAACAATCCTATTTCAAGTGATCAAAACAGCCAAGATGGACGTTGTGCGTTCCTATTCAAGACATTGTTCACGAGATTATGTAAGCAAAAATAGAACATTTTTAAGATTTTTCTTGTATGATTTTTAATGCGTGGCATTTTTCGCTAAACACGATACAAGAGCATCTTCACCGTCTAAAACGGCTTTAAAACATGTTTCACCAGTTCTATCCACGGAAAAACATTGAGACAAGCTTTCCCATTGGTTCTAAGAATGACGTCACCAGTAATGAAGTTCCCGCAGATTTGGTTTAAAAAGATTCTCATACCCGCCTTTCGTCAAACTTCTCTCCACTTCCTTTTACGTTCTTGAGAAAGCTCCCGCGAGTTAGAGAATATGGTTGGTAGCCAATTCTGGTAGCTTATTCGAAGCAACCGCATCGGTAGCTTCGAGATAGAGAATAAGCCCCCTGGGGGCTTATTCTCTAACTCGAAGCTACCGATGCGGTTGCTTCGAATAAGCTACCAATTGGCTACCAACCATATTCTCTAACTCGCGGGAGCTTTCTCAAGAACGTTAAAGGAAGTGGAGAGAAGTTTGACGAAAGGCGGGTATGAGAATCTTTTTAAACCAAATCTGCGGAAATTTCATTACTGGTGACGTCATTCTTAGAACCAATGGGAAAGCTTGTCTCAATGTTTTTCCGTGGATAAAACTGGTGAAACATGTTTCAAGGCTGTTTTAGACGGTGAAGATGCTCTTGTATCGTGTTTAGCGAAAAATGCCACGCATTAAAAAGCATGCGAGCAAAATCCTAAAAATGTTCTATTTTTGCTTACATAATCTCGTGAACAATGTCGTGAATAGGAACGCACAACGTCCATCTTGGCTGTTTTGATCACTTGAAATAAGATTGTTCGTAAATATATTCGGGAATTAGGGTTCATGTCGATGATATGGTTCAATATGATTCGTCCTATTTACTTTCGTCGATTACTCGTTGCTTCAAATCATTTAAATAATATACGAAGATGAAACTTTCAAAAGAAATGCGAAGGTGATACTCGCTACCACGGCCGGTATCCCATTATGGGCTGAAATTACGTAACTCACCCAAGGTAAATATGGCTTTCCGTCACTCCAGTTAATATCTTTTTTGTGAAAAATCCCGCTAATGGCGAAAATGACAAAGTAACCCAGTGAAAGTGCAAAGAATGCGCATTTAATAAATGTAAGAAACATACCCGTGAGTGGGATAGTTATAGATAGATAAGCGTTAGAAAATGACCATTATTTAAGCAGGGTATACGGAGGCCGCGCTTCGTAAGGCTACCGTGGGAGCTTATTGGGGCTACGGAAGTAGCTTCGTGACATTTACAGAATATGGGTGGGAGCCTAATATGCTACCGGTAGCTTCTGCTTGCTCTTTCTCCGGTAGCTTCCATGATAGAGAATACCGATGGGAGCAAGTAGCTTATTGAAGCATCCCTATAAACACAAAAAGCTGCAGCAGCGCTGCACAAGGGTTTCAAGGTTGCACGCGCAACTCGCACTTAAGGAAGCGCTGCCGCAGCGTCTCCGCAGCGGTATTTCGGAGCGCGCTGCCAAAGGGTATAGCTGCAGCGCATCAACAGCGCATGGGTGATGCACGCCAGCAACACGCTGCTGTAGCGCTACCGATGCATGTTCGTGAAGCATGAAGCCACCGCTGAAAGAACATAGGCTCTTTTACTCCTCCCTTAACACGAAGCAATGAGAAGGTTGAATTGTTAGTGATTTTCAGGCACCTGTTTTATCATATGTATCGAGATAATTTAAAATAAGTTGAAAAGATAACTGTTGATGTAGAGTACGAAATGAAGTTCTCAGAATGGAACACGCAGTTTTATGCCCCTCCCGTATTTATCGGTATCAGTTCCAATTTCTAAATTTGTCGGATAAAAACATTATTCATAGGGCACGCGCTCGCATTAGAAGCTACATCAGATGCAGACAGCCAAGATACATTTCGCGCCTAGTTTGAATGGAATGGGTTGTACAATTGAGTAAGAGGTGGCGCTGACTACCGTTGATATCTCAGATGAACTGTAGATTGTTGCTGCGTAAAGTGCATCTTTTAGTGAACAGTTTTTCATCACGTAATTATTTTAGAAACTTCAGCTTTATCACAAGGCACAATATATGTCATCGTAGCTTTCATGATAAGCCATTGAAAAGTACATATCTTTGGCTCTCGACATACGCAGCCGTGGGGGACTCAATGAAATCCATGGGATACAGTACTGTGTGTATCTCATGAAATTATGCCGGACCGAGTTGGTCTTCTTTTGAGTGTATCATATTTAGAAATGAACACTTAAGTGATTTTAGTAACGAGTTAACGGATAATTATACGTGCTGTTATGATTGTTATTTCCTTTGGGCATTTTTAATTTTAGGTTCCTTTTATACTTTGAAGAAGAGGGCGAGCCGGTCGAGTATAATGTTTTTGAGGCTGTGGCTCGTCAGGTTAGAGGTAATGGGAGGTTCGCCTAGAGTTCATAAATAATAAGGCATTTGGAATTTATTAAAAATTATAACGAAAGCGTTGCCGCAGCGTGGTGGAAGCGTTACTGAAGCGCTGTTCATGCGCTTCAATAGCGCTGCTGACACGGGAATATCGGAAATTTGAAGGTATCGGTCACGCTGCAGCAGCGCGTCCGCATCGGCTGCAGCGCTGCGACATTGCGCTGCTGCCGCGCTTCAGCAGCATTTTGTGTTTACAGGGATCTTTTCGCCAGAAAGCTCCGATGCTTCGAGTTAGAGAATAAGCCCCCTGAACTTCCAATCCGTCACTCTCCACCGGTCCATCCGAAAAATCTTCGTCACTTTCTTCGAACGTGAATATGTTATTCGATGGATTCTCGTGCCTTCCCTGATCGGTTGACTGCATCTCCTTGAGTGGGAATGTGCTTTCATGGAACACTACATCTCGCCTCACGATGGCACGCTTCCTTGATATGCTCCAGAGTCTGTAGCCTCCCTTTGTGCCCTCTTCATAGCCGAGCATGATACATTCCTCAGTCTTGCTATCGAGCTTTCTCCGATTCTCCACAATGGCCTGTGCTCTGCAGCCACATGGTTTGATTTTGATCAGGTCTTTCATGAAAATCTCGCATCCTCGCATCAGAACAATGGGTATTTCGTTCCCAATAGTACGGCATGGGCTTCTATTTCTTATGTATGCAGCCGTATTTAGCGCTTCTGCCCGCATATCTTTGGTAGCTCCAGATTCGATGATCATACATCTTGCCATTTCCATGAGGGTTCGGTTCTGCCGCTCACTCCTGCCATTTTGCTGTGGCGAGTGAGGTACAGTCTTCTGGTGAATTATTCCATTTTCCGTCAGGTACCCTTCAAATTCATCAGAACAGTATTCACCTCCTCTATCCGACCTTAGTTTCATTATCTTCTCACCGGTCATTTGTTCCATCATGGTCTTGTATTCCTTAAACTTTATGAGAGCCTCACTCTTGCTTTTCATGGTTTTCACAACAGTATACCGGGAGAAATCATCAGTGAATACGATTGCATATAGTGATCCACCCTTGGATGGTGGGTCGAATTTCCCCATGACATCGGTGTGAACAAGTTCAAGGGGTTTGGATGCACGGGCACTCGTTGCAATAAATGGCTTCCTTTGTAATTTTCCTTGAACGCATATGTCGCACGCTTCCATTTCTTTTCGTTTGAGTTCAGCAAGTGGTGGAATTTTCTCCAATGCCTGGGCATGGACATGGCCAAGGCGTCGATGCCACACTTCCTTGGTTGTCTCTACACCCAAAGCCAAAGATGAGTTAGTCAGCCTTTGCATAGGATGATCACCGCTACAGAGTTTATACATATTTCCAGCTTTCTTGGCTTCGAAGATCACTTCACCATTCAGTGAGCCTACAGCAACTTGATCTCCAAACGTGACAACAACTCCTTTTTCAGTTAACTGGGGGACAGAAATCAGATGGCAATACAGTCCGGGTACATACTTGACATTCTGAAAACACAATTTCCTGCCTTCTCCATCTTTCATCCTCGCATGCGGTTTTACAGCCCCTTTCCCTTTAATGGGTAGTTTCACGCCATTTCCTATTTTCACTCTTCCCCTCACCCCCAATAAGTGTTTGAATGCATTGGCATCATGGCACATATGGTCAGTCGCTCCCGAGTCCAGGTACCACTTGTCTTCTTGCGTCTGGTGTCGTGTCGAGTCGGATAACAGTAGGATGGCATTCTCTTCGTCTGAATCCTCGCTACATGCAACATACGTCTTTGACTCACACTCACGGCGTTGCTTCAGCCTGGTCTCCTTGAACTCAGTCCATACAGGGCAGTCGCGGGCAACATGACCTGGTTTATCACATGAGAAGCACTTGAAGTTGGGTGGGGTGCCCCTTGTCATGTCCCTTCCCCTGGCCTTAAACTTATTTCCTTTCTTGTGCCGGCGGCGGTTCCTTAGATTCCTTTGAAGCATTCAGGGCAACCGAATCGTCGTTCTTCATTATGCTGTTCCTCTCCATCCTCCTTTCATCAAGCATTAATTTTGCTTTCACCATGGATGACGTAATCTTATCTTCGCTGTCCTCCAGGGATCGTATGAGGCCTTCATATTGCGGTATGGGGAGTCCGAGTAGCAGGAAGTACGCGAAAGATTGGTCGCTAAATATGACACCGCCTTTACGTACCTTTTGCATAGTCTCTTGCATTTTACTGACATACTCTTGCATCGGCATGCCTGGTTCTTTCGTCGTAGTAGTTAACTCACGCAAATGCACGACTGTGTGCAACATGCTATACGTACCGCACATTTCTTCGAGTGTGGACCATATCTCCTTGGCAAAAACTGATTCCCCGACATCATGTAACATCGAATCATGTACGGAATTATAAAGCACGGCTCTACCCCGGCGATTAATTCTGGATTGTTCCTGGTTTAGCATCCCCAACGCTTCTTCCTGATTTACATTATTGTGCGCAGCGTCTCCCAAACCCGGGTCTATCGCCGTCCAACAGTTTTTGTCTATCATTTGTGCCTCTATCCTCTTGCTCCATGCATAGTAGTTTGAACCGTCTGCCTTTAATATAGCGCGTCTGAATTCCATTCTTTCGTCGTGGTCCGCCATCTTGCTTGGGCCGTAATTTACTTACTTATTACGGTAATGTGCTTCACACGTAACTTAATTTCACTTTCCTAGTAATCTTTAGTGTTCGCTAGTGTCCCTGGGCCCGTAACCTATTGTCTTCAATGCAGGGTAACCACTTACTTTTGGTTAGCGTAACTAACGAACACACGATTACACAGGACAGGTGCACACTTTATTGCATACACTGACTGTTACAACCGTTACAGCCGTTACAGCGCCTTCAAACAAAAGAACATCGAAAACATAATAGGCGCCAACTTGATCCTGTCGCAGACAAGTGAACGGTTGATTCTGCAATGTTGGGATCTCAAGAAAACCAAATACAACAACACTATAATCACTATATAACTTTCTATAATCACTATAGGGTATAGTTCTATAGTACTATAATCACTATGGGGTGTAGTTCCATATTCTTATAATCACTATGGGGTATAGTTCTATAGTCCAACCCTATTGAAAATGCCCAATTGGTTTCCTATTGTGTTTCAAAAAATACTATATAGGAATTATGTAGTTTGTAGAGGAATTAAAATTTCCTACAGGAACAATAAAGGATCTTATAGAAACAATAAATTTCCTATAGGCACAAGAAATTTTCCTTCGGAACGAGAAACCTTCCTATAGGAACGAGAAATTTTCCCATAGGAATGAGAAATTCTCCTATAGCACGAATAATTTCCTTAAGGAATGAGAACGTTTCCTAAGGGAATGAGAAATTTTCCTATGGCACGAATAATTTCCTATATGAATGAGAACATTTCCTATAGGAATGAGAAATAACCGTATAATTATGAGAAATTTTCCTATAGCATGATATAGTTTCTATTCATGCATGAATAGGAAACCTTTTCCTACACTACAGGAAAAAGAAGGTTTCCAATTGATGATATCCCAAGAAGTTAGTATAAGCTTTCCATGATCTTGACACTATGAAGAATTTTAGCTTTATGATCACTTATCTGGCAAAACTTCATAATATCAGGTCCTACTTTTACTACTTTTCTTAAAACTGCGAGTTTTTGCGTAATTTCTACAATCCTCACAATTTGGTGTGGTATATACCTTTAGTACTTTTCATTGCAATTTTTAAATAACCATTTTCTGATTCGAATGGATAACCATTGTTTGCCCACAAGGGACCCCATCTTCTCAACTGTGGTCTGAAACATACTTGAAAAGTGGTCTTTTTTATCCTTGGAAACCTTGAAATAACCTTGAATTTTGGTTAACAGACGGGTTTTATCGAGATCGGTGTTTTTTTTAGTTATCTTACTACTGCGCAGTAACAAGCATGGATCAACCGACCCTTTGAAGCACGTATACCCGGCGAAACCATTTCAAGGGATTCAAAATATATGCTGGAAACCCGGACGAAAACGGGTTTTGAAACGGCCGCGAGGCACTGCGCCGAACAAAATCAGAACGATATCTTGTTAGCGCACGGGAGGCTTGCGGCCACATGGGATAAAAACATGTATAGTGTGCAGCCAAGGAAAAAGTATTTCATGAATATATTGGTTATAAATTCCGTGGTGCAACACTTTAAAATTCATCGTCAATTTGGCCTTCTCTGCGAATCCGGTATGGACGTACTTTTATCCTGAAGTGCCCTTGGAAAGTCAACTTGAATGGGAAAATCATTGAACCTGGCCAAGCTTCACTGCAGCAAGGTAAGTTTTCATTGTTGAATACGAACATTTTCCTCTCCATCGCGGTTTAAAAAACCGTACCCCTATCTGTGAAAAGTTTACTTCTAATTTGCTATTAGGGGGTTTCTTTGCATATAATTTCCAACTATTTTCATTATATTCACCGGTGTATTTTCACGTCGCGTAGTGTGTACCACGGTAAGACATGAAGAGTGTTCCACCAGTGCTGCGTAATTACCACGTTCATTTTATCTGATTAAGAATGGAGATAATTCATTGCGAGATAAAAGTGATAAACCCTTCATAGTCAACTATTTCACAAATTGTCTGTGATTGTTTTTGCTAGAGTTTATGTTTTATTCCACATTATACGATGAAGACATGGAAAGTTGAAGAGAGTGACTTTTCAGAATATGCGGGGATGAAGTTAAATAATGTTATTAAAGAAAAGCCAAACAAATCCTAATATTAATAGTATTGTACTGTATATTTTGCATTATATTTTTTATGTTGGAATAGTTTTTCTGCGAAATAAGTTTTTTTTTCGGAGAAATACTGTTATTTTCGCTGTCGATCATCCAAGGTATTGCTCCCAATTCACCATTAGAACGAATTCAGCTGCATCCATATTTTAAACATTCTAATGTTACGAGTGTGAACCTTCATTTCCAAAGCATAATATTTGTTTAATTTTTATGAGTATTTTCCTCCCTATTGCGGAAGATAGTTCGATAGTATGTACATTATTTAGCCGGTGTGACCGGGCCAACTCCATGATAATAAAATCCTATGAACAATTTGCTAAGGAATATGTAGCAAGGCTTCTAAGACAACTCTTTATTTATCAATATTAGTTTAGAGTAATCATCACTATCTCCTAATCGATAGATAAATATGCAACGTAATTCTTTTAATACGGGAAGACCAAAATTATCAAATTTTATAGATCTCGTTAGTCATGGAAAATATATTTATTTTTTATTTTGCCGAATTTCATCCCTTTGCAGAACACTTAGCCTGCCATCATGCAGTGTTTAACTGATTAAATTTTTAGATGCGCTATCTCCCTGATTTGTTATCTGATTTGATCTATTTGTATCATATTCATGAGTTTTGTCAATGATATATTAATTGTGCTTCTCATTTTCATTTAGCTCAATTTTGGCTGTAAAAGAGTCTGCAGGGAGAAGGTTCTAAAGATTGACCATTCATCGATTAACTTGCTCGTCGGGGGGCTGTCGAGCTGCATCTACTCAAGGGAGGAAATGGCTTCTATGTCGCTGACAGGCAGCCTCCCTGACCGCTTCAAAAGCAAGGGCTTTGAAGTAAAGGCTGAAATGGACAAAGGTGTCATAAATGATATAATGGGTAAGTTTAGCAAATCAAAAGAAATTTTAGGTCTAACCATGATCTACAGGTGTGATTGCAATTATGATTATTAGTGATATGTCAGTCTGCACAGCTTGGGGAGCATATAAAGTATTATTTTTATTTATATATATATTTATTTATTTATATATTTATTTATTTATATTATTTTTATTTTATATATATATATATTTATTTATTTATTATAGCACATTTATCTTTGGAAAAAGTATTGGTAAAATCTATTGGTTGTTGGATCATCAGGAACTAGTAACTGGTGAAGGCCATATGTCAGTTTTTGCTTGAAACTGGAGCACTTTACTCCAGTAACTGGTTAATTCTATCAGATACAGACCAGTGTTCTAGTGCAATCCCTTCAGGCGTAACTTTGTGGAAGTCCATTTCGAATTATGACAAGGAACTATGTTTAAATCCACAGAGTTTTTTGTTGGCACCTGATGATGACGCCGTAGTGTTGAAACTACTGGTACCAATAAAAAAACTCAGAATTTAAACATAGTTGAACTTGTCATTATTTGTGATACATGTTTAAATCTTCAAGGCACACATCCCATTTTTAACTGATGAACCCATGCTATCTATAGTTGTCATAATTAGGGGTTTTTCTCATCTACTCTGTCCTGCTATTTTCCATTTTAAAAAATACAAAGGCAATGGCTTAGCGAACTATTTGAGATTGGGTTTCGTCTACATCGAGGCCTTTTATGTTATCTCTCTTTTTCAGTTTTTATCGGCTGTTACAACTTGAGAATATATTTGTTATTTCCAAATGTAACCTTGGCTTCTGCCTTTTGAAGTGGGGTGCACTCGTGAATTCCTTCGGCTTTAGTTTCATGAATGCATAATGGGTAATATTCTAAAAGCCATTCTTATTGGGAAGCACAAATCTCAGTTAACTGGAATAATAAATTATTAGTCCAATGCCGTGTACCTCATTTAATTTTTTCTGAGGTTAACAACTTATCAAAAGTTTTGAGAGGTGTTCCTTGCAGTTGGAAACTGAAAATAACAGATTTTGCTTATTTGGTTTACATTATCTGTGATGAACTATAAGGGCTGCTTAGTGCATAGTGGTGCAGGGAGCATAATTGCTTAAGAATATGTGTAGATCAGCAAGTGTTTTATGTAACCTAACATTATATGCTCTGTTGATTTGAATATTGTATTCCATTACAAAATCTATTTGGGTATTTTATACACAAATACAATATTTAAAATTATTTCTTATATTACACAGTGGTTATAACTTGTATTTCTAGCTGGGATCCGAGCAGCATGTCCTACTTCAATGGAAACTGAAGTGAATATCGAAGTGGGTGTAATTTTGGCACAGGCCCAAGACCATGAGGGAGAAAGATCTCAGCAGCAAAATGTGTGTGTGATGTAAGGGCAATAGAGGGAAGAAGAGAGTTAATGTGTGGAGATTTGGTTTATTAACTTTATTAACTCTCTCATTAATAGTCTCAATTTAGGTTCAGTCCAATCAAAAATGTGCAAGATTCTTATTTTTTCATTGTATACAAATACTAATCACTCAGGGCTTTGCCTAGTGCCTTTCTGCTCAGTGTTTATTTACTATTCAGTCCAAAACATCTCCGTAATAATGTATGAAAAGAATTATTAACTTTTTTACTTTAATAAAAGTCATATTATTACTGTTCCTTAGCATTTTAATTTCATATATTTTATTCCTGTGATATTTTTGTTCTAACACTAGGTAAGAGGATCAAGTAAACTTACAATTAATAATACAGTTCTTTTTATAGGATATTCACCATAGGATTGGGAATTTATAGTATTACTAGCTTGTTTGAATGAATAGGGAAATTGCATACTTTTAATAGACAGTATGGTGATATTCTGCAGCAAATACATGTTACCGCAATATAATTTTTTCCGCTCAAAATTCAGTTTATACACTAGAAAATGACTCCCAAAAATCTTCCGAGTTTCGCGGGCTAAAAAATACCGCCCCTACTAATCTTACGCCGTGACGTCACAATTCAGTAGAAGTCGTAGATCCTAGCCCCACAACCTCGTAGCTCCAAGTTTGGAAGAACCACGTTGCGTTTTAAAGGAGAAAATGACTGAAAAAAGGAAAAATTACAAGTGGTGCATTGTTCCGATGTGCAAAAACACGTCTATTTGTGCCCTAGACAAAATTTTCGTCAGCGTTCCGAAGGAGGAAAAAAGTAAAGAAGCTTATGCATGCCCTTCGTCGAGATGAGCGTCACGGAAAAATAAGCCATAAATCCGTGTGCTATGTGTGCAAATATCACTTAAATGGAAGCAATATTTCCACACTTTTTCACCTGCACATAACCCACTGCCGAGTCACCATAAGATTCTCTACAGGACCTGCAAAAATAATACACATCTCACATAAATATACGCTTTCGTCAATACGAGCTGATTATATGCAAATTAAACATTGTTATGAGCTAGAAAACATTTCAGAAGCACATCAGTTACTCATGTTACACCTTTCCATTTTTCGGCATCGACTTTCGGCGCCGACGAAGTCTTCAGTTTTACTGAAATACCTTGCAATCATGAGGGAATCAGTGACAGGAAGGTTGCTAGAATCAGCCCCGTTTCTACTACTGACATTTCTACGACGGTAACTCCCTACCCGCGAATGCTAGTAATGGAAACGCCTACCATGGTAGATAGTCTTACTAGCATTGAGTTACCCTCGTAAGATCAGGGAATAAGTGGTTACCGTCGTGTTTTTTTGAAATGCGAACGAAAGTTAGTCAAAATCCTGGTAAGAATCATGGGAAAACAGTTGAATCACGGAAAGCGTGGAGGGATCACGGTTTCACCGTCTGCACACAATTTTAAAAGAATAAATATTTATATTCTACCGATATGGTTAAAAGTGATTAGACGTTGCCATGCGCGAAGTTAAAGAGAGGATAGATTTTATTAAGGGCAGGTTACACTATTCCAGTATATCGATAACAATATGAAATTAAGGAAATTTTGTCTTGTCTACAATACTACTTCGTTTCACTGCCTGTCCAAGACTTAGGCCTACGAAGACATTATCAAGGCCTTAATTTGTGTTTTTAATTATTATTTCTTACTTCGCTTGTCAACCAATGTTTCAACTTATGAATTCAATGCCTTGAAAATGATAAGCGTTGGGGGATCACCATTAGGTATCCATATATATTTCACTCAGTCAGCATTCAACATTTATAACTTACATAACATATATAACTACGACCTATCGTCAATGGTTAGACATCGCCTTCATTTCTCAAAGGGGGGACATTTTAATATTTGGGACGTGGACCCTTTAATCAAGTATCTATACATGATCGATAATAATATGAAATTTGAGAAATGTTGTGTAACTCAATACCAAGCCCTTGAAAATGACTTAACTAACAAGTCGAAACCTTTATAGTCCGCAAGCGAAATGAAAATTTTTGTGGAATAATCAAAGGTTCCTTCATTTCCTTACAATAAACTTATTCCGTCATCTTTACGCAATATATGGCTTTCAATGGAGGAAAATAAAGATCAAATACTAGCCCTGCAGCGGTATGCTGCTTCCGCGTACTGAATAATTACGTCACTTTGCCACCAGCCAATCATCGGGTGTTTTCGATTCTCACTTGTGTTTGAAAATTTTCTTGAACTTTAATGAATTAAATATCGCTAACAACGTCAAAAAATAATAAAAAAAACTTCACCGTGAAACGCAAACATATATTTCTATTGAGTTTTGGGGCTCATGATTATATCTGATATATATGCAAGTTCCCTATTGACTGCTGCATTGGGTCTTGCAGAATCCTATCCTACAGAATATATATCTTTGAGTTTGCTGTTATGTGGATTTAATATAATTTTCATATGCTGCACCTAGGTTGATGTTGTGCCGGGCCTATGTCGACTTGATGTCTTACCTATGTCGACTTGATGTCGGATCTATGTCGGATTGTGTTGGGCCTATGTCGGGCCTGTATATAGGCTTGTTGGCCTGATTTCGGTTTGATGCCGGGCCAGTGTTTGTTTGATGTCCTGCCTATGTCGGATGGTAATGTCGGCTGTAGCCCGCCTAAATGTTATCATTACGATGTTGGGCCGACGTCGGCTGCCGATGTCGGGCCGACGTACAGCCGACATATGCCTATATGTTGGCTCGACATTGGAATGCTACCTGGGTATTCACTATAGGACTACTTGGAGGGCCATTTTTACTAAATGCCATACTTTTTATTCTCATGATCACATTCCAGATTCCGCATAGGTCATATAAACATCCCGGGATGCATATCCTGCTATAGTCCTATAATCACTATAGAACTATATATAGTGATTATAGGTCTATATATAGTCCTATATTCACTATGTTCTAAATAACTATAGCCATAGTGATTATAGAAAACTATATATAATCACTATATATAGTCCTATAATCACTATGTTCCAAATAGCTATAGAACTATAGCCATAGTGATTATAGAAAACTATGTATAATCACTATAGGTATATAGTTGCATAGTAATTTTTTCTTAGGGAAGGCCCATGCAACAAGATATTTAGTAACTTTGATGCACGATGTTGGAGTAAGCAATTGTCAACTATATATAGTTGTTATTAAATTATAGCAGTATTATTTAGTCATTCCATCGATTAGTATTATAATTAAAATAATCTGCAACAATATTGTGAAGGACATGTCTAAGTTGTGGTACACGACTTTTTTACGATAATGGGATGATTTCCTCTATTAAAGCATATTGCATTCTCTTCGAGGTCAACCTTTATCTCCAACCGGAAAAATAAATAAAACATGTTGAAATCTAGCACGAAACACATATCCATTAAGTGAATTTCCATTAAAAGTACCTATGCAAAGCGGGCAGGGTAAAAAATGCCAGCCTTTGTGTATATAGCTTTGGTAAAAATACGCTGCCAGATCGAGTTTATCGACGGAGAAATTACATGAATCTCCGAGTTCCATACGTAGAAACTTCAATTTTCTCACTCAGAATATACGATAACTACAGGAATAATGGTAGGTCAGTACATTTTGACATTTATACATAACAAAAGATAGAAAATACCATTTGGGACCATATGCAAGTACACACCATGTATTTAGAGGAAGTACTAGGTTTGGAAGATTTTTTAAAAGCCATTGTATCTAAATTAAATCTGCATTTTGTATTTGCATGCCCAGTTCTGAAACTATCGTAATTCGTAGGACCGCTGCCAACTATGTCGTCTGCTACGGAAATATGAATGCATTTTATGAATCAACATTGGTCACCAGGTAAATAAAAAAAATTAGGAGAGTAGTTGACACCTCAAAGCAACTATCTACTGTGAAAAGAGTGATTAACACAATCATAGTAAACAGAAATAATCCTTTCATTATTTCCATACGGGAGAAACTGCTGTAACGCAGATTTGTTTGGAAAGAAAGATGGCGATCACCATGGCAACCGGTGGATGTGACGTCACATTTTACCAGTCCATATACTTCGTGAGTCCTCAGAATGGAACCATCATCAGATATACTCCCGAGTCTCGACAATGCATTTGATTTGAAACTCGGAAATGTTTTAAAAACATTTCGCAACTCTTCTAAGTGTGAACGTTTGTTACTTTTAATGTTGTTCTTCACATAGGCTTTGATAATTATTATATATCTCGTGAGTTCGCAGAGTCAACCTTTGCGCAAATACGCCATCTTGGGTCTTTATCTTCATAAGGACCCCTCTCGAGCTGGCTTTATTTTGGGTCGTTATGATAAAGACTTTTCACTCCATATGAGTTCCGTAATCGCTCCAGTCGGTATGCTCACTGGGGGTCCTTATGATAAAGACTTTCACCTCATAACGCTGTCCTTATGAGTTACGTAATAACACCCCAGGACTGATTACCTATCTATTTTTTCCCAGTACCCGTAAAATAATGTTGTGGAGATCCTTGTAGAAGATAATACAAAAAGAAAAAAGATATTGACACGCAATATTCGTGAATTATGAACATTTTTTTTATTTTTTTTTTATTTTTTTTTTATTTTTTTTTATTTATATCAATAACCTGAATACAGCCTCGAGGACCATTTTACATCAGGCGTTGTAACAAAGGACAACACATACAGCCATGTCCTGGGAGGAGAAAAATCCTCCCCGGGCGAGATTCGAACCCGCAACCTTTGGGTTGGCAGGCGAGGACGTTACCCCGCCGCCACCGAGGCCGACAAAAAAAAATGAAAAAATCCAAAGAAAAACACTACTCAAATAACAGGGTGGTGGAAGTGCCACTGAACTTGAGACCACAGTATTTAAAAGAGATTTAAATAGCCAATTGTTTTATAAAAGTAAATTCGAGTAGTATTATGTTTGTAGAACATTATGAAGCTTAAACATAAAAAAATTACTGCTAATAATTGTGTTCACGATGAATAAAAAAACTCGAAACTTAGCGTCGCTATAGGCGACGCTGGCACTTTTGGGAGAGTTTTCGAGCGTCGCCTATAGCGACGCTGGCACTTTAAGGGTTAAGGTGCATTTTCCAGCTAGTGTGCTACGTGGGTGCATGACAAAGCAATGAAACACTTTCTTGATACTGTGAGTGTAGATGAAGAAGGCAGATTCAAGGTGCATTTACCCTGGATTGCGGACCACCCACCACTGCCCAGTAATTTTGATCTTGCTTTGAAAAGACTACATACAACGATCAAAAGGTTGAAGTCAGAAGGTCATCACCGTGCTTACTGGAAAACTTTGAGCGAGTGGATGGAAGAGAGAGTTATTGAAGAGGTACCAGAAGAAGAGTTTAATTACCCTGGTCATTATTTGCCTCATCGTCATGTCGTTAAGGAAAATAGCACGACTGCTATTCGTCCCGTTTTCGATGCATCCGCCAAAGTGAAACATAGTCCCTGCCTTAATGATTGTTTGGATAAAGGGCTGAATTTAATTGAACTAATCCCCACTATTTTGACACGTTTCCGCCTCATGAGAATAGGAATAGTGGCGGACATTGTAGGGCTTTCCTACAAATAAGTCTAACAGAGCAGGATAGGGATTTTCTCAGATTTTTGTGGATAGACGAATGTGGCAAACTGCAAGTGCTGAGACATAGACGAATAGTGTTTGGAGTATCAAGTAGCCCATTATTGCTCGGAGCGGTTATTCAGTATCACCTGCAACGTGTTTTAGATCGGTGTGATAGTAGTGAATCAGTAGACGATAGGCACATGGTAGAGAAACTGAAGGACAGTTTTTATGTGGACAACTGTGTAACCAGTGTCGCAGATGAGCAAGAAATTTGTGGAAGAGGCTACAGCAGCCATGAACGATGGACGATTTCATCTCCGAGGGTGGGAGCACACAGACCCGCATACACCTTCATCGGCCCCTGTTTCCAATGTGTTGGGGATGTTGTGGGACCGGAAAGAAGACACCTTACAGATAAGTATGTGCAGTTTGAATGCCCTGAATGTTGAAACAATTACTAAGCGGATCATTTTGTCTGCCGCTCATAGAGTGTTCGATCCTCTTGGCATTACATGTGGAGTGTCACTGCTTCCCAAGCTCCTAATGCAACAAACCTGGAAGTCTGGCATTGGCTGGGATCAGGAGGTGGATGAGGACACCCAGTTGCAATTCCGGAAGTGGATGGGTGACCTGTCATCACTTGCAGAAATCAGATTCCCGAGATGGCTCGCTGGTACCAATGGGAGAGAAAACTGGTCTCTTCACGTATTTTGTGATGCCAGCCAAGCAGCCTATGCGACAGCTGTTTTTCTTCGAGCAGAGACTCCAGAAGGTGTTCAAGTACAATTGGTTCAGGCCAGGGCAAGGGTATCACCAATAGGCAAAACAAACAAGAGGGTTACAATTCCAAGATTGGAATTACTTGCAGCCACAGTTGGTGCCAGATTGCATTCATCCATAGTGTCAGATTTAGGGATGCAAAAGATTGAGACCATTTTTTGGAGTGACTCCACCACAGTGTTAGCTTGGATTGGGCGAGATGAGTTTTGGGATGTTTTTGTCGGGAACAGGGTCAAGGAGATCCGTGAGCTGACAGTAGGCCATCCATGGAGACATGTCCCTGGTAGTCTTAACCCTGCTGACCTTCCCTCCAGGGGATGTTCCCCTAAGAAATTGTTAGAATCTAAATGGTGGGAGGGACCTGATTGGTTGAAGGATTCACCTTGTATGTGGCCCAGTGAAAACATTTTTTATGACGAGGAGGAGATAAAAGTAGAGAAAAGGAAAGGTGTCACTTCCTCAATGGTATGTACTTCAGGGGAAAGGGATTGGTACTATAGGTACTTTTCAAAATATAAGCAAATTGTCTACACGATTGGTTGGATTTACCGTTTCAAACACAATTGTAAATTAGGAAAAGACCAACAAGTAAAAGGGATTTTGACATGTGAAGAAATCTCAAATGCTGAAACCAAATTGTTAATGCTTGTACAGAAGGATGCCTTCATTTGTGTTGATGCTAAGAAATTGGTGAGTTTGTCCCCTTATGTTGATGGATTGATACGTTTGAGAACTAAGATTTCTCATCGTGAGGATGACAGGGATTTTTGTTAACCTGTCGTTTTGCCAAATCACCAACATGTTGTAGTATTCAGGCTGATTTTTTATATGCATAGGGAGTCATCACATGCAGGTGTACAATTAATGATATCCATTTTGAGGGAAAAGTGTTGGATATTGGGAGGTCGTCGCACTAAGACAGGTGCTGGATAGGTGCCAAGTTTGTAAAAGACAGAGAGTTAAACGGCTGGAAGCTCTACCCACTCCTCTACCCCTGGATCGCGTGCGTAATGCAAAGGTATTTGAATTAGTGGGGGTTGATTTAGGTGGCCCGTTATATGTGAAGGGAGTGAGAGGGGATTCCACCAAAGTGTGGGTTTGTTTGTTTACATGTGGAGTTTATCGGGCTGTACACTTGGAACTCTTATCGTCCCTGACTACAGATTGTTTCTTGCAAGGGTTCCGCAGGTTCATTGCTAGACGGGGTCGACCAAGCACCGTGTATAGTGATAATGGTACTAATTTTGTCGGGGCAGATAATGCATGTGGACGACTGGACTGGGACAAAATCGGGGAATACAGTGCTGCCCAAAGAATCAAATGGAAATTCAATCCACCAACAGCAACTTGGTGGGGTGGTTGGTGGGAGAGACTAATTGGATTATTGAAACAATTGCTTCGACGTGTGTTGGGAAGGGCATCTCTCTCTTTTGAAGAACTACAGACAATTTTGTGTGATTGTGAAGCAGTGATGAACTCGCGTCCTTTAACTTATGTGTCAGAGTGTCCCTCAGATTTAGCTCCTCTTACCCCCAATTTGTTTTTGAGAGAGGTGGAAGAAGTGGGTGTTCCTGATTTTGATTTGGTAGAGGCTTGTGACCTAAACAAAAGATTGAGATATCGCCAGAGTCTTAGAGACATCTTAAGGAAAAGATTTTGCAGTGAATATCTGGGACAGTTAAAATTAGCTGTAATGAGTCAACCTCCTCGTACCATTAGAGTAGGAGAAGTAGTTTTGGTCGGAGGTGACAATAACAGGCGTTTAGATTGGCCTTTGGCTCGAGTGAGTGAGCTACTGCCTGGGCGAGATGGTGCCATCAGGTTGATAAGACTTAAAACTCAGAGTGGTGAATTGTTGCGCCCAGTGCAGAGGGTTTACCCTCTTGAATTAGATTGCTCTGATAAGGACTGTAGGGAAGACACTACAAGCCAGGTGTTGAGAGACAAATTAAAGTTACTTGAGGGTGAAACACTTAGTGATTGTGATGGGCCAGAGGTGCAATGGTCTTTGAATGAGATCAAAGAGACTTCAGTAACAAGAAAAGGCAGGAAAATAAAGGTGCCTGTGAGACTTGATTTATGAGCATGGTTTTATTTTGTGTATCATTTCATAAGTATTCGGTTTTGTTTGTTTGTAAGTCAGCTTCTAAGGTTTTATTTCACTGACTTAGGTGGGAGAATGTCATGTGTTGCACCGGCCCCTTGCGCTTTTCGCTTGTGTTTTCCTTTTTCTAGTCCAGAGGGGGACACCAACTGATCGCAGCCATCATGACTGGTCGGGAAAAAATAATAAAAAAGGGTGGCGTGATGGGGCGATTCAAGTTCAGTCTTGTTAGAAGCTTGTGCCGGGAAGTGAGCTCCAGTGTTGTAACCATGTGCTGTATCAGTTTTCTTGTTATATATTAAAGATAACGTGGAAGGAACTTTGTGTTTAGTTCATTTTCCAACACAGACATTTTTAAGGATTCCATTGAAGTCATGCTTTTTAAATCTAACCTCCCATTCTTGACAAATTGAACTACATAATTTAGATTGTTGACAACATCATTTGCCTTGGAGAGGAAGTAAGAGACAGACTTATTTCTAGATTTCCCTAACTCCCTCCAATCCTCCATCAAGTTGCAACTTCAAAATGGAATTTGTAGGCATCTTCATCAATATCCTTTACCATCACCAAGTAGAGATGGGCCACTCTAAAAATTACCTCAGTAATTTTCATAAATTACCGTGGTATTTTTCGTAATTTACAGCACCCCTTGAATATTACCGTAATTTTCCATATAATTCACCCTTATGTTTGAGAGAATGTTTCATACAGATAAATTCCCAACATGTTCTTTTAAGCCAAGTTCACATTTCCTACATGTTTAATAATAAATTGAGGCATGTACAACTCACTTTTGGAATATTTTACTATAAATTATAACATTATAGAGTAATGCATTAAAATATTCTTCTTGGAAATTTCTCATACTTAGACAAAAGAAAACCGGACTACATGTAGCTGCCATATTCTTTTTACAATTTTAAAAATTTTTAATTGATTAATACTGTATTAGGTATCGTTTAAAAGATAAAGATATCAAGTCGAGTGGCCCGTTGATGTTCCTCAAGCCGACATCATTGGGCCACTGGACTGGGACAGACGTCAAAGTCTGCAGTGGCAGAACATGCAGCCCTGGACATTAGATAGACTTTGGAAAAACAAAACTAATCGCCAAAGTCAACAGGTTCAAACCCAGGCTGTATAGTGAGGCCATTGAGATAAAGAAGAACAAATAAAATTTTAATAGAGATGGTGGCCTCCAAATACTAAATAAATATTTGTCACGTACCTCTCCCTCCACCTCTCATTCCTCTTCCCCCTCCAACTCACCCTTCTGAGATATATATATCCCTCACCGGCAACGGGGACATCAATTCCCTCTTGAAGAAGTGACCAGTAGACGTCACGAAACGTCAGGCTAAATCTGATCATCACACGGCACACCCGAAAAACTTTTTGATCACCATGAGCCGCGAAAGTTTCAATGAACAATTAAGATATTTGAATGTACACTGGAATGAGGGGTCCAACAGTTGTGCACACAGAAAAAGGTACACTTCATAATAATTAAATCCATGGTTCCGATTCATAGTAAATAATTCATAATTGAATCCATACGATGAAGATCAAAGAGGATGATCTCTGCTTATCTATGCTACTAAACAAGGCCAATGTAGGGAATCAGTAGTAATAGAGGGGGCACATTCAAATATTATCTCAGATCTAAGACTGAATATCACAGAAGACGGGACTAATACTTAAATATATTCTGAAGGGCAATCTTTTTCGACTTTATTACACTGCTTTTATTTACTATGCTCCAAATTTGATAATAATGAACTTTAATAGCTACATTCAGTAAAGGATCTAGAGGGGGGCAACAGGCATGCACAGGACTTTACTATTGAGGGTGCAAACAGTAAAAATGCCACCTTATGCCTTTGCCCATGGCAGTAACCATAAGCCTTAACCTCAAATACTAGGGGGAAAGCCAGTTCCATTAAGCAACTCCCACAACAAAATTAGAAGGTCCCATTATTTGTGTAAAACAAAAAATCTATATACTACACAAAAAAGTCAAAATTATTATTCTGTTTTCAAAAGAGTAGGTATCTACTTCCGGCCTGCTTGGCCATGGGATCCCTCTGAGCTCACCTTATGGTGAATAATGAATAACCACGGTTTTAGGTGTAGCGAATATAATTCTATCACACACTTTCTCGTTTTTTCGCGGCCACAATTGGGCTCCATACCCTATTTCAAAAATGCACATGGACTGATAGTCATTACAGAACAAAAAATAAATTCAGATCTTTGAAAAATGTTTAGTTTGATTGGTTTTCCATTTCTTTTCAGCAGGACTCGCTTTCCCACAAGTTTTGTGTTCCATCCAAATTTTGGCTCCCCTCCAAATTTTTTGGGGGTGCCACGGCACCCACTGTGCACACCCCTAAGGGGGCAAACTGCCCCGGGCGTAGAGGTAAGGGGGCACCAAAATGGGCAGAAGCATTAGAATAATTATTAAAATTATTATGGTTTTTGGGGAGATAAACGAATGAGATAAACCAATGTGTGTAAGCCACAGCATAAATGATGATATATTAGTAATAATCATAATAAGGGCACGAAAGCAGGACCACCAGCCTCCCCGTGGCGTACCTGGTAACGGCTTTTGCAGGCTAATGGTGGGCGTCTGCATGTTGGGCTAACCACCCCACACGCAGCAAAATTGGTTCCCAAGAAAGAACCCACGAAAGCCACCCACAACCAGCTTAAGAGCTTAATATAACCACAGCTGTTTTTGTTTATAATAGACCTCATACTTCGTCATTGCGGCAATAAACCGGAATGAGGGGGGGTGGGTGCCAAATTACATTCTTGCCCTGGGCACCAGAGCGCCTACATCTGTCCCTGGGTACATTATGCAAGTACACTTATATCAACTGACATTATTTTCAGCAACAAAAATGCATACATGATTACATGTTAACAGGTATTTTATCACAGATACACTTATTTAGCTGTGTCCTAATGACATATTAATTTGAATCATTTCACTAAGGGGATGAAAGATGACTAAATCTAACGAAAAAAGAATCATTAACAATATAATTGTGTATTTATCAAGAAAAGCTGTACATCATTTGACTTTCTCATGCATTGGAGAAACCACATTCATAAAATATAGCTGTCAAATTACAATAAATATTCATTTTTACAGATCTTGCAATCACATTAATATCCTTTAGCCTGATGAAAACCAACTGGACACTGGAAAATTGAAATCCAAACAATATATTACATAATCATTATAAAATTTTTGACTGATCTAGCAAAAAACTTACAAAAATTCAGCTAACATCAGAGCAAAAGTTGGAAACTCAATTCGTATAAGCATAAGACCTTAAAAATCTTGCAAAATCATGATAATTTTATTCTCAAATATTATTCGCAAACCAATTTATTGCTAGGATTCATCACAATAAGACCTCATACCCAAAATTTATGTTTTGATCAAGAAATAAAAGAAAATGCCACATTTAGCAATTCTGTGGCTATCAGGATATAGGTACTCTTTAACATCAACCATTTCTATAAAAGTCACAACTTGAATTCTTATAGCAAGAACTCTCCCAAATTCTGCCACCATAATCATCCGAATATGACTATGTTATCAGCACCATCATTAATACAGAGAAAACACCCTTCAAAAAATTATATGCAGGGCAGTTGCACATCCAATGGTGGGCAATGCCTTAAACCAATATTCTTTTTACCAATTACAAAATACGGAATGGGAACCATTCATTCCTCCACCACTGGAGCTTATCATATGATTTCCTTTCTTTAACTCTTTCCACAACTCTTTAGAAAATTTACCAGGCTTGCATAGACAACTGGGGATTTTCAACAACTACCATGCTCACTAGTACTAACATCACTGCAGTATCAAAGAATTTTGCTTCAAAATACTCTGAATAACCAAGGAAAACCTACTCGTAAAATAGAAATGGGATGTCACACAAAACCCTTAAAAATTTGGATCATTTAAGTACTTTCATTTGTAGGCATTAACATAAATGCTCAAACCATTCTTGCATAAATGTAAAACATCCTTTTTCCGCTCGTCTCCCAATAATGCAAGAACAGGGCTGAGCATTGACAATAAAACTTCAAACAAAACTACACCGGCCAATAAGGAATGCTTTAAGGCCTTAAGAATGTGGCACTAAATCAAGAGAGCACAAAAAAGCATTGCACATGGGCTATAACTGGCAACCAGTGCAATGGTTTTCCACAAAAAATGACCAGAAAACTTTCAAATATTAACTTCATGTATTCAATTATAATTAACCTTTCAGTTATTTGAGTGAAAATAGATTATAACCCTGGCACAGAGCAACTGCTTATGAGGAGAGTTTTGGAAGGAATACAATAGAAAACTTCAATACACCACTTCTCAAAAGATACTAAACAAAAAGTTTCAATATGAAGCAGCTTGAAAGTTTGTTACCAGTCAAAATTAGCAACAAAGAACGTATAAAAACTAGTTTTCCATGACTTTATTTACAGCTACATCAAATGAAAAGAGTTATAGAGTGCATGTTCACAACCATCAAAAAATAATAAAGCACAGAAACTTAAAATTTGATTTGTAAAATTGAAAGTAATTTAAACCAGGTACAGGACTAACAATGCAGATTTTTCTCTTGCACCTTCGGTGCATAAAGTACCCGATTGCATTTAAGAGAGAGAGAGAGGCCAGAACAAACTTTCAAATTATTTCAATCCTATACAAAACAATGCTATTACGACATCCCTAGTATCCAGTTGGGAACAAACATTCATACAGCGTCACAGAAATATACATCGAATGATTGCTCAATAAGAGACAACATTCAAAAGACATAATCATGCAACAAAATAACTTTTCACGCATCCAGTTTTCCTGGACTTTTCACAGGGAAACACAAAAAGCTGGCTTCCCATTGGCTATCACACCAGACTTTTCGTAACAACAAAATAAATGTATATACAACTTTTTCGACATGTTAAATGCTGCATATAATAGTCATGACTGTTCAACAAAACAAAGTAATAGGGAATATATGAACAAACTATTGGCAAATTAAAATTACACTATTTACAATGACAATTGCAAGGATGTGATGGTTGCATTGCTTGCCAACATTATAAAAAATCATCACTGCAGCAAGCAAAATAGAAGCCAAAACTCATGACAAAACTCGATCCAACAACACTTATGTGAAATATTGAAGCATTGAGTGGAAATTAGCAAACCAATAGTTAATGCACATGCTTAGGCAAGTATTACCTAATCAAGAATGAAAACCACAACTACCTAAACTTGAGATGAAATCCAACATTTTAGTGAACTGCTATGACGAGCACCAATAAGGGTTACCTAAAGTTGAGAGAATCAGTGGCTCCATAGCAACTAAAATGGTCCAATCAATAAACCTCTAGTTATTTCTTAATTTTGAAGAGAGAATGATTCCTTAAAAGATACTTGAAACTTAAAAAAGAAAAATTAGAACAAATTTGAGGTTTAACATGGAATTGCAACGGAGAGAAAACATACGAAGGGCACAGCACATCATACCTTCAACCAACAAGGTCTGGCCTAAGGACTCACTGCATACAACCACAAGTAACAATTCCCTATTGCCACAGCCAATTAAAAGATCTGAAGTCCACAAGCAAGGTATCAGGATCAACAACCACATAGTACATCATGAAGTTAATGGGTAGGAACATTTGCAGGATAAGGACATCCATTCGCTACGAAGAGAGAAGAGCAATGTAATGATGGTCTTTGTCTTCACACTTACATTAGCTTATAGAATGGGAAAATATCCCATGACAGTCCTATTTCAACTTTCAGATAAATGTAGACTTCATAATTGGACTGAATCGAGGAAAATTAGCATCATGTCCTTATTACAGAAGGCACAAAGCCAGTCTAGAAACTAAAAACAGCTGTCAACATATTAGATGTTAACTAAACTGTTGATTTTCTGGGACTTCAAAAAAAATTTAAAAAATCCAACATGAAGGGAAATCCTGTTCTCCTAAATACCGACGATGATTCTTCCATGAAAATAAGCATTTCACTCAGCAAAAATTATCTCACATAAGGTTATGGATGAGAGCACCAAATACATCTCTGCTCTGCAAAATATACACCTTTTTCATTCTCAATAATCAAATAGGACATTTACGATCGATACGTTCATACATTGCACGAAAAAGGCAATTCACATATATAATCAGGTAACGTTTCTCTCAAATTATTTAACATCCTGAATTACACAATTGCTTGTAAAATTAGCATTTAAAACGGCAAAGCTTTCCGCGTAACAAAAAATCCAGAAGTTTAATATTCCACAACATGGTAATTTGGCGCAATGAGGAAAGTAATAAACATATTTGTGTACACAGCTAAATGCATCAGCATTTCCATAAAGAGAGCATAAAACAATGCTCCACGTTAATGAAAGTAGGCTGTAATGCATCACAATAACTCATCACCTTCGAATGAAGTCCCCCAAAGGTACACAACAACCTCATGAAACTTTTTGGCTGATTGCCACATCTTTTAAGTCTCTAGCTGACAATCAAAAGCAGAACAAAGATGCAACAACAAGGAGGAATATTCACGCACAAGGGAAGGTTAATGAATATGGCACCTTAATTAGGATTAAGCCATGATCTACTCTCGAAGATGAATTATATGACTAGCAAGAATCTAAATCATGGTAGAAAGAAGAAATATTTCGGTAAAACAAAAAAAATAAAATTCCTTTTTGTAGATAGGTGGACCATAATAATCTGAGCTTCTGTCCATTTCCCTAAAGTAAATAAAACAAATTTGGGTAGAAGCCATGCAAAGCTGACGTAAGTCAAATAAAAGTATAGAATTTTACAAATTTTGAAATTCCATTCATCAAATAATTATCCATAAATACACTAAAAAAATAAAACTCTTCAGTTGAACGATGCTTGTTAAATTAAGTTTTGACATATGATAAAATTCTCCTTTTGATTGACTCTCGTCGTGACTCGAGAGAAGAAATTACACCTTCCTCTGCTACTTGGTTCCCCTAAATCATTAGAACTTCAAAAATATACAAACTCCATTTCACCTCAAAATTTGTGCTGCACTAAACTTCAAATGTTGATAACGCAATGTTGATTTATGCCATTTATTTACTGAACATATAAACGTTCCCAGTATATTGTCAGACACAACCAAGTCTTTCCTCAAAGCAACATAGGGATATTCACTTGAAACTCTTAAATGCAGCAGCATTTATAAAATACTTGGCCATTTTTGCACACATGCTTATTTACAAACACCTCAATGATGCACACGCTAATAGTGTAGCCCACTGACTACTTCGAGATACTTTACAAGGCCAATCACATGGCACACCATCATCAACAAAATTTAACTTGTCTGAGTTAACCCACAACACATTCTCCTACACTGACACTTTCTTCTTCATCCTCACAGGAGGTGATGAACCTGATATGCTTCGTAAAGAAGGTCTTCTCACTGAGTGATTTTGGCGCTTGCACTTGTTACATATGAACACTTCCGGTATATTAGTTTTCTTTATTTTGGCACAAGATAAATGAATCCATGTCAAACATTTGCTGCACTCAATCATTGGCCGTCCAGCAAATGGTTTCAAGCAAAAGCATGTGATGAGATCATACGAGTCCTCGTCTGAAAAAATAAAAGGAATTTGCATTAGACACAGGCCAATGAAATTATAGTTTCGTGGCTCCCAAAAGTTTACAGCTTTAAGACTGAAGATAATGAAGACATGATTACTTAAAATATTGCAATTGGTGGAAAGTAGCAGGGTCATTTTCAACGGACAAAAAGAAATGGAGGGGAAAAGAAAATCCCTGTCAGTAATTAGAAAAAAAAATAGTTCTTCCCAACCAGCCATGAACTCAGATGATGGCTAATTGAATGTAACCACTTCAGGAAAGCTGTCATTAACCTATTGTAATGCTAAGTGGCACAGTGATTAACGATAAGCCTTAATTTTTAAATTGACTAATACACTTACCCTTTAAATAACTAACGCATCAGACAACAATACTATGGCAACGACTGTTGCCAATTATTTGGCATGAAATACTTCCCCCCCAAATGCCCAGGACATGATGACTATCTTCGCCATTCTGAAGCGTAAATTCTTATATAGAATGAGTACTTTCATTCTAAACATCCTTAAAAAGGCAAAATGATATCTCTTCAAATATTAGCAGCTTTCTCACACGACTAACAACGTGGGAAGGTTCACTGGTTCATTACCAGCCAAGATTACTTGAAAATACCAGCAGGTACAATACTTATCAGACAGAAATTTACGTGTCTCCCAGCTGATAACCTAATATATATAATAGTATATAAACTAAACAAAAAAAATGTATAGAGCAACAAAATTAATTTTATTCCCAACTATACCAAGACCTACGCAAAAGACCTTAACTAGCTTCTCACAAACTCAAAAAGCACTATTCTTGAAATGTGAAAGGGTTATAGGAATTGTTCAAAACTGAATGGGAAATAGAGTGGCAGAGAATGTCACTTATTCTGAATGCCTATTCTGCATGGCCTTAGAAACTTTAACATTGTATACACTGAGAATACATACAGCACTTCATTTTTCTTAATGCCCCTTTGACAAAATAAGAAGGAAAATAAGCATCATAGGAAAATTCTGCTCAGAGATGGCTAAAAAAAATGGTTGTCCTAAACTCTGGAACTGCCTCAAAAATTTGTCAAATTAACAGAACCTGACTCAACCATCCCAAATAAACTGACAATATCACCTTGACCTAGCTCAGCTAGCTACAGTCAAGTTACAAAAGTATTGCTGTATGTTCAGACAGACATGGCAACATGACAAAATTTCACAAACCTATTTCCAAGTATTATCCAGCCACTCCCATTCACAGTCAATATGACAATGGGGCATTATTCCCCATGAATGCTCATTAACAGGAAAGGTGTTCATGCATACAGAACAATGGAGATCAACCTTCTAAGCAAGGGTTTGACAGAAACTTTTCTAAATTATCATTTCTTGTGATTAAAGATGCAATGTATTCTTAAGAAAACAGGAAGACTTAAGAGAGTAGTTTTGAGAGTTAAGCTTTAACATTGCTGTCTCATTATGACACTTACAGCAGATAAAATCATGTGCATGTGCTCTGATGACGGTTTCCATTTTTAACACTTAATTCAATGCAGCAGTAATACTTGAAGCTCACATTTTTGAAAAAAAATACAGGCATATAACATTAAGAGTTATAATGTAATTATTAGTCCAAAATACAAGAAGTTATCCTCTTAGGGAAAAATTAACACTTCCAAAACAGAACTAATGAGTCTTAAGTTATGCCAATTGAAAAACATAATTTGGACTTTGAGGGTCTTAGGAAAGAATGTCAAGTTGTCATAGGTTAATAATACTCATCACCTATTTATTTCTGAACATTCAAAATTTTCATGATAAAGAATTGTTCTGAATAAAAATTAGAGTTGTTTCTTAATAAGAGAAAATTCCTAGGGTTACATAAAGATTACATCACTTATGTACCACAATATAAACAAGTCAAATAAACTTCCGTAGAAAAACCATGAAGTGTTCACACTGCCATATGAAATAAGTAAGGAGGGTTTTCAAAATATGATCCCATGACTACCATAGTACTGTTAAACAAAGGCATGGACTTTAAAACAAACAAATAACAAAAGTCATATATTTAACCTGGAAAAGCAGTAACAGGACACATCATCTATTGGACACAAAATCAAGAGCCATTATCTATCAGATGAGACATGACTAGGCAACTGGAAAAACTCTCACTAACACACAACACAGCTGCTTACACCGGCAAAATCAAAACATTTCACACACTACTCCCAAACTCTCAACTGCCAAGTGTTTTCAGACAACTAGAAAATAAAATTCTATAATTTAAAAATATCTTTACAGATATTCTTACCAGAAAAATGAATGCCATTCCAGTTCCACTCTTGCGAACCAGTCTTTGCTGAAAGTATTGATAAATATCATCAGACATTTACCACATTTTGAGGAAACACATCTAAACCCTGAGAAATAGGTTGAGCATGCACATTCTTGTTCCCCTTTAGGCTTTTGAGTTCACATTGCTAAGCAATATGCTTTGGATCAAATTCCAGCAAATTCTATCCACAACATCCTAATAAAATTCAGTTCCAAATGAATAAGCAAGACCAACTTAATTAACAAATATAACTAATAATAACCACATCAACCCTTAGCATTGTTCAAATTGCAAAATAGCCAGACTTGATTCCTATAGAACTGTCTATTGAAAAAAAGGACCAAATTTTCCCTGTGAACACCTGAACTTCTCTCAGTTTTAAAAATTTCTTTACTTAGGACAAAAGAATTTTCAACTATAGATTAAGGGAGCTTCTACATAAAATGCTACCAACAGACATCCAAGTTAAGTACAAACCTCTAAGACAACAGCATAACAAATTCAACTTTGCCACAAACCATAAGTTTAACTAAACCTGTCCAATGGATTCAACTTGTCACCCCAAATATTAAATATGCACAAATTCTAGCATAAAGCATCCAATTAACTGTCAATGGAAATAGAGGAAATTCAAGATCAACCATGCAACTGAAGAAGACAATTCATAATCCCTCAATGTTTAGTCCACCTAGAAAAAAGTTCAATGAACAAAGAGATTTCTCCATTAAAGTAAATGTTATTAATTTAAAGAGACAATGAGCTTGAAAGTCCCATTTAACATTAAAGAACACATTCGTTCATATACAAACTACATGCAGATTCCCCAGCAAGGAGTTATCATGAAACTTGACCGGAAGAGGTTTTCAAAGATTGGGATTAATTTTTCTACGCAGCATTTATTAATACTACAACAGATCACTCGTGTTCAATGTTTTGGAAGACCAACTATATGATGAATTACAATAATTCTACTAAATCAAGGGCTTGCTCTGTGCTTTGGCTGAGGCAAGATGCTTTAGGCTACTGGCTTTGATATTTGGGCAGGTTTCAGCCCACAGAAAGTTTGCTCAAGGCCACCCGCGTGCTGATAAAGCATGCTTTGTCTCCATAAAGCAACCATTTCGGCTGCGGATAGTATCAAGGTTTCAGATACTAGTGTCCGCATAAACACTGATCAGCATTTCTTATACTATGAATGATCCATTTTACAATTCCACATTATTTCAAGAAACAGCCAAACTAAACAGACAGCAACATTACACTGCAATGTGATTAATGCAGTCCATTTCCATAATATATTTTGATACTTGATAGGTAACCTCTAAGTGGCAATAAAATTCTCCCCTTCTCAGATCTGACCCACTCCTAGAAATTTCACTATTTTATAGAAGACACTATGATAATATTGATGTAATCAGTGCACATTAAATGTTAAAAATCTCATTTTACTGACAAATTACCATTATCGTTGAAACTTCCAATTCATCACTAGGATAAAATTAATTTATTTCCTCTGGCTATAGAATAATAATTTTTATTAAAATTGATGATAGAATCAGACCCGAAATGGAGGAAACCATGAATAAGCATAATGAAAAGAGCATATTGAGAACCAGCAGGCCCTTGAGGGCCATCAGCAATACCCCCATCTGAGTATAAACACACAAAAAATCCATCTCTCTTTAATGACTACTCATCCATGTACCACAACATATCCTGTACACTTCAATTTAATATCAAACTAATAATTAAATGGATTTGCTCATTATTATAAATACTATATCCATTGCCATTCCCATAAATTAACACATTCAATGCGGAGCACGTCAATAGATGTGTTCCTGGCTTCACCGACTGACGGAGCACGTCAATTCGGAAGGGAACGTGGTCGTTCCCTTCCGAAGCACTTTAAATTTTTTCGAGCCGATTTTGATGACTTTCTAGAAAATCGGGCCCGCATTGAATGTGTTAAGACAGAAACAGTGGCCAAAATTACTTCCTACACTGCAAATCATATGAAACTAAAGATGAGAAAATGATGAACATTGGTAACAGACCTACAATTAAATGAAAATTCCAAGGATGGCACTGATAATTGTGCATAAATCCTAGACAACATGTATAATGCCTTTGAACGATGCCAATAGCAAGTTAACAATTGTGTGGAAAGCTAAAAAAAAAGCCAACCTGAAGAGGAGCATAGCATCCACAAAATGTCCACTCAATCCCATGAAAGTAAAGATTGACAGATTGATCTACATTCAAAGTTCATGTCAACAAATTACCAGCCACCAAAATGCTTATTAGCCACACAAGTGTTATTGTGATTGCATGATAGCACTTCAACGTGGATTACTAAAAATACGATGAGGACAAGATGCCTGTCCTCAAGCATGCATATAATATGTAGATACTGGACAGCTACCAAATAAAAACAATCACAGTTCAGCAGCATTGTCACCACTCCCCAGGTAAATTGCTATAAAAGCCTTGCACAACAGAAGTCTCTTGCACATGAAAGTCAGCATTGAATTGATACGGTTGTGAAGACATGCTAAATATTACAATAATTCCCTATTCCAAGACTATAAGAGGACTTGTATTTTAGAGATTCACAAATAAGTCACCATAGCTAATTTTGAAGGTATCTGGGACTAAAGATTAACACTTCTTAAAACTGAATAAGTATTAAAGCAAAATGCAATGCAACATCTCCCTATCATTCAAAATACCCTCTCTAGAGGAAAATTATCATGACCATTAACTATTGAACTCATATGTGAACTCATGGACAACCAAAGATCATTATTGCATAAAAAACTTCAGTTTGTTAATTAATAAGTTTGTTAATAGCATTGTTTTGTTTGAAGGATTGCTTTGGGTCTTCAGAAACCAAAAGAAGAAACTGAACTTAGGGTCAGTTCATGTCATCAATCAGTTCTACCAAACCTATGCTTTAGTCAATGAATGTTTTTAAGAACATGTGGTGCAGTGTCAAGTTATAGGCAATGGAAACCAATCAGGTGTGCCAGAATTATTTCAAAACAGTAAACATAGGGAAGTGTGACATTACCTCAGAAGCAAAATTAACCTTTGTCCCCCAGTGCCAAAAATCAACACAAGAGAGTTGTCAATGTATGAAATTATTAAAGAGACAGATGAACTATCAGGGTGCCACTAACGAGGTACAAATATATATATCAATTGTACTTATGAATGCTACACCCTATACTGCCCTTTAACAAATGAAGTTGCAGAGCCTAAAGGGTAAACAACTCTATTGTGATCGAACAATGACAGAATTTAACACATTCAGTGCAGTGACACACACACACACACATGCCAAGGTAAAACTACATATTAAGCAATATTTATGACTGTCACTACCAATTATATTGAAATTTTAAATCAGCATTAAAAGAGTGTAGGTGGCAGGTTTAAATGTTGACTAAGTGGCCTCTAAAAAGATATTGGTGAAAGCGGCAGAAGACAACACTCTGGAGGATAAAATCAAACTACTCCTCTACACAAACAAAAAGCAAGTTCACTGACATTAGTCTTGACTCAAGGCATGGACAAAGTCTCTCATCATAGCAAAAACATAAGAGCCAGGGGTAGATTGATAATGAAAAACTTAAATGCATCTTTTATTTCTTAAGTATAATCACAGACTGAGGAAGTTTGACAAGTAGGAAAGGCATTCAGAAATATCATCAATCAAATCCTTCTTACTTCTTTTAACACACAAGAACACAACTAGGGATTATAAATCATTGATTGGATCAGGCAAAAACCTAAGTCCAGTAAAAATGATTCACACCAAAGAAAAAACGAAACTACTTAAGCTACTCTACTTATTATTACTTAAGTCATTGAGCATAGCTATCAACTATTCTTGACTATAAACATCAAGTGACAAGGGGTAAACCAAAAAAAATATACCAGATACAGTTGCAAGGAAACAGCTACTTAAAGAATCGCAGAATAACCTAACATTCGAGAGATGAAACAATATATTCAGGATAACAACACCATTAAAATATTTTTTAGATTGAACACTGCAAAACTTTACTACATTTCATTTACTTCCTTTTCAGAAACAAATGACGAAATTTTTAACGTGCCAAGAATATACATTACAAGTGACAATCATAAACACACAAGCTTATCACAAAGCATATAATTACCCAGGTCAACTTCTGATCCTTTATGGTCATCAGGTGTAAGGCTGCCAGAGGTTGACTCTGACTTTATACTGTCAGACAAACTACCAGTGCTACCAATAGGGCTTCCGGATTTCTCCCTTAGTTCCTGAAATTATTTTTTTCTATAAGTCAACACAGGCCAAACTTGTTAATGTGAATGCCAATTTTTTATGTTATCACAAAAATTAAATTCACATAGGGAAAATAAATTCTCTAAGTGCAACACAATTTTAAAAGATATGAAGACACTTGATTCCTAAATTATTGGCAAACTGAATAGTCTGAATTTTAGTCCAAAAAGAAAACATTATAAGGTAAGAATTATACGCAAAATTCAATGCTCACCTCTTGCTTAACCATGTCGTAATTTTCATATTCAAGAATGAATTTACAAAACATATAGAAGTCTTCTGCTGTTCTTGGTCTCTTAGACGTGGTGGCCAAGTTCTAAAAACAAAATGAAAAATCATTAATTACACAAAAAAATGTATGCGTAAAATCAGAGTTGAGATCACACCTCTCCTATTGTCGTCTACGATAGGGAAAGTCAATAGCAGGAGGAGGAAATGCCGAACGATCGTAAAATTGCGGATGCATGTTTATTTATTCCCGAATCAAACCTGCCTCCCGCTGGATGATTGGCTTGGTAACCCGAATAGAAAGAGGAGCCAGTACACGACAAACACCATCATTGATGTCAGCAAGTACGATTATTATGAAAGAAATCAAAAACTTTCATACTAATCAGAAAATAACTTGACGCCCGAAACGTATTAAACTTTATGTTCCCATAGATGTTACCGAAGCCTTCCCGCCTACTTAGTTTGCATATTGTACGCTACGATGAGAGCTAGAGAAGGCTACATGGCACAAAATGTGAAACGGTCTGGTTCAAAGAAATTCCTTTTCAATAAAACCATGGAGAGGACTTCGTGACATGGGAGTGCTTCCGCGAGAAACTCGCGCACCCAATTGAGATGTTAACCGCAGCAACTACGCACGCAACCTTAAATAGACAATTCACAATTAAACAACCATACGAATGAATACTAAGGTACAGGTTTATCACTGAATCAAACAATGAATATGTCCAAACTGCACACAGCTAGCTGTAAGAGGAAATCTCCATTTTGATGTTCATTGCACGGGTAGACGCCAATCCGGAGAGAAATGAAAACAAAAGCTCTCAAAGGAAATACTCTTGACAGAAAGTTTAAAGTAAAGTTTAAAGCACGAACACTTGAAATAACCAGAGAGGTGATTATGGGTTTTATTGGGGTTTATACAATCAAATAACAAGAACAAGTCTACATACCTCTTCGTCGTCGATCTCCATAGATTTCTTCGATTTAGGAGCTGCAAAAGAGAGAAAATGCTGTTACAGAAGTCAAAAAATGGTAGATAATATAAGAAAGTCTCGTATTCAACAACAACACAAACAAGAACCATAAACTCAGGAGGCCGACGGAGATGATGCTATGATAAAAACATGACGACGCGGTCATTACTGCATATTTGGGCACTAAATAGTAAACCGATACCATATTTTATCAGGCCAATTCACGTCAAACAACACATTGAATGGTGGACATAACAAGTTAAGACTAATAAAAAGCATAAATGTCTAATACTATTAGAGATCTCCGATTGTGCCGTTTCGTACGCTCGAGTGGGAGCCAAAGTTCTCTCTCTAAAATGAATTGCCATCCACACGCAGGACTTGCTTGCCAGATATGCTTAATGACTGAAAAACTGGACACAATGCAAAAAATTTATAAGAGAGATGTCGGCCAACTAGACACAAATACAATCTAAACCATCATGAAGTACCGCATCACTCATTATGTCACAAAAACATTCCCAAAGAATTCCTGGCCATGACCATCCCAAAATATTTAACCCCACACTGTATTGCATAAATATAGAGAAAAATTGACAGAATTCTGTAAATAATTTCGATGTAAGCCGAAAACAATAGCTTCCAAAGCAAAGGACCACACATTGTCAGTTGATGAAGCCATAACAGAACACTAAAACTACCTCTACCTTTAAAAACTCCTTCCGACATGTCTCATATGGTTAGGATAGTATATACACCGGATGAACTGACAATACTTCTACATTAACAATATGACACTTCACGACAGTCGCACAGAAAACTAAAGCCTCGTACATTTTACAAACGCGAACCCAGACATAGTTGGTAACAAGACAGGCTGTGACGTCATTAAGACAAAAATATTCTTAAACATATTTAACAAGGTAATTTTTCAAAATCATTTGGTACATATGGAATAGTATACATTTTAAGGCTTATTTTTTATAACATTATAATAGTTATTGCTTAAATCTCACACTTTATGAAAACAATTCTTAGCCGCATCCCCGGTTAGAGGCTATCATAAGCATTTGTTTTTTTATGAAAATTTATGTTGTTGAGTGGAAGCTGTGGAAGTTATTTCATAATATGCCGTGTTTAGCTCTCAATGTTTTACGGGTGCATAAGCATGGAGCCACGAAAACTAGTAAAGTGGTATAGTAACAATCGTGAATCTATATGTCTCCGAGTGCTAAGTTCAGTTTTAATGAGCAATTGATCTCAATTGCGCCTTAAATGTAAATGCGTAAATTATTGGCTGTGCGTCAGTAACCTTAAATTATCATGTGCCTGGTAAGATGGGTGGTGCTTCGTGGGAAAAATTGTAGAAATCATTTAATCTCTGGTGCTCCGCGAATTTCGGTCGATCCTTAGTACTGCTAATGATGATCTAACAATAAGCCTAGAACCAGAATCTCACTAGCAAAACATTTCTGTGCAAGGTAATGAAAAAGTAAACTACTCCATTTTGTTTTTGAAGAGGTACATCGGATTAATGCGTGGGTTAAACATGAATTGACAATATCTAAGGTGTAGTAAAATGCGATAATTTCAAGTACACTCATGACATTCGTGGTTCCGTTCCCGTTACCTCTATATTTGTGTATCTGCTGTACATCCATTGACTAATACTGAATTTATGCGTTAAAGAATAATTCCTCTTTCAATGTATCTTTTCATCCAGGGTGATGGCCTGTATTTGGACGTGGAACAGTACTATTCAACTGTGGGAAGATGGTTTGATCGGTGTCTCCAATCGTCGAGTTCCTTTAACATCTCTCCCGCCCGTAATGCACGTATACCGAGATCGGGGTTGATTTTGTATGTGACTATTTAGTTTGGTTCAAGAAATCCTTGTGTATGACAGGCTGGTTTGAATGAAATTCTGCTTTTATTGAAGTAATTGTTGTGATACATCACCTTGGGTGGCAGGCATCGGCGTGTCCAAGGCAGGTGCCACTGGTGCCGTGGCACCACCACTAGATCGAGATTCTTTTCTAAGTTATTCCCTTTTTCCCGACTCTTGGCGGCTGGACGGCAGAGAGCTAGAGACTCTGTTCACTTTATGTTTCTACTCCTGGCACCACCACTTCTGTAGTCCTGGACACGCCTATGGTGGCAGGTGATATATCCTTGTCTTTCGCACGAAGGAACAAATGCGTAATGGGACCATTAAAAAAAAGTAATTTTTGAAAGGGCTTCATTGGATAACTTACGTATCAGCAGTCTGCCAATCGTTGGCACAACAATGACCTGTGTAGAATATTTATTTTCCATTAACAAACATGCTTAGGAATATGTTAACTAAGCAGGGTTGCTACCGACCTGGTAGAGTCTTGACTTGGCCTGGAAATTTGCTTTCCCAAGTCATAATCTGATTGTTTTCATTTATTGAGGAGTACCATTTTAGGAACTCTGTTGGCCTTGGGAATGTTTGTGTTTGGCCTAAATGAGGCGTTAGAGCTCTTTACTCGATGTTTATCAATAAATAATAAAGTCGGGGCCTATTCTTTCCATTCATGCTGTTGGGAATGGATTATTTGTTTCTCCTCAGATTGTGTAGGCACAGGTAATAGCAATAAAAAGAAAAAAACTTCGTTACACATCGCTCTTCCCTTATTTCCCACTTGTGTCCTGGAGTGCCCTTATTTCCCACTTGTGGGTGTATTTTCTCCTCACATTTATTAGGAAACGCGTCTTAAGCTCAAAGTTATATTTAATTAATCCCTTTTGTTAGCAGCGTATGGGGTGCCTAAGAAATTGATATTTTCACCTGGAAAAAAGAAAATGTTTGCCTGAAAAATCTTGGGGGCCTATTACGAACGGCTCACCGCATGCGGTGAGACTCCGCCGGCGGTGTCACTCCGCTCGGAAGTGCGTTCACCGCCCCAAGCGATTACGAGTGGCTGCCGGTCGGAGTCATACGACGGCTAGGGGGTCGGTGTGACACCGCGGCCGGATACCCTGCCTTTGTGACTCCGACCCCTTAATGGCGGACGTTTGTTTACCTTTTTCGGGTCGAGCTGGCGTTTTTAAAGCAAAATATCCGACGATAGAGACTGGAAAGCCCTCATATTTTGTATTATTTATAATATTAATATCTGAGTAAGTTCATTAAATATAAAACTGGAGCAATTGGAAACCAAAACATTTATAGTAAACATCTTTGTAGCAGTCTGAATCACGGCCGTTGGAGGTGGATACATATTGATTGTAAGTTGGTTTTATCGACGATACCTAATTCGTTTATGTAATTAGAAGAATTAGAACAATTGTGATGTTTTATAATGTCCGCTATGCTTTTATATACAATAACTTCATCCATTTATTCATAGGTACCGGAAAATTCGTCGTTTATGACTGCCTGTGCTTGTATTGTAAGGTGAATACAACTTTTGCTCGCTGCTTGGAGATTTCTACGAACATCTTTTGTGCCAAACTAGTGTTATTTTCAACATGACTACTCCCGTTAATCTACTGCTGATAATCACAGTGCCAGTGGTGTTGTAATGCTCAAAGTTTTACTAGGTTGAAAAATATCGGCCAAGAGTTGTAATTATCAGTGTTCCATCGTGATTGGTATGTGAATAGTGCTATTATTCTATATCTATACTCCCGTTAATCTACTGCTGCTAATCACAGTGCCAGTGGTGTTGTAATGCTCAAAGTTTTACTAGGTTGAAAAATATCGGCCAAGAGTTGTAATTATCAGTGTTCCATCTTGATTGTTATGTGAATAGTGCTATTATTCTATCGAGATATATCTGACGGTAATTTAAAAATTGCCACTGGCGTGTTCACCTCCGTTATTCACCGTAGAGATGATATTTCACGATCAAGCTATCAAGAGTGAAGTTTGTTTATTCGAGTATATGAATCGTATCAACGAATAGTAGTGAGGAAAGGCACCTGTGCCACTTGCGTGGGTTAATGTAAGGCTTAAAATCAGTGAATAAATAATAGTTTTCATCATAACGAGCCCTGTGATTGTAATGTTTTACGTGATGAAAATAAGAATGGCAGTGACTTCCAGTTTGGATGATTGTATTAGCCTATTTCCCTCTATATTTATATGGTGTGTGCTACTATATCGTTTGTGGATTTATCTATATTATTGAAATACGTTGTCGCTTGTGTGTGCGTGTTGGCACAGAACCGATTCGCGATCTCACATATGTATTGTGGGCAGACTGTTTCTCTGTGATTGTGTATTCGTGCAACCAAAGTAAATGGTGAAACTCTGTCACATTATCATGAAATAAAAGTGTATTTTAATAATAATTGCACTTCTTGTGTTTCTTTAACTGTTTATTGGTTTTCACAGATAACTGCTTAAAAGTTATTTTTCATTATTTAAAAAAGTGCCTTTCTTGTGCTCTCTGAATAGCTTTCCAATCCCCATCACTTAAACGAAAGGTATGCAGAGCAACAGATTTTTTGTTATTTCACAGGAATTAAGTGTTTTTGCCTGTGATTAAGGCTCTCCAGCTAAGTATTCGTTGTGGATTTTCGTACATTTCTTTACGTATGCGCATTTACGGTCGCAGCTTGAATGCGCTCAACTCATATGTCTGCTGGAGAGAGTTCCCGCGGAATTAAAACACTACAAACGCTTACCATTGGCTGCAGCTGTTTCCGTGTTGAAGGAGCGCAGAATTTTTCATATAAACGTCACTTCCGCCGCATCGCTCCTCTCCGACCCCTAGTGAAGTCCTCTCCGCCCGGCGGTGTGACTCCGTACGTCTCATTCGTAATCGCAGGGGTCGGAGTGACACCGCAGGCGGAGCGGAAACTCCGCCTGGCGGAGTCTCACCGCCCTCTCGTTCGTAATAGCCCCCTTGAAAACTCCTGGAATTACTTGCAATCTGTTTGGTAGCAACCCTGCTAAGGCTGTGGATTCTAACTCAAGTGCCGACGTCACATTTACAATGCTGAATTAAGGATTTTTTTCTCTGGACTTGAGTGAATGTGACTGTTCTTGAATGAATTCACTCAAGAGCCCGTGTGGATTTATGCATCATGTACACAGGCCTTGTGGATGGCCATGAAGAAAATGTTCATATTTTACCAAGAGAGGCATAGTACGCAATGACGAGAGCAAAAGTCCAACATGGCACCCTAGTAAGAATTTATTCGTCATATTGTTGGAATGTTTACTTCTTAGGATCATAGATTTTTCCAAGCAAAATTGTCAGCATCTTAAGTTCCTTTGCAAAAGTTGTAGAAAGGTAGGTTTCCAACTGGGTCTCAGGATTTATTGTTACTGGCATTTTGTTAGGTAAGTGTGCCATCACTTCATACTTTGAAGATGATGGCAGTAATCAAAATATTGGTGATAATCAACCCTGTGATTTGTTGAGAAACCTGAGAACTCTTCCTACAGTGTATTCACCTAGAAAACCTTAGAATTTCATGTATAAAAAAATATTCATAAAAGTTCACAGAAGGATCACAACTCGATAAAATAAATATACTAGTGCCTTTGTAAGTATTTATTTACATTTCAAGGAAACAATCATATTCTGCAGCTTCTATCTTAACTGAATACTGATCTTATAATTTGGTCCCTTTACTCTCCTAAAGTTGGTTCTCGGCTTTCTGCATCATCTTGAATTATGTTGATTGGCATTCGGGATTCCCTCTGCTTTCAGTTGTCTATTATTAGCTACAGTTTCTCCAGCCATCCTGCTGGCATCTACTGGTCAAAAGCCGGGAGATAGAAGGTAATCACCATTTTATAATTATGAATTCAGTAGATGCTTCCAGGGAGCTTCTGTCCCATTCTTGTGCTCGTTGAATGATGAAAGATCACTTGTTCTGTGCAATTAAATATTTGATTGCTATTATATTACTTCTGTCTACATTTTTGTCTGTGAAGAAATTTTTAGTTTCAGTCAATGAGCAGAAGTTATCGTTCATAATGAAACCTTTGTACGCTAAGCAAAGTCATATGAATTTCAGGGTGTTTTATCAATGCTACACTCCTCTTTATTATTAATAATAGTAAAATGAGGGAGGAACACTGTCGATTGAATGGGTATAGAACTTAGCTCTTACCACTTATGGGTACAACAAAAATAGCGAGACACATTAGGAAAACACTTCCTCACATCCCTGGTGATGAGACTCATGTTGGACATTGAAATGTGGGCAAGGATGGAATCACTCACCCGGTTGGAAACCTGAGATAACTTCATCCGAAACACATTCCATTTTTGCATCTTCCCCTCTTCCAAACTCATTTCGTCTCCCATCTCATTTCCATGGATGGCGTCCTTGAACACTCCCTGTGATGCACGCCCTCAAGGTGGCTTTCAGGGTACTTCACTAAATTGATGTATATTTGGGATATTTTTGTTAGCAATATTTGAGTGGCCCTCTATGTTTCTTTTTTGTGCTTGCTCATGCCGAAACAAACTAACATCAGAGGTCTGGTCAGTCAAAATGGTCCAATAAGAAATCTGAGGTTACTTCATTGTCATTGGTTCACAGGAAAAACAAACTCATGGAGATAATGAGAATATTTGAAAGGTATAGATAAGGAAAGAGCAACCAGAGGCAGAGAAACTATGGAGAGGGTAAAAGATTTGAAACTATGGAGAGGGTCACTTGAAGATAGTTACTTATTACCTCTAACCCGGAGGTTATGGAAAGTCTTATTATCGATGGAAAATATGCATTTCTGGTGGTGAATCAGAAAGCTTAATGATTAGATTTCGCACCTAAATTTTCTTCTATAAGAAAAAAAGTCCTTAAATGTCTTTTCTACATGGAAAAATTTGACCTAAATCAGGGTGGCCACGTGTCAGGTAAAAGAGGATGTCTGTCAGGGATTTTCATGTGTTGTCAGGGAAACTCGTTGGGGTCGCGCCTCTACAAGTGGCTCGGCTCATGTTCCATGTACTTCTTTCGTCTCCGCCGCCGTCCGATATATGCTGGGCCACGCATTGCCAGTTCTTTCTTCCTCCCTTTGGCTCTGCCCTGCTATTCCTGGCTACCTTTTCAAATATCTTGGCTGAAAGGCAGACCTGAAATGTGTGGGGATGGGTACCTTTCAGGAAACCCCAGAGCAGTTCAAAAGTCTACAGATGCAGGGGGGGTACTGCCTCTGAGAGGGGCAGTTTTAACACGACATTGCCGAGATACGCTTTGCTTCTTTGAGACCCTTATCGGGCCAGCGTTGGAGAGGAAACATACCCTGCGGTTTGTCATTTGCAACATTGTCAGAGGCTATGCCCGTCGGAGAGAAAAAAAGCCCGCCCGTCTGAGCTCACTGTTGCCAAGTTTCCACTCGTGGTTTCTCTCTCACTCCCACATCTCCCTTCGGAGGCGTATTGAATGCTTGTGGTGCAAGATCGCTCAGATGGCAATGTTTCAGGAAAAATTCATCAGAAAAAGGTCCAGGATGAGGAGTCTATTTACAGATTTGGAGTTTTTGCCCTTTCCAACGAATCACAGGTAAAACTTTCATAAATTCACTGCTATAGAATATTATACATATTGTCAGAGATGGCCAGCCAAAGCCAACTTGGGCAGCCTGCTCGTGTGCATTCTCTGCCTCGGCGAGCTACTTCGGTTGTCTGGTGTACAAAGTTTGGGTCTTGCACTGGTCGTCCTTTGGTGAATTTCTCAGCACATTCACAGAAAATTAGCAAATTTGTCATTAGTGGGGGAAATATAGTCGTTGAAAGCTTTGTTGCATCAACCATGCATTTCTATTTCTTCAACGCTTTTGGAATTATTTCCACCACTTGTCCACCGGCCATTCAGGTCAATTTGTGTATACAATGAAGGTCAGTGCCTTGCCCCTCGCACCACCCGCCTGCCTACCAGCCATGTTTTCTTCATAGTATTCCTTATTCCTACTCTTTTGGAATCATATATTTAAGTTTACGTAACATGTAAACTGCCTTGGACAATTTTCCAAGTGTGCCTACTGCATGGGAGTTGACTTGGGAGCCACATGCAGTAGGCACACTTGGAAAATTGTCCAAGGCAGTTTACATGTTACGTAAACTTAAATATATGATTCCAAAAGAGTACCTATTTCATGTATACTATGCCTTATTTCATTGCCACATTAATTATGGTATCGAACTATGGGGCCACTCACCATCCACAAATAGTTTATTTAGGATGCAAAAAAAGGCAGTCAGGATAATTTCATTTTCACACCCAAGAGATCACTGCAAGCCTCTTTTCTGTGAGTTGGGTATTATGACTCTGCATAGCCTGTGTACATAGAAATGCCTATGCAATGTAAAAGAAAATCTTAGCTCATTTCAGAAAAGGTCAAACTTTCACACCCACTGTACCAGGAACAGTGATGCTCTAGATGTCCCTTATTGTAGGCTAGCCAAATACAGCAATTCTTTCAATATTTTAAAAATACGTCTTTTCAATAGATTGCCCCCAGAGGCAAAAGATGTGAGTGTGCCAAAATTTAAAGAAGTTATACGTAACTGGTTAACAAAAAAAGCATTTTACTCTGTAAACGAGTTTTTTGACTGTGAAATTATGTTGTCCTTCACAGATTTATAATCTTTTGCCTTGCCAAATGTATTTTGAGTATTTGTGTATTTACTTGTTTTATGTAAACTATTTGTATATGTAATTTTAAATCACTTAACTTCAGTATTTTTTATGTATATGACGAAGACTATTGCAAATCTATTTTGTTTAATGTCCAATAAAATTATTGTTATTATTTTAGGTTACAGTTGTAACATGACCCTCTGAGTCCCCGGCAAGCATCGGGTTTCATTGCCGTCATAATGGCCGGAGACTCGAGAGGGGTTGTGCAGTAATCGCAGCCACATCCGACGCCCATCGGATGTGTGGCTACGCTGTGGACGGGTCATGCGTCCGCAGTAGACTGAGTGACCCCAGGATGATGGCCTTCTGCATGCGTGCAACTAGTGATTCCGCCTGTGCCACGCAGGACGGAATGCACTTGATGTTATTTATCAGCGAGCCCTTAACTCCACCGAGCACACCTATGATGAGGACCACCAGCTTCACAGAGTGTCCAGGGTACATCTGTCGAAGTTCGAAAAGCAGGTCTTGATATTTCGTCCATTTTTCCACCTCTTTCGTCGATGCCATAATGGTGTCGAAGGTTAAAGTATAGCACCCGTAGGCCCGCGTTGTGCCGAGCTAAATACGCTGACTTGGCGTAATAGCTACAGCCAGAGAGGAGGTGACTCAACGTCTCCAGCTGAACTCTGCACGCCCTACATCTCGTGTCCGCAACCTCCGCCTTGAATATAATGCAGCGGTACACGAGTGTGTTTATGACACTATCCTGGCACGCGAGGACAAAACCTTCGGTCTCGGACTTCAGACCAGCGGAGCGTAAGAAGGCAAACGTCAGCTCCTTTGATAACCCATGCTTTTCGATGTTTCGATAGAAACCTCCATCCATGGGCTTATCGGTATGCGCCTTGAGCAAGGCCTTCTGCTCGGCTTTTTTTATTTCGAGCTTGAGGACGTCTGCCTTCAGTGACGAGATGGTCGTGTCATTGTCGCTTCCGTCGTATGACAGGTCGAAGTCGAGACCGGTTTCGTCCGCTGCCCTCTTTTCCGCCTGGAAGAGAAACGCCCCTGCTCCCGCAGACTCTTGATCTCTCACGAGATTGAGCAGGGGGTCCCTGCTTTTCAAAACTCTGCAAGCTGTACTCAGGACAACTCTGTTGTGGAGACGCTCCAGACTCAATAGTCCTCTACCACCTACATTGCGAGGGAGATACAATCTGGCGACGGAAGATTTCAGATGAAGACTTCTATAGATGGTCATCATCTTCCTCGTTCCCCTATCGAGGTTCTGCAACTCGTTGACGTTCCACTTCATGCATCCGAAGGTATACAGCAGTGTAGGAACTGCGAACATGTTCGTGGCAAGAACCTTGTTCATGCCTGACAGCTCAGAACTCCAGATGTTCCTGAGAGTCTGTTTGTATTTGGCGGTGACCCTTTCCTTCACTGCTTCAACCTCCTGCATTCGCCACTGGGGGACGCCGAGATATTCATAGCTGTCATCGTCCTCGAGGTGACGAATGATGCTCCCGTCAACAAGTTGCACGTCTTCCTTGATCTCCGAAAATCTTCCTCTCGCCAAGTGGATGGATGCACACTTGTCCAATCCGAACTCCATCCCTATAGCCTCACTGTATTCCAGTACGGTGTCCAGGGCAGTGCGAAGGTCTTTCGCATTAGAAGCGTACAGCTTCTAGTCACCCATATAAAACAAATGGGTGACCTTATGCTTCCTGTCACCTGGAACACCGCACATGTATCCTTTACCTCGTCCCAGTCTGAGGGACAGGGGTAGAAGGGAAATACAGAACAGTAAGGGGCTCAAGCTGTCGCCTTGAAAAACGCCACGGTGGTATGTTACCAACTCTGTGGAAACTGACCGCTTGCCTGAGGTCAGAACGAAGCGCGTTTTCCACAGTGGTAGCAGGCGTTGGATGCAGGACACAACCTCAGGGTGGACTTTCATCAACTTCAGCATGGCGATCAAAAGCTCATGCGAAGTGGTGTCAAAAGCCTTCTTGTAGTCCACCCAGGCCATTGATAGGTTTCGCTTATGCAGGCTGGACTTGGTGTAGGATAAGGTCGCTCAAGATCGAGGTGAACGCCTTATATACAGTGTTGAGGCAGGTTATAGGGCGGTAGTTCTTTGGATTGAACAAGTCTCCCTTCTTAGGTATTAGAACCGTGCGTCCCTCAGTCAGCCTAGTTGGAATTGGTTCTCCACCATTTAGAAAGGATGTGAAGATTCTGGCGAGGTGTTGGTGGGTGGAAGTAAACTTCTTCCACCAGAAGTTATTCACGGCATCCATTCCTGGAGCCGAGAAATTCTTCCTCCAGAGAAGGCCTTCTTCACGTCACTTTCGGTGACTGAAAGAGGTCCATCCACATCTTGTAGGTGGCGGTCACAAAACTTTTTAAAGAGGCCTATGGCCGGAGTGTCTCCATTGAATGGCTTCAGCGTTTCGTAGATTTCCTTCCAGAAACATTCAACCTCTTGGACGGGTGGCGGAGATTCAACAACAGGCGGAGGTGGCCGAAAGAGACTGAACGGGTGAAGGAGAAAGGTAGAGTTATCCCTCACGGCCTTGCTCCTCTTGATTTTTTTCCGGGCCATGGTGAGCGCGCGTACTCTGTCGACCGCGTGCTGCTTAATAGTGAGCAGCACGCTTTTATTCAGTGTGTGATGGTTACATCTGAGGCTGCGCGCTATGCGCCGAACTTTAGGAGTGAAAGCTCGCCCAGATGTGATGTATTCCATCACACACTGAATTCTCGACGCCTGTTGTCTCGCCTGCGTGATCTTGGCCTCCAACTGATCCAGCCTTTTTTCTGCTTTTTCCTCCCAAGAGGTGTTCTTTTGGGAGTGAGCCATGATTTTGGCATCAGCGTAGACCACGCAATTGACCGTCCATAGGTCTGACGTCTCTGTCAGGATTTCGTCGATGAGGCCATTCAACCGGGAAAGGTGGTTACCCCGCAGAGAGATTTTTCGGTGGATATCTCTCTACCTTTTTTGTCCTTCATCATAGGATATTGTGCTTAATAACTGCGTTCGTAGTTCAGCGATGGCCTGACCAGCTTCCTCCCGATTTGGCAGAGACTGCGGCATGAGTGCCGTTCTAGCCTCAGGTGCTGGAGAGGATGCCTGTGTCGGGGAGGGTGGTCTGGCCGGTGGTGTGTTCCTCTGAACTGGCGGTTGGTGGAGAGTTTCCTTTTTCCGCAGGTGTTTGGCATAATCGCGCCGATTCTGCTGCGATAGGTGGTCGTGTTCTGGATGCATCTCACACCACAAAGAGTGCATCCTTGCCATATACCCCCTGCGTTCGGGTTCGCTGGCAGCATGGCATGCGAGGAGGTCGCCCCTTAGGGCTTCCGTCCACTGCATCCGGGCTCCCGTAACGGTGTTATTGTTATTGCCACTCCCAACTGCACTAGGGCCCCCATCCGAGAGGGGCCGGTTGTGGGTGGCTTTTTCAGTATTCCTCTTTGGAACCAGATTTACTGCGTGTGCAGACGTCCATCATTAGCCGGCAAGAGCCGTTATCAGGTACGCCAAGGACGTTATTATTATTATTATTATACATTGCTCTTTCTTCTCAGTCTTAGCTACTCATATTCCAGGTTAGAGTTTTTATATTGACCTTTAAATTTCTTTTGTTCTGTAGTAATATGTTGCTATTACATTTTTTACTTTCAACATTTATTTAAAAAATAATGACAATTGAGGGCTTGAGAGTCAAAGTAATACGAAAAACGATATAAGTGCATATGTCCTAAGTTCGTACCGTCAGGTAACTACGGGAAAAGGAATGCAAGTGCTCGAACATATGGTGCTGCAATCTAGCCGCCGAACACTTAAGCTACTTTGCTTTTTGTCATTTCTTACCAGAGTAAAGTGATACAGGTGACACTGGGTGTTTTTTTACCTGTATTACTTTGACTCTCAGGCCCTCAATTTATAGAATTGACTTTTTTTTCTTTTTAAATGAACTGATAGCACCTGCATCTCAAAGATAGAAATGCATTTTATTACATATCGTGCCATCATTAAAACAAAGAAATCTTGAAAAAACGCTTTACACTTTGTTTGAAGGAGACATTTTACCAGGGAATTTCGTGAAAATGTCAGGGAATTTCAAATTTAAACTTAGTGGCCACCCTGTAAATGAAAGGACTGAGTAATGACACTTGGGTCTATCTCAGAGCTTAGGAGAACATTTCATCCAAGGTGGAGAGTTGGTTTTTAAAAGTGATTTTAATTTGTGGTGAACGACCACCGGTTCTTTCCCAATTTGACATTGCATCAATGCAATCATGAGCCAATGTAATCAAACCTAGGAAATTGTAAAAACTAGAAGTTCCTCCTATATTAGCTGTTGAAGATTGGTTTTATGTGACCCTGATTAAGTATTGAAAGATTGAGCCTTAAAATTACCCAAAAACGTACCATCTGGGCCCCATGGACCTCACTCCTGGCTTTATTACTGCATGAAGGGAAAAGCCTCAGACTCAACTTACAGAACTGCCAGCTGAGAGGTCTGCATCAACTGCCATTGTAACTATTTTGCAACTATTTTTATACTCCTTGAGGACTCATCAACGTGAGGCATATTTACCTCCAATTTCAGTTGTTGCACATCAGCTGCAATGGTAAAATAACATCGAAGCAATAATTTTGTTTGGAATGAACAAATAAAATCAGTAAAGATATAATTAAGATCATTATTTAAATTTGACCTGGGATGTGATGGCCATCGTCCACTTCCGGATCCTCTCCTGCTATCTGCTGCTTTTGATGAAGTAATTCGCTGACAATATTACCAGGTGCATCTTAAGGGAGTACACACTACTAATTCTACTCGTACAACTTAGAATACAAACCACCAACTACAGTTGGTATGACCTCTCGCCTCAAGAGTGGCCTTAGGTGAGTGGTCAAAGTCATTTTCCTTAAAATGATCCCCACATAATCAAGGATTCGGGGAGCCAATTCAATTAGGTCTTCCCTTGAACAGTGATCTCTTCTCTCCCCTGAAACAATATGACATATCATCTACAAGTATCTGGTATTGAATGTAAATCAAGTAGAATTAATTTCAACAACATGGATAATTTATTTTGGAATGTGGTAGATAGGTACCCACTTAATTAATTTTTCGTCTATATATTAGACTTGGTAATTCCCATGTCAATGACCCCATTTGTCCATGTGGATCATTCTTTCAAAAATTGTGAGATACATGGATGGAAATTAGTCAAGATGGCTTTAATTAACATAAAAGACAGAAGTATAAGAGAGATAGGAAACAAATGTGTTTCCTACCCTCAAACTTCCACCCTCTGTTTGCATGAAATATTTATATAGTTACGCCTCTTGAGTGGTTTCAGCGAATGATTATATATATCTAGGTTTATATATTTATTTATTAATATATATATATATATCTTAAGATAAATTATGTAATAGCATAACATTACTGTTTTGACGCTTGTTGATTTCAATTCGTTTGTATTAAGTTGGAAAACATATCTTTGGGGAAATTGGAAGAAAGAAATATTGTCCTTGATCTACTACAGCAGGGTTCCCCAACCAGAGGTGGGAGATAATATTTCAGTTTATATCTAGAGTTCCTTTTTTATTGGGTTTATGCAACTTTTAATTTTATTTAATATTTATCTTGTTCATATATTTTAATTTTGTAGGTATATTTATCATTAAAAATTGGTTTTACAAATTTACTTTGCTCACCTCTTTTATTCTAAACAAATTATTTATTTGAGGGGTTAGACCACAACGTTTTATTCCTGATCTGTAATTCCACAGCGGATGTAGAGAGAGAGATTAATAAGAAAGGTATGTCAGGATTATCAGCTTCCCATTCTACTCAGATTCCAGGCCCAGCTATAAATAAGATATTTCTGAAGAGGTTGACTTTCTCATTGAGTGCTGTCACGTGAGGAGATATTTTAATGAGGGAACACTTAGCGCACCCGAACTATGCTGAATGGAACAATGTGCACCGGGGAAATGGTTTGCCGGTAGGTAGAATTTAATGGATGAACAATAGTCATGGCAAAATGTTTAGTTTTAAGTTGTTGAATTCGTTAAAATATATGTATTTAAAACAGTAATTTAAAAAAATACAATGCATATTTGACGTCTTGACTGAAAATAAGCAAACTTGACAACAATCACAAATGCCATTATAGACGTTATAGTGTGTTACACATCCTCGATGCTCTCAAACTGTTTTGAGGTGCGCATGGTCTTAGCAATTGGAAGACAAGTGCTCTGTTGTCATGTTGTGTTTCGATGTAATTAGCGGACAATAGTGAATGTAAGGCACCCTTAATTGCCATCCCCCTTACGCCATTCGTTAGTTTTCTCTCCACCCTTCCTCCATTTACAAAACATCATGAGTGTACTATCTACCTATGTACAATGGTGCCGGTAAAGTACACCCTTTTTACCTCTCCCTTCTTAACAATAATTACTTCAAAAATTACAACCCAGTTAGAATGTCCATAGGGTATTTCAAAAGATGCGCGAGTCATTTCGTTAGCCGTCATAGGCGCTGCGAGTGGCAACAGCCGTGACACCTTTAGGCATTCGCTTGCATCACACTTGTGAGTGAGCCCCGACGAATCTTAAGTAAAGAGTAGAATTAAAGTTCTACTAATATAGATGGCCAATCTGAAAAGCAACGGTAGTCTAGAGCTTTAGGTGGAAAGGGGCTTAAGAGACCTCCGGATTGCCGTTTAATAACTTTGAAGTGAGGTAGTTGTATTGAGAGTGGGGATTTCACTGTTGCCGCCCTCGGCGGACCTAGAGGGCTAGCGATTATGCGACACAAATGTCATATGATTCTGGAACTAGAGCCATGAAAGGAGGACCTTCTTCCATGCTATTGCTCTGGACCTTAGCTCCCGAAGGCTTTCAGATGACTGTTGGGAAAGCAGCGCCACGAGTAGTGTCGGCTATTATGGGCATAATATAGTCAAGAGGGAGTGATATATCAAATATGCAGCATGCATGGAAATGGAGTGAAGAATGTTTTGAAGCTCCTGAAGCGGTCTTTTTTCATATTAGTGTGACATCTGTGATCACTGGCAGAAAACCCTAGGTGTATTAACAATGCTTTAGGCATGATTTAAACTTATTTTTGTGACACCATAGAAAGAATTATTTTCAGCTGAAATTCCAAGGGATTTCCACTTGTAGTGAACGTGGGTGGTGGAAAACATCTGGTGAACTATGGGCTTGAAATGTCATTGGAAACTTGCTTAAAATTAATGACTGAATCACCGTAATAACTTAGCAATTTTCTCAATTGATGTCTTTGTTGTCAACAGGTTACACCGCGAAGGTCTCATGATTTCACCTTTGCGGTGAAACAGACAAGGAGTCAATTTCGAAGAAAACATGGTTATTACAGTGATTCAGTAATCGTAAATATATAGCTACACAGGAATGTAATTCGGATTTCCCGCTCATATGACGTTGTAGTTCTCTTTGGGCAGGAAGAAGGTGATGTCGCCACCATAGCCATTGAAAACTTGGCACCATTGGTACGCCATTTTTAACACTGTTGTCAATTCTTTCCTGTGTAAATAATTTTTGCTACTGAACATGATAAGGTAGTGTCATCAAAACATGATATATAACCTTTGACATGGACAATTTATTATGAGAAAGTTCCCTTCCTCCAATCAGTGGCGACACTCAATGTAGTGTAGACAGCCAAGCAGACGACGTCAAGCAGCGATGTCTTCGATAGTAGTCTGAACGGGGCATAATGCCCCGTTCAGACTACTATCGTACGTACGATCGTCCTGACGATAGTTGCCGGAAATAGTAGTGTGAACGCATGTCCGGACAGCGGTACGCGTAGTTCCTAACACTGCCACTTTTACGATGGTCAGCGCTGATATCACGACCGGAAATTGCGAATGATGAATGACGATAATCAAAAAAGTTAGAATTAGATGGTGGTACTTCAATGAATAAACCAAGATAGGTGTCATTTTCTTTTAAATCCATGTCGAAAGTCTTAAAACGCCACTGGGACGCGGGAATCCCTATTTTGTTCGCTTGCTCTTTACTAGTTCGTCGCGATTCCTGGTGAGGGCAGCACTGAGTTACGATAGTAGTGTGAATGCGTGCGAGTTGCTACGATGGTACGTACGATAGTAGTCTAAACGGGGCATGATGCGCTTGAGGTGGTAGTTTGCCGGAATCTTTTTTTTTTGCTACTTCCCCCATCCCTTTGCTTTCCACTCAAGTCCATTCCCACTACCTCTTGTTGCTGTGCGTGTTGTGTTCGAGTGGGATACTAGGGGTATCATGGAAATTAAATACACATATGCGAAAGACCACAATTGCTACTTTATTGTTGCACTTTCAACAAAAAATCTTGCCAAAGCATAATACACAACATATTACACCCCAATGTACAAAATTATCCAAAAGAAATAATAAAAAAAAAAGAATAATTTAAAGTGAGAACTTTAAAATGTACACACATTACACTCTGGAATGTTAAAAACAAATACTGGGATGAAATTAATACTAAGAACACTGTGAGATACTAACAATTGAAGCATGATACAGGCAGGAAATACTGTAAGATCAAAACTAGCCTTAAAGATAATTAAAAACGAATATTGTGAAGTACATACATCAAAATTTAAGCATATTAGCCTGTAGTGATCAAAATCTTCCTCAAAGGTGAAAGTAAAAAAAGAACACCGAGAATTATGACTGAAATTTAAGCGTATTACATTTCAATGATTAATATTTGTCACTTGTGTGTGTTTGTAAACGTAAAAGTAAAAAAAGAACACAGAGAAAGGGGAGCTATCAGACGAAATGTTGTGTCATATGATCATAATAAAAACTGAAGATGCATTTTCCACAGATAAAAATTTATTTGACCCGGGTTTCGATGGACTGCATCATCATCACCTGTGGAAAATTGCATCTTTTAAGTTTTTATTAGAACACAGAGAATTATTACTTAAAATTTACGCTGTTACCCTGCAATGATCGAAATTTGCCACAATAATAATAATTTTTATTAACCCATTGCGCTATTTAGTGATAGGTGTCGTCCAATTACAATAAAACATACAAATACACAAAATACAAACATGATCAATACAAATATATTACCCTACAATATGTAATTGCAAAGTATTCTTCAATGCTGTATAGTGGTCTATCAACCAATCATTTCACTTATGCCCCAGACAGCACATAAAATTTTGTATCTGTATACGACGGTGGACAAACAGGATACGAGAATTGCCATTTGAAATGTTCGCAAGAGAATTTTATGAAAATTCAAGCACTAGTTCTCGAGAGAATGAGCATACATTTTAAGTTTACCCTTGCACATAACATGCAGAATTAAAACAACGTAATTAATGCGCATACTTCTTTGCAAGAAGGATAAATAACTTTAAGAGATATTAGTATCCGCTCGTACATAATTGGTACAGGATACTAGTATCTTGTCCTGACAGGTCTTGTACACGGTGCGATGGAACTATTTGCAGGCGCGGAGGCTCACTTTGGAGCGGTCACCGACTCGTTCGCCGTTTGTTTACATATGAGAGTTTGTGACTGTGCTTCTCAATACACTAGTCGGAAATCAGAAGTATTTACTTACAAATCATTTTAAAAGTTGCGTGAAGTACCCTACATTCGTATTTCTGGTAATTGTAGTGAAAAATAGGTTTCTTTTTACTCTGGTGGCATTATTTTTCGTGCATCGTTATTTTATGTGCAGTTCTTTGTGTTGAAACTCATCATCCAAGACATGTCATCATCCATCATAATCATACGCAAAGTTTTCCTGGAGGATTTCCACTCATTTAGATAGCAAATTAATTAATTACCAACTAAGTGTTTTCGGTGATAGATACGGATTTCATTATATCGAAGTCATTATTTGGCTATAAGACTGTGATATATAGGGTTTTTTAAAAGGAGCAATGCCCACTTGTCGGCGGTTTTCAAGATTGTGGAGTTCTATAAAAGAGAATCCTGGCAAAGAAAGGAATCTCATTGTGAAAGAAAGGTGAGTGGATTTAATTATGTTGAATATCAATTTCAATATCTATTTTGGAGGCTTGATGCAAGCATTTTAATGTTGGAGACATTAATGTGTTGTCTTTCAATTCGTGGATGTGCTGGAACACATTATTAAGCTGATAATGAGAGAAACTAATAATTTCATATCTTTGTAGCATGAGAAAATTGTGATAATGATAAATGATCCAGTGATTTGTTTCAAATCGCTCTTAATTTGGCCAATGTTATTGTAATTCCAATTACTGTTGTCAGAGTTAACTTTAATATTATTATCATTTAGGCGTCGTGTTTCAAAGTTATTCTCCCCCCGACGATGTGTAGTTCTCTCATTTAAAGATCTTTTATGTTCTTCTTATACTCGTTGGAAGAAGTTAATTTAACGCAATCCTCTCAGAATTCATAATACAATTGCTAGACTAGATTTTTGCTGACACAATTCGAATTAAGGATTAATTGACACGATTAATTAATTAATCGGCAATGATCCTTACTGGCTTTTCTTAACGCATAGGTACGCATTAAAGATACATTGTCTGTGTAATTTCGAATTCAGTGTTATTAGCATTTTTAATATGCATACAAAACGTTCTTTGATGCGGAAGGAAGACCGTGAATGTTGGAAGTGTACTTTCGTGTATTTCAGAAAAATGTGCACATGCGATGGTGTAGAAACCCATTCCCAAGCAGTGATATAAGTTTTTAATGGGCTATGTATATTTCAATTGCAGGTGGATGTGCTTACCTACTTGAAATGACTGCATTCATAGTTATTTTAAACTTAATAAGGAAGGAGATACGTACGAAATAAGAAATGTTGATTTTAGCTTGGACACATTCTGACATGTGCATCAAAGACTATTATGTATTTTTTGCTTTAAATAAAAATGAAGGTATATAAATATATACGTATATCTTATTTATTCTTTCTTTCCTATCCTACACTTATTATTATTGCCTTCTTCTGATGTTTGTGGGGTAATTAGGAATATTTTACCTGACTATGGAAGTGTCCAGCAGATTATAGGATTGTGTGCTATTTCGGCAATTTAACGAGTAATTAGGCATTTGTGCATCTGAAATTCATTGGAAAAATATTAAGCCGATGTCCCACGGTCCAATTTGGATCCAATTTTTGTATCCAATTTGGATACAAGTTGAGTTCGCCGTCGTCGCCGACCTTTTCGTCCAATCCGTTTCATCCAATTCCGTTTGGTCCAAACGGATAGGACATGTTCTAAATTTCCATCCAAATGTACGAAACCAGCCAATCAGAGGGCTGAAGAAAAAGAAGCATCGCTATGCGTTGTAACCTCGGTGTTTATGTACAGGGAGTGTGTAAATAGGAGGCTCCAGTAGGTGGCGCGCCGATCGGTTTTTTGAAGAAAGTTCCCGCGCATTAAATCGAGTTGCTAGATTTCGCCAGTCGTAGCGCTGCCTACTACAGATGCCCGGCTTCTTCGCCAAGTGCATTTGAAAGTGTCTGTGGTAGCATCAGCTTTGGAGGACTGAATACTGCTGTTGTTGAAGATTTTTTAGTGATTCTCTCCAGCAGACTTCCTGAAGACTCCATGAGTAAGTCACGGCGTTGTTTTGTGCCTGGCTGCACCTCAGGATATGAATCCACGGAAAAGGAAAATAAGAGGTTGGGGAAAAGGAACAAAAGTTTGTTCAAGGCAAAGGTTAGTGTGATATCTTTAAGAATGCGATATATACAGGCATGCATTGCAAGCGTCGTAGTGTTAAGTCTGTATCAATTATTTTAGCGCTTTAATTGTAGATGAGTTGAGATTGGACTCTAAATTAATGTGCTTGAACGCATGGTGTACCGCATGGCTGGGCTAAGCTTGTGATCTCTTTAGGTGTGATATATATCATTTAATGCATTGCAAATGTCTTATTATTAAGTCAGTATCGATTATTTTAGTGCTCCAATTCAAGATCGGTTGATATTGGACTTTAAACTAATGTGGCTGAAAGCATGGTGTACCGCATGGCTGGGCTGCGCTTGTGATATCTTTAAGTGTGGGATATGTCATGTAATGCATTGTAAACGTCTTATTATTAAGCCAGTATCGATTATTTTAGTGATATAATTCAAGATCGGTTGACATTGGGCTCAAAACTAACGTGGCTGAACGCATTGTGTACCGCATGGCTTGGCTGCGTCATGAGACGCCATTTTCGAAATTAAGACGGATAAATCTATAACCTAGCTAACATGCATGCATTTTTGCCTTTGTTTTTTATCTCAGATAGCCGACCAATATAAATTATATCATTCTAGGCAAGTGCGACGACAAAGTGAGAGAAATAAGCTACTTCTCCCTCGTTAGACCCCATTTAGAATATGCTTCCAGTGTTTGGGATCCTCATGAAACAGGCTTAAAAACAGAGTTAGAACGTGTACAGAGAAGAGCAGCCAGGTACGTGAAAAGCCGTTACGATAGTCTTGTTAGTGTTACTGACCTCTTAGAACAACTCGGATGGGAATCACTGTCAGACCGTAGATTGAAAACAAGACTAAATCTATTATGTAAATTCAAGAGTAGTTTATTTTCCGACGAAGTTGATCATATTTTACGACCGCCAACGTACTATGGTAGATTAGATCATAAAAATAAAATAAGAGAGATAGACTGTAGAACAGATAGATTCAAAATGTCGTTTTTTCCGCGAGCGATAAGAGACTATAACGGCTGTGTAAGGACTTAGAAATAGATTTGTTGACTGGTAGTGTAGCTTACTAACTTATGTATTTCTTAAAGCATGTTTGCGGAGTTTTATGGTGATTCTAACAGCATGTTTTGCATGTTCTAGCTTCATAGGCAGATTGCCCTCTTAAGTAGCATGTAGAAAATTATGTGTCATCGTACATGTGTGGCGTGCATGTGGGGATTCTCTTGCATGCTGTATGATGGTTTTTAGTTAATGATGGAATTGGTTAGTATCCTTAATATTCATGACCGTGCGGTGTGCATGTGGCGGTCCGCTTGCATGCTGCATTTTGGTGACTTGTCACCCCCTGCCAAACACCCTAGAGGTGGCTCGCAGGGTAATATGTAGATGTATCATACCGAAGTATTTTCATTGCGTTATGTGCGCCTAGTCGTTGGTGTCCATGCTTGAGGTATAACTCTTTAACTTCACCACAGTCTAAACATGTGTTAAAAATATAGTAATAGCACAAGCTACTATGACAGGTTCGCGAGAGAAATCCGAAGTTGAAATGTTTTGTTATTAAAGCAGATGTTATAGGTATATGAATTGTTTATTGGACGCCAACAAAGGATCGTTATAGGTGGTATCATATCCGATGCATCAACATTTACATGGAGAGTTCCCCAGGGAATGGTAACGAACCCCTTCCATTTCTTTTATGCATCAAAGATATATGTGCCATAGTAGTACTAAACTTAGACTTATTGTAGGCGACGCGGATATTTAATGTAAAACATAGTGAATCACTCGAAATGTAGGAATTCAAGTTTGATGCGATGAATGCTAGTTTTAAATAAACCTCATAGAGTTCAGTATGTCCAGTATTTTTAGGCAGTAATTGTTCAATGGTAGAAAGCATTTAATTGCTCTGAAAATGGAAATAATTAAAAATAAATAATTTAATATACTGAAAATAAGAAGGTTGTCTTCTTTAACTCTTGAAGTTGAATCTATTGTTCATTATTTGCACTTTTCAAATTAATTGAGTTTTATCAGTTTGTCATGGTGATACGTTTTCTCTTTTTTCAGGGAATCCTAATTTCTGAGGTGGCTAGTAATGTGAAAAACGATTGGAGTACATCAATTTCTTTTGAGTCTTCACTAGTACCTACCTATATTATTTCTACAATTCTAGTTCATTGCTACCAAGTACTTTAAAGTTGTGATAATAGTTTTTAATTAATGTTCTGATTACTTACTCTTGAATTATTTGTTTGCATTTCTAATTGCTTCTTTTCTTCTAATTTTCTTTCCAGGCATGTATCTCAGCAGGTTATTCATCTTCCATGTGATGGCACTTTGTGACTCATCAAAATTATTTTAAGGCTGTGATAGGTGATAATGTTGCTTTATTCTTTAGAATTGATTGTTCGTATATATTTGCTTATATTTCTTCATTCTAATCTTGTGCTCCTATGTATCTAACTGTAAACTTGATCATGATGTAATGTTCTATTAATTTTTTTAAATAATAACAGTTGTAAAATGCGATGTTTTTCACTGTCAATTGTTAGTCATTGTATAAACATACTTTGGTTATTCAGTAAATGCATTCAACTGTTAACTTGCATCATTTTATTTTTTATTATTATATTATTATTATTCTTTAGAGTTTTTTTGGAATAATATACTGCTTGCGAAATGCGTTCTTTTTCATTGTCTTTTGTTTAAGTCATTTTGTAATGTTTCTATGATGTTTCAATAAATGCATCTCTTAATGAAACTGTTAATTTCCTCATTTCGTACTGTCCTTTGCGGCTTTTTTTAGAATAATTTATCGGTTCGCACAATGTGTTCTTTTTCATTGTTAATTGTTTAAGTCTTTGGCATTTCCCAGTTTATATAAACGGGTTGGAGGTTGGTTGCTAAGGTTTAAGTTGCTCTTATCTGCCGATTGCCCCTACCGTTTTTCATTTCCGATAGCAGTTATGAGAGTGCGTGTTTCCGTGACCGTGCCTTGGTTAACGCTTCTTTAACTTAAGATTTAAAGTAACCCGCGTAGCATGTTCTCGTTGCTTTTGTTAGGGTGGCTTTATAGCTCCGCGCTGCGCTCACGCCACGGGTAGCGAACGCGCCGACGGTACCTTGGGTCCTTTACAGCTCCGCGCTGCGCGAACAAATGAAAGGCCAAATGCGTCGGCGCCAAATATTACTGAACTTTGTTCATGAGTTCACCAACGCTATCAATTTAATCATTGGATCCAACTTCTTTTCTTCTTCTCCTTCGGATTAGTTTAACTTAGTTGTACCAATTAGTATTGGTAAATTAGCGACTGCTTTGTAGATCTAAGTCGTATATTTGTGAGTAATATTTCGTGTTCGATTGATATTTTAGGGATAGAGGGTTAATTATCATTGTGTTCTTTCTTATTAGCTTAACTTAGTTGTATCGATTAGAATTGTTAAAGTAGTGACTTCTTTGTAGAACTGAATAGTATTTTTGTGTGTAATATTTCGTGTTCGATTGCTATTGTTGGGATAGAGGGTTAATTTTCATTGTGTTCTAGCTTAACTTAGTTGTACCGATAGGAATATATAGTTAAATTAGAGACTTTGTAGATCTTATTCGCGTATAGAGGGTTAATTTGTCAAGTATTCTTTGTATTATTTTTTAAAAGATTTTTGAAGAGGGCCAGTGGAGAAATAACTAATCATTTCGCTCAGATGAAACGATATGGTGGCTAGTCTGAGAAATACACGAGATGATTTGATGTGATAGTTTTAGTTGAAAGTAGTTTTTGGAAATATGTAAATTCTCTACGCAATGAGCATGCCCTACCAAAAAACATGTTCTTGCATGATGTAGAGGGTAAGGATTCCTACAGTATAGCAAATTTATTTGCATCACATTTCTCATCCGTTTATTCCATTGATAGTCCTAAAGATCATTCATTGTCCACTCATATTAATTTTGGCTCCTTATCAGTGACTGTAAAGGATATTGAAAAAGTATTAAAAAGCCTTAGTACAGACGTAGGATGTGGTCCTGATTTTGTTCCTGCTATAATCTTTGAAAACTGTGCTCCAGTTTTAGCATACCCCCTGTTTATAATAATTAATAAATCTTTCTCAGAGGGGGTTTTCCAGATATTTTAAAACTCAGTTATGTGATACCCATTTTTAAGTTAGGGGATAAGTGTGATGTAACTAACTATAGACCTATTACCATCCAATCTTTTCTTGCTAAAATCATGGAGAAGTTAGTTCTTAATTCTTTATCTCCCATGTTGAAGCACATACTGGTTATTGAACAACACGGTTTCAGGAAAGGAATGTCTACTACTACTAATTTAGCCATATTTAATCATTTTATAAATAACTCTGTACATGAAAACAAGCAAGTTGATGTAATTTATACAGACTTTGCCAAAGCCTTTGATAAGGTAGATTTTGATTTTTTGCTTCAAAAATTGAGCGTCATTCGCATACATGGTGCAATATTACTTTGTATACGGAGCTACCTGTTGTTTTGGAAACAAAAGGTTAAAGTGAAAGGTTACCTCCTAAGAGTTTGGTGTTCTCTCTGGTGCCCCTCAAGGGTCACATCTTGGTCCCATACTTTTCCTAATTTTTATAAATGATATAAGTGGTATCATACATCCCATTCCCCATTTGATCTATGCAGATGACATCAAGATATATTACACCATCAACAACAATGAGGATTGCTTAATATTGATTAGTTGCATTTCCAGGATTTCGGAATGGTGCAAATCAAACCTTATGACTCTAAATGTTAATAAATGTAGTGTTATTTCCTTTACTCGTATACGTTTTACTTTTCCTGTCGTCACTTTAGATATGTAATTAATAATGAAGCCATTCCAAGAGTTTCAACAGTGAAAGACCTGGGTGTTTATTTTGAAAAGGCGACATATAAAGCGACTCTGGAATATAACAGCGTTAACTGGCATCCTCATTATATAGTGCAAATAAATAAACTAGAAAGTGCAAAACAGATTTTTAAGAACTTTAAACTTCTATGCAGGTTTCAATACTCAATATACCCCATACAGAGAAACTATGCAAATATTGGATATTCAACCGCTATTGGTCAGAAGGCAACTAAATGATCTGATATTTTTATATAAACTGTGTCACAATGTGATATGTTGTACTTGTCTGAATGATATTAGTTTTAATTGTTTAGTTACTTCAACAAGAAATTGCAATACTTTTTTTGTAAAATTCTGTAGAAACAATATTTTTTATAACAATCTTGTCACAAGGTCTTTGAGGATATTCGACAGAGCATATCAAAAGAAATTGACACTTATATTTTTTATGATTGTTTTGATACATTTAAGCAAAATATGCTAACATCTGCTGTCAATATACTATCAAAATGATATCTAACTAATTCATGTGCACTCTGACAGGTATATAGAAACAAAAATTATCAGTTTGCTATAATAATAACGATCTTAATATTAAAATTAAAAATAATAATCTTCTAATGTATGTAAATTCCAATGAAATTGTATTGTAATGCAATTTTGAAACTTTTGAAATTGTATTTTTGTAAATGGGTTAACCCCCTTGAAAATAAATATTATTATTATAAGTCATTGAGTATCGCACACGTGCAACAGCAGGGCCTTTAAATTATATTACTACACTCAATGCAAACGGAAAATATGACAAGTTACAGGGCTAATATAGGAAATTCTTGAAAGTAGTCATCGAATATCGCTCACATTTTCCCCGGCATGGCGTTAACATTTAACAAGGTACCTACTTCGCCCAAAGCAAACAAAAAGACGCATAGCACACATTATAGTTAATTTAGGGAAAGCCTCACAATATCGATATTCGGAAGCTTACAATAATAGAAACCAACAAATCAATCGCATTCTTATATCATAGTCGAGGTAATACAGAACATTTTGTAAATAAAACTACTTTCCATGGTTGCCTGTAGTTTCAAACTGCCCGGTCTATAGCAGCGTGCACGCCAGAATTCCAACAAGAACGGAATTCCGGCGAGCACGCCAGCGAGCTGGCGACATGACGTCATCAATTCTCAAGACGGGTTTTCATTGGCTCGCGAGTCCTGGCGTGCGCGCAGCGCGGAGCTATAAAGGCGCCCTTAGAGTTTTGACATGGGGGTTTCTTGTAAGAGTATGATGTCGGAATGTTCGGCTTTCGAGCAGTGTCGTCTTTTTTAACGTACCATTTCGCGCGTTTCAGCTTTTTTTTACATGAGCATAGCACCAGGGATTTGGCGATATTCTTAATTATATTCTGCAGTCCCTCATTACTTGTTTTCGAACAAATATGCTCCTCTTGCACCGTCTTTCCGACGGGCTTAAGCCCGTATGACACTTCCCAATTTATTGGCCAATGAATTGGCGCGCAATATTGTTGAGAATATTGTGTGTTACGTACCGTATGGCACGCATCAATATTGGCACCAATATTGCCCATAACAATGCTCTAATGTCCCGCTAGAGAACGCCACATATAAGTTAACAAAAGAGCATCACGAGACGCGGGTTTGTTTACTACGAGCATTAGGAAGGGAGGCGGCGAAAATATTATTCATTTAATAACCATTGCTTTAGTAATTTTAAAGTAATCGTTGTATATTCGTAACGTTCAATAAGAAACCGGATGTTTTGCGAAGAGATTCTTGTTTTGGCCGCTAGGAGTCAACAAAACTGACTTCTGATTGGAGATTGGCCGGGAGAAAATAGAACCCGTTCTAAATTCCAAATTGGGCGATAAATTGAGTCCAATATTGTGAAAGGGAGATTGGACGAGAAATTGGTGTGTGTCAGGTGGACCACAATCCAATATCCAATGGATTGGCCAATAAATTGGGAAGTGTCATACGGGCTTTATACTACTTATCCTCGCATTTACCAGCCACCTCTGGTTGCCAGCGCCACTTTGGTGGAACCTATTTTACGCGACTGGGCTGGCATCAATGGCTTCGCGGGACTCGAGAATCCTATTTGTAGTATCCCTGTTTATGTATATTCATGGTTTATGTCTTGAAAGGAATACTTCTTGTTTTACAATTACGGTGGATAGCGTGGTCAGGTTCGTGTGCTGTAATTATATTAAGACATGACCAAGTGAGACACAAAATGAAAATGAAAAAATAAGAAATGAGACACAATATGAGGATAGGTTGGGCGCCTGAGGCAGTTGTTACGCTCATCAAGCAAATGCAACAGAACGAGTTCATGTACATACAATACGAAAGATGTGATGTATCGCAACCGGAATGCCAGTGGATGTGTTTTGGAAACTATTAAATATTTACTACTAGAATCCCGGGATCCAAAACCCGGCATATTTTTTTCATAGACTAAATTTTTGAGCATTACTTTTTTATGCGTAGAAGTACGATGGAAGGGAAGCTAATTACGAGCCTCTTCTTCATTTCACACGAGAGTCAGTGAAGCAGCAAGTTAATACTTAATGAAAAAAGGAAACAGTGTAAGCATACTAATAGGTTTTACACTGCCGCCAATATTATGCCAATGAAAAACGCTCGAAATCAAAATAATTTTTGAAATAGACCAAACATATGGTGCTGATGTCAAAAGGAAATATGTATGTATTCAGTTAAAATATGCTCCTTTAAACTGGTAAAAATTTGTTTCCAAACCACTTGTATCACGCCAATTTCCACATTTCAAAGTATAACATTATCGCAACTATTATGTCCGTTATAAATTACACACCTTTTCCTTGCGGGAATAAACCGCCTCATATTGGTACCCCGGTGATTAATTCTACCCTCAACCTAGCTGAGAAGGGACATGGAAACATCCTCACTCATTCTCATGTAATTCCGATTATTTTCGGGATCGTCGGCAACCAGCTCCTTCTCCAACATGTTAAGCACGCCCTTGTCCGACGCTTTCATCTCTTCTTTCCAGCCAAGGCCCAGTCCACCATTGCCTTCCCTTTATTTTCTTCACCACTTTTATTATTAATAAGCCTGAGCATCCAATTCCGACTGCTAAAACTGCCAAGACATTCTCACAATCCCTAACAAACATTTGTTTACTATAATATCGTATTTCGTTTGTTTGGCATATTTTGGTCCAAATGTGATGCACCGTGGGAAATACCATTTCCGTTGTATACAAATTTTGGACCAAAAGCATTTGGACCAAAATTTTGGATACAAAAATTGGATACAAAATGGACCGTGGGACACCGGCTTTAATATTTAAAAGCTAGTGAAAAAATGTGGATGACATCGGCTATTTGGTATTCGTGCGCGCCTAGCAGTCGTATCCTTTCGTACACGGTTCGTAGCTGGCATTTGACTAATAATTATCGCGTTCGTACACGGTTTGGTATTGGATCGTATCTAGATACGAAAGGATACAACGGGTACTAGTATCTAGTTCGTCACTGGATGGTATCTGCATACGAATTAGATACGACGGAATCTGTGCTATCTGGGGCCCTTCAAAATTTACATGATGTGGCCATTTGAAGGGAATTTGGCAACATTTTATATAACCTTATACCCATGTTTAAAGTTTTGTGTGTTATGGTTAATTTGTACTCAGTTATATTCAGTTTAGACTTTGTTCTTGTGTTGTAACTGTGACTGTCAGCCCGAGTTCGGTAGTCATCACTTTTATCTTTGACATAGAGGAGGGAATGCATTACATATTGATTGTAAATGGTCATGATGCCAAATCTACGGAACAGCGGGCGACAGTGTTCCATGGGACCAGCATTGGCAAGGATTCTAATAGCTTTTTATTTGCAGCATGAATACCTTTTTCACATCCGTGGCGTGGCCCCACAGCCGCAGATCATAGGAAAGATGGGAGTGAAAAAAAGCATAGTAGTCTGATACAAGATAAACATCATCAACACAGAGTTTGAGCTTTCTCAGTAAGTACAGTGCCCTGGAGAATGTTTTGCTGACAGCATGTAAATGGCAACCCCATCCAAGTTTGTGGTCCAGGTAAAAGCCCAGCAATTTGACTGGCTCGCCTTCCTTAATTGATAAGGGGATTGAGACTGCAGATAAGGGATTGAGTTTTACAAGGATTCATGTATAGTTTATTTGCTGAAAACCAATCATTAGCTTGCGAGGTTATGGTGGGCACTAAAGTACTAGCTTAATTAAGGTTGGGAATACTCTTAATAAAGGCAGTGTCATCTGCATGCAGGACACAATCTGCAGCAATATTGGCTGGTAAGTCATTTACCATTACAAGAAAAAGGAGAGGGCCTAAAACAGAGCCCTGTGGCACAAGGGTGCTAGGGAGAAACAGTACGCGGCGTCGAGAAGGCCATTGCTGAACGGAAAAGTAGGTATTTGGCGGATAGTTACGTTTTATTTTCACGAATACCCGTTGGTGATTACACGACCCACCCAATGGTGATTGGTTTGCGTAAAATTACGGCGAGAGGCGAGTTGGTGATGAAAGTTCCGTATGGAGGCAGTGGAATGAAGTACCTCCAAACATTATAGGGTAGCTCCGAGAGGATACCCGTCCCTCCCGAGTGTGATAAAGCCGTCGAAAAGCGGGAATAGTTTTAATTTGAAGGCGGGAAAAGTCATGGGTGGTGGGAAAAGTCAGTCAAAATGAAGATACTGCTCGACCGCTGCGTCATCTGGGGGAACTAGGAGGAAAAGGTCAGTATTTCCCTGGTCTGGTCACAATGATACACAGATTCAACATATGCATCGCAAGTCCACACTTTCATGCTCAAGATTCCAATTAATTTCGGGGGTTTTCTTGATGACGTATGATAAGGGCCGTCTGATTACACTGGAAGTTCAAATACATGAATAATACATTATAGACTCCTTGTTCAAATATTAGCTCAACGATGCCATAAAAAAGGCGTCCCAAACGAAACGTCTTCAAAGCGACATCACAAATGTCCATTGGCCGATAATAACGCGCTGTAATTGGTCAATCTCATACTTGGCCTGTATAACAAATGCTAGTTAACCAAGAAAGTTATGTAGCTTAAAAATCATAAATTATTTTTTGAAGTCTTTGAGTAGCCAAAACTTATTTACTACGTTTCCAAATGGGCGCTAAAATATATATATCAGCGATCGGAGCGATCCCGAAGCACACGAAATATCTCGAGATTCACGAGATTTTTTTACCCTGTTTACCTGCTGTTTACACTTTGGAAGGGGGAGTGCATAAGCTTAAGCCGTGATGGCCGTGATAGACCCGTGAATCACTTTGGCTTGTCTATCAAAGTGGTTCTAGTTGTTATTTCTTTGTAAATTGTGGATTTTTGTAAGGGAGAAGACCTTACGTGTTGACGGCAAAATATGTTGCGTTTGGTTAGGCGATGAAGTCGTCTGCGGCCTTGACGAAACGTATTGGATCGACTGGATAAACGTGTTTTTATCATAAAGAGGAAGCGATGTTTCGATCGCCGAAATTCGAAGTTTCCCCGAAATGCATATGGCGAATTTATTTTCTAGTTGCGTTGTGGGTGCCAAATATGGAAACGGCGACGTCCCAGTGTAAACTATGTGATACGTCGTTGAACTCTTGTTCGATGCAGGTACTGTCGTCAAATATTTGTGAAGTATGCATGTGTAATGGCAGAGCATTGTTTTCCTGTGGAATATTTAGCAATTCGAATTAAATTTAGTCTCAGAACCACTGGTTTTGGTATTGAGTTTTTTTCAGGTAGATTCTGCTTTACGTTCTTTAACCTTTGTTTACAGTTTCCTCAATACCACCTGACAGACGAGGACTGCAAAATGACGGTCTATGCACCCAGCAGCAAAGGTAAGATGAAGTCACTACTGCTTATTTTCCCTGTAGAACCTATGTTTACGGAATACTTGGGAATATTTGTCTTGGTCTTCAAGCAAATGATTCTTCTGTTATACCCGACTATTCATTGTTTTTAGAGTGCAGTTCCCTGCAAATATACGTTCCAAGTCGTGGAGAAACATCAGGAAGGATGCTTTTACAGTCCTATTTTTTCCAAACGGAACCATCGTACTCGCAAACTGCATTTAATGTCTCATTTAAGGACTTCAGTTGGAAAAGTAAGTACGGGACCATTACTTCAAAGCTGACGATGACGTCTATTATCTAGTTGAAGCTCTCATTATATTCCTGCTGCTTATATCCTTAGAGCAACGAAATGATTGAATAAGTATCAGGTGATAGATAAATTTGGGTGCCCGTCAATATGCCAGTGGAACACAATTGTTTACAAGCCTCTCATTCATCTTGGTGAGGTTTTGTCAAAGCTCAATGAAGTAACAAGAATATGCATGCTGTGTTTAGAGATGTTGTTTTTCCTTATATTTCTAAACAAAATTCACCTCATACTTCATTTTCTGTTCATGACACAATGTTTTAACTTGTATGTCCACTTGCATAACTTACGTACTTCATGGATTGTGAGGTATTTCCAGTGTGTCAGACATGTATGTGTTAGACATGTCTTTAAGCAGCTTGTGTTTTCGATTCCTACATGATTCCTGCTTCCAGGCTGCAAACTCTCCTGAAAATCTTGAGAAAAAGTTTTGAATTCCACCACCGCCTGTGGATGTTTGCTGAAGTTTGTGTAGAGAGTGAAATTAGTTTCTCTACGTAGATTCCTCCAGGCATATTGACGATGTACGAATGTGGGCTTTCAACTAGTGTAAGTAGCTTAACTATCTGCAAAAATATTAGGAAAAATAACTTGATATGTACGTACTGATACAGCATTTTAGAATTAGACAAGCAGGGATGTACACAATGTTTTCCCTGGAGAAATAATGGGCTAGGTGCACAATAAACAGGTAGCCTGTGTTACAAGATATGACCCTATGCAATGATGAATTCCACTCTTAAGGCCATCAGTGGGACATTCAATATTCATCTTACATTCTCATTTTGGCATTTGTCTACAGTTTTCTGTTGTTTGATCTCTAGAACGTCTTTGCCACTTAGTGATGAAAATTATACCTTGGCCAATATTGTTCAGTAATGGTTTCAGTTTCTTATAATAGCTCACTTTAAAACTCTATTCTGTTTTATTATTTCTATGCATTGCTTCATACATGCTCTCCTTTTAATGAGACTATTTTACCATATCTTTTCCCGAGAGTTTCTCTAACCACCCTTCTTCTTTAGGCACCCCTGACTTTCTCGGTCTGCTTTTTCCTATTTAGTAGCCAGAGAATATTTTGCCCTGATGGTGCAATGATAATGACTCAGGCTAGGCAACACAAGGTCAAACTCTGCTCAATGGCTTTGGTGGCTCTGGTTGAGAAATGAGTTGGCACATGAATCAGACTGAGAACCTGAACTATTTTTCTTTCTCGGATCGTTGAGATAGGTTTCTTATTTATTTATTTTTATTTATTTAAAACATTGTTCACATACAGCAGTAGCGCCAATTTACAGTGAAACTAATGGTGGTAAAACTAATCTTTTATAATAAATTTGCAGATAATCTTTCAATGTCTTCCTGAACTTGCATGGTAGACTAGGTTGTATTCTTTGATAACTATTTCAAGTTAGATAGCAATAACATTTACTTCCCTAGCTGTAAGATGTGCACAAAAGGTGATCGCCAAGGTTAGCAGTGAATATTTCATTAATAATAAGTCATTTTTTCACCTTCTTAATTAATAAATTTCAATCATAATTATTAAGGAATCATTTCTAATAGTTTTTCTGAGTGTGGTAAACTTCAAAACATGGTACAATACATAATTTTTCCCCACATTCTTTGTTCATAAATCTCAATTCTCTTCATTTATTTATTTTCTTACACTATACATTTTTTAGGGGTACTTTTTTTGCAAACCTCTGAGGTCACATTTTTTGGAAAGTGTCATCCTGTCAGTCCTATTGGAGCATCTTCCTCGGATTTTCTACCACCACCCCTTGGTTACGCAGGTGAGGATGTTACCCTGCCGGCCTTGGTGGTGACGGGGTAACGTCCTTGCCTGCTATCCCGAAGGTCATGGGTTCCATTCCTGCCTGGGTGGGTTTTTTCTCCACTCCGGGCATGGGTGTTAATGTGTGATGTACGAGTTAAATGTAAGAAAGGACTGCACAATCCTAATTTCGCTCGAAAATAAAAGTCTTCGTCAACCCATTCCTCTTTCAGTTGAAAGCCTTTCAACCATTTCCTGAATTAGGGAATGATGAAATTTGACTCTTATGAATTTTTTTCCCATTCGGGACTCAATATAAAGCATGAGAGTTGAAAACACAAACCAGTGCATGGAAAAATGTTTTTTTTTTACCATTTCACAGTATTTTGAATTGATTCAACTGAGCTAAGTACCATGTTGTTTTTATCAACTGCACCCGTCATGAAAGATCTAAGGCTTTCCCGGCATATAGCGATGTTGGGGGTGTTTCAGGTTTCTGACCAGGTCAAACTCTCCGTTTCTGCCGACTTTTCGATGAATGAGTCATTCATCATGAACGACTCGTTCATCGAAACATCGGCAGAAATGGAGAGTTTGACCCGGTCGGAAACCATAATAACCCCCAAACAATGCACCCATCTAATTATAACAAAAAACACACAGGTTTCCCATTCTTTTTGTCGGTTTTATAATCTATTTTAGCACTTTCCACCGTCCTTGAACTGTGGCTCGTTGAAACCATCCACACCTCTCTGTGGTTGAACCATTTCAAAGCCAGGGGAATGTCTGAGCATTTGGAACTGAATTTCTCCTTTCTTCAGTTTCCCCTCCATTTTCCTCGTGGGTTTCCTGTTTTTTTTACTGTACCACACAAATTATTAGCCTTATCATGTAGCCAGCAAAATAAGGTTGGACTGGTGTACCAGTTATCATCGAATAAAGTATGGTCTTTTACAAGGCAAGGCTTACTTATTGTAGCCACCCCATGATTTACCCAAACCTTCACTCTTGCTCTTGAATATCAGTTGTGGCACTAGTATAAACAACAAAATCTTAAATGTAATTTGTTTTGCAATCACACAACATGAAAAATTTTATTCCAAACCTACTCAGCTTGGATGGTATTAACTGTTTGAATAGTAAATTTCCCTTATAGCAGTACTCTCTCTTCAATGTACAATTTAAAAAAAAAAGGATAAAATGCACTCCTGAAGGAATTCCTCGCTGAGTCCACAAATAATCGAATTTTTCTCATTCTATCACCATATCCTCGCTTTGAATTGTCACTGAAGTTTAATAACCATAGCAGCAGCATGTATCTATCCCTAGGCATATTTGCAGGAAAAGCTGGTGTCTATAGTAGCTAGTTCGAAGACTAACATACTTTTGCATCAAGTTTCTGCATTCTTGGTATCAGCAGTGTAACCGCCAAGAAACAATAAATATCGGAAACTTTAGATTTGCTCCACCTCTTCAGTCTTGAGAACTCACTCTCCCCCCTATTGTACTTAGTGTAGGAATAAAACTTTTTAGCTTCCATGGCATTTTCCAACACTAATGTCTCTGACATAAACTGTTCAAAATGTTGAATGATTTCAGGCTTTCCCGGCGAAGATTTATATCAGGGTTCTTTCGGGGTTTGCACCGGGTAGTTAGGTCCATGGCGGCCGACGTTTCGATGCTCGAGTCGAGCATCGTCCTCAGGGCAGAGGTGAGAATGTTCAAAATGTGTTTGTGGAAGAATCTTTACTCCATAATGCCAGAGTTTGATGAGTCAAACTAGTGAATCTTTGGCTCCAAGTTTTTATTGTCCCAAGAAATAGTTTGTACCTTCCTTTTCTTCTAAGTGGAGCCCTCTTCAACTTCCGTTTTGTTTTCTTCCTCTTCATTTTCTTCATTATCTTTGTCTTCTTCATCATTCTATTCATCTTCTGAATCCAACAAATCAGGAAGGGAAGCAGCCGCCTGTGAGGTGGAGGGTCTGTGGTCCTCTTCACTCCCAAGAGAAGAAGGAATATTAGTCTTCCCTAAGTCTTACTCATAAGTCATTCTGTAATCCGAAAAACTAGACTCATCATCTCTATCGCTCTTTGATAAGAGATCCAGGATTTCCTTACAAGAAATACCTTTCCAATCCATGACAGACAATGAAAGGAAACTAGCGCTAGCAGGAATAAGAACCAAGTGCGTGCACACATGACAAACATTTGCACGGAAATGCTAAGGATCTCCTGAAAGACAGGAAACCAGCTGGGTCAGTATCTCCAGAATAAGAGAAGAAAGAATCTATCACTGTGATGTATGAAAACCACTGAATCCTCATGCTAGGGTGAGAGTTCTGCGGAAAGAAAAAGGCCAAAGAAACTGAAATAGGATGGACGCCGAGGAGGGTCTTAGAAAGGTCATAAACTGGCAACAACGTGAGCGATTGAGCTAGTGAGAGATTGAGTCCAGGGGAAGAATCAAGGTCGAGCAATGGAGAGATAGTCCAGAAAAGAGCAAAAAAAACATGTATGCGTGCATAGCGCTAGAGGCACTTTCTGACGCATGCATATATGCGTTCTCGCAGCACTGTGATTACTGCTTTTACTGTACCTACTTATATATATATATATGTATATACAGTGTGTCCTCGTTTAACGTTGTTAACTCGTTCCTGAAAAAGTAGACGTTAAGCGAAACAACGTTAAACGATGCAGTATTTTCCGTAAGAAACAATGTAAAAAATTAAAATCGGTTCTAAACTCACCAATGGTAAAGGTATCATAGGGTCCAGTCTGAGAGAAATTCTTGTGTGAGAATAGTAGAAAAGTAAGGGCTATTCGATGAATGGGAAAGGAAAGTGAAAGGAATGCGCATTTATTAAATGTAAGAAAAAAAGGCGAGATTCTTAGTTTTGGAGAAAATAAAGTTTGAAAATGACCAAATTTGCGTATTTTTTGTGATATTTTGACGCCATATTGCGACATTTTTGGAAGTCCCGGTGGAGGGATACGGACTAATTTCATGTCCAAAATATGCCTTACCCAACCCCCCCAACAACATTGCGGGTCTGTGGAGTGAAACAAGGGTGCTAAGGTGGGAAGTACGCGGCGTCGAGAGGGCCATTTCTGAACGGAAAAATAGGATATTTTGGCGGATAGTTACGTTTTATTTTCACGAATACCCTTTTAAACCAACGGGGCGGACCGCAGGGGTATAAGCCCAATACCCCTGCGGGCCCAATAAGCATTGGGGTGGGTTGTTACACAACCCACCCCAATGCTTATTGGTTTGCGTAAAATTACGGCGAGAGGCGATTTGGTGATGAAAGTTCCGTATGGAGGCAGTGGAATGAAGTACCTCCAAAGATTATAGGGTAGCTCCGAGAGGTTACCCGTCTCTCCTGATTGTGATAAAGCCGTCGAAAAGCAGAAAATAGTTTTAAGTTGAAGGCGGGAAAAGTCATGGGCGGTGGGTATAGAAAATGAAGACACTGCTCGACCGCTGCGCCATCTGAGGGAACTAGGAGGAATAGGTCAGTATTTCCAATTTGGCACCCAGAAGTAGATTCACATCACAGGTTTATGTGAATAGTTTACGAAAGAAAAAGTATTTATGAAGCAAACGAAAGGTTAGTATAAATTCGCATAAGTAGCGTAGCAATATAAGTGAAATAGGTAGTATAAGGTGTTCGGGAAGCAGGTGAAATTAATTTTCTCCCAGACTGGACGCTATGATACTAATACCACGGCGTATTTTAATTACGCTGGCAGTCGAACAGATGATTCCACTAGTCAGAGATCTTCATATCTTTAAATGAAACAAACTGAAAAGGCATTTTTAAAACAATAAGCACCAGGTTTCCCTCCTATATTTCTGATATTTAGTGCTGTTAGCACCAGCTTCCCTCTGAGTAAATAGAAATTTTTGTCCTTCACTGGGGGAGCGTGCGCATGCGAATGCAGTGAAGGGCAAAAATTTCGCTCGCTGAGATCGCGAAGACGTAGGATATCAATGAAAATAGTGAGTGAACTAGGGAAACTCGGTGCTGTGTACAAAATTGTTGTTATTTCGTAACAATGTTTTAGAAACAGTATCACCCTCGACAATTTACTGCATCATGGAGGGTTTAGAAAAATTCCTCATACACACTAATTCAACACGAAAAACACGTTTTCGATTCACCTCAAACAGCAGTAAATCAACTTTTTCTTCCACCAGTTCTACCTTATGGCGGCATGGGATTTTCAGGTATTTTTTCCCGTAGATATCTGCTCCTGGATCTACCATTCGGACATGGTATTATTAATACCATGCGATTCAAGATGGTACACTAACGTTGGTTTGAGTTTTAAATCACCCGATGCATTGCCCCCCCAATAACAGCGTAGTAAATAATAAGCAAACATACAGTTATGAAACAAAATAACGCAATAATTATTCGCTCAGGTGAACTTTTGACGCACGCTATGAGGAGTTAACGTCAAACTTTTCCGCCGAATGGAAATTGCGCATCAGATGCGCCGAATTCCTATACGTTATTCATTTTTTTTTTTGTTGCGCAAAATTTGAACAATGTTATCGCGAAGCACTGACGACGTTGAACGATTAAGGGTTTTAATTGTTGGACAACGTTATCGCGAAACAACGTTAAACGGGACAACGTTAAGCGAGGACACACTGTACTCATTCGTTTTAAAACTTGATGCTCAAAGGCGCGAATAAATTCATACAATCATAGGAAAGGGATAGGAACACATAAAAGGACGAACACAGGGTTTGGTGTGGAAGATGAAAATGAGTCGAATCCAGACAGAAAAAATTTCACCTGACCCAGGATTCGAACCCGTATCTCCCAAATTCCGGCCAGGTATGCTACCAATTACACCATCCAGGCTACTCAATCAACTGCTGAATTTGACGGGGTTTTTATCTTACACCCCATGCCCAACTTGAACGGCCAAGAGATGGCACGCGGGGACTGTTTCACCCACCATACAGGAGACAAACACAAGTGGAACAGGAAATTCAAAGAGGAATACAGGCATACAACAAATACAGAGGTGAACAGTGCGTTTAAAGGCACACATAGCCGAAGAAAAAAGCCAACATGGCCAAATATACTCATTCATTCGGAGTTTATATATATGCCGAATGCTCAGACCACAAAGGTACCTAGTCTTATAAGAAACACTGGAATCAGCCTCTTAAACCCCCTGCCAATTCCAGTGTTTCTTATAAGTCTAGGTAGCTCGGTGGTCTGAGCATTCAGCACGACATCGAAAGGTCTGTGCTTTGATTCCCGGTCTAGTAGAATTTTTTTCACTTGGAATCGGCCATGATTCCTTCTTCACATTACCATTGTATTGTCCAATTTTGTGTTTCCTATCCTCTTTCTTTCACTATCTGTGTGAATGAAATATATATATTTGTATATAACTTCTTGAGAGATCACTCGAGCTATAAATATAAAATATGCCAAGAGGGTGGCCGATAAAAATATAGAAACAAGCGAAAAACACTCACAAATTAAAACTTCCAATATTTCGATGAAGTGTATCCATCTTTCTCGAGGTAGAGAATAAGAATGAGGAAAGGGACAAATTGAGGTAGGGAAGGGAAAGAGGGGGAGACGAAGGTGAAGGAGGGGGATAGGAAGGCATAAGAGGGGAAGAAGAGGAAGAGCAGGGAGAGGAAGGTATAAGAGGGGAAATAGGGAAAGGGGGGAAGGAGGGGAAAGAGAAAGAAAGGGGAGAAAAAGGAAGGGGAGGGAGAAACTAGTGTGATTTATTGAGTCCAGGAGGCGAGAAGACCTGGTGGATCAAGATACAGGCGGGTTCAAGATCCTTGAGTTAAAGGGGAGAGGAATTAGTGGGAAGGGAGGCAAGTAATCCAACTTTAAAGGTATTATTGAAGTTGGAGTTGTGGGAGGAGACGTGAATGGCGACAGTGAGAGAAACAAAGAGGGAAGGAGGATCGTTACAAGAAGAACTGTGGCCACTGTATGTTGAGAAGAGTGGTGGGTAAGCCAATGTAAAAAGAGGGGCAGTCTTGGCAGAGGAGGATGTAAACAGTGTTTTGTGTGGTGCAAGAGGGTGAGGAGACAGAAGGGAGAGGAAAATTGAGGCACTTGTCCTTGGACTTTTCTAACAATCTTTTCTTTCTTCATGCTTTCTGAAACCTCTTCTCTGGCTTCGTTACATTGACTACATCCTCCTTCTGTGGTCACATGGTATTAATTCTCTTAATTCTTTTATTTCCTTTCTTAATGCTTCCACTTCCCTCTCCATTACTTCCAACATCTCTGCCTCTAACGTCATCTTTCTAGACGTAAACGTCTCCCTCTCAGACAGCAAATTTAGCACTTCCGTTCATATCAAGCCCACCAACCAACAGCAATATCTCCATTTCAATAGCTGCCACCCCTCCCACACTAAACAGTCCCTCCCCTACTCCCTTTCTATTGACAGCCACCGAATCTTCAACAACCCTTACTCCCTTGACAAATTCCTCACAAACCTCCACCAATCTCTTCTTAGCAGAGGATATCCAGAGCACCTCCTCAACAAAAAATCCCCAAAAACTGCACTCCCCCAAACTGCCTCCCACAAATAGCATTTCTCAACACAAAATCTCCCTCTGTACCACCTACTTCCCTGGTGTTGACTCCATAAGATGCATTATCAAAAATCTCTACCCTTTCCTTTCAGACAATGTAACTACTTCAAAAATATTTCCTCATTGTCCCTCTCTTACCTTCAGATGCAACCTACCCCCCAATCTATCCGCAATTTTTAAAACTACCAAATTCTTGTCAAAATCACTCAAAACCACCAAATCCCTTCCTACCCCATATAACCGCCTGCGCTGCAAAACTTGCACCATTCTTATCACCCAGCCCCTGCCGGGGGCTGGGTGATAAGAATGTTGCCGCTAGGAACTCAAGTTCCTAGCGGAATAGGATACTATATTGTTTAGACGATTGTTCTGAAAGCTTAGAGTAACCCTCAAATTAACGTGCAGTTTATGAAATAAGTCTGCAAATAAATTCTTTATTGGGAGTGGCCAAAAACATTTTGCCCACACTTGTAGATTAGCCATCATAGGAAACAACTTAGTTTTAATCCACACAATTTATTACATACGACCCGGGTTTCAGCAAATTACACTACTTTTACACAATTATTACGCAGTCATTATCACCTTGATAATGACTGCGTAATAGCCGAAACCCTGGGTCGGAAGAAATAAAGCTTTTTGTGGAATTTTACAAAGTGAAATCATTTCTAAATTATCGTAAAGTGGTTCCACCAAGTCAAGCCTTAAAATGTGATATATACACTACGTTTACCAATCAATCTCAGATCGATCTGACTGGCTCAGCTCGGTATGGTAAATGGAGCTCGCTGGCCAGATCGATCTGAGAAGCGAGCCGAGTCAGCCCGCTTTCCCTAACCGGTCTGAGATCTCAGATCGATCTGAAGAGGTCTGAGCATGGCGCTCATCGTTCTTCTTTTGGTTGCCGATGGTAAACAAAATATAATCGATATCATTTACGGCGTGACAATTGTTGTAAGAAGGGAAAGGAGAGTGGTGTGCGGCTAAATATGCAAGAAATCTCAAAATAATTCAAACTACTGAATTCAATAGTTCAATATCGATATTTTCAGACCGTGTTGGTAAACCAGGCGATCTCAGTCAGTTGGTAAACCAGGCGAAGCCAATACACCTACACGGAAGCATTGATCAAAAATGAGATTGTGGGAGGAAGCATGGATCGGGACGGGGAAGGAGGCATTGGGCGAGGACGGCTTGCAACTAGCACGGTGGCCGGTTATTCTAACACTGAGGGTGTCAGAGACAATCTCACCACCAAAAACACATTCCCCAAATGTCCCTCTCTCGTCTTCAGGTCCCAACCTCTCCAGTATCCTAAAAACCACCAAACCGCTGACTAAACCTATTATCAGCTCCAAAACCCCACCCAACCCCTGCCATCGCGCGAGATGCAAAACGTGCCCTATCCTTATCACCGACCCCCTCCCCACTAAATTCCTCTCCCACCCACTTCCTTCCGTCCCCTCTCGGTCATGCACTTCCCACAACGTTGTTTACATCCTCCTGTGCAACCTGTGCGATTCATATTACATTGGTCTCACCACTAACGCCTGATGGCTGATAAAAATATAGAAACACAAAAAAGGACACAAATTTAAACTTCGATATTTCGATGGGATCGTGACCATCTTTCTCAGGTTCGAGAGTAGGAAACTATATATATATATAAATAAACTTTGCCACAGGTGGGGCGGAATTAAATATAGAAACACAAAAAAGAAGAACACTCAGAATATACGTTCTGATATTTCGGCTGCCTTTCTCGTGTGAGTTTCTTTTCTTTTGTTTGTGTCACTATGTTTTACTTGTCACGCCTGTGACTCCTTATTGGGTATATTTTCACCACGTGTGAACTTCGTCAATTGAATATATATATATATATATAAATAAAAATAAACTTTGCCACAGGTGGGGCGGAAATAAATATAGAAACACGAAAAAGAAGAACACTCACACACTATACGTTCTGATATTTCGGCAGCCGAGCTGTCTTTCTCACAGAAGGAAGGATACAGAATGATGGATAGGCATGGGACAAGGGGTAGAGTGAGGTAGGAGGAGAGGGAGGAGAAAGGGGTAAGAAAGGGGAGAAGAGGGGGGGCGGGAGGGGGTCAGAAAAGGAGAGCGGGGTGAGGGGGGGGAGAAGAGGGGAAGAGGCGGGAGAGGGTCGGAGAAGGAGGAAGGGATGTTGGAGGGAGGAAAGGGGAGGGGCGGGAGGGGATAAAAGGAGGAGAAAGGGGAGAGGAGAAGGGGCGGTAGAGGTCAGTGAGCCCGATTTAATCCGGGGGGATTATAGGCAGAATAAAGCCAGATACAAGCCAATTCTAATGTATGTAATTGAAGGGGAGAGGCAGAGGGAGGGAGGGAAGACAATATGCCTGCTCGGAAACATTTGTCAAAACTGACATTGTGGGAGGAAGCATGGACCGGGACGGGGAAGGAGGCATTGGGCGAGGACGGCTTACAACTGGCTCGGTGGCCGGTCAATCTAACATTTAAGGCGTTAGTGGTGAGACCAATGTAATAGGAATCGCAAAGGTTGCAAAGGAGGATGTACACAATGTTGTGGGAAGTGCATGACCGAGAGGGGACGGAAGGAAGTGGGTGGGAGAGGAATTTAGCGGGGAGGGGGTCGGTAATAAGAATAGGGCACGTTTTGCATCTCGCGCGATGGCAGGGGTTGGGTGGGGTTTTAGAGCTAATATAGGGTTTAGTCAGCGGTTTGGTGGTTTTTAGGATGCTGGAGAGGTTAGGGGGACGCCTGAAGGTGAGAGAGGGACATTTGGGGAATGTGTTTTTGGTGGTGAGATTATCAGAGAGGAGTGGGAAAAGGTTTTTAATGATTTTTTTGAGGGCATGGACGCCTGGGAAGTAGGTGGTACAGAGGGAGAGGTTGTAATTCTCCTTATTTTGGGTTGGTTTAGGAGGAAAGGGTTTACTGAGAATTCGTTTATTGAGAAGAGTCTCAGGATATCCTCGTCGGAGAAGGGATTGGTGTAAAGAGGAAAGGAATTTATCAAGGGAATCGGGGTTATTACATATGCGAAAACCTCGTGTAGAAAGAGAGTAGGGGAGGGATCTTTTAGTATGGGAGGGATGGCAGCTGTTATAGTGAAGATATTGCTGCTTATTGGTGGGTTTGATGTGGACTGAGGTGTTGAAATGGTGGTTGGAGAGAGTGATATCTACATCAAGGAAGGTGACATGGGAAGAAGAGAAATGAGAGGTGAAGGAGAGAGAAGAGAAATCGTTGAGAGCGGAAATAAATGAATTAAAAGAATCGACGTCATGGGGCCAGAGAAGGAAAATGTACTCGATGTATCGAAGCCAGAGTAAGGGTTTCAGGGGTTGTGAGGATAGGAAGGACTCTTCGACACAGCCGAGGAAAAGGTTGGCATAGGAAGGGCTGAATCTACTGCCCATGGCGCAGCCTTTGGTTTGAAGGTAGAAGCGGTCATTAAAGGAGAAGGAGTTATGAGTCAAGATGAAGTGGGACAGGTCAATAAGGAAATCGGAGCTAGGGTTATGAGGAGTAGGGCGAGTATCAAGAAAATGCTTAACGGCGGATAAGCCTTCGGCGTGGGGGATGGAGGTATATAGGGAGGTGACATCAATGGTGGCCATGATGATGTCGGAATCATTGGGGAGGTGGAGAGGAGGCGATCCAGGAAATGGTAGGTATCTTTCATGTAGGAAGGCAGGGAATGGACTAGAGGCTGAAGGTAATGGTCGACGAAAGCGGAGATGCGTTCAGTAGGGGAGTGGCAAGAGGAAACTATTGGCCGGCCAGGGTTGTTGGGCTTGTGTATCTTCGGAAGGATATAGAAATGGGGAGTGCGGGGATGAGCGGGAGAAAGTAGAGAAATATCGTTGCTAGTGAGACCTTCCTTGGGACCTTTGTCTTTAAGGAAAGAGATGATCTCCTCGTGGAATTTTGGGTTTGGGTCGTGAGAAACGGGAGCGTAGGAAGAGGGGTCCGAGAGTTGTCTGAGGGCTTCGTTGATGTAGTCTGAAGAGTTAAGTACTACCACAGTAGAGCCTTTGTCAGAAGGTGTGATGACTATGTTGGGATTGTGAGAAAGGTCTTTTAAGGCTTTGATTTCCGACGAGGATAGGTTGGATGCGGGCTTTAAAGAAGTGAGAAAGGATGGATCAGCAATTTTGGAGAGAAGGAGGTTCGTGAAAACTTCTAAGGGATGATTGGAAAGAAAAAGGTTTGGGTTCATGTGAAGAGGGCGGTTTGAAAATGGTCAGGGCAGGATGTACAGAATTTTGAGAAGAAGTATCGGGAAGTGGCAGTTGGGAGCGCTGGGATTCCCAAAAGAATTTCCATTTTAATATTTGGCAAAAATTGAGGGTGTCTGTGAGAAGTTTGACAGGATTAACCTTAGGTGTCGGCGAAAACGAAAGACCTTTGCTCAAAACAGAGATTTCGGAAGGGGTAAGGGAAGAAGAAGAGAGGTTTATGACTTCTTGTTGTGTGGGATCGTAGGCGTCTTCGGCGGGGTGGGAGGGGGGGGTTTGAGGGTCTTTTGACCCTCCGGCCGGCCACCGAGCCAGTTGTAAGCCGTCCTCGCCCAATGCCTCCTTCCCCGTCCCGGTCCATGCTTCCTCCCACAATGTCAGTTTTGACAAATGTTTCCGAGCAGGCATATTGTCTTCCCTCCCTCCCTCTGCCTCTCCCCTTCAATTACGTACATTAGAATTGGCTTGTATCTGGCTTTATTCTGCCTATAATCCCCCCGGATTAAATCGGGCTCACTGACCCCTACCGCCCCTTCTCCTCTCCCCTTTCTCCTCCTTTTATCCCCTCCCGCCCCTCCCCTTTCCTCCCTCCCACATCCCTTCCTCCTTCTCCGACCCTCTCCCGCCTCTTCCCCTCTTCTCCCCCCCTCACCCCGCTCTCCTTTTCTGACCCCCTCCCGCCCCCCCCTCTTCTCCCCTTTCTTACCCCTTTCTCCTCCCTCTCCTCCTACCTCACTCTACCCCTTGTCCCATGCCTATCCATCATTCTGTATCCTTCCTTCTGTGAGAAAGGCAGCTCGGCTGCCGAAATATCAGAACGTATAGTGTGTGAGTGTTCTTTTTTGTGTTTCTATATTTATTTCCGCCCCACCTGTGGCAAAGTTTATTTTTATTTAAATTATCGCGTGTGTGATTTTCCACGAACTCGTGTATATATATATATATATATATATATATATATAAATAAATAAACTATGCCACAGGTGGGGTGGAATTAAATATAAACACATAAAAAAGAACACTCACACTATAAGTTGATATTTCGCTTGCTCTAGAACCTTTCTCAAAGATAGATGGATACAAAATGATGGACAGGCAGGGAACAAGAGGTGGGGTGAGATGGGAGGAGAGAGGGGTAGGGAGGGAGAAGAGGGGAGGGGCGGGAGGGGGTCAGAGGAAGAGGGAAGGGCAAGGAGGGGAAGAGGCGGGAGGGGGTCAGAGGAGGAGAAAGGGATGTGGAAAGGAGAAAAGGGGAGGGGCGGGAGGGGATTGAAGGAGGGGAAAGGGGAGAAGGGGCGGGAGAGGTCAGTGAGCGCGATTTAATCCGGGCGGATTATGTGCGGAATAAAGCCAGATGCAGGCACTTTCTAGCGTACGCAATTGAAGGGGAGAGGCAGAGGGAGGGAGGGAAGCCAATACGCCTACACGGAAGCATTTATCAAAAATGAGATTGTGGGAGGAAGCATGGATCGGGACGGGGAAGGAGGCATTGTGCGAGGACGGCTTGCAGCTGGCTCGGTGGCCGGTCATTCTAACACTGAGGGCGTTAGTGGTGAGACCAATGTAGTATAAATCGCACAAGTTGCATAGGAGGATGTAAACAACATTGTGGGAAGTGCATGACCGAGAGGGGAAGGAAGGAAGAGGGTGGGAGAGGAATTTAGCGGGGAGGGGGTCGGTGATAAGGATAGGGCACGTTTTGCATCTCGCGCGATGGCAGGGGTTGGGTGGGGTTTTAGAGCTAATATAGGGTTTAGTCAGCGGTTTGGTGATTTTTAGAATGCTGGAGAGGTTGGGGGGACGCCTGAAGGTGAGAGATGGACATTTGGGGAATGTGTTTTTGGTGGTGAGATTGTCAGAAAGGAGTGGGAAAAGGTTTTTAATGATTTTTTTGAGGGCATGGACGCCTGGGAAGTAGGTGGTACAGAGGGAGAGGTTGTAATTCTCCTTATTTTGGGTTGGTTTAGGAGGAAAGGGTTTACTGAGAATTCGTTTATTGAGAAGAGTCTCAGGATATCCTCGTCGGAGAAGGGATTGGTGTAAAGAGGAAAGGAATTTATCAAGGGAATCGGGGTTATTACATATGCGAAAGCCTCGTGTGGAAAGAGAGTATGGGAGGGATCTTTTAGTATGGGAGGGATGGCAGCTGTTATAATGAAGATATTGCTGCTTATTGGTGGGTTTGATGTGGACAGGTGTTGAATTGGTGGTTGGAGAGAGTGATATCTGCATCCAGGAAGGTAACATGGGAAGAAGAGAAATGAGAGGTGAAGGAGACAGAAGAGAAATCGTTGAGAGCGGAAATAAATGAATTAAAAGAATCGACGTCATGGGGCCAGAGAAGGAAAATGTCGTCGATGTATCGGAGCCAGAGTAAGGGTTTCAGGGGTTGTGAGGATAGGAAGGACTCTTCGACACGGCCGAGGAAAAGGTTGGCATAGGAAGGGCTGAATCTACTGCCCATGGCGCAGCCTTTGGTTGAAGGTAGAAGCGGTCATTAAAGGAGAAGGAGTTATGAGTCAAGATGAAGTGGGACAGGTCAATAAGGAAATCGGAGCTAGGGTTATGAGGAGTAGGGCGAGTATCAAGAAAATGCTTAACGGCGGATAAGCCTTCGGCGTGGGGGATGGAGGTATATAGGGAGGTGACATCAATGGTGGCCATGATGATGTCGGAATCATTAGGGAGGGGGGTGGAGAGGAGGCGATCAAGGAAATGATAGGTATCTTTGATGTAGGAAGGCAGGGAATGGTCTAAAGGTTGAAGGTAATGGTCGACGAAAGCGGAGATGCGTTCAGTAGGGGAGTGGCAAGAGGAAACTATTGGCCGGCCAGGGTTGTTGGGCTTGTGTATCTTCGGAAGGATATAGAAGTGGGGAGTGCGGGGATGAGCGGGAGAAAGTAGAGAAATATCGTTGCTAGTGAGACCTTCCTTGGGACCTTTGTCTTTAAGGAAAGAGATGATCTCCTCGTGGAATTTTGGGTTTGGGTCATGAGAAACGGGAGCGTAGGAAGAGGGGTCCGAGAGTTGTCTGAGGGCTTCGTTGATATAGTCTGAAGAGTTCAGTACTACCACAGTAGAGCCTTTGTCAGAAGGTGTGATGACTATGTTGGGATTGTGAGAAATGTCTTTTAAGGCTTTGATTTCAGACGAGGATAGGTTGGGTGCGGGCTTTAAGGAAGTGAGGAAGGAAGGATCAGCAATTTTGGAGAGAAGGAGGTTCGTGAACACTTCTAAGGGATGATTGGAAAGTAAAGGTTTGGGTTCATGTGAAGAGGGCGGTTTGAAAATGGTCAGGGCAGGATGTACAGAATTTTGAGAAGAAGTATCGGGAAGTGGCAGTTGGGAGCGCTGGGATTCCCAAAAGAATTTCCATTTTAATTTTCGGCAAAAATTGAGGGTGTCTGTGAGAAGTTTGACAGGATTAACCTTAGGTGTCGGCGAAAACGAAAGACCTTTGCTCAAAACAGAGATTTCAGAAGGGGTAAGGGAAGAAGAAGAGAAGTTAATGACCTCTTGTTTTGTGGGATCGTAGCCGTCCTCGGCGGGGTGAGTGGGGGGGGGGTTTGAGGGTCTTTGGAAGAAGGTACGCGTTGTGGGTAAAACCGGGAGGTGGGAGGGGGTGGACGGGCGAGTTGAAAAATGCCTGATAGGTCGGGCTTTGAGGAATATAATGGCGGGTTCGGTGGGGTTGGGGCCGCAATGTTTAGCGGCAAGGAGAGTCCATGATGAAGGAAGGAAATACACAAGGAGGACAGTTTTTTGAAAGCTTTTTGGCGTCTAAAATTAAGGGAGCGTAAGGAAGAGGTAAGAAGTTTCTGGATTGTGGACAGTAATTCCGAATTGTATAGGCTGATGATATGGATGAGGGATTGAATGTTGGAATGGTATAGGGACACAAGAGATTTGTATTGGGCGAGAACTAAAAGACATAGATTATACGAGATTTGATACGAGTGGGCATGAAAAAACGGGTGAATAGAAGGAGGCATGCCTGAAGTAGGAATTTTGATGATAAAGCCGTTCGGAATTATGCCAAGGGAAAGACAGGTGGACAAAAATTCTACATGGCAAGTGTATTGAGCTAATTTAAATGAATATTTTTTTAAATTGCTAAGCCAGATTTTGGTGGGATTAGGAGCGGGCATGTTAAGGATATGAGGGTTAATGGATAGAGGGAGAGATCAAGGGAGGGAGTGGAAAAGAGGAAATTTTTAAAGGAGTGGAACAGTGGTGAAAGGAGTGATAGGACAGTGAGAAAGATTACTACAGCTTACGGCTCAGCAACTAGAGAAGCAGCACGCTGGAACTGAAGAGGCCGCTCGTGGACAGAAGAACACACAGAGAGATGGTTGCATAGCGCAACAATAAACGAGTTCGTGGAAAATCACACACGCGATAATATAAATAAACTATGCCACAGGTGGGGCGGAATTAAATATAAATACATAAAAAAGAACACTCACACTATAAGTTGATATTTCGCTTGCTCTAGAACCTTTCTCAAAGATAGATGGATACAAAATGATGGACAGGCAGGGAACAAGAGGTGGGGTGAGATGGGAGGAGAGAGGGGTAGGGAGGGAGAAGAGGGGAGGGGCGGGAGGGGGTCAGAGGAAGAGGGAAGGGCAAGGAGGGGAAGAGGCGGGAGGGGGTCAGAGGAGGAGAAAGGGATGTGGAAAGGAGAAAAGGGGAGGGGCGGGAGGGGATTGAAGGAGGGGAAAGGGGAGAAGGGGCGGGAGAGGTCAGTGAGCGCGATTTAATCCGGGCGGATTATGTGCGGAATAAAGCCAGATGCAGGCACTTTCTAGCGTACGCAATTGAAGGGGAGAGGCAGAGGGAGGGAGGGAAGCCAATACGCCTACACGGAAGCATTTATCAAAAATGAGATTGTGGGAGGAAGCATGGATCGGGACGGGGAAGGAGGCATTGGGCGAGGACGGCTTGCAGCTGGCTCGGTGGCCAGTCATTCTAACACTGAGGGCGTTAGTGGTGAGACCAATGTAGTATAAATCGCACAAGTTGCATAGGAGGATGTAAACAACATTGTGGGAAGTGCATGACTGAGAGAGCAACCGAAATATCAACTTATAGTGTGTGTTCTTTTTTATGTGTTTATATTTAATTCCGCCCCACCCGTGGCATAGTTTATTTATATTATCGCGTGTGTGATTTTCCACAAACTCGTATATATATATATATATATATATATATATATATATATATATTTATTTATTTATATATAATAATTGGAAGCTTTCACGAGCGTGAACACAAATATATAAAAACTTTGTCACAAGTGTGACTAAAATGAAAAGTCATAAAAAGACACTCACACGGGTTGTAAATTTTTCGGTGGATCGCCTCCACCTTCTTCAGCGAAAGGTATAGGAAGAATCTTCTTATAGGAGGATTCTTCCTATACCTTTCGCTGAAGAAGGTGGCGGCATTCCACCGAAAAATTTACAACCCGTGTGAGTGTCTTCCACATCCCTTTCTCCTCCTCTGAACCCCTCCCGCCTCTTCCCCTCCTTGCCCCTCCCTCTTCCTCTGACCCCCTCCCGCCCCTCCCCTCTTCTCCCTTCCTACCCCTCTCTCCTCCCATCTCACCCTACCTTCTGTTCCCTGCCTGTCCATCATTCTGTATCCGTCTTCCTTTGAGAAAGGTTCTAGCAACCGAAATATCAACTAATATTGTGAGTGTTCTTTTTTTATGTGTTTATATTTAATTCCGCCCCACCTGTGGCATAGTCTATTTATATATATATATACGAGTTCGTGGAAAATCACACACGCGATAATATAAATAAACTATGCCACAGGTGGGGCGGAATTAAATATAAACACATAAAAAAGAACACTCACACTATAAGTTGATATTTCGGTTGCTCTAGAACCTTTCTCAAAGATAGACTGATACAGAATGATGGACAGGCAGGGAACAAGAGGTGGGGTGAGATGGGAGGAGAGAGGGGTAGGGAGGGAGAAGAGGGGAGGGGCGGGAGGGGGTCAGAGGAAGAGGGAAGGGCAAGGAGGGGAAGAGGCGGGAGGGGGTCAGAGGAGGAGAAAGGGATGTGGAAAGGAGAAAAGGGGAGGGGCAGGAGGGGATTGAAGGAGGGGAAAGGGGAGAAGGGGAGGGAGCACTGACCTCTCCCGCTGACCTGACCTCACTGACCTGACCTATATATATATATATATATATATATATATATATATAAACACTTGACAGGGGGTGGGGAAAGAGAAGTAAAAAGAGAGAGAGGACTTACTGGGACGTTTCGGGCATGTAGGCCCTTCTTCAGCTGTAGAAAATCGAGAGATATATATATATATACACACACACACACACACACACACATATACATATATAAATAAGACAAGTGGTCTTGGGTGAAGCAGTGTGAAACAGCTGGTCATATAAGTATTACTGCTAATTATCAGGTTTCTCTTTGATTGTCCCTCCACTGGCGAGGGCATCAGCATGAAGGGTATGTGTTGTAAGTGAATCAAATATGAAATAAGTGTTACCCTGTTCTCAGTCTGTATGGATTTCGAATTTGTTTCCTCAAACTGTCTTTTCTAGAAAAATAATAAGACCTTGCCTAAAAGTTGTTGAAAAGTGTTTTTTTTAATCTCTAATTTTCTTTGCTCACTGATGAATTAAGCTTGATTTTCAGCATCTCATATAATAATTTTATAATATATATTTTGCGTCAATATGAAAGAATGCAAATTCTGAAGGAAAATTGGCTGAAGTAATCATATTATTATTAAACATACTGTACAGAGAAGTGATTAATTAATATTGTCTTGCATGATTCACTCGTATTTTCAATGCAATGAGTTGATATAATATTTGTATACTTTCTATCTTTTTTCAGCCATCACTATGAGGTACATTAAGAATGGGGAGCCTGAGAAAAATTCTTGCAGAGTTTTTCAATTTTCTGAAAAATTTTTATCGATAAATCCTACATTTTTTTTCTACGATTGTTTGTGGTCCCTTAATGGTTATGAAAGAAAGGCATTCATTTTTGAATATGCAGCACAGAATGATGTCTCAGTAGCATACAGGAAATTTTCTTTCAAAGTCCCTCGGCATGAAAGAATCAGTAAGTATGAATCTATGTAATGTTTGTAACATTATTATTGTTTTTAAATGGAGTTGACATTTAGAAATAAGAGAGCTTCCCAGTTAACTAAATGTACTTCTCCTTGCACTTTGGGCAATCTATCATTCAATGGCTGTCAGATGCTGAACTGTGGGAAGCTCCCTACCCATTTGCTTTTGATGGGTTAAGAGCTTCGTCTTGGCTGAATTGTGCTGGAAAGAAAGAAGTATGTGTTTGAGTAACTTTTGCACTCTCTATATCATTTGTAATGACACTACATTGAGGTTGCGTAGTTAATAATATTGTTAATGGCTCTTTTGTCATTTTGGCCTTCTTTTTTTCCTTGTTCAGAATAAAAGTTTGTGCCAATAGCTAACTTGGCATGAATGCCTCCTATTGGTTAATTCAGGAGCAATGTAGCATGTGACTCTAGCACACAGTGTTGGCTTCACTAATTAGTGTGCTCTGTAACGAGGTGATATGTTACAAATTTATTTGAACCTCACTGCCATGAATGTAAGTTTCCTGGAGGTACATGTAAAATTTTCTGTGCTTACTTTGCTGACACTAAACCCTTTGCTGACATTATAAACCCTTAATACTTTTCCTGAGATGTCTTCACAGGTACCGTGCATCTCTCGCTCCTTAAAGCCTCCATGAAATTCACAGTGAGAGAGATGACGCCTGGGTAGCTTAACTGGTAGAGCAGTCGGTGCGAAATCGGGGTCTGGTCTGGGTTCGAATCCCAGTCCAGGCGAATGATTTTTCCACTGTGAATTTCACACAATAGTGTGACCACTAGCGGGTGACTCCGTTAAAGTTACTGCGCGGCCAGTTCCGCAGTTCTTTGAAATGTACCTTGGTCTTTGGGCAAATAAAAACCATTATTATTATTATACTACAGCTCACATGAGTTTTATGATAAAGTTTGATTGTTGTATTGTATTGTTATTGTATCACCTCAATTGTTCAGTTTATTGTAATTAAATCTGCGTTTACTATATCATGTGTGCATATGGAAACATAATTTTTTCTTCAATTAACTTTTTTGACGTGTCTTATATCTATGAATTGAGTGCCCACTCTGGCATATGATCTTTGGACAAATAAAATTATAATTATTATAATTTGCACTCTGTATATTCCACACTTCTTATTAATAAATATGATTTTGACAATAATTGTCATTATCAAGGTACAATAGCTAGTGTTCGCAGTTCTTGATAGCAATATCACCACTGACAACAGCTTCTACAGAACTTCAAACACTAGCTATTGTACCTTGATAATGGCAGTGCTTGTTGAAACCATAGTTGAAAATAAAAAAGTGTGGAATATACTAAGTGCAAATTCATTTGGTTGTGTGTACCAATTCCATAAAGTACACTGGAAACTTTAGCTTTCTTCTATGGCTTAAGTCCATTGAAATATTTTGAGGGAATGCTAATAAATGTGTGATTTTGTTGTAGATCCCCACAGTATGGAATTGAAAAAAAGAGAACTCTTTCTGTACGTCGATATAACTGACACTCCGCTGGTGATTTTAAAAGTCCAGACTCTTCCTGATACGTTAAATGTGCATACGTACAACATAAAAGCATACAGAGGTACAGAGAATGACAAAACTGTCAAAGAAGACAAAAATATAACTGTCAGTAAGGGAGAAAAAGAATTTACTTTTGAGTGGGATTTGGGAATATTTCCTGGGAGCTATTTCTTTGAAGTCCGACCAGTTAGTGAAGCCTGCAGTCAATCAGGGTGCCTGGCTTCAAGATCTCCAGATATTAAAATAGGTGAGTTGATTGAAAAATTAATGTTCTTGGGCATCATGTGACAAAATCCTTGTGTACAAGAGACAGAAAAATATCCACTCCGATATACATATTAGCCTGCAACCCACTGGCACCAGTATGGTTAGGGCTGTTAGGAAAAAACAGGAAGGGTACTCGGAGTGAAGAAGGCAAAAGAATCTGAACGGGGATATGTATGTGTTTAAGGGTTTTGGTGTTTCAATCTATTTTGTGCCCATACATAGTGCTTGGGGAAAAATAATTCTTGAAACTATCTAGTCCTCTTTCCTTATTTTGTTGATTTTGCATGCTCTTTAGATGTTGAGTTCGCTCAATACAATTTATGAGATAGAACATTTTTATATCAGTCCATTTCTTTTGGGTGAAATTGGTACTTGGACTTGGACTAACTCAACTGGACATATACTTGAAGATACAATCTATGAAGAACCTTTGTGTGTTAATGTTCATGCATGCAGTAATACTGGCCAATATTTAGGGACATGATTTTACTTTAATTTCTGTTTTTGTTATTACAAGGGCTGCGATACTGGTTGTTTTCCAATTAGCCATGCTATAGCTATAAATAGAATTAAAAATGAAAAAAAAAACGGAAATATTGTAATTCTCTTGTCAATATTGATGAAGAAGTAAAAGTAAGATTATGTCCATACATATTTGTCAGTGAAACTTCTTGAAAATAGTCATGATCCAATCATGGAATTAATATTTAAAATGGACATATTTCTGGATCATTCTTTCATTATGTATTACAATGTCAGCTAATCATGTATTAGTTACTGTTTAAGCCACTTCAGCTTGTATCTAATGGATCCCTGTTAATTATAATAATCTACACCAAATAACCAATTATGTTGTTAATTTCATCATAATGAGAACCAGTGTATTACTGGACAGCCCAAGAGGTTTTATATTAGTATGCATATTTGATCTTAATATTTTTATTTTGATGCATAATGTTCTTTTGCAGTTTGGATTGATTTCAAAGCAAGCTGAACATTACATTTCAAGGATTTTAGTTTCTTTATGACTGTCTTTGCTAAAGGTTTTCTAGTTACTTGAAGGAATATGTATTGAAGTCATAGCTTGTAATCATTACATTCTTGTTGAATTTTGAAGAAAATCCCAATGTGTGTTTGAGCCTGTAGTAAGACCATCAATGCAGTGCCGCACTTGTGGAGCATGCAAACAGCAAATTTTTCCCAATTTTCCATAGATTGCTTCCTTTACTGGTGTCCCAGTTTATGAAGTGGTACAGCATTTCATTGTAAAACTTGCATAAGTGAAGCTTTAAAAATGAGACTTAACTGATACAGACTCTCGATTGTTGGTTTTGTCATGCTCTCTTATGCATTCTTACACCTCAGAAAAAAACTTAAGTATTTCTAATATCTTATTTCAGCCAACCCTCAGTTCTTATGACTGTGTTGAGACTTCAGAAAATGTTGTATATCAGCTTGCTCAAAATACTGCTGCAGATTATTATTACAAACATTATGTGAGAGTTTGTTCCCAATTTTACTCTTATTTTTGTCTCAATTGGATTGTGGTGAATTTAGTTGGTTTTTCTAGTGGAGCAAATGGTGTTACCTTTGCATAAATTTTTATCCTTTTGATTAGGCTTTGTGCAAGTTACATTGATTAGAATTGATGATGTCATTGTTGGAGGCTTTATTAGGATAGTTAATTGTTTATGTAATGACTGTAATTTTGGTGGCAAATGATACTCTGTCACCTTGTTTTCTGGTTTTATTTGAACATTGAGACAGCGACTAGGTTTTTCCTTGAATGGTACTTTCAAGCTTTAAGTTATGAGCAGAAAAATGGGGATAGCTGTATGTAAATGTTTGTTGAATGGTTATGTACGCGACAGCTGATACCATTTGCATCATTATGGACCATAATTGTTATGATTGAGAAAGAATATTTTCCTCCTTAACATTAATTAGTGGAAGTTACAGAAACTACATTCCAGACTGTTTAAACTTTTTCTTTCAATTTGTTTATAATTTTTGTGTGTTCCAAATTTGGGACATTGGGCATTGGTGAGCTGAAATGACCTCAGAGGTCTGTGCCAAATTCAGTATGCCCTATTAAAAGGTTAAGTATATGAAGAGTAGGTAGCCTAGGGAAAGGTTAATGTGGGAATGGAGGATGGGTGGGGAGAAATTTTGCATCGACATTAGCCCACTCTTAAACTTCATTTCAAATATCTATAGTGGTTCTGACATCAAGTGGAGGAGTAAGCTCCTGTGGGGTTATTACGGAACTCTGGGCGTTAAATAAGGGCTGCGTTAAATACCGACTGTCCTGGCATGAACATATCTACCCTAGTGATTACGGAACTCAAGGTAGAAGTGTTGAACAGGGCCGTTATCCCCATAAAGACAGTGTTATGACAAATTCTTTGTTCAAGTCTGTGCAACTCTCTCTGAATTTGTATCGACCAATGAAATGCTTGAAGTTCCTGTGTGGAACAGTGGACCAATGGCATGGGACATCATATCAACGAAAAACAAACATTAAAAAAATGAGTATCGTTTAGCAAAGGTCTTCGCCAGGAATGTAAATAAATATTATTGATTTTAATGATGTTGGTTGAGTATGTTTTTCAGTCATTATTTCCTGAAAGAAGTTTTGAATTATCTTTATTATTACTTATGTAATTGCTACTTTTGTGAGTTATATTTTGTGAGTCCTCAGAATTGAACCGTCATTAGATATACTCTCGATTCATATTCTTCCCAGGCATACAGTCCCTAAAGCATCTCTTAAAAGAATTATTTCCCATCCTTTGGAATAACCCAACAACTACTAATTTATTCCCTAAATGTCCCTCCGTTACTTATAAGCATCCCCCCAACCTATCAAACTTATTCAAGGCCACCAAACTTCTCAACAAATCAGTTATTCACTCCAAAACTCCAGCCACCCCTAGCCTACTCCAGCCACTCCAGCAACCGGCCTAGTTGCAAAACATGCTTAATATTTACAATCCATCACACAATCCATCCTCCCAAAACTTCTCTCACTCTGTCCCTACTCACGCCGCCTCTCATACTATTAAATTTGATAATTGCTACAATGTAGCTGTTCTGGCCTCTCTACCCCCGAGAGTCACTCCAATTACTTTGAGAACTTTAGAGCAAGCCTGTATATTTTATTTCAATGCTCTTCAGCCACCTGGCCTCAACCGGTCCCATTAATTTGTAGGCATCCTCCCCTCCCCCAACCTTCAACATTGTACCTATACTTTTGTAACATCTTCTCCCCTCCCAACCTTCAACTTTGTATCTTTCTGTCTCTTAACTTGGTCATGGCAACTTCCCCATTTCATCTTTTCCATTTCCCTTACCCCTCCACCCCTCCTTTACTTTTCACCTTCCCTCTCCTCACTGCTCTCTTCCCCTCACCATCCCAAAAATTTCCTCTTCATTCTTCCTTTACGTCTCGCTGAAGAAGGTGGCGGCGATCCACCGAAATATTCAAAACCCGTGTGAGTTCTTTTTTTGTGTGTTTTTTCCTTTTAGTCACCCTTGTGACGAAGTTTTTATATATTTTTCTGTTCACGCTCGTGAAAGCTTCCTATTATATATGTATATATATATATATATATATATATATATATATATATATATATATATATATATATATATATATATATACGAGTTCGTGGAAAATCACACACGCGATAATGTAAATAGACTATGCCACAGGTGGGGCGGAATTAAATATAAACACATAAAAAAAGAACACTCACAATATTAGTTGATATTTCGGTTGCTAGAACCTTTCTCAAAGGAAGACGGATACAGAATCTTTCTGTATCCGTCTTCCTTTGAGAAAGGTTCTAGCAACCGAAATATCAACTAATATTGTGAGTGTTCTTTTTTTATGTGTTTATATTTAATTCCGCCCCACCTGTGGCATAGTCTATTTATATATATATATATATATTAATATTATAATAATTTCGTTTAAACAGAGGGTGAAAGAAAGAGGATAGGAAAAACACAAAATTGTGAAGTCCAATGGTGGTGTGAAGATGGTACGATGGCCGATTCACAGTGAAAAAAATTCGACTGGACCGGGAATTGAACCACGGACCTTCCGATTTCGCGCAGGATGCTCTGACCACTAAGCTATCTAGTCTACTAAAGAAACATTGGAATCGGCGGGGGTTTTTATATATATATATATAAAAACCCCCTTATTATAGATTCCTACCTTAAACCTTGAGAAAGGTGGAGCTAGACTTCACCGAAATATCGAAAATTTTTATGTGTAAGTGTTCTTTTTTCCGTGTGTATATTTTTTATCGGCCACCCTCTTGGCATACTGTATATTTATCACCCGAGTGATTTTCCTGGAAGTTTTATATATATATATATATATATATATATATATATATATATATATATATATATATATATATATATATATATATATATATATATATGTACATATATATATAGTATCTTCTGAGAAAACGCACTCCGCAAATAAAAACACAAATATAAATATAGTTTTAAAACACAGGCACACGGAAATGAGTGTCATTTTTTGTGAGTGTCCTCTTCATTTCCATGTGCCTGTGTTTTAAAACTATATTTATATTTGTGTGTGTGTGTGTTACATATATATATAATACATGTAATGAGGCACAAAAATAACACCATATCTTCTATCTTTTATTCACCAGCACTTACTACAACCTTTCTCCACCACATCCCGTCTCACACTGTCCTCCCCTCAAGTCCCCTCCCCGCCACCGTCCTTCCCCTCGAGTCCACCCTCACTCCCCTCTTCATTCATTCCCTCCCCGCCACCGTCCTTCCCCTCAAGTCTACATTCTCGCCCCTCTCCCACCATGTCCACCGCTTCCCCTCCGTGGCTGCCCCTTTCGCATTCCACCTAATGGGTCATACTGCGCGTCACACGGCGCAACACATTGTCGCGTAACAGCTCGGCCATCCTGACCGCCGAGTCGTCCTCGACTCTGGCATCTTCGTCTTCTTCGGAACTGCTCGGCTCCTCGTCCTCTTCGCACCAGGGTTTCATCCGGTCGGCTGCAAACACGGAATGGAACGCCCGTTGAGTCCTCTCAGCGCCCGCAATGTCGCCCAAGAAATACCGGTCATTTCCCAATACTGCCTTCACCTGATACGGGCCCTTGTATTTGGCGGCTAACTTCCGAGTCTGCCCACAGCTAGCTGCTTCTCTAAAAACCAATACCAGATCCCTGACCTTGTATGCCCGAGGTGGTTTATGCCTGCTATCATACCTACGTTTTTGAGCAGCCTGACTCCTTTCTATTTCCGTAAGTGCTTGAAGTCTTCTTTCATGTAACTGCCCCTCGACTTTGGGATCTCTGTGCGTCTGCATTTCTAAGGTGAGCTTATTTTTAAGGGCGGTCCAAGGTTGGAAATCGAACAAAAGCTCATGTGGCGTTCGTTTAGTGGTGTCGCTCTCGAGACTATTGAGCGCCCATTGTATTTCCCTTATTTTCTTGTCCCAATCTTTCCCATCCTCACGTGTAGTCATTGTAGTTACCGCGGTCAGGATCGTACGGTTTACACGTTCAACTTGACCGTTCGCCCTAAGAGTTGCTGTCGCATTTTTAACGTGACAGATGTCATTTTCTTGACACAAATCTTCGAATTTCTTCGCCGAAAAAGCAGTGCCCTGGTCCGTGATCACCCGGGTAGGTGATCCAAAGATGCCTATGATGTCTTCTAGGAATCTGCATGCTGGTTTCGTCTCTACCGTCTTTACCGCTTGCAGGACCACATATTTTGTAAAATTATCTACGCATGCAATGATGTACAGGCACTTCCAATGAAAAGTTACCACTGCAGAGCCGAAATTTCTAAGTCCGGAGTTTTTTGTAAATTTGGCATCGCTGCGTCACGGCTTCCCCCTAGCGGAGCCTGAGGAAGTTCTAACCGTAAACAAACCCCCTTCCCTCCTCCGCCCTCCTTTCCTTTCTTAGCGGAAGGGACCAAGGGATTACTGGCGGTCGGTCTTTTTCTCATGCCCTAAAGGTGGGCGTTTCTCCGAGTCGCGCAGCCAGACGTCGGAGGTCCCGAACATACCTCTACGCTCGCCACCACCATCACGTATTGTCATAACATCAAAAATCGACGTTCACTTAGAAGAAAAAATCACAAATCATCATTGTTCATTATCACCCCCAATTTGTATTTGTCCCTTGAATAATCGATGAATAATTGAATAATTAATTCCTTGGTCTATTGGTGTTGTTTCACGTTTGTGCTATTTCAGTGTGAGTTCATTAAAATGTTTTATTCTCACATCGATGTGGTCAGAAGTTTTATAAATATGTGATCTCAATGTTTTAAGACTAGGAATAGTCTCAGAAGAAGAAAATAACGTTCTGAATTGTCGTAATTTCCACGAGTTTACCGTAGGATTTATGGTATAGACTCGTAATTTGAATAATAACAATACCCATTATATTACTGCTTGTATAATACCAATACACATCTGTTATTGACCACGCAGCCGTTTCCCTAAAATCTGGTCTAATATCTGCTGCAATAAGAGACGAGGGCCTCCCTGCGACAATGATGCAATATGGGGAGCTGCGCGAGATTAAGGACCTAGGTTGAGAGGAGAAGAAAGAAAAGACCTCCGGTAGGAGACCTTTCTCATGCGACTAGTTTCACCCAAGTCGTTGGCATATATATCTTAAGTTGCAATTCCTCCTATTTACGATTCTATTCTTCACCCGCGAAATTCTGCGGTCATAAACTACGGCCACCATGCGCATATTCCTATAATCCATTAAAAGCAATCTTATAAATTTTGAGCCTCGGAACTTTTTAGTGATCAGTTTTCTTTTCATTGGAGTAATGGATTTTTGAAATTCGGTTCTAGCTAGGCAGCAGTGAAGAAATATTGAAGAAGAAATTGTGCCTAAGTGACTTTTCAGGATTTTAAAATATTTTTTGGACTTGTGTTTTTAGTTTTTCAAGCCTTTGGTAGCGCTTTCTGTTCATCGATCAGCAGTGGTTTTTATTAATTTTGTGGTATATTCTTTTACAATGTGGGTAGAATATTTATGTATTTTTAGTTTTCGAAAATATCTGTATTATCGACACCTCAATGTTGTATTGTTTTTCATATCAATGTCGTAATGTTTTTTGAAATGTTATAATTGGAATCCTTTTTTGGTCTAACATTGTTCTACATCGAAATCGTATTTTATATGATTCCCTGGTCCTCTCGGCCCTTGGTCACAGGTCACTTCTGCCATTGGTGTTATATAATGGCTTGTTATGAATTATCACGTTTTGAGTTCGATTAAAAAGTGATAGAGGCGCAGAAAGTGTCAGTGACTATGAAGAATGAGTATTTGATGGAATTTGAACGAAAATATTACATTTAGGACAACATAAGAATATTCTCGACTACTTATTGTTTATAGAAGACCTGCAGACGGTCACAAAATACCACCGACTTCTTCTGTCTATTGGAGGAAGCTTGAAAATTTAAATTTAGATCATCAATTATGCTACATTTGAATCTATCTGAAAATACTTATTAACGGGTTAACATCAGGCTAAACCTGATCATCACGTGGCACACCCGAAGAACATTTTTGATCAACAGGTTAACATCTACATTTACGTAATACCGTGCAAGCCACCGCGAGGGCGTGTGGCAGAGGGTGAACTTTTGTTTTTTCAGCTGTACTCATTATCACTGAACTCCACTGACTCTGTTTTGATGAAATCGCGAGGATATTGAGCCGTGCGACCGGATAAGTTTACGCAGAATCACGTTAAATTATTTTTCTTTGCGTACGCTCCAGGAACATACTTGTTGTTCACGCCCTTCAGCCCTTGAAAAGAGTGGAGTCTTTTTAGGGTCCATGAAACATTCCAGAAATACACAAGTTAGGAATCTTTTTCATGTTGTTCATACACACTTTCAAATTAAATAGAAATTTATTTAATCACCGAGTGGTTGAACAGTGGATACCAGCTAGGATTCTTGGCGCATTGTGATTCAGTATGGGTAGTTGATTTACTTCGCACGTATTATCAGTGATTATTTTACCTTTCGGGTATCCTGCGCTTTTAAGTAGCAGTATTCGGCCATATCTATGATATACGCAATTGCAATCTAGTGCTCTAGTGGAAAGGGAGAAGTGAATGCCAGATGGGGGGCGGCATGTTCCCTCTGACCACATTGTTGAGTCCCTGTGTTGAGACAATGGGGATGGGGAGGACCGGTCTCCGCGAAGAATAATTTTCCACTGCCCAAAAACCTTACTCCATACGTTTTATTGCACCCGCGACCCCTTCCACGCGGTATACCTCGTGTCAACATCCTCCGAGTTTATGCCCTTGCAAGCCAGTGCCCCTGCAGAAAGGTTGATCCGGAAGCAGGTAAAACATTAGAGACGTCTGCCCATCAACTCTTACACCTGAGTGATTATAAGTTTTTTCTAGTCACATTACCAGGCGAATATTTCAAAACATTTAAATATCCACGAGTGAACACGTTTATCAAAATGGTTTCTCGATTTAGGTGTGCTGGCCTCTTATTAATTTCATACGTGGTTTGAAGGAAGTAACCATTCACACACAAAAATGAATCGATTCCGTCCATTTAAGAAATATATCCAAAAATTTTTGCGGTAATATTTGCTGTGCATTATGGTCGAATAATAGAACACCTGTCCATCAGAAGGGAAAGAGAGGAACAGCATATTGTAATTAGTATTCTCAGTTGCGATTAATGTTCGTAAGGAAATTTACTAACTGCCGTCCACACTTTCCGCAATCGGAGCAATTGGCCCCTCGAGAGGAGATCGCCGGGAGGCGGCTGGGTTCCCGCGCGTCCCGTTTGCGAACCCATCCTGACGGGGAATTTCCAGCTAGACAATGCTTCCTCGGCGCCCCTCCCCTACGGGAGGAGGAGAATAGTGTGTGGCGATCCTTCGGCAGGGGGAGGAAGACACGTGGCTCAATGCCACGTTTGGGCACAAGGGTAGAGCGAGAGTCAGGGGTATTTTGCGACCATCGTGAGAAGAAGCATTGAAAGAAAACTGACCGTCAGTAATCCCTTGGTCCCTTCCGCTAAGAAAGGAAAGGAGGGCGGAGGAGGGAAGGGGGTTTGTTTACGGTTAGAACTTCCTCAGGCTCCGCTAGGGGGAAGCCGTGACGCAGCGATGCCAAATTTACAAAAAACTCCGGACTTAGAAATTTCGGCTCTGCAGTAGTAACTTTTCATTGGAAGTGCCTGTACTTGTTCCGCTCCGAACTTTCTGGAAATGGTCCCAAGTGATCCAAATGGATTGTATGGAATGGGATAGGGACCCTAGGTATGTTATGCAGTTCCCCTTGTTCTCTCCCAGCCATTTTCTTGTGATACGCGCACTCCACGCATGCTTTTATGTACTTTTTGACAAATCGATTCATCCTTGGGAACCAGTATTGTTGCCTCAGGTGTCTTAGCGTCTTTTCCTCCCCAAAGTGACCCATTTCATCATGGCTTCCCCGCACAACTCTCCATCTAATTGGCTTCAGCGCAACCCACAAAGCCTTCCCATCCACCCGCCGACAAATCCTTTCATTTTTCATCTCATAATCGGTGTGTATTTGCTTTTCTTCCGATGTCTTCGGCACCCTCTGGAGTAAACCCCGAATGTTCTTCAACTCTTCGCCTTGCATCTGCATCGTAAGCAACCAGTCCTCTTGACTTATCCTTGTCGTCCAGACGCTGAGGGTTGCCACTTCGGTTTCTTTTGGTTCTCCTTCGGGTCGCCTACTAAGTGCATCCACGTGCTGCATTTGTACGCCGGGTTTGTATTGCAATTCAAAATCAAATTCTTGTAACTTCAACCACCATCGCCCAACACGCGGGACTATGTCTTTCTTCGTCATGGTTGCCTTTAATGCATTACAATCGGTAAATACTTGGAAATGTTTTCCCAAGAGATAGATCCTGAACCTTTCAACCGACTCCACCACCGCGAGAGCCTCCCAACTCATAGCTGTGGAAACGCGACTCTGCATCACTGGTTTGTCTGCTGTAGTATGCTACTGGTTTCCACTCCTTGCCTTCTTCTTGAAGCAAGATACCTGCCACCCCATGTTTGCTAGCGTCAGTGTCCAACTTGTGGTTCTTCTCCGGATCATATAATACCAGGATTGGTCTAGTTGTTTGTTTCCGTTTCATCTCTTCAAATGCCCTCTGTTGGCCTTCTTCCCAAACAAATTTTTCGTCTTTGCGCAGAAGCTTTGTTAACGGCTTCGCTAGCGCTGCGTAACCCTCGACGAACTTCCGAAAATATGAGGCCACCCCACAGAACCGCCTAACGTCGTGTACTGTAGTAGGTGTTTCGAAGTTTTCGACGGCAGCTATCTTTGTCTTCCCCGGTCTGATACCCTCCGCTGTGAGCTCATATCCTAGGAAATCCACCCTTCTCTGAAAGAATTTGCACTTCTTTAGCCGTAGGGTCAGACCCTCTTCCCTCAGTATTTGTAGGAACCGTTCTAACTTCTCAAATCCCTCTTGAATTGTTGCACTGGGGATCAAAATGTCGTCCATATATATTGAAATTTTGAATGGCTTCATCTTCCTCTCTATTATCTTCATCATCCTCGAAAATACCGCTGGGGCATTCACTAACCCGAATGGCATTCTGTTGAATTCATAGAGACCGTCGCTAGTCACGAACGCCGTCAGATGTCTCGACTCCTCCGCCACCGGTACTTGATAGTAGCCGCAAGCCAGGTCAAGGGTGGTGAAGTATTCATTCCCGGCGAGTTGATCAAGCTGTTCCTCGATTGGCGATACTATTGCGCGTTCCTTTTTGGTCATGACGTTGAGATGCCTATAATCTACGCAAAGCTGTTCTTCTCCTGTTTTCTTCTTGACCAACAGTACCGGACTGGCGTACTCTGACGTCGATTCCCTTATGATCCCAGCTGAGAGAAGCTCTTGCACCACTTTATTCACCACAGCTCGTTTGGCATACGGTAAATGGTAGGGTTTTCCATCAATTGTTTCTTCCTTGGACAAGTTAATTGACATTGTTGCCAACTGGGTTTTTCCTACCTCAAATACACTTTCCGCAAAGCATTCCTTGAAATCCTCAACAAGTCCGTTAAGTCTCTCCAGGTTTTCTCCTCCAACACCCCCGTCGCATATCACTTCATAGGGGGCCCTGTTGTCCACTTCCTGGATCCTCCTGATATTTCCACCCAGCCTTTCCGTCTCTTTCCCAGCACTTCCATCGCTCCTAATTTCCAATTTTCCGGAAGTTTTATCTATCGTGATCCCGTCCCGGTCTAGGGCATTCCTTCCAATGATGAGGTCTTCCTCCTGCGCCTCGTCGGGTATGATCAGCACTTCTACGTCGATGTCGACTCCGTCAATCTCAAGATGCGCTTCCTTCGTCCCGGAGGGTCTGCAAAACCCCCTACCAAAACCTTTCAATACCTTCGCCGCCCCGTCCCGCTCATAGCTCACGCCCAATTCGTGTTCCGCTCCCGTCAGTTCGTGTTCCGCTCCCGTCGAGTGTGGATGTGTTCTCACTCCGCGCGGTTGACTCAAGGCTATGCATTGCTGGTTGTGAGCCATTTAGTTTCCGGCTATATGTGTGAAATTAGTTGCCTTCATTGAGTGGAAGCTTTATTTGTTTAAATCAAAGTACGCTACATCGAGCTTACAGAAGTTCTGCCCACCTGGCCTACTACATCTTTCTGCCATGAGTTCGTGTGCAGAGTGTAAAAAGTCTACAAGGAATACAACTTGCATCAAGTGTGATACCTGCCGTAAGCCCTTCCATGGATTTTGTCTACAGGAGTCGCTCACCAAGGAAGACATCGAAGGGATTGAAGCAAGTGGACAATCCTGGAAATGTGTGGACTGCCAAAATTTACAAAAGACATCCCGGATGGACAGAGGCAAATCGGAAGGTAAATCCCTCCAGGAAATCTTTGATATGTTCCAAGAGGTTAAAAATGAACTTAAGATTACTGAGAAAAACCTCGGGGACACTATTAATAAGCTATACGACAAATTGGAAGACAGTTTAAAGTTAATTGAATCGCAGGGCAAAACATTAGAGCAATGTTTAGATCAAATTTCCAACTTGCAAAGTGAAAATGTGGTGCTTAAGAAACAACTTTCTGATGCACAAAATCGTTCTGATGACCTTGAGCAACGCATGCTATGTAATAATGTGGAAATTCATGGCATCCCTAGCCAAGGTGACGAAAATTTGAAAGTAGTACAGTAAAACCCCCATACAACGAATTTGTTGGGACCGGAAAAATTACTTCGATGTAGTGGGTTTTCGATGTATGGAGGTGGTGTGAGGGTTGCGTCTCCAAAGGGGCATCCAAGTGTTCCGCGTGCTTTACGATGCAAGTCGAGTAAATATCTCAATCTTGCTTTATTCACCGTTAAAACCTTTCCTAGAGTGATGATAAACAATTTTTATTATTTACCATCAAATATCGTGGCTATCTCCGCGTTATTTTCAATCTGCGTATTTCTAATTGAAATTATTGTTTTTCTCGTCGATTCTGCTCTACGCCTCATCGCTTACTTTATTTACGGTCTGAAATTAAAGGAGCGCCAAAATTAATGCCTAAGGATTACGTATTTTAAAGTGCTCCATAATTTTTCTGAGTATCTAGAAGATTTTATTCTTAGAGTGCAATAATTTAAGTCGATATCAATTGGCAGTAATATGCAGCAATTTTGCTTGAAAGAGCACATATTGCCATTTAGACTTCCGAAATAAAACGCACTGTTGGAATCCCATTGAAATACCGGTAAATATCTATGTTCGTGACCAGAATATACTAGATATCGATAAACGACGATGGAAGTTTAGGTAGGGCGAGTTTGTTACCACGAGTAAAAACTTGGCAGTCGGCAATGCACTGAGGTCACAATGGCAATCTCAGACGATAATGCATTGACGATGCCTTCACAGAAACTGGACATGATCGGTAGTCTGTTGGCACACCCATTCTTCGGTGCCAAAACGCAGTACTATCTTCGAGTACGCCAGGTAATATTTGAATCCACGCCTTGCCGCCGTTCATCCAGTGATTACTTGAAGAAAATTTTAATCCAGGTTTGCCCTTTTTCAGTCCTTTGCAGAACGTCTCTAATTTTAAAATGTGCGCCGTTTTCAGGCCAAAACTATTTAACTGGAATAATCAGTCGCTAAAGCACAATCACATGAGTTAAATACATCTTACGTTAGCAATTAAGAGAATAAAACACGTAAAAGAACCTGATCCCACCCCTTTTCGCGTCTTTTATGACACTAGAAGGAGCTCTATCTAAACCAAGTAGACGAGCGAAGATCGCTTTTCCGAAAACTCTAGTTCCACCGGTAATATTGCATGCTAACAATTTGGAATGGAGACGTTTTGATTTGGACGCAGCAAGAAATCTAACCTAGCGCACGCACAGAAATGAGTAAGACGAAGGAGTGCATTTCCAACTAATCCATCCCAAACATTCCCTACCAAAATGCCTATTATTCAATAACTCTGGAAGAAAGAATAACTACGCCCTTACTCTTTCTCTACAATGCTGCTGTTATCTCCCCTCCCCTTCCCACATTCCTTCGGGGAGACCTCCCTCACCCATTCCTTTCCTCAATGACTCCCCTTCCCCTAACCGAAATCTCATGTGTTTCAATCTCACGTGGCCCAGTGGTCTGCCCCTCTTCAAGTAGCCTAACTGGTTAGGCACACACACAAAAGAAGTACGAAAATTCCTGTAATAAGTAATCCGGTTATCGATTTATCTCTCCTTCACTTACCTCCTCACAAATATAAATACAGGACCATCTACCATCCTCGTCGTACATACAGTCAGCTCTCTTGAGACTTACCTCGGCCGAAAAATTTCAAATTGCTTTAAAATGAGTATATTTCAGGAAGTTAAAACAAATTTCGAAAAATTGCACAGGTTTAAAGCATTTTTTTTACTAATAAATAAGAGGCGGTGGCTGTTTTTCAAGTTATTTTAATTCAAAATTATTCTATTTAAAATAGTTTTCTAAAGTCGTCTGTCTCATCCTTCTCCTCATTTCTTTGCCGGCTGCTTGCTCAACTTGCTGCAGAATCTTCAAATTTTCTACTCCATCTTCTGACATTAAAAAAACTCGCTCCAAAACATCTATTGCGTCCACCACTTCCTTCCAACTAGGGCGCACTACACTATTGCTGGGCTCTTCTCTCTCTTCATCGCTTGCATCCTGCGTCTCCGCCATAATTTCGGTATCCTCATTGTTGGCAAAAACAGCGAGATCATTGTCAATACTCGCATAATCTTCGAAAGATACCCCTTCAATGTTTAATAATTGAGCGACTTCACCCCATTCCTCCCTCTCCTCCGGCTGTGGGTCGTCTTGGGCGTCCATCTCTCCAGGAATGCCTGCTCTCCTGAAGCAATTCGAGATCGCGCTTCTCTCTACTCCATCCCATGCAACACAGAGACGCTGAATGGCTTGCAGGATGTTCCACTTCAGTGACTTTATGTCTTCAGTGTTTCCTAGTCTAGTTAGAAGATATTCGACTAGTTGCCTTCTATATGCCCTCTTGACAAGGGAAATAATTCCCTGATCGAGTGGTTGCACTTTACTCGTGCAATTAGGGGGAAAATGAACGACTTTCACGTTCCTCAGTTTCAAATCTTAAGTTTTGTGGGCGGTGCAGCCGTCAAGGAAAAGAAGAATTTTTCTCTTTTTACCTCCCATGGTTGCGTCAAGTGTCGCGAGCCATTCTCTAAATAAAATCGCCGTCATCCACGCATTTTTGTTGTTCCTATAACGGCATGGCAATTTTTTCACGTTCTTGAAGCACCTCGGACTCGCAAACTTACCAATCACGAAAGGTTTCAACTTTTCTGACCCGTCACTGTTAGCGCAGAAAAGAACGGTAAATCTTTCTTTACTTCGCTTGCCCCCATGGCAAAGTTCTCCCTTAGTAGCTAACGTGGAGTCCGGAAGGAGATTGTAGAAGAAGCCAGACTCATCGGCGTTAAAAATGTCTTTGGGTTCATACCCAGCCACCAAGGAAGGCAAATTTTTCTTCCACTCCTCCACCACGGCCATGTCGACTGCCGCCTCCTCCCCACTCACCTTGAGAGTCGTCAAATTCCACCGACGCTTAAATTTCGACAGCCATCCATTTGAGGCCCGGAAATTATCCATCCCTAATTTTAGGGCTATTGTTTTCGCCCGATCCTGTAGGACGGGCCCAGATAAAGGGACATTGGCACTTCTCACTTCTGTAAACCACTCGTACTCTTTCCTGTCTAATTCATCACTCTTACATGGTTGAGACCTCTTTCCTTCCGGACCAAATTTCTCTATATTTCCCATCTTAAGCCTGTTGGCAATAATTGTAGAAAGTGTGGATGCTGGAATGTCAAATCTCTCCGCAATTGCTGTTTTTCTCTCTCCTCTGTCAACCGATTCTAAAATTTGCAACTTCATTTGAATGGAGAGTTGTCGGCGTTTTTGGTGGTATTGGCCATTTTACTGTCAAGGAATAATTCAAATATCAGAAAAAGACTAAATTTATAGAAAAAGTAAAAAAGAATAATCTCAAAATATTTTCCAGTACCTTAGTAGCAAGTACTGTTGTCAGAATCAACACGTATAGCCGTTTCCACAGATAATGGCTAAAGAACTCGGCTGACAAGGAATAGGGTAATTCAGAGTTTTCTCAGCACCTAATAATAAATAACGCGAACACGGAATGAGTTCCAGACTTCAATTATCCTTGCACACAGGAAAGGTACTTGAGTCTGAAGATTCGCATCTTTGTAACTACTTCATCGATTGCGATGAGATAAAATAAGGGGAAAATTCTAGTCACGTTTTCTTAAGTCATCAATGATTCCTCGATGAATTAAAAACTATTTGGTTTTGAACAAAAAAGGGACGATAAATTATATACGTTACTTGTCATTGCTGAGCGACGCCATCAGGTATGACATGTAGTAGATGTGCATGAAAATTTGGTCGATGGGGCTAATGGCCGGCCAAGTGGGAACCGGGTGCGCTGGAGGGACGTGGTGGGTTGGAAGGGAGGGACGGGAAGAGGAGATAGGCAAAGCTCCTGCCATGCGTCCCACCATGTCACAAGGGGGCAGGGTAGGGTACCCGCAGGTGATGGGAATTTACGGAAGGGAATGGGATAAACCGCAAGAACGTAATAGTTAGCATTGAAAGTGGAGCTACAGTTACTGAGTGTGAATATTTTGTTATCCAAAACGTAGTAAAAATTGCTATATCTTGAAGGATCACTGATAATTAAATTCAAAATCGTGAAATAAATTGCCTTTGATTATTGTACAACTGCAACAGATAAATTACTTAACGAGATGCAATACTTCAAAACTCCAGTGTCCTGTGATTTTAAACGGCAAAATAATTTCATGACGTAATAATAAAATTGGTAGAGAATCATCAAATAGAATTATTTCAGTCCTACCTGTCAACCGCAACGTATTCACCCAATCCGTTGTCACAAATATTAAATTTCTTGGCGATTGATGTGTAATCCAATAAAGCACAGAATTTCTTCCAGTTGGATCCGATCCCCGTCGAGTTATGGGCACTCCGTAAACACAATGAAGATGGTATCCTTAAGCAATTGAGCAAATATTAGGGCGATCTCGATCAGACGCACCACTTGCCGGTTAATAGACCACATCCATCAAGGATAAGACGGCAATAGCAATATTTGGATAGAGTAAAGAGGTTACTCCAGATTTTCCTTTGGGATGGGGAAAGAGTAGATAAAAATTGGCGCTCATTGGTTGAACACCAACCAATGAAGTTTTGAATACTTCGCCTTTCGCTTGAAGTCTTACGATAACCGTCCACCTGTTTCTCCCAAAATAAAATCCGATACCGAAAGGTAATTTGAAACCATTTTAGAGGAAAACATGGAGCTCCTCCCATTCACGGGGTCCCGGGAATGTAACCCAATACGGACAAGTAATCTGATACGATTAAAAAAGGGAAAATTGAGCTCCATCCTCACCACCTGCACCTTCGCAAATGAGGTGGGGTGGATGAGTAAAGCACCAAGAAGGGAGGGGGGAGTACCAGGATGCGGTAGCTTCGAATAAGATACCAGAATAGTCTACCAGCCGTATTCTCTAACTCGCGGGAGCTTTCTCAAGAACGTAATAGGAAGTGGAGAGAGGTTTGGCGAAAGGCGAGTATGAGAACATTTTTAAACCAAATCCGCGGAAACTTCATTTCTGGTGACGTCATTCTTAGAACCAATGGGAAAGCTCGTCTCAATGTTTTTCCGTGGATAAAACTGGTGAAACCCATTTTAAGGTTGTTTTAGACGGTGAAGAAGTTCGAGCATCATATTTAGCGAAAAATTCCACGCATTAAAAATCATGAGAGCAAAGTTCTAAAATGTTTTATTTTTTCTCACATAATCTCGTGAATACAAACGCACGACGTCCATCTTGGCTGTTTTGATCAATTGAAATAAGATTGTTCGTAAATATATTCGGGAATTAGGGTTCATGTCGATGATATGATTCAATATGATTCGTGCTATTTGCTTTCGTCAATTACTATTTGCTTCAAATCATTTAAATAATATACGAAGATAAAGCTTTAAAAAGAAATGCGAAGGTGATACACGCTACCACGGCCCATTAAGTATCCCATATTATAGGCTGGAATCACATTACTTATCGAAGGTAAATATTGCTTTCCGTCACTCCAGTTAATATCTCTTTTTGGAAAAATCCCGCAAATGGAGAAAATGACAAAGTAACCCAGTGAAAGTGCAAGGAATCCGCATTTAATAAATGTAAGAAACATACCCGTGCGTTTCATAATTATAGATAGATAAGTGTTATAAAATGACCAATATTTAAGCAGGGTATTCGGAGGCCGCGCTTCGTGAACCTACCGTGAGAGCTTATTAGGGCTACGGAAGTAGCTTCGTGATATTTACAGAATACGGGTGGGAGACTAATAAGCTACCAGTAGCTTCTGCTTGCATTTTCTTTTCTAGCTTCCATGATAGAGAATACCGATGGGAGCAAGTAGCTTATTGAAGCATCTTTCCGCCAGAAAGCTCCGATGCTTCGAGTTAGAGAATAGGCCCTCAGAAATCTCAGATTACCTTTCTGTATTGGGTTACGGCTGGCACTGATATTACCCCCTCCCCTCTTGGTGCATTACTCATCCACCCAACTATCACCCGGCTCAACTAACGCGGAGCTGAGCTTTGGCTTCCCTTGCACGTTTCTTACTGTGGGAAACGTCAGAGTTGACAGTTCCCACCATAAGAAACGTGTAAACGAGCCTTCACTGAGCCAGAGCGTCAAGTTTCCTTCATGCCCTCTGCTCTGTAGGTCTCGGATGGGAACGTTTTCGAAGCCCGGAGCGGAAGGGTTAAGACGCGGTACTTTCCGCTGCGGTTTTACTTCCTGCTTATTACGTAAATATCTATGGAAAAATTACCTGTAAATGAAGAATGCTACGTTTTTTTCTCAATAATTCGTTCTAGAGGGGCACTTTTCATGTTTTGGGCCCAAGCACAGACTTCGATGTATGGGGTTTTCATAGCTAGAGAGGTTCGTTACGGGAGGTTTTTTTGCGTGCATTGTCCATTGGAAGGGTCTGGGACTGGGGCAATGACTTCGAAATAGGGGGTTTTCCTTAAAATTTCGTTGTATGGGTGTTCGTTGTATGGGGGTTTTACTGTAGTAAGTAAAATTTGTGCTGCATTAGATGTAGAAATAAGTGACAGCCAAATTGACTACTGCTACCGAGCTAAAAAGAAATCTAGTGGGGAGCCAGGAGGGATTCATGTGCGATTTCTGAACCAGCACGTAAGGGATAACCTGTGAGCCAAGCGCCGAGTGAAAAGAAATTTTTCTACTCGACACTTGACCTTGGAAGCCGTACCTCCTAGTGATGTACCTGTTTACATTAATGAGCCCCTTTGTGCTGGTAGACGTAAAGTATTTAACGCTGCTAAAATAGCGCAGAAAGATAAGCACTATAAGTATCTTTGGATTCGTGGTGGAAAAATTTATTTGAGAAAAGTAGAAAAGGAGCCTGCAATTGTAGTTACGAGCATGGATGATGTAAAAAACCTTTGATCCTTGCTTTTGTGATTTATTATGGCTTCATCCGACATACTGTTTAATACTATTGAAAGTGTTACTGTGATACAACAGAATATACGGAGTTTGAGGAGAAATTTTGATATCTTTGTGATAAATTTGCATAACTTATCATTTAAGCCGACAGTAATTGTTCTTACCGAGATTTGGATTAAGGAATATGAAACTTCTCTCTATAAAATACCCGGATACAATATCTATGCTCATTGTAACGAAGCAGAACGATCAAAAGGTGTATTGGTATATGTACTAGACTACTTAAATTGTACCTCAAAACCAGTTACTACACTATCTGCTGACTGTGTTTTGCTTACCTTGTAAATGGATTTTATATCTTTTGAATTGTTAAGTGTATATAGGCATCAAAATATTCCTGAGAAACTTTTCTTCAGAGAAATGGAAGGCATTTTTAAAGATGCCAAAGTTAATTTTATAATTGTTGGTGATATGAATATAAATCTATCTGAGATTACTAGTGTAGCAAATGATTACAAGGATTTACTGTCCTCGTACAGATTAACGTCTCTTATTGACTGTCCAACCAGAATAGTGAGATCGTCAGCAACTTGTTTGGATCATGTTCATGTTAGAATTTCCAACATGTATGAATATAACATAAAAACCGACATCCTGCACTTAGACATCAGTGACCATTCAATGACAAAATTGACTATCTCCGTTAATTCTGAGTTGACCCCTGCTAACCGGACTAATGTTTGCCCTCAATTCACAAGGATTAATTTTGAAAAATTTAAGAATCTTGTTGCTCACAAAAAGCCTGTTAAGCTTAAGTTATGGATGACGAATTCATTGCTTAAAATGATTGAAAGAAAGAATTATTTGTTTGAAAAAAGTAGACGATTTCCGAAAAATATGAGCCTGAGAAATGAGTATTTGAAATGTCGGAATAATTTGAGAAATAAATTGAGGGAAGCTTCAAATAATCATTACATAAATCGATTTAAAGAGTGCCACAACAATTCAAAAGAGCAATGGAAAGTTTTCCAAGAAATGACTGGAGAACAGGAACCAGGGGTAGCACTTCGGTCCTTAAAAATTAGTGGCAAAATTATTGACGACGAACTGACCATAGCAAATGAATTTAATTCATATTTTGTTGGTGTCTTTGAATCTGCCAAATCTATGCAAGACGCTCTTAAACACAAGGCTACGCCAAATCCATGTAGAAGGGTGAACAGGGCTAAATCGTTCTTCTTTGACCCAATTCTACCAAAAGAAATAATAAATACGGTGAAATTACTCAGAAATGGTGCATCTCCTGGAATTGATGGCATTAATGGTAAAATATTAAAATTAGGTATTGAAACTATTGCACCAGCGCTAGCACATGCTTGTAAATTGAGTATTAGCACTGGTGAATTTCCAAATATACTAAAAACAGCTGTAGTTATACCAATCTTTAAAAGAGGTGATAGAAACATGATACAAAATTATCGACCCATTTCATTATTGCCAACCATCTCAAAAATTTTAGAGAAGTTAGTGAAGTATAGGCTGATTAGGTTTCTTGAAAAAGGGGATTATTTTAGTCAATATCAATACGGATTTAGATGTGGAAAAAGTGCAGAAGATGCCCTAGTCAATTATATGACAAAAATATACTGTGCAATAAACTCGAACAATCGAACTGGGGGCTTATTTATAGACATAAGAAAAGCATTTGACACCTTGTACCATGAAATTCTATTATTGAAATTAAGTGATGCCGAAATTAGAGGTGTTCCACTGGCTTGGTTTCAAAGTTATTTAGTAGAGCGAACCCAGTGTGTACGTGTAGGTAAGGCTTTCAGTGATTCCAAGTTGGCAAAAACAGGGGTACCCCAAGGTTCTGTATTTGGGCCTATCCTATTTCTCATCTATATTAATGACTTGTGTAACTTTGAATTTAAAGGATCACTCACTGCTTTCGCAGATGATGTAGCCTTGTGTTACAGCAGAAGTAATTTTAACAATGTAGTAAAAGATGTGCAATGTGACTTGAATGCATTACGAAGATGGTTTGATTACAATGGTCTAGAAATAAGTGACAAAACCAAACTTATGCTTTTTGATCCAAGAAATTGTTATAAATGTAATTCCTATTTAACTTACCACGACTCTGACTGTCTGAAACAGCCTTGTGGTTGTATAAAGATTGATCAAGTTGATAGTATAAAATATTTGGGAATTGTTATTGACAAATACTTGAAATGGAATGATCACATTACTCCACTTTCTAAGATTCTTCGATATTATACGTCCAAACTATTCTACATTAGAAACAAATGTCCTGTAACTTTCCAAATAACCTTGTATGAAGCCCTAGTAGGGTCTAGATTGGGGTATGGCCTGGTCTGTTGGGGAGCATCTTATAATAACTCCTTGCAGCCAGTTGTGTTATTGCAGAAGAAGATAATAAGAATTGTTACCAAAAGCAAAAGGTACGAACATACTTATCCCATATTTGTACGGTTGCAGATACTGCCAATTAAATACTTGTATATTTTTAAAGTATTTAAATTATTTTATTTAAAGAGTGGCAATATTCCCGCTTGTACCGATAGTGATGAATACTATTTAAGAAGGAAGCGATGTGCAACAACTCCAAAACCAAACCTAACATTATTTAAGAGGTCCTTTGTCTACTTAGGACCTAAACTATTAAATGACATACCAGAGTATTTAAAAATCTCAAAAAACAAAAGAAAAAATCTAAAGCTGCTAAAGGAATGGATACTATCCATAAGTAAAATTGAAGTTTTGTATTAGATTTGCAACTCAAATTATGTTCTGAATTGTAACTAACCATGTTAAGTGTTTATATAATATAGCTTAATGTATTGTAAAAAAAAGATGCATGTATTTTTCTTTGTTCAAAAATTGGCATAAATGAAATGGTCCATATTTATACATATGTTCGGAAAATTTCAGTTTTTGTACAACACCAGCAATTGCATGTACTTATTCAAGGAAGGCAGTCTCGATACAGGTGCTTGTACCTTTGAGGCTGCCTAAAGCTCCGAAATATTGTACCTAAAAGAATGTAATCAGCTATGGAGTAAATATACATTATTATTATTATATTAATTCTTCTGCCGCCGATTCCGTCATCGTGACGCAATCGCTTCCCAAATCTATGAACCCTGCAACTGTTTTCCCATCGATCTGTACCCTTTTATGGTATTCATCTTTCAGATCGGAATGATCTTGAAGGATTCTTCGAACGTTGCGGCTCTCTTCTCGTCGGCGGGTCACCCTTGGGCACTGCCTCGCCATATGACCCTCTTTACTGCATGAGTAGCATAGGAATTTTGGGGTCTTGAGACATTCTCTGGCCAAATGTCCTTCCTCGTTGCAATTATAGCACTTTATTCCTCTGGGGGTACCCTTTCCTGGTCTTGGCCTATCCCCTCCCGTTACCGAGACCGTCTCTGGTGTAAACCCTCGCGGATGTTGCGGCCTCATTGGTTGATCCACACTAGGTCGGTTTCTCTCACAAAGATTCTCATATCTCTTTATGCTACGTAGCAGATGTTCTATCGAAGTGAATTCGACCAATGACAAAAATTTGCCAAGGTCCCTATCTCCGATGCCGCTCAGAATGTATTTTATCAAAGAGCTATCCCCCACTTCCCCTTTCTTCGCAATGGTCTTCATAGTGTACACATACATCTCGTACGTCTCATTTCTACGCTTTTGTCTTCTCATCAGCTCTAGGTGCACGTCCGCCTGATCGACAGACGATGGGAACCCACTCACCAACTTATCTTTGAAGTCCGTCCAAGTCCTCAAGTCTTCAACAACACTATCGAACCAGAACTTAGCGGCCCCACCAAGTTTCCCGACTGCTTGAGTCAGTAGCATGGCATTACTCCACGAGTACGCGTCCGCGATACCCTCAACTCTTTTAACCCACTGTGTTGCCGTCATCCCATTCCTCTCCGACGGATTAAAGATAGGTAACAGCTTCTCCGCCAGATCCCTACACGACATCGATGACGCCTCATTCCCTTCCTTCTGTGAAATCATCGCCCTCTCACGATTTAGAAGTTCTCTTTCTCTTTGAACTAACTCCCATTCTCTCCTCAACAGCTCTCTTTCTCGCGTATTTTCTCCTTGACTTTCCACCACTTGTCTGTCATCGTCAAAACGCATCTCAGCTACACCCCCAGAAATCAGCCCTAAATCTTTTCCGACTCCATCGATGCCGCCCTCCACCTTCACTTCCTGTAAATCGCCGCCAAAATTCCAGCCCCTATCAGTCCTCTCTCTCTGGTCTGACATTGTCGCGCCGCTCTTCGCCTCGCGTAGAGTCAAGGTCACTCACGCCGCCTGCCGACACCTCGAGTGGCGGGAAACCGCCAGACACGCGTTCTTCGTGGGAACAGAGTTCAACAGACCTCGTAACACCCCGAACTAAGCTTGTCTGTGATGGGTTCACTAGCGTCGTTGGAAACGTACTCACGGTCCCAAAAATGTTACGTTGGATCATCGATAACATTCACGTCCTCGGAATCGCTGTGGAAGGGTACCGTTGATGATTCCCCGAGCCAAGTGTCCTCTCCTTAAGCTTCGGATGTTGTGCATTCTCAGCCTTGCTTCGTCTCGTCCCGCGTTCTGATCCCACTTCTGATTTGTAACGAGGCACAAAAATAACACTCTATATCTTCTATCTTTTATTCACCAGCACTTTCTACAACCTTTCTCCACCACATCCCGTCTCACACTGTCCTCCCCTCAAGTCCCCTCCCCGCCACTGTCCTTCCCCTCGAGTTCACCCTCACTCCCCTCTTCATCCGTTCCCTCCCCGCCACCGTCCTTCTCCTCAAGTCCACATTCTCGCCCCTCTCCCACCATGTCCACCGCTTCCCCTCCGTGGCTGCCCCTTTCGCATTCCACCTAATGGGTCATACTGCGCGTCACACGGCGCAACACATTGTCGCGTAACATATATATATATATATAAATAAATAAGCTTACAGGAGATAAGAGACAGAGATATAGATATAAAAAGGATTTTTTCTTACAGAACGTTTCGGACTGGTTGGTCCTTCCTCAGTTTTTTCATTCTTTTCTTTTTCTTTCAAAGCTGAGAAAGGATCTACCGGTCTGAAACGTTCTGTAATAACAAATCCTTTTACTATATCTCTTTTTCGCACCTCCTGTAAGTTTATTTTATATATTTGTGGCCAATTGGCAAAAATTTCCCAACAACAACATAATTTCTTCAATGATTTTGATTTTTCTTTGCTTTTCAGAGCCTTCAAGCAGTCTCTTCCTTGCTGCAGGTGCATCTACGGTGGTAGTACTTGTTTTGGTCATCATTACATGTGTCAAATACATGCCTAGGGGTAAGATTTTCCAATGGTATTTTAACTTTGTAAATGAATATCATTATCATTGTAATTTTGTATAATTATCTATTAATTATTTCCATTGTCTAAACTTTTGGTTTTAGTAGTTCATGTGATGACCAACTTTTTTTTGCTCTTTGCTAATCATTGTCAAAACTTTTCATGGATCTTCACTTGTGTTTTGCATTTGTTTTCTCCTGCAGATAAAACTATGTCAGGGAGGCCTATACTACTGCTCATTTATCGTTCCACTCACTCTTCTCACGTGAAAGTAATGTTAGAATTGGCTCAGCACCTGAGGAAAAACTGCAATATCGAGGCAAGGTTTGACGAACTGGATGTAAATAAATCAAAAACACATGTAAGTTTCTCTTTCTAATTTAATTATCTCTAGTTGTATGATTTTTACCGCACTTCACTGAGAATTGTTGTTGATAACTTAAGCATTGAGAATATTTTTTATTTTTATTTTAGAATCCCTTCGATTGGTACAATGATGCCATAGCTCATTCAGACTTCATCGCTATTGTTTCATCACCAACCTGTTGTAATTCCATAGAGGGCATTTACCCTAAGGCAGACGAAATGGCTCGTAGTTTGCTGCAAGGGAAAGGATTTAACAGGAAACCATTGTCAAATATGTCCAACGTTATGGTATTACTGTTGCCTTATTGCTGTGAGAAAAAACTGCCACCAGAAGCTAAAAATATTGGTCTCCGCTTCAGGATCCCCAGCAGTATTAATTTAATGGTGGACTACATTCACAACTTTCGAAGGAAGAATTTTATTGGAAGATTTTATTTTTCCCTGAGGATTGCTTTCTCATGGTATTTACTTCGTGAAAGAGGTTCTTATAAGGAATGTCCTGGATTAGCTGCACCGATTCAGGAGGCAAGTGTAAAGGTGAAGAGATGCCTCGGTATGGAGAGCAGGACTGATATGGCTGTGGAGAGAGAGAGAATAATCCCCAAAACCATTGACGAGAGCTATCATCAACCCCTTGATCAACCTTCTAATAGCATGGAAAGTGTTTCTGAAAGTTCTGATTATTCACTAACATCCGTCTGCTTCCCAGGAAGAATCGAAGACTTAAATCTAGATGGGGAAGAGACTGAGATAATTGAGGAGGAAGAATTAAAGCCTGACAACGTGGTCATGTTACTTGATGGATTAAATTTGTAAATATTGATTACCGTTGCCCAAGAATGCATGTTTTCTAATTTTGTAAAAAAGTATGAATTTTAATGCTTGTAAACAAAAGTTGAAATTATTAATTTCATTGTAGTGGTATATAATGATTCTTCACTTGTGCATATGGTTGTGATGTCAATTGGACCTCATTATTCTTTCGTGTAATGCTTGTCTATGTATGTGAACTTTCGATTTTCCATTATGGCCTTTGTGAATTTCTTAACCCAAGTGCTTCAGACTTCAGTCAGTAGTGTGACATTTTTGCTCTGTCATATTTGACTGCATAATGTGCATTTAAATGTTTAATATACTATTTTTGGCTTTGCTATATGAGACTTCTAATCCTATTTGGTGATATTTTTCATTCTTGCTTGCTGGAATATGACTCCATAACTCATTATGTGGTTTGGAAATAATTGTTCTCTAACATACTGTAAAAATAATATCAAATTATCAGTTGTTGATTTACACGATCTTATGGCTGTATTTGTCACACATTTTGTCATGTTGTGCTTGGTTAGCCAATTTGAGTGTATCATAATACCTGGAAATATATCTCTGTCCCCTGTACTTGAAGTGGAGTTTTATCCATTTTGTAAATACATTTTTCGAAATACATATATTCAGTGTATAAGTTTTTGATGGATCCATGTGAAAATGTTAACTGTAAAACCAAGAGTGTTTTAAATTTATATTAAATGTTTTATATAAGTCACTCATTTGCATTGTTTGTCATTAACACTTGGTGTGTAAGAGTATAGTCTATTTTACCCATCCAATACCCTACCCAAGTTATCCTTGTTGAGTGTAATTTTTTTCCTTTAGTCAACTGACTACCGAATTTAATTTTAGGTGTTTTAGTTCAGTGTAGGGGTTAAAGTGGAAATAAACAATAAATTTTCGTTTTCTGGGTATTTCCTGTCCAGGGAAGAGAGAATAGGTGTGATGAGGTGATTTTTTTCTTGAGGATTTGTGATCCTGAGTCATGTAGAAAGCACTTGATATGCAGCACACTAATTTTCCACCAGATTAGTAACTTTTATGTATTCTTATTTCGGTAGCATTTTTTTAGTCCAGTAGTGGTAGGTGTCTCCCACAGATATATATATGGTAAGAGAAAAATTTGAGTTAAATCGTTTTTATGGCGATTGCCAGTATTGATAGAATGTGCTTGTAAGTAGAGAGGGTTGACCGTTATACAATAGTCAAAATTTGTAATTGTCCATAGGATTGTTCAATTCATCGCACCTAGCATTTTTTCCCTGAGATAATTTGAATGCTTGTGTTTAGGAAGCAATTGTTTAGTTTTAGAGAGCTATCACTAGCGATAGGCAGTGAATTTCCTTTTGTCTGGAAGAGATGCAAATCAGCGATCAGCATTTGCGATGTTGATGCACGGATTCATAGCTTATAATATATGCATCATCAACTCCTTTAATAATAATAATAGTTTATTTGCCCATAGGATACATTGTAGAACAAGCTGCGAGTCTATAAGGCACGTCAAAATACATGATTGAACAAAAATATATCAATACTAACAAAAAGATTATACAATCATTGATGATGGTTTAAGTAATCATTTACAGTATAAAAACAAAGACACAAAAGATAGTCATGAACTAAATTCTTGAATACAGCCATTCTTATTTCTTTTTTTATAAATTGTGGAAGGTGATTACACAATTTTATACACATATGACGAGGTCCCTTAGAAGTTATGGCAAGAGTTGATGAGAGCACATGCATGTCATTACATATTTTTGTTTCATAGGTATGATAATTATTATTTGGGGTAAAATCAGATTCATGTTTTCTTACATAGAGTATAGAATAATAAATGTATAACGAAGGCACAGTTAAAATCTTTGAGAGCAATAAATTAAGTTAGTCTGGAGTGAATAATTTTTCATGTTCCAGTAACTGCGCATTATAAAAAGCATACTTCCATGTGCCTTGGGACATCAAGGCATACAACTCAAGTGTCCGTGCACGTCGAACAATTCGTCAATGCGCCATCCTATCATGAAATTACATATTCGGTGCGAGGAATATAATTATACGAAGAAAAATTGCCTACATATCTAATGTTCTTGGACCTACACTAATGAAGCGATAACTGAAACATTGATGTTATAAGCCTAATAGAATGAAAAATCCTAATAGTTCCCTATTGTATAATTTTGAAAACCAGTACCACGAGTACCACCGTTGCCTCCTGGAGGGAGCCATTGCAGAGACCCCTCCAAGAATTAATCGAGCGAGAATTGAGGAGCGCATGCGTAGGAATTTGTCTTGCTAGAATTCACGTACCTGTCGAATGTGAGTATTGTTTAAACAAATTTAGGGTTAGTTTGCCTGCATATTTTATTTATAATTTTATATAGAAACAGAATCCATTTCTGTGTACATCTGATTAGTTATTTTTCTCCATTTGCGATAAAATTCAATAATCGCATGTGGGATCACAATAGTCAACTATTTGCAAGCCTCATGTCGTGCGTTATTGCTTTTGTATGATAATCAAGACAACTCCAAACTTAGGCTAAAGTATAACAATCGAGTGTTAAACAAGGCGCATTTCAGTGCCCATCTCGCAGCATTCTCTTTTCAAGTAAGTCATTGTTTATGTGCCGGCATTCAACGTGTCTGCAGTAAAATATAGTTAGTATCATTTCACGTTTGATTTACCTACGTATTATCGTAATATATTAGTGATGTCAATAACATTTAAACTAGGTGGTAGTTAATGTAGGCAATAGGAACTCATTTGCAATAATTATCGCGTATCTTTGATAATATCGTTAATGACTTGGGGGATGTACTGCTGTTATTTAAGCTGCATACTCGAAACCTGTTGCTCTCCGGGCGACATGAATGACATCCTTGCATTTTAATTGCAATTTGAGAAATACGAGCTAATCATAATGAATTAACTATTAATTACGTGATGGAATATGTTGTACCGAGTGTTTTTCCTTTCTATTAAAGGTTCATCTTTTTTTCAGCTGTCTTGAGTTCATCCGTTATCCCTTTTATTAACTTGAAATGGCAGATATTGATGACTCTCATTTTGAAACTGGAGATGCTGGTGCTTCAGTTACATATCCGATGCAATGCTCTGCTCTAAGAAAAAATGGTTTTGTGATGCTCAAGGCGAGTATATGTCCTGAAGAATACCTTTGAAGCTCCTGGTGACTTGTTTTATTTTTAGATGTCTCATTGTCTTGCCATAATTATGCCCATTAGAGGCGAACGTTGCACTTAGTAGGTATGTCATTCTTGTGAATAGTGATTTATTCAGTAGGTAGTATTAATGGACCACTAGAGTTAACCGTAGTCAAAATCTTAACAATCGATTTAAATGGAGAGTATTGTGACCATCCTTGCTTAAGAGTACAGTGTATGACATTTGTATTCATAGGTTTAAGCGCCACATGGTTGTCACTTAGTGGAAATATTCACTAACTGCACTCATATTTAGAGGAAGGTACCCGTTAAATATTTCGAATTGTCAATCTGAATCACAATGTAATGATAAGGGATTGTCTATGCATTTGAGGGTTAAGAATTGGTCATATGTGGTAATACTTGAGAGGAAGCGAGCGACTGATACCATCCATCACATAATGGCAGGTTCTCCATGGAGGAGAATTTCAGATATTCACGCTTTGTCACTAGTGAACCATAAAAAAATAACTCAATCCTGAAATGACTAACATTATTTCAGACATCTCTCCTTGTGAGTTGATAGGCAGTGGCCTCATTTATTACTAAGCCACAATCAAGCCAATAATCTTAATGATTATTGGAAATCCATGACTTCCATAAAGTTTTAGCCAGTTGTTGGTTATATTGTACCAGATACAGATTTATGCCAGCATCCATCTAGCTGCATTTTTCTCATTGTCAGTAGATGGCTGACGCAACCATGTCGCCTGACTCAATGTTCAAACTGTTTTTGTTGGTTTGTGGGTGTGGTGTTCGCAATTGGCAGACCATAGTTATGATGCACATAGTGAAATGCCTTTATTCCCATACTTAAGAGACAACTATACTACATAACATGAACAATCGTACTGGTGTCATGGCACTTGCTACTGGCCCACTCAAATTGGTGGCGCTTGTTACACAAACAATAGACATAAGAAATGCGTCGTCAAAATAGGAAAGGTAATAATAATAATAATATTTATTTTAATCCAAGAGACATTTCAAAGTGCATAGGACAAGTCAGTACATATAAGGATATAATAAATTGGGATCACAGCATAAATTCGTTCACGGAGTAAAACAATTTGTTTTGCAAAAACACTTACAATTTTTTTGCAAAAGTTCAATCCTTTTCAATTCTGAAGGCAATTTATTAAACAGTTTAAGACCAGTTGATCTAGGTCCAAGAGCAGCACCCTTGGTCCTTACGAAACACCTATGGAAGTCATCATGGGTTCTTGTGCCATAATTGTGGATATGAGAATTTTTCACCAGCACATCGCTAATCTGCTTCACATACATAACGGAGTAAAAAATGAACAAGCAAGGAAGGGGAAGAATTCTCAACCTTTCAAACAATGGACGACAATGAGCACGGTACCCTTCATTAGATATTAAACGAACTATTTTCTTCTGAATTTTGAATATTTTTATGGCATGCGGGGATGAGCCCCAGAACAAAATATTCTGTACAAGTCTTGAGTAAAATTCCCCATAGTACAGTGCCAAAAGAACCTCTCCCGACACCATTGGTCTTAGGAATCTGAAGAGATAACAGAGTGAGCTACACTTACTAGCTAAATAATTGATATGCAACTCCCACGAAATATGGGAGTTAATGTAAAGGCCAAGAAACTTAGTGGAATCCACTTGCATTATACAAATACCATTAATTTCAAGCAAAAAGTTTCTAGTTGGCTTATTAATATTACCAAAATGGATAACTTGTGATTTCCCTACATTGAGATCCAAGGAATTCTTAGTACACCAATTTTGTAAACTCTGGGTCACAAGCTTACAAGTGTGTACCAAATTATCAAATGAGGGGGCTGAAATGATAAAGTTGGTATCATCAGCATAGAGAACTGGCTTTATGGTATGGTATGGATCATATGTTTCAGTTATAGTAGGCAAGTCGTTAATGAAAAGTACGACAACATTGCCCTTCATAATGCAAATGCTAAATAAATACATAACTCCTCCCCTTTTAGTGAATTGGTTTTCAAATTAAAGGGCATAGCAGATATATCAATTGATTAATAGTGATTAGTAGTCAATATTACTTAGTATAGATGGGAAATTTAACAATAAAGTTGCGAAACAGGTTAACAATACTCATTTATACATTCGGTGCGGTTATGCATGCCAAGTTTTTCCTTAGGATCGGTTCTTTTATCAATTATTATGTCATTTAAACCAATTGCATGCCAAAAACATTACTCTACGTCATTGTTTTATCATAGTTTTTTTTTAATTTTTCTCTGCCGCCTATCAGTGGCTGCCTGATCTGCGTGAATTTTCAAAAATAGTCAAATAAGCAAACATCGGCAAATCTTCATCTTTTTAGTATTCCAATATTTCTTATTGCTTACATCACTTAATATAATATATTACTTAATTTGTTGGCAATATTACCAACAATTTTTTGTTCATAAATACACAGCCTATTGGAGGCGATTCGCTCTGTGTAATGTTTCAGATGTATGCCACTCAGCTAACATTGGCAAACTTTAGTGTAGCCATCTAATTTATTTTTCTCTAGACTACACAAAAGAGTAACCATTTCATAAATTTAAAAATCTAATTTGAAATAAAATGAAGGGATAAGTTATTTCAAAATAAATATACAAATATGAGTTTTATTACTTCATATTTATTCATATGTATCTGAACTGCAACAAAAATGATATTTCACCTTTGAATATGGTGCACAAAACGTTTGATTTAAAAATTATACAGCACTTGGACATACATGTTCGTGTATGACATTTACATTGCTTTTACCTAGATGGTTCCTTTTCATGACCAATTGTATTATTATTTATTTTCTTCTTTCAGGAATTATAGGTCAAATAAGTTGCAATTTCTTATTATTTATTACCCTTTGCCAACGTTTCGCATTTTTATCTATGCTTCGTCAGGGCTACAATGAAAATATGGGGCGTTTTTACATAAATGGAATATAGTTTACAATTTTTAGTACATACTTATGTTAAAAAGTTAATAAACATTTCATTTTTCAATGTGCCTCAGAAAAAACCATTTCCCCAAGAAGCTAATTCACTCCATAATTTATTCTAAAAAAAGTTCTTCTCTGAAACAAAAATCAATCAATACAACTAACATCACTAACATAAAAACAGCTCAATATCGAGGAGTTATTTATATTAAAGGTCTATCTGCACAAATAGGAAGTCTTCAAAAAGACAGACTACAAAATAGCACAGCACATAAATAATAATAGTACACAACACAATCTCATAGTTTCGTGTAAGTCTCATACGTCTCATAGTAAAGTGTTAGGTAAATGTACGATAGCGTCCAGTCTGGGAGAAAATTTATTTCACCTGCTTCCCGATCACCTTATACCACCTATTTCACTTATATTGCTACGCTACATGTGCACATTTATACTAACCTTTCATTTGCTTCATAAAACCTTTTTCATTCGTAAAATATTCACTTAAACCTGTGATGTGAATCTATTTATGGATGCCATGTTGGAAATACTGACCTTTTCCTCCTACATAGTTCCCCCAGGTGGTGCTGCGGTCGAGCAGTTTATTCATTTTCTATATCCACCACCCATGACTTTTCCCGCCTTCAACTTAAAACTATTCCCGCTTTTTGACGGCTTTATCACACTCAAGAGGGACGGGTATCCTCTCAGAGCTACCCTATAATCTTTGAAGGTACCTCATTCCACTGCCTCCATATGGAACATTCGTCACCAACTCGCCTCTCGCCGTAATTTTACGCAAACCAATCACCATTGGGGTGGGTTGTGTAATCACCAACTTTCACCCTGCGGGCCTGGTTTAAAAGGGTATTCGTGAAAATAAAACGTAACTATCGGCCAAATAACCTATTTTTCCATCCGGAAATGGCCTTTTCGATGCCGCGTACCGTCCCACCCAAGCACCCCTGTTCCACTCCACAGACCCGCAACGTTGTTGGGTTTGCCATCTTTCAGACGTGAAATTAGTCCGTATCCCTCTACCGGGACTTAAGTAAATCTCGCAATATGGCATTAAAATATCACCAAAAATACACGAATTTGGTAATTTTCAAACTTTATTTTCTCAAAAACTAAGTATCTCACGACTAACTTTCTTGCATTTATTAAATGCACATTCCTATCACTTTCCTTTCATATTTCTCTTATACCCCTCACTTTTCACCGTTTCTCACAAAAAAATTTCTACCAGACTGGACCCTATCGTTCATTTACCAAGTGTTAAAAAATGGAATGGAGATAAATGTAAAAAAGTACAAATTTGTTACTTTTAGCAGGAAACTAAGTACAGCTTAGAGAGACTATTCATATTCAGGTATGGTCATTCCAAAAAGTGACCGGTGTAAATACATAGGGGTATATTTAACGAAAGATTTAGGGTGGGAGGCAAATGTGGAACAGGTAAAAAAAAGGCATATAAAATGTTACATTGGGTGATGAAAAACCTAAAGGAAAGCGGTCGAACTACAAAGGAAAAGGCGTATAAGACCCTAATCAGACCGATTTTAGAATACGCGTCACTAGTGTGGGACCCGTATGAAAAGGGACAAACAAAATCCATTGAGAAGGTACAAAGAAAGGCAGCAAGGTATGTAATGGGGAAGCATAAAAAGACCGAGTGTGTCTATAAAATGCTGCAAGTATTGGGAATGGACTCACTAGCACGGAGAAGAAAAATAAATAGGCTTTGCACACTCTTCCGCACACTTGAGGGGGGAAAAAGCATGGGGGGAAGTGCGACATGAGATAGAAAACCCCAACTATATTGGTAGGAATGATCACCAATACAAGATGAAATGTCGGTCACAAAGGACCAATGTAAAAAAGTTTTCATATCTTAACAGGACGATTGATGATTGGAATAGACTCCCTGCAGAATAAGATGACTGGAATAGACTCCCTGTTTCAGCCCTTTCCTAGCAACTTAAAGATTTTTAAGAATAGGTGCAAAAAATTTATTTTGGAAAACTAATTTCAATGTTAATTTTAAAATTTCGATTTGACTGATTTAGTGATGTACTTTGGTGATGTACTTTCATTCTTTAACTGTTACCACCTGGCAAATAGCCAACTTGTAACGATTTGTGTAATAATGATAATATATTCGAATTTAAAATCTAAAACTCCTAAAGAACTGAAGAGTTTCGTCGTTTATTCAACACCATGTATTGACTGTGATAATATGTATGTAGGCCAAACATCTCAATATCTAAAAAATAGAATTTCCCAGCATAAAACTTCAGTTAAATCCAAAATTCAATTATGTGCACTAGCAGGTCATGCAATCAAAAATAACCACACATTCAATTTTCAACTCAAAAAAGTAATAGATTCAGAACCCAACTTATGTAAAAGATTATTTAAAGAAATGGTGCGGATTGCACAAAACATCCTGCAATAAAAAAACAGACATCGCCAAATTAAGCAAAATTTATTATACCTAATCTAATATGCTTTAACAACACTTAATTATATTTTGATTTTTGAAACAACCTAAATATACAACAATTGAAACAAACAATAAATAGCTACGAAAATATAATCATGCAATTAATTTGGAAAGAACTCTCCCTGAGGTAAATTGAAAAATTAAATTTTTATAAACTTTTTAACATAAATATGTACTAAAAATTGTAAACTATATTCCATTTATGTTAAAACGCCCCATATTCTCATTGTAGCGCTGATGAAGCATAGATAAAAATACGAAACGTTGGCAAAGAGTAATAAATAATAAAAAAATTGCAACTTATTTGACCTATCTCTCCTGAAAGAAGAAAATAAATAATTGCTTTTGCCTAGTGTGTGTCCAGATTATAAATTATGATGCACTCTAAAACATGGATTTAGACAGTCCCGGTTCACCATAACACATCGGGCAATTCGTGATGACGTCTTTTCATATCCCTTGTTAAAAGTTGGATCTAAAATGTGTGTGCCGGGCATTGGTTGTTGTTGGATGCAGTTTGTTTATTTAAAAAGTATATAAGATGTTATCAATTGTTGTTGTAGTAGCCATCTTAGGAAATAAAAGGATTACTTAAGAAATGAGATTTTAAAGAGGTTATGGGCCCAGATACGTAAATTGGAAGAAAAGAGTGAAATAAGTACGGGAAAGTAACGCCGTGATTCACTGACACGAATATAGATCGCGGAAAAGAAGAACGTTGTGAGCCGTCCGCCTCGCCCGTTGGCGAGCGCCCCCCCCCCCCATCCATCCTCCAGAAAGTGGTTTCCGTGGTGGTGCTACGCAAGGACGAGCCGTCCACCTCGCCCGATAGCGAGCCCCCCCCTCCTCCCTGGGGGGGAGTCGGGAACGGTGCGCCTGGGCCGAGGGCTTTCGGTCTTTCTGGTGGGGCATGGACCCCGAGTCCAATGGGACCTCCCGTATTTAAGTGGAGGCGGAGTCCGCGCTCGGGGGAGTCTTGCTGTCGAGCTTGTGTTGCCGAGACGCCTAGAGGAGCTCCCCCTCGTCAACGGCACGACGCCTCTGTGCACGGTCATCGGCTGTCCGGTCCTCTGAAGGTATCGCCGCCTCACCTCTCCCCCTCCATTGCCCCTTTTCCTCTGGTTTCCAGCGATCACCCTCCTCTCCTTCCGCCTTAGCGAGCTCGCTTGTCGTTATAATTTAAATAAATTGTCTGGCCTACGCGTGTTGTTTTTGTTGGTCCACCCCACGAGCCCTTGGGCAGTTCAGTTGTCACGGAAAGAGGAATAATCTAGATAGAAGCATTGAAAAGAAGATGAAAGATATTTAGAATAAAAATGGCATATAGAAGAGATGAAAATGAGGAAAAGGGTGAGAGATACGCAAAACTCGGAAAGGATAATTATTTTACCTGGCAACTGACAATGCGTGCACTATTCATCGAGAAAAATTGCTGGACGGCAATCGACCCCGGCTACAGAGATATTCCCGAAGATGATTTGAATCAAGAGCAGTCGAGATTAAATAGAAAAGCATTAAATTTGTTGATCCAGAATGTAAGTACTGCACACCTTGAAGATATCGGTGACTGCACTCATGCGCTAGAAGCCTGGGAAATATTGGAAGAAATATACGCCACCTTTACGCTTCTTCACACCTTAATAAACCTAAGAGATAAGGTGAATACAGAAAAAACGGACGCCCTGTCAATGACGGAATACATGGCGAAGATTCAAGGTTTGAATAGAAAACTAGCCAAGGGAAACTTACATTTTTCTGACACACATATCGCTATGTTTTTCTTACTGGGATTACCGCTAGAGAAATATGATGGACTCATTCGATCTCTCGAAGATGAAGAGAACCTGACGTCACGAAAGTTAAAGGCAAAATTACTCCTAGGAGAGAAACGGATGGTTAGACATGAAGATGGAGTGAAAGCTTTAGCCATTAATAGACGGAACAATCACCTACAGCATAAGCAGAAGGAAAGTGAAAATAGATATGAATACGAAAAGGTCGATATAAAAACTCAGAATAAATCAACGGAGGAATATAGGTGCTATAACTGTGGTGGGCGAAATCATATAGCGAAGTTTTGCAAGAAACCCTTAAGACCTCGAGATGATCACAGACCAAAAACGGTAGATAGAAAATGAATTACGACACGCCGAAAACGCAGTAGTAAGAGAATTCAAGGCGTTGTGCATGACAAGGCAAGTCAATTATGCTTACAAGAGAGATGAATGGCTGGTTGATTGTGGGGCCACCCATCATATGACCCCGTGTTTAGAAATTTTGGACGAATTCACCGGATATTCAGGTAAAGTAGATGTGGCAGATGGAGGATCAGTGTTAATAAAGGGAATGGGATCCGTATTGTTAAGAATAACGTCAGACTGATGGAATGGACGTGAGGCTGAGCAATGTTTTGTACGTACCGGACATTCAGTCTAATTTATTGTCAGTAAATCAACTGGAAAAACATAACCTGAAAATTTGGTTTGATAATGGAAAGGTAGAAATCATTGATGAAGAAACGGAAAAAATGCTATTCTGTGGAAACAAACACAGAGGTTTGTATTATGTGACGACCTTGAACAGTTCCTGTAATGAGATTACTTCAGAGGCTGATGATCTTTTAAGAGAGGAAGAAGAACAGAAAACGGCAGAGGATAAAAAGAAGGAAAAAGGGAAGAAAGAAAAATTGGTAACCGAGAATAGGAAGCAGAAGAAGAGGAGAAAAAAAGGATGGAGGAAGAACATGATAATTATCCAATGCAAGTGAATAGAGCAGTTGCTGAACTATGGCACAGAAGACTAGGACACTGTAGCATTCAAGAGGTGAAGAAAATAGCTGCCATAAATGTAATTGAAGAGAGTAGAGGCAGAAAAAGGGTTAGAGATATTAATGAGGAAGAAATAATCTAATAAGCAATGTGAAGTTTGTATACGAGGCAAAAGTAAGAGAAAGAAATTTAAGTGAAGATGTAAATCAAAAAGTACAGTTCTTTGAAGTTGATACATTCGGATGTAGGAGGGCCTATTGAACCAGCATCATTAGGTGGGGGGAGATATTATGTCACTTTTATGGATGATTTCACCAATATGTGCTGTGTTAAGATAATGAGAGACAAGAAAGATCCCTTTCGTTGAGCAGTTGCGGCATATTTTTCTTTGCACTCTGGAGCCCTTTTCCACTTGAATTTGAATCAGTAAATGGACTTTTTCCTTTCTCAGGACTTGAGCTGACATTTCGGTAGGTTTGTTTCTGAAAATAAGACCCGCTATTACACTCGCACGAAACTTCTGAAGATTAATATGTTGGCCACTAAATTTGTTATGCAGTATTTGTGAGTTGTTTAGAAGTACTTGAAACATATGTATCCCCACTTTCAGATACCACCTCAAACTTCTTCTCTCCAGTAGATAATAAGACAAAATCTGGTCGGCCCTGTCAATTCCTCCCATAAATTTGTTATATTCACCTACCATCCTAAGTTCTTTTTAAATCTTTCCTCTTCTGTTGAATACTTTTATCATATCTCCGTTATGTTCGGAGGAAGTCATTAAGACATCTCTTTTGTCCTTCCATTTGCATATACATATTCCATCTGTTGTGTATTGTGCCACAATTTCTCCTTTTGTATAATTTTTTATTTAAAACTTCTAGAGGATTTTCTTTATTAGCATTTCATAGAGTTCCCATGGAATATATTTTCTTTTCCAACAGTTGTGACAATTTATGGATATTGAAGATGTCCATGTACACTGCATGTCCAACTTCCGCGTAGCCTAATACAAGTGAATGGACAACTTTTTCCGAGTGACCAACTCCCCCAACATCTGGATCCTTGAGCCTGTATAAACCAAGCAGTTCAAAACAAGTCCATTTGGTTCCTTAAGCATGTACAATTTAATTCCATATTTATGCCTCTTGTTTTTTATATACTGCTGGAAGTATTGTCTTCCCTTCCAAAGAACTATAGATTCATCTAAGCTATGCTGTTTATGAGGGTTATACACCTTAATCATATTCACCTGTATTAGGTTCAAAAGAGGACAGATTTTGTAAAGGGGATCACAAGGCTTAGGGTTGCCATCAGGAACATTTCGGCCAAAATTAGACATCGCAAAATGATCATGAACCTGTCTCTGGCCATTGTCTTCAAAAAAGAATGAAATTCGTACAGCTTATCTTTCCGCCAATAGTATTGCGTTTTATTTATTCTGATAGACCCCATATGGAAAAGTTGCTCCAGAAATATTTCAAATTCATCTCTAGTTAAATCTTGCCATGCTTTCATTCTTGATTTCTCAACTAGCATTTTATTCTGCAATCGCTGGGCATTAATGTCAGTTTCTGAAATGACAAGGATGTAAAATTTGTCATTTGCCAAGAGCATGAAGAATCATATTGGATCCAAAACATAGGTCATTATTTTGGGTCCTACATTCCCAGTGAAAACAATGGGCGTGGTTATTTGCCGTTCAGCTTGCCATGCTGTTGGGGGAGTGTTATTACCTGATTCACTTGAGGCCTGATGGACCCCATTTGTGCCATTATCTTCTGTCGAGCTGTCGTTGGTTTCTTCATCTGCAGAAGAGATTTCAAAATCCGAATCTGTTACGCTGTCATTCGAAATTTCTTCCCCTTCAACAAACCGAGCAATGTCCTCATCGGTGATACGACACTTAAGTGTGAAGTGCGCTCCTTCTGCGCTTACTTGATGGATTTGAGTTCGTCTCCATGATTTCTACATTCAGCGAAATAAGGAAAAACGTACATCATTTCTAGTGTTGCCAATAATCAAGTGATTGAGAGAAAACTTGGCAGAAAAATCTCATATACCTATATAGCTGAGTCCCAGTTTTATCTTATGCCAAAATGTGTTAATTTCGACTCTTGAGTGATCTCCTTACAAGGAAATACTTCTGTACCCTGTGAGGTCAATGATATCTTAGTCAGTAACCGTATAGAAATGAAAAAATAAATAAATAAACTTTATGTACGGGTAATTAAACCCATGTTCACTAGATATACAATAACATATTATCTTATAGTGCATTGTATTAAACAGTGTTAAACATAAGGCAAGTGAAGGCAAACAAGTGACATAAAACTGTTGTAAAAAGGTCAAAGCTTCAAAAAATCCACAAACTGGAGTCCAATTACACAAATAGATTGAAAGCAGTTTCAATGTGTGTACAGGGTTTGTCCGTAAAGTAATGGGACTGGCTGCTGGTAAAAATAATTTATTGATGCCATCTGTACATATATTGTTAAAATTCTTCAAAATAGTCTCCTCTGGCATCGATACACCGCTGCCAATGCGATTCCCATGCTGCAAAGGCTCCCTTATCCCTGGAAGTCAGCTGCCGTAACCTCATTCAGAGACTATGTGACAGCCCGTTGGATGGCGGGAACGTCTCCAAAACAGTGACCTTTCAGGCTTCTCTTGAGCTTTGGGAACAGGAAAAAGTCTGCCAGATGCTCTCAAGATGCTCTCTCCAGTTGAGTTTGGTGTTCAAAAGGATTTCGAGGTACTTGACCGTCCAGAATGGCTGTAAAATCCTTCCTTGTAGTGAAGGGGGGTCAAAACCATCTCTCTTCCTCTTTTTGGTAAACAATATGAGCCTTGTCTTATCAGGGTTCACCGTCAACCCTGTTTCGTTGCACCAGACCATTGTCCTGTCTAGGGCTTTTTGCATAAGTCCGGAGACGGTGTCAAGGTGTTTGCTGGTAATGAGGATTGCCACATCATCTGTATACCCTTGAGAGTAGGCTCCAGTCTTGTTCAGCGTTGTGATGAGCTCATCAATGACCAGGTTCTACAAGAGTGGAGATAGTACCCCCCCCCCCCTCTCCCCCTGTGAGCATCCTCTGGTCATGGCCACCTCCATCGTGCTGTCCCTTAGGACAACCTTGACAGTTTTTTCTTCCCACATGTGTCTGATCCAACTCACAATATGTGAGTGAACCCCATGTCTCCTGTCTGTAAGGCAGATTTGGTCGAAGGATGTATTGTTGAAGGCTCCCTCTATGTCGAGAAAAGTCCCCAATCCATACATCCCATGTTCCAGTACTCCTATCCTAGAAACGAGGTTGTGGAGTGCTGTCTCGACTGACTTTCCTTTTTGATAGGCATGTTAAAACTGGTGTAGGGGATGGTCCTTTAAGGGTCCCTCTCTTATATACCTGTCCACTATTTTCTCCAATGCTTTGAGCATGAAGGACATAAGGCTGATACCTCTGAAGGAGCTAGCCTTGGTGTAGTCTATCTTTCCTGGTGAAGGGATAAAGACAACTTTGGTGTTCCTCCAGGTTTTTGGTACATATCCATACGCCGCGAGCGAAAAATTCTGAAATTTGGTAGCAGTATTAATTCCTGTCCCTCCTGCAGAAGTGCCGGGAAGATACCGTCTTCTCCAGGGGACTTATATGGGCTAAAGCTTGTAATCGCCCATCTAGTAGCATGATATGTTACGGTGCTTGAGGCCAGTCTCCATTCCATCCGAGCTGGACAGATCGGAGGCTTCCTATGATGCATCTCCTTGCCCTCCAAGAAGCCTGGAGAGTGTGTCTCCAGCATACGCTTTAATGCTTCCTTACCAGACATCGTGAAGTCACCCGAGGGAAGCAAAAGAGCTCCCACCCCTGCTTCTGGGTCTTTTGAAATACTTTGTGGAATCTTGCGAGTTTTGGGATGGCCTCCATGTTTCCACAGAAGGCCTTCCAAGATTCTCGTTTGGAACGTTTAATTGTCACTTTGTACCTACGCTGGGCAGCTTTGAAGTGGTCCCAGTCCTTAGGCATTGTGGTCCTCTTTGCTTTATTAAAGAGTTTCCTGGTCTCCTTACGAAGGTTCTCCAACTCGGTGCCCCACCAGGCCAACTTACATCCCTCCTTCCTGGTTTTTACAGGGCAGCTTGCTTTTTAGGCTGAGATTATGCTGTCCTGTAGATACTCCACAGCAGCATCTATCTCATCTACTTACCTGAATTTGCATTGGGGCGCCTGCGATACTAGTCCTCCAAGCAATTCTCTATACCTCCTCCAGTCAGTGGACCTGGGATTCCTGTATGTGATTAGCCTATTGCTAGCCTTTAGCAGAGTGAAAAGTATATGCCTGTGGTCAGACAATGTGACTTCGCCCAACACTCTCCATTCTTTTATGCACTCCACCATCGAATTGGTGCAAAGCTTTAAATCTAGCACTTCTTCCCTTATGCTGTTAGAAAACGTGGGCCGAGCACCCCTATTGAGTATGTGCATTTCTGTCGACATTAGATACTCCATCATGGCCTCCCCTCTATCGTTCGTGTTGCTGCTACCCCACACTGTATGGTGTGAGTTGGCATCACATCCGACAACGAGGTCCCAATTATTGGCTCTACAATAGCTTACCAATCTCTCCAGTTCAGCCGAAGGTGGTGGGCTTGGAACATCGTATGGCAGGTAGGAGGAGCAGACGACCACCCTCCTCATTTTCACCGCCCCCAAGACTTAGCACAACAGCTGCCTGGTCCCTGGTGATAAATTCTGGTAAATGCATAGCACTTAACCCATTAACATTAACAAGCTCTAGGTCTATCGACTGTGGTACAAAAGAATAATTTACCCATGGTCGTGTTTAAGCCTCTGACTCGACCCTGGAAAGCCCAGGGTTCCTGAATCAATGCTATTTTGACCTTACCTTCTGAGAGGATCCTTTGCAGGACCCCCGAGGCCGCCTTACTGTGCTGCAGGTTAGCTTGGAGACAGTGAATACCTGCCATGTCAGGCCACTTCCTTGTCCTCCTCGGCCCCCTCAGCTCTGGGGGTCATTGGGGGCCTCTCCGGTCCCCCAGACCTGCCTAGGAAGGTCACCTCTTCTGGACCCCCGTTTTACGATCGACATGCTAGGAATTTTAAAGGGCACTGATTTTGTACGAGCCCTTTAAAATTTCCTATTTTGACTATCTTTTGCACCCATAATTTGTTATTCACTCAGCATTCTAAATCTTATTTGTTAACTGACCACATTTTTATCAAATCAACATTTTCCTCCATATATCATGCCTATACTCTATTGTGCACCACTGAATGCTCTGGCATTGGTGTAGTTAAACTGATCCCTCGTCCGGTAATATACTGGTTCATGATGGAATTCACATTACAAACGGTCCTGTGAAACAGACTACCATTATTAGGTGGGGATCTTCTGTATGAGGATTTATTTTATGCCTACTGCCTTGGAAGAAAGACATCCCTTAAGTTGGTGCATGCCCTCAGAGGTGTATTTGTTTATTTTCCCAGATCATCAGATACTGAAAACATCTATGCATGATCTAAGGCATGTCAGTATTGAAGAAGAAATATGAATAATACCTACAACAAGCAAATAGTATGAAAAAATAAGGGTACTTAAAAGACATACAGCATTCGTTAAAAATGTATTAAAAAGTCTAAAAGATACAAATTCAGGGATTTAATTGAAATATCGTTCAATCATTTTCCTGCAGAATACATAATCAAGTTTCTGTGATAGATACTGTTTCAATTGAGTTTTTAAGTAGTGGATACTATCTTTTGAGATGTTTTTCTGGGCAACTATTTACAGTGTTATGCCCATGACTTGAGGTGCAGATTTCATCCTCCCAAGTTCTGATTGTGTGTAAGGTGCTTGTGTGTGTGTAACTGTGGACATTGACTTAAATATGTTTGTACGTATCAGATTCTTTGGCAATATGAATGATTTTGGCAAGAGAACCAAAATTATGAACATAAGTAAATATCTTTTTATATTTCTTTGTTAAGTGAAATTTATAATCATAGTTTACCTCCACTGTCATTGGCTTTCACCCCAAAAATTAACCAGTTGATTGTCATGCATACAGACTTCAATTAAAGGGCATGGAAGATAATGGGTCATGTAATGAGCGGATTGAAAGGTGATATATATATTGGAAGGCCGTGTTGGTGTCCCTAGTTGTGACTTTTCACTCAGTCATCTTGTACTATAGCTATAGGGGGAAAATTTCTTTTTCTTCGTGATTGCAAACTTCCTGAGAAAAGAATAAACTAACCTAATAATTCCAGTATATACTCCTCCCATATCTTGTGCTCATGCTGGCATTTTGTTTTCATTGTCTTTGAATCGCACAAAGTGTTCGATGGTTAAGTAGCAAGTGTTTCTCCTGTCCAGTCCATCTTTTCAGAGAAGGCCGCTAGTGGGTAGAAATCTGGAGGGTTTGGCACCATTGTTTCACCTTTACTGCTTCTCTCACTCCCTTATACCCAGAAATCGTGCAACCATAAAGAAAATTCTTCGGTTTGCCTCACCACCCATGGTAACTTTCATAGTTCACTTGCTGTTAGGATGAGTAGCTGGGACTTCATCTAACATCTAACAATGAGTACATTTTGTTTTACGTTTACTTTTTTCCTTCATCATGGCTTTCTAAGCTGATTGATGTACGTGATGAGATCTCATAGGGCTGCCCCCTTGCATTCATGTTGCCGTATCTCTAATTCATAGCAAAATTGTATGCTATTGTGGCTTGGGAACCATATGAAAATAAAAATGACTGGGATTGTCATGACTTAACTTTGTTTTACTATTGACAATTACTCCTCTTTAGTACAGCTGCCCAATAGTTGTTGGTATTATGAAATCTTCAGTGAAAATGTGTGGTACACAGGAAATATTGCATGATATGATAACTCATGAGAGATAAAATATTTATATGTTTAAGGTTTTGCAATTTACTTTTTCGTCATATATCCGTGAAGAAAGTGCTGTGTGAGATACTCCAACTTTAAAAAATTAGTATGCAACAGGCTATTATGAAGTATTATTTCTTTTTTCATTGTTTTGGCCATTGGTGGTTAAAATTTCTCTCTCATCTAATCACTGGTATTCTCCTGTCTTTCTTTCGTTGCAATATTTTGTCTCGTGAAGTAAAAATGCCATTCAATGAGTTTTAGGCTAGTAGTAAGTTTTGACTCAGACTATTGTTTAAAGTTGTAATTATAAAGGTCTAATGAGCATTAACTTGTTTGACGTAATGCAAATTGCCTGATTTTATTAATGTTTATTATTACAGTCTCGTCCTTGCAAGATTGTTGAAATGTCTACTTCGAAAACTGGTAAACATGGACATGCCAAAGTTCATCTAGTAGGATTAGATATATTCAGTGGAAAGAAGTATGAAGATATATGTCCTTCAACTCACAATATGGATGTTCCATTTGTCAAGCGTGAGGACTATCAGGTAGCACTTATTACTTAAATTGTTAATGTTAATGAAAATATTTAATTATTTATTTCTGTAGGAGGAGATGGTGGATGTTTATATTTTGTGAATTTTCATAGAGCTTAGTGGGCCACAAAATAACTAGGATTTTGGTGTATACATTTATCATGATACTTGAGTCTTATGTTGTTATACAGGATAATTTGTCAACATACTGTAGTTGCAAGATATTGAGGAATGTCCATCTTTTTCTTACCCCAGAATATGCTGAATAAGGTTTTAGCTTGTGAGTTAATTTTTATCGGGAGCTAGCATTTTTTTGTTCTCCCACATTCAGTGCTGGATTTTCCTCTATCCTGTGTGAAGAAATATTTTCCTCTCTTTTGTTACTATTTTCCAGTTAAATACTTCGTTTTAGATGTTACACTTAAGAATGTGCAAAGAGTGCAAAAATACCTCAATCACGATCTTCTGTTTTTCAGCTCACTGATATTTCTGATGATGGATATCTTTGCCTGATGGCTGATAATGGGGATCTACGTGAAGATCTAAAGATTCCTGATGGAGATTTGGGCTCACAGTTGAAGACTGAATTTGAAGCTGGCAAAGAGTTACTGGTAGGTTCTACTTATTATGGAGCTGCTTATGGTGAAATTTCATTTCTTAGTCTAATACTTATTCAGAAATCACGACTGAGAAAATGTCTCTGTATGAAGATCACAAAACAATCATGAAATGGTGAGAGGTCACTAAAATGCATGCTATATATATCTGATGAAATCTTATTTTCTTATTTTTGGCATGGAAAAAAGTTTTCTGCTAGCAGATGACTAACGAGTAAACATCAACACCCCAACATCTTCAATTTTTTCATGACGAGGGTAAAATAGACTGCAATTCCACAAAAACAGTACATGTTTCATCTCTTCTGGTCATGGTTTTGATGTGGTGCATCATCATCAGGTGCAGCAGCATGGAAACCATTGTCGGAAGAGATTAAATACAGTAAAACCCCTAAATTTCACTTTTCCAGGGACCCTAGAGAAAAGTCTGAATTGCGGGAAAATGCAAACTGTGGGAAAAGTTGAATTTTCACTTCTCCATCCATGTACTTCTATTTTCAATTGTCTGCAGTTGGTCAAGCATTTGCTCACAGCAATCACTATAGGTATACCTACCAAGTAATTTCTTAAGAGTTTGAACAGCACACACTGTGCTTTGCCTGTCATAGTCATGACTCGGGAATCGAGGCAGTGCAAATGATCTGTTGTTCACAATGAGTTCTTTCATTTTTCATCATATCTGGATAAGAATCCATTTTCATTCTTCATAGTTTCTACTTGGGTAAAAAATTAATACTCCCCCGCAGGTTTAATTATATTTGAGCACCCATATTCCGGTAATCCAGGAGCACGCACGCACGATAGTGTTGCGAAAACAACCTACACATATCCATTTTTAATAAATCACTTCCACGAAGTCAAGCCTGAAACAATTAAATTTAACCTACACATACATATTCTGAGAAATCAAAAAAATCTTAATCATAAATGTTGTTTGAAGAGATTTTGACTCTGCACTTTATTAAAATATTTCCTTTAATTGCTGGAAAATAACGTTACATAGAAGTATTTCACGGTAATTTAATTAAAAAATAATTGTACACACAATCTAAATGAATTATGTGATTAACTTACGCACATTGCAGTTTGAAGTCCTCACTGTTGGCTGAGAAACTGCTACTTTTAGTCTTGTGACTTACCGTGGCTATGCTACTTCATGGCACGCACATTTAGCCATGCTTAAATATAGTGCTTTATTGCTTATTCTCTGGCTGTACGGTGCAAGAAACTTCAATAAAATTCTTTGCTACATACGCACAGATATTATGATCATGTCCGATCTGAGCGAGCAGAGCGATGACAGAGGCGTGAAGCGACGGCACAAAACTATCGGTTGCAGAAAAAGTAGAAGTTTATCCTCACCAGCCTCCTGAAACCGCAATGCAGACTAAACTGCTCCATTAAATTAACCTTAATTTTTTAACTCCTGACACGACGATAGCATCAAAAATGATGAAACATCTGATCATCAATCGCATTAATCAATCGGCCATGGCAAGGAGTGTTGTGTCATGAAAATGTTAAGCAGTTTTCATTTTTATTTCGGTATCCTCAAATTTTCCTCATTATATTAACAAATATATTTTTTCTAAAAATGGTTATTTGCGAATTAAAGCTTTTGGGGTGTCCAAACAGGCAAAAGGTTCCATGTTTTCTGGCGTTTCGATGTCCGACATGGCCCTCGTCATCAGGGGCGTCAACAGATTCGCCGGAAAAGTACTATATTTCAGTGTTTTACGAAGTTAAAACCAGATATTTATTATCATTTTTATGCATAGAAACGGTAAAAGAACTATATTATAGAATTATCGCTAACTGGATTGAAAATGCCTTGCATAAAAAAGACTACGCTTCATTTCATAGCTTGAATCATATCTGTCAGGTTACGAGTTGATGTAGTTCAAATTTCTGTTACTAGTGGCACTGTATGCTATTCCCGCCACATTCAAATTCTTCCTTAAAACAGGTCCTATTGCTGCTCTCTTTCGTATTTTTCCCGCATATATGTACAAGACAAAGGCCGTGTTCCATTTCAAGTAGGGTGCACTCTACGCTCTACGCCCTTGTGCTCTTAAATGCCCTACGCTTTTATCTGCTGTTTTCAGTAGGTGGCGCCAGAGTCTTCGATTGGCAGATTTGACAACTATGAATAATTGATGTACGCATTCCGTGGTCACTTGAGTGAGTGCATGAATACCATGCATAACTTTTGTTGAATACGTTCCATATAGCATGTATTGACGAATGCTTGAAAGGTGTTTAGATGATAATTTGGAAGGTGATATGTCAGTCAAATGCGGACAAAAGAGATTTTCCTGCCCTTCCCCAGCATGAGTTGGTGTTGGACCAACTGTTGGTTGAACGCTGTAACTGAGGCATTATTGTTATTAATTCGGGAAACGAGACGATGAGTTTTTGCATTATTATTGTATAAAAATATCTATTGTAGTCCATTTAGTCATTTAATTCATCGTATGCTAAGTCATAGACCTAAGCACATGCTAACTCATAGACTTTAAAGCCAAGAGAGTCAATGGCGTAGTGAAATCAGATGGCCATTTCCTTCCGCTACCTATTTATTCTATCTCTAGTCATCAAAAATATACTTAAACTCAAAAAGATAGTATCTATGGATTCAGTTGTACCCATTGGATGTACAGTAAAACCCCTAAATTGCACTTTTCTAGGGACCCTAAAAAAAAGGTTCAAATTGCGGGAAAGTGCAAATTGCGGGAAAAATAGAATTTTCACTTATACAGCCATGTTCCTTCACTGGAGTAAGGGTAAAAATAAGAAATAGACTGATAAACTGAAAAAGAGCAGTGTCATAATTTATTCTTTGAACTAGCTCTTCTCATTAATTTATATACGATGAAAAAAAGACATTGAACACCTTAGATGAATAGAAATGTGAAAATTATTTTTCTCCTTCATTATTGATACATAAAATAAGGGATTACTACATATCGCACAAAATCAAGATCAAATGAATAAATAAAAGTTACAGAAACAGCTTCTTAAAAATTCACTTCACTCATGGTAACTGTGGACCCTACCCATAAATAATAATAATACAAAAAAAACTTCAGAAAATAATATTTTTGAATCCATCCAACCAACCATTGGATGCTGTGAAATTTTCAATTCCCAATCTTGTGGCGATGTGCAGAGCTTTTTCTTGTATGATGACACCATGTATGGGGATATTTGAAGACCTAGCACTCAAAAACCACTCTTTAACACTTTGAGTGCTGACTATTTAATTTCTATCCTTTCCACCAGTGCTGGGCATTTTTGTCATATTTTACGAATTTTTTATAATTTTTATACTATACATAGTATTTTGCAATAAAAACTGCCGTTTAGCTTATTTTTTTCATTTAATTGTATATGTAGTAAGTATATTGTCAAAAGACATCTTATTTTTACTATCTGAACAAAAAAAAGGAAGTTTAAAAAAAAAAAAAAGTTGAAAATGGACGACTCCTTTACCTATTGAGAAATAGAATGCATTCAAAGATTATTTTCATGCCTTCAATTACAAATAAATCAAATGTACACACAACAATATGATAACTATTTATGTTACATAATTTTTTTTCGTATGGTATAGTTGGAAACATGGAGATACACAAAATCCTAGGTTACAAATAGTGCACTCAAAAGATGTATCCTTCCTTCTTGCCTTCCCTGAGAGTTCTGTACCCTTGTCAGAGCATACTTTACATCTTCTTTGGGATTTTTTCTTTCCTGGGGGAATCGGTATCCTTCTGAGGAAATGTTTTACCGAGAGACGAGTAAGATGACCTCCACTTGGTCCAGGCCCTAATGATGGGTCCTCCACAGCAACTGCGAAGTTACTGCAAAGTTCCTTCATGAATAAAGTCGTAGGAATTTTTTTCCCAGTGACCTGGTTGTATAAAACACAAACATTAGCCACTGTCATCAAAATCATATGAAAGGCTAATTTTCTCCACCATTTCATGCTTCGGTGATCAAATACACCATATGACATACGCTGGTCTGATAGGTCAACACCAAACTTTTTCTTATTGTAATGGACTACGGCTGCTGGCTTTGCTCTTAGATGCCCTCTTCGATCTCTGAATGTCACCATTTCGGAAGTATGCCGTGTACTTATCATATAAACATCACGCTTGTCCTTCCAACATAACGCAAGGATATTGCCTTTCCTCCTGTAAACTTGTTCCCCACGACTAAGGTGAGGACTACGAAGTGCACTGGGCATCCCTCTCCTATTTCTTTGCACAGTTCCCACCAACGCAGTTTGGAGGCCCTCCAATTCCAAGGCAAGCGTTGGGCTTGTATAGTACCGGTCAGTATATAAAGTATGTCCTTTTCCGGATAAATTTCCAAGAATTCTTATCACCACATTTTTTACAACATTTTCCTGTCCGCAAAATATATCAAAGTTCCAAATGTACCCAGAATCAGATTCTGATAGCATGTATAACTTGATACCATAACGGCTAGGTTTCTGGGGCATGTACTGTTTGAAACTCAGTCTTCCTCTGAAAGCACACATACCTTCATCGATGGTCACACCCTCTGCCGCCGGTTGATAAGCACTTTGAAATCGACTTCTGAGTAGCTCAAACATGGGACGAATGTAGTGGATCAAACCCTGGCTCCCCTTTCTTCTTTGGTGTTATCATTCAAATGGAAATTGGCTAATAAGGGTAGAAATCTATCCCTACTCATGACATTTGGGCAAAAATTGCATGATACCACAGGGTCTTTACTCCAGTGGTTGGCCAAAGATGGCCTCTCACTGATGCTCATATGCAAGATGATTGCAAGGAATTTCCGTACATCTTCCTGAGTAACAGTTTTCCATTTCTGTAGCCTACTGTTAGGAGAAATTTGGTTCAATCTCCTCTTTTTTTGAATAATTTGCCGAGCATAGAGATTCGATTGTTCCTTGATGATATTTATAAGATCATGGTCAAAAAAATAAGAAAAAAAATCTACATAGGGCTAGTTTCGTCGAGGCCAGTTTCTTCAGCCATGCCGGAATTACCGGTGAAAACATTTATGTTTGGTACATTGTCTATCTCACTCCAACCTTCATCTTGTGTAACTGCCATTCTCCTCTGCCCACCTCTTGCTCGCGGCCTCCCTCCTCTTCCTCTGAAACCGCGTTGAACGGTGACCGCTAGGTCCGCGTCTTCCTCGCACGAACTACTGCTGTCACTCAATTCTGGAAAGCAACAAAATAAAAGTATGCACATCAAGTATGTGAGGAACTAAATAGAGCATGTGGCGCGAGAAAATATCCACACAAATGCCAGTACACAACACTTCACAAGGATTGTAAATAAATGGACTGAAGAAAAAACAGCAGTACATACGAGGAATAAAAAAAGATAACATAAAATTCTTGATCTCACCTGAATCAGAAGAGCCTTCATTTACGATAAAATCTGGATCATCTTCACTAATTTCTGTGTCATCTGAAGAGCAACTATCATCCCACTCTCGACGTAATTCACTCAAAATGTCTTCATCCCGGAGCAGAGCATCGGCCATGATGAATTGCTTAGGCACGAATAACAGGGTCGACAGGATGATGCATCACCTAGAGTTGCTCAGCCATTAATGTAGTGGGTTGCCATCTAGCGTATTTTCAGTGTACTTACTAGTCCAAAGAACCTCTCCACGAAGAGATATGAACGTTATATTACGTAGGCCGCATAAAATAAGTTGAAATTCAAAACGACGTAATATTACGTTGCCCGCAGTTCTCAGAAATTTCGCAGGAACGTAATATTACGTCGTCAGCACTCAAAGTGTTAAGTAACCCTTCCATTTCTTCATACTTAGAATTCTTAACATATTTTCTCTTTTTAGACAAATTACCGCACTGGTTGGCTTGTTTCAGAATCCCATCGCGATTTCTCACAATTATAGTATTTAGTGTAGAGATAGGCAATCGTAGCAGTTTCGCTAGATCGACGCGAGTTCCACCGTGAGAATCGACTTGTTCTAAAATGTCAATTGTCTCCTTGATTGAAAAAGTCCTTTTTCCTCCTCGCTTTTCCATTGCCAAGCAGGATAAAATTACGTCCCAGTTTAGTTGAGGATGACTTAACCTTTTGAGTAGTACGAACGTTCATGTACGTCCTTGTGCCTCCTGACCGTAGGGAGTACGGTCGTACCTGTACGTCTTTGAAGTTTGAGCTAGAGCAGTAAAGGCGTGAATGAACGTCTGCCCTTTATAAGCATTGTAGCAGGTGTTGCCATCTATTCTGGAGGCTGGTGAGCCCAGTTATCACTATGAAGTATCTCTGAAGAGTGCTTCCATCTATTTCATAACACTAGTAACTACGTTCATCCTTGAGTACGTGCATACCATAAGTAGCTGCCGTATTTGTTCTAACAGAGCTAATTGTATTTACAGCTGTGTTTTCATCTGATAAGTTATTATTGTAGTTATAATACCACAATATTCAGTATCGTACAAGGTATGATTGCTTTTTTATATTTTGCTTTTTCGTCAACATATACCTCATTCATTCGTCTAAAAAATTCTGCCTTTCCCCAGTAAAGATGTCGAGGCGTTATGAAGCGGGAAGGCTAGCTCCGGAAGATATTCATAATATCTTGACAAACGCAGAGTCCGATGATGAATATTCGTCTTCCTACGATAGTGATTGTGATGATTTCAATAATGAAATAAGTGATTCATCGTCTGATGAAAATACTTTGGAAGATTGTCCAGAAACACAAGCAAAAAGGCCTCGTTTGACACCGGATAAACCACCTTTGTTGAGGAAGTGGATATCTGCAGGCAAGTTTCTTCCAGCAATTTCTCCTGTCTTTGATGACTCAAATTCCGGTATTTCCAATATTTTTTCTCAGGAACTGGATGACGCTGATGACAGTAACAGACTGGAAATTTCGATTTTCACAGAAATTGTTGACGAAGGTTTTCTGAGCAAAATTGCTATTGAAATGAACAATTATCATGAATTTATTCTTGAAACTACAGAGGTAAAAGAAAAATCAAAGTTGCGCAAATGGAGAGGAATTACAGTAGAAGATTTGTATGTTTTTCTAGCTCTTGTTTTGTTGATGGGGCACGTAAAAAAGAACAGACTGAAGGACTACTGGTCAAAACATTCTTTGATTGAAACACCAATATTTGGAAAAATTATGTCGTTGGATAGTTTTCAGCTGACATTACGACTGTTGCACTTTAGTGATAACAATATCCAACCTCAAGGTGATCGATTGTATAAAATTAGGGCTGTTGTAGACCACTTCAGAAGAAAATATAAGTCCATTCTTTATCCATTTAGAAATTTGTGCATCGATGAAAGCATAGTAGCTTGGAAAGGGCGACTACAGTGGAAACAGTTTATTCCATCTAAACGGCATAGATTTGGGATAAAGATGTTCCTTCTCTGTGACTGCGAAACAGGATTTGTCCTTGACCACATAGTTTATACTGGGAAGGAAACTGAGATCGACTATGATGAAAAAGTTGGTATGTCGGGTTCTGTAGTGAAGACATTACTTACTCCTTACATAGGAAAAAACCACAATGTATACCTTGACAATTGGTATACAAGTCCTAATTTGTTTGAATATTTATATGAAAATGCAACTGGTGCTTGTGGTACTGTTCGAAAAAATCGAAAGGGAATGCCTGAGTTTCCAAAGAATATAAAAAAGGGCGAATGCGTCTCAAGACACACTAAAACCATGTTAGCCCAAAGATGGCGTGACAAAAGAGAAGTCAACATGCTAACTACAATTCATGAGGACTTGATGATTGAATCTGGCAAAACAGATTACACTACTGGGAGCAGGATAATCAAGCCACTAAGTGTAGTTAGGTACAATGAGAATATGGGCTTGATTGATAAGGCTGATATGCAAATTAGTTTCACAGGAAATGTTAGAAAAACAATGAGGTGGTATATAAAACTTTTTTTCCATGAAATAGACATTGCTGTATTGAACTCATACATTGTGTACCAAATGAAGACTGGGACTAGACCGCAGCTATATGACTTCAGACTGAAGCTCATTGATCAACTGTTTGAGGAATTTGCGAAAGAGAGGAAATCGCCAAGAGGGGGACGACCATCGTCAGGAGGAGAGAGTCTTCGTCTTTCGGGGCGTCACTTCCCAAAGCCAGTCCCAGCAACCGCCTCAAAAGCAAAGCCACAGCGAAAATGCTTCGTATGTCAGCATACAAAAAGAAGGGAGGCCAAACGGAAAGACACTAGGGTCATGTGCTTCGAATGCAACAAACCACTTTGCCTGCATCCATGCTTTGAGGAATACCACAGTTTGAAAAATTTTTAAACGTAAGGAATAAATAAAAAACCTCTAAATTGTTCTAATAATATCTTTATATGAGAATAATAATTTGAGATTCTGCTAATACCAATACTTCATTATTTACAGATGGAGGAACGGGAGAATTACAATGGGATAACAATTTAGCGCATATTTCTTTGTATTAGTAATAAATGTTTATTTTTTAAATTTGCAAGAAATTATTTAAAATGTTAGAAAGGTTTGTTTTCATTTTTCCAGAGATACTAAACAACAAGAGCATGATTTTATGAAATAAAACTTTTACTAGAACTAATTTCGGGTTTTTTTTTTTTTTTTTTTGAGAAAAAAACTCACTCCCGGGGGTTAGCCAGCAAGAAAAAAACTCACTACACAAAGGGTTAACAACCAGGGATGTGAAACGCAACCGAACCTCTGAAGCGGTACGGTTCCACGTGAAACCGAACCTTTTTCTCGGTAAGAGAGCGGTTCGGTCCGAACCGAACCGTGTCTGCGAAAGAGAAGAGGTTCGGTTCAAGCTGAAGCGGAACCGGCCGTAACAATTTGAACCGCTTTTGGAACGGTTTCTTTTCGGTCCAGTGGCGGTACAGGGGCGCAAGGGGCAGGGGAGCAATCCCTTTGGCAGGGACTGTGAAAACTGAGATATGTAATATGACACGTAAATGCTGCTGGTTGCTGCTGCGTTCGAGTATAAGGGTGCTATCTTAGAATATTGAATAATATTTGTTATTTTCCTTCTCAACCCACTATTTTGATCGTTGGATGTTTTACTCCTTTCATATTTTCCTCTCCCTCCGAAACTTACTCTAAGACGACCACTCGTAAGCGTTAAGCCGGTGTCCCACGGTAAATTTTTTCGTAAATTTATTCATGAATACTCTCATAGTTACACTGCGCATGCGCAAGCCAATATTCGGTAAATTTCTGTAAATAAGAAAACTCTGTAAATTCTTCATGAAACTCGGTCACTGATTGGCTTTTCTGACACGATTTTCCGGTGCGACATAATAGTACATCGAGCGCAATTACGTGATAGCGCAATATTAAGCGCAGTATCATGATACTTTATCGTGACGTTTATTGTGATATTTTATCGACCACGATTACCTTATCGAGCGCATTATCACGATATTTTATCGTGATATTTATCGTGATATTTTATCGGGCGTGATTGTGTTATCGAGCACAATATCACGATATTATATCGACCGCAATATCACGATACTTTATCGACCGCAATATCACGATACTTTTTCGACCGCAATATCACGATATTTTATCGACCGCAATATCACCATATTTTATCATGATATTTATCGTGACATTTTATCGGGCACGATTATTTTATCGAGCGCAACTTCACGATATTTTATCGTTGTGATATTTTATCGAGCGCAATATCACGATATTTTTAGGTAATATTTATCTTAATATTTTATTATGGCGCAACATCGTGATATTTATCATTATTTTTTATCGGGACGCAATATCGTGATATTTATCGTGATGTTTTATCGGGCGTGATTAATTTATCGAGCGCATTATCACGATCTTTTATCGTGATATTTTAACTCAGCTTGATATCGTGATTCTTTATCGGAACGTGATATTGCGGTTTTTATCGCGTGATATATCACAATATTTTGAGGTGCGATAACACTATATTTATCGTCACGAAATAAGTTGTCGTTTGATGCGCGATAAGACGATATTTATCGTTACAATATGAGTTATCGTTATCGCCAAGATACGATATACTAAAATTATCATATCACAATATTGAATCACCAATATCGCCCAGACCTAGTTTCGGCGACTCTGGGCTAGCGAACTGCTACATAGGGATTCTGACGTGTTCCATTGTGAGCAAGCATGCTTGTTCTTTCAATTCCTTCAGTTTATATGTATGGCTATAGTAATTCCCGGGAATTATAGAAATATTTGCGTGCTATTCCTTATCATGGCTCGTAGGTCCCGCAAAAATATCTTCTCTGATTGTACAGAGACCACACTATTGATGGCAGCACAAAAAGTTCTCTTCTCGGCCGTCAGCCGATCAGCGCCCAAATCATGAATTTTTCCTGCTCGTGTGACATGGGGTCCAACAGTTCATGAATCTCTTTTCATGAATATGGAATTCATGAATAAATTTATGAAACAATTTACGGTGGGACACCGGCTTAGAAACAAAACAACTAAGGGTTCCACATATCATCGGCGATTTTGCTGCAGCTGCATGTGTTGGGCGGTATTCCCCTTTCAAGATTTCTCTTTGTTTATTTACGATGGTGGATTAGGGTGTCCCTTGGTGTGCACCACTCAGTCCGGCTCGCTAAGGTCGGAGGGGGGGGGGGGGGCGAGAAGAGGTAAGAGGGTGAGGAAGTATAATAGCACGCTGTAAGTGGCAAGATTTAGTCGGTACGTTGGTATGTACATTGAGAACAGATTTCTAGGAAGTGCCTTCGGCATGCCATAAACATGGGTGTGAGGGGTGAGGTTTGTCATTACTCGCTTCCGAACTGAAGCCGAAAACAAATTTTAGTTAGCTTGACAGGGTTCATTCACGCCACTTATTGCAGATCTTGAGAAGAATATTCTACCAAATGCTCAAGTTAGTTTAATTTTTTACTGGTAGTTTGAATTTTAGTGCCAAATTGGTGCCAAAGAAAATATAGTGATCCAGAACTATATTAACTAGCCAGCGCCGACCTTGCAGCTCCTACCACGCAAGTAAGCGTTGAAAGGCTTTTTTCACACACAAAGTTTATACTGTAATCAATAATAAGCAGATTACGTCCAAAAATCGTCAACGACATTCAACTGGTTAGATGTAATAGAATATTCAAAAGAAAAGAAGAGAATCAAGATTTGTATGTCACTAAATTACATTTTTGGCATAAAGTTTTTGTAAATGTTTCATAGAGCTCATGTCCTTTCCAAATACTTATTATAACACCCTTTGATGTCCATACGTGTATAAAAAAATTAGTCGCGTATGTTCTCACACGTCCTTTTATGTTGACCTCATCAGAATAATGAGCTGTCAATGAGAAAACCTTGTTGCTTCCATAAGATTTGGATAACACGGTTTATAACCATAGGAACGAGCAGCAGCAGAACGAGCAGCCATGCAGTTGTACTCTTGCTAATCGGTGAAATAAAATATTATTATTATAGTAAGTAGGATAGGGAAACCCAGAGAGAATTCCGAAGCGAACACGCTTTTGCAACAAAAGAGGGATGTCCTTCTGTAGGGTCAACTCCACCGTGTTCATAACATGAGTCTTGAGTATGTGCTGTGTGCGACCTGGGATTCCCAGCCTGAGCATAACGGTAAGGTGGGTGGAAGGGTCGGGGACCCTCCTAACACGTGTTCGTGACCGTCCCACCCCTGAGGCTCATAAAATGACCGTCCCTGAGAGGGCCACAAAATATTCAATAGACAGATGATAACAGCGCATCGTGTTTGGTTTGGATCTCAGTTGGTTGCTTATCATAGGCTCTATTCAGTTACACTTTGCTCAGTGATCACTTGATCATGACGTCATAATCACTTAATGTGAGAGTGCCGATTATATGGGTGTGCCGCGAGACTCTCACTTGTTTTCCTCCCTTCTCTCATGAGAGATCATCATGGTGATCGGTGTTTTTCTCTACGAAAATGGCGACCGATCACAGCCGTGACGTCGTTTCACTCAGTCCCAAGACGTCACAGCGCTCACTTGATCAGTATACCAAGGTGATCGCTCAGGGTGGCAAAATGCACCCAACCTTCTTTTGGTAAATTTTACTCCGTACCGAACCGTTTTTCCTAGTTTGGAACCGGAACCGAAACGACTTTTTCGTTTCTGAAACAAGATTCTCAAAAACTGTTTGGTTCCACGTTTGTTACGGACCGATTTTCGTTCCAAGCGCTTTTGTTACAGAAGAGATTCGGTTTCATGAACCGTTTCTTTGGACCGAACCCTTTCAGAAGCGGTTCATGGAACGAAATTTCGTTACGTTTCACATCCCTGTTAACAACACATGAGAATCTGAACAGTCGTGATGTTTGACTAGTCCAAACAATTGTTCAACTAAAAAATAAACATTATGATTCAGTCTAATTAAGGTACGATGACGCAAGTTTCAATAAGTTTAATTCATTTGTAGCCTATCATAGTTATAACTCGGGAATCGAGGCAGTGCAAATGGTCTGTTGTCCACTAGTACGAGTTCTTTCATTTTTCATCATGTCTGGATAAGAATCCATTTTCATTCTCCAAAGTTTCTACTTAGGTAAAAAATGAATACTCCTCCGCAGGTTTAATTACATTGTATAAATTATGTAGTTAGCTCCTAGCCTTACAATGTATTCATTTCATAGCTTGAATCATTTCCTGGCAGATTGACGAGTTGACGTAGTTCCCATTTCTGCTACGAGTGGCGCTGTAAACTATCCCCGCCAAATTCAAATTCTTTCTTCAAACAGGTCCTATTACTGCTATCTTTCGTATTTTTTCCGCAAATATGTGCAAAACAAAGTCAAAAAGTGTTTAACAAAGGATTATATGCAAGATTAATGGACTTTGAAAGTTAAATTTTATTTTGATTGAGCGCGTTGTGGTGCAAATTGCGGGAAAACTGAAAAATCTATAGTCTAAATTCGGGGTTCTGCATACATTGGAAACATAGGAAATGGAATGGGACTTCGTAAAAGTGGTGTAAATTGCGGGAAAACGTAATTTCCGATAACGCAAATACGGGGTTTCACTGTAATTCAACGAGAAAACCAGCTTGAATTCAATAAAGTATTAAGAAATATACCATTTTAAGCAATATTTCCGTTATTTCACCATAAGCTTCACTCGCCATCCCCTAATAACGAAATATCACTCACAAAATAAATCTATTCTCACTATGTTGTCTATATATGGTTTAGGGCACATAAGGGAGCACGGTGGAACACTTTCCTGCTCTATGCCCTTGCGCTCTTCTCAGCACTCTCCCTACGGAACGGAACAGCACTAGGTGACATCACGACAGAAAAGTGACGATCGTGAAGAGCGGATAAGGGTGCGAAGGGCGCATAGTAGTGAAATGGAACACTGCCAAAGGCAAAAAGTGTGTTACAAAGGATGATATGCATGAGTAATGGACTAAAGAAGTGAATTTCATTTTTTGAAAGAGTGCGCTGTGGTGCAAATTGCGGGAAAATTGAAAAATGTGTAATCTAAATTCGGGGTTCTGCATACGTTGGAAACAGGAAATTGAATGGGCCTTTGCAAAATTGGTGTAAATTGCAGGAAAACCTAATTTCCGATAATGCAAATATGAGGTTTCACTGTATAAATATCCAAAGACTCACTTTCATTTTCATGCTAAACTTTGTTCCGTCTTTCAGTGTACTGTCTTGAAATCATGCGGAGAAGAGTGTGTGATTGCCATCAAAACAAACACTGCTCTGGACAAATAATTGACGTGGAGCACACCATCAGTGCTTTGTGGCCAAGGGGGATTTGGAGCAACCTCAAGTGGCGTCTGCAGTTGTGGGAAATACTTGGGGTGGAAATCTCATCATGGTGTAAATATTTAGCTCATCTCACAATGAACAATTCGAGGGGAATCGTTTATTTTGATTTTATTCCTGAGGGTGCATATTCTTTGGTTTAGACTTATTGTCTCCTGCATGTGCTAGTGGATGCAAATTTAAGGAGAGTACTTGCATTTTCTGTCATTTTTTTCAAATACAAGGGTAATGCTAATTGAAAACATATTTGTTGATTATACTTCTGTTGAACGTATTATCGTGTGCCTTTGTCCAGAAAACACTTAGTTCAACTTTAATATTTGTGTACATTGTTGCCTGTTTGGCCATTATCACCCCTAGGTATTTATTCATGGTTGAATGTTAAATCATCTAATAAGACGCAGCTTACTTTTTGTTATGTTCTTTGAATGTTAACCATCTGTTGAAGTGGGGCTTTGCTTTTATAGATTGAGGAATTCATTTTATTATTCTCAGTTTTTAAAATGTCTAGGCCTCAAAATTATTTTCCAGACAGCTGTATTTTAAATTTACTGCACTCAGTACAATCACTTTAGTTGTTACCTCTTGCAGTAACATTTTGTCATGGTTCCAAATTTTTATGAAATGTTTTACATGCGTCTTAAAGCTATTACATTACTGACACAAGTTTCCTGTTTGAAATGTGTTAAATCACCATGGGATTACTATGCAATGATATCATATTTTAAGAAGTTATAATGTTTAAAGGCAAGTTTTCACAAACACATTTCAGAGGTATATTTTGGATTGCTAAAGCATCGAAGGTGCTATGTAAATGATAATCTATGGGGAGAATGCATAGTATATTAAACTTTTCTAAGATCATAATTGTAACAGTGTAGCTTAATTTGTTGCCTTTGGCATGCCTGACTTTGGTGCTTATCATTCAAAGAAGTGTGTGTGCCAGAGAACTGTGGATAAGCCAGTTCTGTATGTACTGCAGTACTCAAGGATGTTTTGAATGAGCCCACTATTTTTTATCAGCCCTCATTGACGTAGTTTCTAGTGCAAAATTAAAAAAAATTAAAATGGAGATAATTCACTCGATAGATCCTGTCGTGAGTGATCTTTCATTCCTGCTACCTATTTTGATGCTCTGTGGGACAAATTGGCTTTTTTGTGGCCATTTGGGGGATTGGAGGTGTTGAAGAAACACGTTTCCATTCTCTTTCTAGGGCACCCTCCCTTGCAAGGGAAATGAAAATGTTACAGGTTACCGGAATATATTTTGTGCTGTAACTTGGGTCCTAGATTACATATATTATGTTGCATGTCTGTATCTCATACTGATGCTATGGAACAAGAAAAGAACATTCCTAAGCAAAATTTTTATGAAAACATCAGGTTATCTTGCATTTATTTAAAATTTATATTTATTTTCTTTTAGAATTTTTTGTTTTAATGCCAGACATTCCATGTTCCTTGTGGCCAGCAGTTTTCATCCTTATCGATGTGTTTGTGCAAAAGTTGTAGCTATTGATTGCTGAATTGGCTACCATATTATGGTGTATGATAGTTGAGGAAATTATATTTTCTGAACACATTGTTAGGAATTCCCTAATAAAAGGAGTACATTTATGTTGCATTTACTCTATATATACATATATATTTTTGTTTTGGCCCCAAAATTTTTAATATAATGGAACTTTTTGATCTTAGTAAACATATAAAGAAATATCTACCCAAAGACTCATATTTGTAAACATAAGCATTTGTAGTTTTCCGAGGCTTGAGTAAAAATAATGGGAACTACATGTTTACTTGTAATAAATTTTCAATAATTATTAATGCGCACTGATGCATTGGGTGTATTCCAGGAAAAAAATTAATGAAACTTAATTTTATAAGTGTATCAATTGCTATTGCTAGTCCCAAGAAAACTTAAGCATTCTCTAGCTGAAAATACATAGAATGCAGCAGTTTTTGCAGAGATAATTTTTTTGTATCCACTTAATTGATGTGAAATGTCTTCAATCAGTAAATAAACTATAATCAGGGTTTTTTTTATTCTCTGTTGCTGTCATTTGAAAAGGTGTGTTGGTGTTTAGAGCTGAGGGCTAATTATTTAGCGACTGTCTGTGAAATCATTTTGTGATTGTTATGTTTGCTTTTGTAAAAAGGCAAAAAATATAATACTGTGCATTGTGGTTGGGAGGTCTAAGCTGAGCAATAGGTTTTCGAAGAAGAAAATATAAGGCTCTAGCTATAGTGATGCATATATTGTGATAGTGCAATCCAAATTGTGAGGAAGAAGAAATGAATATTCAGTACTTTTGGGTCATGATCTGTAATTAATCTTTTTCTCTTTATGAAATTGAAGTTTTATTCATATCAGGTGTCCTACGTCATTCTTTCACACTAATTCGACTGTTTGCTTTGAAACTAATATGTAGTCAGGTTTCAGCATTATTTCTCTGTTTAGCATCTTAATGTATTTCGAAAATTAATAATTTTTTGAGAATATTGCTTCTATTTATTAGCATAACATTGTAAGGACAATATTTGAAACTAAACGAGACTTAAAATTATTAGTTATGCTTCCTTAGTATCAGCTATCTAAGTGACTTGTCGGAAATTATGTTTGTTATATCTTTCTGTAGTTTTCATCCTTCAAAAGTAATAAATTCATGTGCTTAAATGGTTACCAGTAAGGATATTAATGACTGTAGTAGCATCTCAGGTGGAACGTTAAATATTTCGTGTACATTTCCTATATCAAGCAGGAAACATCTGCTGTCATGAGTGCATTTCTGACGAAATTGTTGCTTGAGTGGATGTTAGAGATGGTGGTGAATATTTGTATAAATAATTAAAATAACATTTTTGAACATATTTTGCATTGTTTACTTTTTAGTTCTTCTAATATGATGAACTAGCTATATTGTGGCTTAATATTTTGTTAATGCTTCTAGATGGTATGCATTTATTGCAGCTCTTGTAGTTTTGATTACAAGTCGTGATTTTTACAACCACCTCTCATAATACATATTTTGTATACAAAATAACCTCACTATGGCAACCAACACAGGATGTAATTGAGAATTGTAGATGTAATTGAGAATTTTCGGTTATTTAGGAAATCAAGGAAAGGAAGTGACATCCTTCGTCGTGCACTTGTCATAGTTCCATTCTGTTTTGGAGTCTATTTGCTCAGTTGAACTTGTGCAATTGATAATATACTGCACTTTTTGTTTATTCTTTAAAATGAAGCTTTCCTTAGTAAATACAGTTATGTTTAAATAGATTTGTTTATTTGGAACTTTTTTTATAAATAATTCAGACTTATGAAGTGTTTGTCATGATTTGCAAACTTTTCCTATGGTAGACAAAATTTTTCATATTACTTCAACTTTTTCTAATTACTGAGTATGTAGCATTGATGAATGTAATGCCACTTGTCAATGAATTTTATATTCAATTTAGATTTTTCAACGTAACCTAAGAATTATCAATGATACATTCATTTTACTGTCAAACTTAGTCTGGTTTGTGTACTGTCTGTTAGGATGTGGCACTGTTGCCTGTACTGCGGCAAAATGCAAATGGCACGGACCTTTGAAATAATTTTATTTTTAAACTTACACTCTGATTCCTTTATATTTTGATACTAATCATTTTTATTTTTGTCACTTCAAGCATTACTGGGTTGTGAATGAAGAATTTGTTGGATGTAATTGCTTTAAAAGTGGTGAGGAATAAATTACAGTATTTTCTTGTGGTTGGACTCATGCTAGTTCAAATTGGGTAGTGCATTGCACTTAGAACAGAATAACAACCACCAGAAATAAGATAAACTCATGTTTTTCTCATAATAAGATATTAATCTTGTGTGGAACATCCTCTATTAGTACATATACTTGAAAAGGACATTAAGTCTTGCAGCTTCGTTTTTAGTTTATGTTCTCTTGTCTAAAAGCAATCTAAGCTACTAATCAAATCTTCATTTAAATTCTGACAATTTTTTTCATCTCCTTTATATTACAATGTGTACGTTGTAGCTCTGCTTTAGTAATTGAGTTGAGATAGTTTTGAGTTTCTGTAGATGCTTTCGTCAAGGAAAAATATTTTAATGGGTGATAGTAGTTCAGTTTTTTTCGAAAGATAGTTTTTCTGGCGATAATTATTTTGGTAACACATTGTGTGTAGGTCATTGATGAGACTATCACATGAGTTCAAGTCACTGCCAATCAAAATATGACTTGTGTAAGTAATACTTTTTAACTGAGCATACTAGCTGACAGAATATTGGGTGGCATTGTAATTTTACATTTTTTTAAAACTTGTTTTCCTGGCTGCCACTGCTTTGAATTTTGTCATTATTGTTTGTAGATTGTATTGTAATATTACTATGGAAGTCAATGAATCTGAGCAGGTCATGGCAACCATAGGGAAATTAAGAAGTGTTAGTATCCAGCTACAAACACTGAAAATATGTTGTAATGTGCTTACATTCCTTAGCCAATTGTTTTAATTGGCAAAGACTGACAACTGCATTCCCTTCTTGTTTTGGTATTAGGTCAATTTTGTATTTAGTGAATACAGTGTAGGGAGAGATTGGCAGTGCTCATCATTGAGGTAGCTTATGAGATTTGCTGTTTCCAAGCATTCAGGGTCTGTGCAAAAGAAAATTTTGTTGCATTGCTGCCAGCCTTGCAGAGCATAGTAATCTTCGTTCATTTTTATCTTCATGTTAATCCTTTTCTTTCCTTTTTCATCTGTGACTGATTCATTCACTGACCTTTATTTTGTTTTTCATACACATGTAATCAGGATTACTTCATGGTGCATGCTGCACTGCTGTAAAATAAGTCACACAACTTCTATGAACAGCAAACCTAATTATCTTCCTTAATGTTAATGATCTCTGGCAAAAGTTTGAGATCAACAATTTGTTTTGTGAATTGTGGATTAAGTTTAAGGATGAATATGATCTCCTAAGAGCACCAATAAGAGAAAGTTTTTATCATTACTAGATGAATTTTTTGCATATGTATATTAAATCCTAACCCATGGAGATTACATTAGCTTTATGAATGTTTTTTTAAGAATGGCAAGAAGTGATCTGATTAGTGTGAGAGAGGGTAGTGTCTTGTGAGAAAAGTTTTATTCTGAAGACTTAATGGAAACTAATAAAAAGCTGTCATAAGAGAATTTGGCATCATTGGACTGGTATTTTTCTAGCAAAATTTTGGGAAGTTCCTTATCTTGTGTACTTGAGCTGTAATGTTGGTTTCCTTTTGAGTGATGAGAGTATCTTATTCTGTATACTTGGGAGAATGCAATTTAGTTATTTATTTTTCAGTCATGTGTTGTTGAAGTGGTATGAAGAACTGTGAGTGAGGTTGCTGGTATTCGTGTTTAAACTGAAATGAGTATCTATGTATATGAACTGAAAATTGAAATTATTCCTGCACAGTCTCAGAATGTGGAAAAGGTGGGATATTTTCATATGCCATGCTAAAAAGAAATTGTGTCTGAAGGATGGGTGGATGAGGAATTTATCTCCTTGTTTGATTTTGTAGTTGATCATCGTGAATACTTGGGTAATGTTGATTGGATTAAATGTTCTGTAATGATCAAGCTTAGTGACTGATGTCTGTAATTGTAAAACATCAATGGAACAACTGTGCCAAGCCGTTACTCTAGCTGATGTATAATAATCTTATTACACTCTGCTAAAGGATATGTGAAATAATGATCTTTTAACTCATCTCTTTGCACTAATGACAAATTCATTGAAGTAGTTTTCATGAGCCATCTTATGTTTATGTGAAACATCCGAGTACTTTTGTGCTCCTGACTATGAGTGAAAATAAAGAGAATGATATTTTAGTTGCTTTGAATTATTGTGGAAATGATGCTGATAAATCGTAATTAGTGATATTTCATATTTGAATAATTCCTGTGAATTATCGTCAACCATGGCCTAAAGTGTTTCTACTTGGCATAAAAAGTGGTGTCCTAAAAGCATTGGTGAGAACAGGTGTACTATAGGTTACTTAGCAGTTAAGTGTGTAGGTAGTTACCTTTTCCGTGTCAGTCAGTTAAGATTTTATTTCTTTTTTCTCTGATTGACTTTGTTTGCATAATGTTTTTGGTTTTTTGTCGTTATTGGGCAGTATTAGCACATGGGCATATCCTGCGTGTGTATAATTTTCATTTTTTTATAATAGAGACATAGCTAATGGAAATGGGTTGCTAAGGCTCAATTATTTAGTTTTATGCAATCAATTTTCAATGGACTAGCCATGTTTTTGGCTTGAAAACCCTTTCTTTAAAGCGAATTTATTAACTTTCTTTCTTTGAAAGCCGTTGGGTATTGGGCAATTTTTTGCCATTTCCCATCATGTTTGTGGACCAGTGAGTGTTCAATCGCTAACTTGTGAGACTTAAAATTTAAATTTTTTAGCGGAAGAATCTTTTTGAAATAGCCCACAAGCTGCTCAGGAAATACAAGCTCAACCTTTGAACCTTACTTGATACGTAATATTTATGATATGTGTGATGGCAGTTGTTTTGTAATTCATGTAACCTTTAGCGTGACACTATCAATGTACTCTATTGGCTTGTTAATTTTCATGGAGTGTGATCAGTTATTTGCAATTGAGAAAGTATGTCTCCACAGCATCTTTGACAGCCTTTCCCTTATAGTACCCCTCATGTCCTTAGTGCAGTGGCGTATGCAGGATTGACTTCTGGGGGGGGGGGGGAGGTTTCATTAATATTTATGTGGATCATCATAAAATGATATTTAAATTATTATTCACTAAAGCAATAATTAAATTAACATTCCCTTTTCGTGAAAACAATTCAACTATATTTTTCAGCTCAATAAGCAAAATTCTAAATGCTAGTTCAGAAACTTGAATTCAGGTAAACATGTTTTTGGGGGGGGGGGGGGTTTAAACCCTAAAACCCCTCAGTCCATACGCCACTGCCTCTGCGGTTTTCATTGAAATAGATTTATAAGAAGAACTTTTGATTGCTACTCTATATCTTGCCTATTCATGTAATTAAAAAAAATCTAATGTCATCCTAGGCAGTTGAGTGAAATTTAAATTGAACTTTATTATATTTTAACACACTTAGAAAAGAGAAAATGAAAAATTGTCAAATGTTGCCGAGTATAGTGTCGTAATTCATGTTTTATATAGTTTTATTAGTATTTGTAGTCATAAATTTTTACGTGTTGCTTCTTTTAAATATTGCATTTCTTTTCTTTCAATTTAAAAAAAAATCAGTGAGGGCAGTGGTGTAGCCACGTTTTGGGTCGTGGGGGGGGGGGCGCAGAAAATTTTTAGGGGGTGCCGTCTTATAAATTAACCAGTTTACTAAACTTTACAAATTTTGGTGATGCAATAGGCGGATTTGTACAAAATATGACAATTGACAACGTATTATACACATTTATTTATATGTACATATTTGGGACTTAAGAGTGGAAACATTCACAGACTAAGGAGTGCCAGAACACGGGGCATTGCCCCCCCCCCCTCCCCCTTGGCTACGCTACTGAGTGAGGGTAGAGAAGAGTCTGATTACAATACCCTTTTGCAGAATAATTCTGTAATCCAATTGTGTGTGTTGTATTTTCCTTGATTACTTATTCTGATCTAAAGCTTGTTTTAGGTATACCACTGTAGAGAAATAGCAGTACTCCCTCTGTTGTATATAATGAATCATCATTATTTTAATGTTAATCTTAAATTATGTGAACTCTGAATTCATTAATATGTACAAAAATGTATTCTATTGTATCATGGCACAGTGCTGTCTCACTGATCACACAGGAGATGGCCAAGTTGTTCATTACCTATTTTGAGGAATGAAAGGGATTTTGTTTTTCACTTGCTGTATCCACAGAGGTCGATTTGCTGCCTGTGGCCCTGTTTTGTGGAAATAATTATTCTCTTTTCATTACTATTTTTCAGTAGTTTCTTTTCTTGGTTATGTCCTATATCTGTTAAAGTTATACATCAATCATATGATTTCGCTATGATTGATGTGACCTACGTTGTTAGATGTACCATACATCTAACTTATATCCAATCATAGTTTTATCATTTTGTATGTATGTATGTCAGGCCTTGGTAAATTCTTTAAAATAAGTTTCATTTTAACTGAAAATTTTATTTTCACAGTTCACCCATACAGTTTTATTTTTATAGTCCACCTTTGATTTTGGTGAAGAAATTCTAAGGATTCACTTGAGTATGTTTGAAAATTTAAAATTTTCTGCCTAGGAATAATATGAAGGAAAGTATGTAGGTACACTATATTTTTTAAGAACATGGCACTATTCTCAAGCTAACTGTATGGCAATCTTAATATACCCTCAAGTTTATTAAGTCCTAAAATAAAATTTTTTTTGAAACCTATGAATCTGGTGAATATTTGCAATGCTTATGTCTCACATTTTAGATAAGTTGAGGTTATTGCTCGCCAAGTAATAAAAAATTTTGTGATGTTTTCACTCTTAAGATTATTTTATGTTAAGTTTGATATAAAAGTGTTACGTGTGAAATTTTAAATGACTTTCATGTGAAAGTAACTTACTGTTTTCTAAATGTGTTGAAGTTACTTACACAAATTTCGTACTTACGTTATGTTTTACCCTTGCAGTTAAATGTGTTGACTCCTGCATTGCAATGTTGAATTACATGCATAAATCATGCAAGTGGTAATCTTTACTCAAGGGTTTGAGTACTGCATAGAAAAAGGTATGATTTGCCAGTTTAAGAGTGTTTGCTGAAATATGTAATTCACCGATTGCCATTTCCTACTGTATTGTGAATATCACCTACCACATCAATTCCAGTTTTTATACAAAAATACTGATGTTACTATGGAACATAAATTTTGGTGCAGGGTAAATATCAGTGAATTAGTCTTTGTGTAATTCAGCCTAAGTTTGTAATCAATGAAACCTCTTTATAATACTCCGCTGGGACCAGGAATCTGGACACAAGTGAATAAATACTGAAAGAGGGAAAGTTGTGTGGAATGAATTGTTGAGACTGTGGTGAATGAAGCGGAAAGCATGTTAAGTATGATTGCTATAAAAGGGTTCCACTGTATAATTTTTATAACATGAATCTGGAATAAATATGATGCCTCCAAAACTATGTCTTTCCTTGATCCTTGTACATCTCGGTTTTTTATGGAAACGCTTGGTGGATGTTTAAGGGATGGTCATTACTGTTTAGTTCAGGTTTGAACATCCCTTATTGATGGTTAAAGGAGCCCATCAGTTTCCTCCCTTTTACTACTAACTCGGTACTCTCTTGTCCATTGTGGCATTCCATTTCCTATTTACTTTATAACTTCTTGGTATTGCTGTGCTGGTCAAAACCTGTGTTAAATCCCAGTGCACTGTCTTGGGACTACCAAGTGATATGGCAGATTCGATTAGTTTCTTGCTTGAGTCTTTGAAAGTAATGGGTCAACATTAAGGATGCAGATTAGGAGAGAAATTTATTGGCAGCATTTGTGTTTCTGAGGCAGATGGAGAAGTCAAGGCCCACTGCAATGCCCTTTCATATGCATTTTCAACTTTTTTTGTCAGTTTATATATTTCGTTAATCTAGGTTATTAGAAATGGGTCAATGCTTTATTTTACATCTTGAAGCAAAATGTGTTCATGACATGATTTGTTAGGAAAATATGTGATATGCTATTAAAACTTTATTTGGGTGTGATGTAAATCTTTGTACAAGGATTGATACGTCCAGGCCCAGCTTAAGGCCTGGGCGATACAGGCGACTGCCCGGGGCACTGTAAAGGAAGAGGCACCGTGATTGTGAAAAAATATTTTTTTACTACATTTAACTGGTGAATAGGTTCGATAAGCAGGGGGAGGGGGGCACCAGAATACTCTCTCACCTGGGTTAAAATTTTGTCATAAGCCAGACCTGGATACGTCCCAATGCATTTGTAATTTTTGGGAATTAGTGGCTGAATTAATTAGTTAAATGTAGGCATATTTCCACTGACTTAAAACTACATATGTGCCTATTATACTGTTTTACTGGTTAACCCTTACGATGTGCAGAATTTTCCAGATGGTGTTTTGGTGGGATATATAGCACATATAAATGAAACATTCAAGCGTGACTCACGTACTGTGTCATATGCTCCTGGAAAGAATCTATGCATGACTCACCTGTGTGATTCTTCTGCATGTCTTTGCTTTCTTAACCTCTGACTATTAGCCCTATGTGTAAAGGGGTATTTATGCCAGGAATGCACTTTTGCAAGTTGTATGGGAACTAATGTAAGCAAATAAACTATATTCTAATACTATGTGCTTGCACAAAGTCATGTCCATGAAATTGTCTCTGTCTGACCATGAGCTCTCACTATTGTTCTCTTCCTAACTCACGTGTATGCATGAATTAAATAAATGTGGCGATACTCCGCGTATTGCCACCTGCTGCGTTGGCTCGGTGGATCCGCTCTCGCCTCCCATGTGGGTGGCCCGTGTTCGGGTCTCGGTGCCGGTAAACATTTTTTCCGAAATATAGCGTAGGCAGCGTGGAATGAAAAATTTCTGCGTTGAGAGTAGATGTTTATGAGAGAACTCTTCATACAAGACTGCCATGAGTGGCAGGAGAAGCGGCTTATTTACAGGTGGCGAAGATGGAAGAATCGTCTTGAATGCCACACCAGAACTCTAGAGAACAATCTAGAAGTGTCCAAGAAAAATCGGAAAAAATGTTTGCCGGCACCGAGACCCGAACACCGAATCGAGGCTAGCATGGGAGGCGAGAGCGGATCCACCGAGACAATGCAGCAGGTGTAGTGGCGATATGCGGAGTAACGTCACAAATTTATAGTATGATACACCTTTTCCCTACCTTGGCTGTCTGCCTTTCTGGTCATTAAATTGCCTACCCTCTAATGTAAATTACACCAATGCTCCAGTGGTGGAGTAGTGGCTCGCCACTTGTCCATCTTGCGTTGACCAAACCAATATTGTCCAAACTTATCTCCCTTATTTGTTTTTGTCTAATTTTCCTGCTCCTCTGCTTTGTCCTAAAACTCCAGGTGCCTCTTTTGTTGAAATCCACCTCTGTGGATTTTGTACAGTGGCAACTTTTAAAGTCTTGCAATCCCTGCTGCCAATTCTTCGGATAGCTGAGTCTTATAGTTACCCATATTCATTATTCTTAGGTTGTCAGTGATAGTTGTCATACCTTACCTGACCTACGTGGCTATGCAAACCTACCTATAAGTAGATCTTTGGCCTCAGCAGTTACTCAATACCATCTGTCTTGGTTTTCATCATGTTGATACTCATTAATCTCATCCTTTTGAATCTAATCTATCAATTGAGCAGTCATGGTCGATTTTCTCTCTGGCAATACCTCTAACAATGTCCTCAATTGAATTCCCGTCTCTTCTCTGCAAATATCCTGATGACCATGGTCATCTATGGTCACTATGCGTAGTCTGCTAATTTTTATTTGTGCGATAATGTCTGGGTCTGTATGAAGCTCTCAATTCTTTGTATGCCCTTATTCTCGCCATGTTCATTTACCTTACCATGAATGCAAACATGCAAATGTTGGTGTATCTGAGAGGTCAGTGCTGAAGCATGCATGCTAAATTGGGATGTTAATTTTTAACTTGGTACACTTTTGGGAGTATTAATACAGTATCGATTGAAAGGAAGAATAACTTCTTTTTTCAATTCTGAGTTCTCATTAATTAGTGGGGAGATAGAACCACTAGGTAAATGAATTTTTGAGATGCCCATTTAAATTTATTGCCTAAGTATAATGATTACATATATATTGCCATTTCATACTACCTTATCATTTTACTGTCAATCACCAGCAACAAAAGGACGTCATACATAATGTGATTACTATTAAGGTGGCAGTAAAATTATAATTTAAAGGCATATACTAACTACCTATATGGAACTGAATTTTTTGTAACAGATCATATCATTGATTAAATTAGGATGCTGACCACTCCAAAATCAGCTTTTAATGAGTGCTCGGTGAACCCAAACATTTTAGTCAATATTAAATTCTGTTTTAAGGAGTGCTGGATTTCTTGGGTCATTTGAATGATTTCTACCATTCTGATTAGAACGCTTCAAATTTTGTTTCTAGCCTCGGTGACATATATCCTTTCATGATGTCTTGGCTTCTCTCTCCTTGAGGATTTGTGCTATAAAGAGTTAGGTACTACGCCAAGTCACAAAGTGGGTCAGTAGTTTGCTCAATGAAGGTTGTCATCGATGAAAGTGCATGGGTGTCTGTACTACCAGGGAGATAAATATTACATATTACATGGCCTAATGAAAATTGTGGAGAATAGATGTGGGTATCACCTTTTTACCACAGCCACTGTCATCACGATATACCCAAGCAATCTACTTTAGCTCTCTCCTTCGAGCAGTAAATAAATGGGTATTAGCCTAAAGGTATACCACTTTATTACATATATCACTTTTTGAAATATGGCGCTTGGTGAGTGACGCAACAATGGGCTTCGAACCGGACTGACAGACCTACTACGGTCATGTACAGCAGCAATAGGAGTTTTACTGAATGGAGGGAGGGATAACCTTTCTGGCATACCTGACTCTAGCGCCACTGTGCTGTAGCGGTCAGTATCGGAAATACCTCTTCTTCCTATCCAGCGCCACTGTTCCGTTGCGGCCACTATCATTTTATCAATACAAATTTTTTTTTTTCGTAGTACAACGTGCTGCTTAGAAGCATAATTCTTATATAATCTTTGCATTATCCTCTGTATTTCTGTTATTCGGTGGGTTGTGTTTCGTTTTTTTTGCATTATCCTCTGTATTTCTGTTATTCGGTGGGTTGTTTTTTCCCTTTATGTAAGTATTTCAGATTTTCTTGTATGCTGGAGTGATTTCACTGATAGCACCCAGAATTAGCAGCGAATTTCTGAGCCGCCTCATCTGTATTTCTGTCCTATGGTGGTTTAAGTGTTTTAAAAATCTGTCGGTTAACCCTTTGAACCATACGAGGTGTGATAAAAAATAATGGGTATTTTCGTTTTTCATAAAGACTATTTCTATATTAATCAATATCTATTTTGTCCCCTCCAAATTAAACCTCCTTAGATATAATACACTTGTGCCAGCGGTTTTTCCAATCATGGAAACACTTCTGGAACTCACTTTTCGGTATAAGGTTCAGCTCCTTCAGCGGTTCTGTTTTTATCTCATCTATGGTGGCAAAACGTCGTCCTTTCATGGTTCTCTTCAGCCTCGGGAATAGAAAGAAGTCACTGGGGGGCATGTCCGGCGAATACGGTGGCTGAAGCTAAATAACTTTGTTTTGTTCAAAAAATCGTGAATAAGCAGTGAAGTGTGAGTGAGAGCATTATCGTGGTGCAATTTCCACAAATTGTTTTGCCACAATTCTGGTAGTTTTTGTCGGATTGCTTCACGCAAACAGTGCATAAATTCCAGGTACTATTCCTTATTGACCGTACCACCATATGGCAGAAACTTGGAATTATTGAACATCGAAATTGTAAAGCCTGCGAAATGAAAAATTCCCGCAATTTTTTTATCACACCTTAAATATGCATAGAATAAGGTGTGCCAGTTTGCTTAACCCTTTCTCCAATATGAGAACTGTATGAGATATTCAAAAAAGCTTATCCCTTTCGCCAATTTATTTATTTAATCCTGTGCCAACAAAACATCTTGGATAAAAAATTTATAGTGAGGAGGTGTTATAACAGTGTCGCTGAATATTTAGAAGAGTCACCGACTGTTCTAATCTGATACTATTGTGTTATAATTATGTGTTTATTTATTTTTTCTTCAGAATTACTTTTCATTTTTATGTACTATGTATTGTCTATGACGTAACCTATGTGTATTTGCCAATGATGACCATAAATAAACTTGCAATAGAACAAGTTGGGGTCATTCCATGTAATATCGACCAATATTTTAACCAAATGAAACCCACCGACTTGGATGTCCATGAATGTTCATTGATTATCCTGAATTGCTTTCCTCCATAAACTTCAGAGTCCCTTGTTGATCCACACGTACGCATTCGTTACTCCATATGCCTATCCCTTGTCAAGCGCTCGCTTCACTACCGCCTCTCTTCCCTACTGAATTCTTTGCCTAATAATATAGATCAGTTTTTTTCTACAGACTCATTTATCAATCTCGCTATGTCCCATTTTCCCATGAATAAATAATATCTCTCCAATTTACCCCCCTTCCTACTTACGTTTTATTTGTATTTTTTATTATTTTCACCGTATTCCAATTGTTTTCATTGATCGTTTTGTTTTTATTTAAAGTTCTGTTACTGTGTCACTTTAAATTGGCAGAAATGCTATATGTGAGCAATTAATTTAATAAATAAATTTGCTGTGGACATTATTTGATAAGAATAGTGGTCAAATAAAATTTTAGCCTCCTTCTGTCAATAATTTCAGGAATATGGGTGATTGAAATTTGGGCATGGCCCCTATGGTTTTGCAACATCCAACACGTTAATTTTTGTTTTCACCCGTTACTCTGTTTTTATTACATAAAAAAACAAGTTGTGGTCATTCCATGTCATATCGACCAATATTTCAACCAAATGAAACCCACTGACTTGGATATCCATGAAATTTGCTGTGGATATATATTTTGATAAGAATAGTGACCAAATAAAAGTTTAGCCTCCTACTGTTAATAATTTCTGGAATGTGGGCTATTGAAATTTGGGCATGGCCCCTATATTACTGCAACATGCACCACATGTTGATTTTTGTTTTCACCATTTCTATTGCATAAAAAAACATCAAATATTTTTCTGGAGCTAAGAAGTCCAATCAGATCCCAGAAATATCATTTAATATACCATAAATTAAATACTTCTGCAGAAAAAAAATTAATTCAACAAAAAAAATCCAACGTGTACCAATTTCAATTGACTGTATCCACAGTAAAAGGCAATGGGAATCCAGACTATTAGTTTCTAATCTAATAGTACTAATCCTCCTTAGATGTAATACATCACTTGTGCTTGTGGTTTTTCCAATCTTGGAAACACTTCTGGAACTCACTTTTCGGTTTAGAGTTCAGCTTCTTCAGCGATTCTGTTTTTATCTCATAAATGGTGGCAAAACGTCGTACTTTAATGATTCTCTTCAGCCTCGGAAATAGAAGTCACAGGGGGGCATGTCCAGCAAATACGGTGGCTGAGGCAAAATGACTTTGTTTTGTTTTACAAAAAATCACGAATAAGCAGTGAGGTGTGAGTGAGAGCATTATCTTGGTGCAATTTCCACTAATTCTTTTGTCACAATTCTGGTAATTTTTGTCAGATTGTTTCACGCAAACGGTGCATAAATTCCAGGTAGTATTCCTTATTGACCATACCACCATATGGCAGAAACTCAGAATTATTGAAAATCGAAATTATAAAGCCTGCGAAATTTAAACATTCCCGCAACTTTTTGATCACACCTCAAATATGCGTAGAATGAGGTATGCCAATTTGCTTAACCCTTTCTCGAATGTGAGAACTGTATGAGATATTCAAAATAGCTTATCCCTTTTGCCAATTTATTTATTTAATCCTGTGCCAATAAAACATCTTGAATCTAGAGTAAAAAATTTCTAGTGGAGAGGTGTTATTACAGTGTCACTGAATATTTAGAGGAGTCACCGACTGTTCTAATCTGATACTAATATTGTGTTATAATTATGTGTTATTTATTTTTTCTTCAGAATTACTTTTCATTTTTATGTATTATCTATGACGTAACCTATGCCAAAGGTGACCATAAATAAATTTGCAATAGAACAAGTTGTGGTCATTCCATGTCATATCGACCAATATTTCAACCAAATGAAACCCACTGACTTGGATATCCATGAAATTTGCTGTGGAGATATATTTTGATAAGAATAGTGACCAAATAAAAGTTTAGCCTCCTACTGTTAATAATTTCTGGAATGTGGGCTATTGAAATTTGGGCATGGCCCCTATATTACTGCAACATGCACCACATGTTGATTTTTGTTTTCACCATTTCTATTGCATAAAAAAACATCAAATATTTTCCTGGAGCTAAGAAGTCCAAACATATCCTAGAAATATCATTTAATATGCCATAAATGAAATACTTCTGCAGAAAAAAATTAATTCAACAAAAAAAATCCAACGTGTACCAATTTCAATTGACTGTATCCACAGTAAAAGGCAATTGGAATCCAGACTATTAGTTTTGTTTAAAATAATCCTTAATCTATGAGCTAAGTTCCTGTGAGAAAAAACTTATGAGTCCTGCATTGCTTTTAGTAGAAAAATGACTTATTCTTACTCTAGGGAGAAAATTATATCTTTTTCAAGGGAAACAATGAAAATGAAATTACATGATATTGAAGGGATAAAATGATCTATTTTTGTTGTGAAAACAATACTTGAGCATGCATCTTCACATCTTAGTCAATGGTAATGGCTAGCAGAGTAGCATACCCATTAGAAATTATGTGAATGAGCATCCCCTTACTGTTCATTTTATGCCATCAGGTGTATTTGAGCTGAAGGAGTTTTGAGTACTAAAAGAGAATTACATGAACTATAGTACATTATTATAGTGATATTATTATTAGTGATCTTCTTGTAATCTTTGGGTACAGACAAGGCACATTTTAAGTCTAAGTATTATACTGCTGTAACATTAATTGGAATGGATATCGTCAACTGTTCAAGGGAATCATCATGAAATCCTTGGAATTTATAGTGTCATAGACTTTGAAAAATTTTTTCTCATCATTAAATGTGAGATTATATTTATTACACCACTGGTGCATTTCTTTAACTGTAGAATTAGCAGAATCAATTAAATTTTGAGTACTATTGGCTGTAATAATGGAGGAGCTATCATCGGCATAAAGAATAGATTGGCAGCAGGACAGGTGATTAGGGAGATCATTGATGATAAGTATAAAAAGCAGTAGACCAAGGAGGGATTCTTCAGGTACTCCCCTCATTAATGTCATGGAACTGTATTAAATGATTGAGGGTGTACAAGGATAACAGACCACTTGTTGCCTGTCACTTAGGAACAACATGATCCAGTTATGGGCTGGACCAGTGATACCCAGAGTGCACAACTTGTTATTTAGAATATTATGATCAAATAAGTCAAAGGCCTTGGTTAAATCAAAGAAAAATCCAACAGTAAGGGATTTCTCTTTTAGACCCAGTAGGATATGTTCTTTATCAGCTCAAAAGAGGCAGAGGTTGTTGATTGGGATTGTTGAATTGAGAAAGGAAAGAGAAGTTCTCGATCCATATTATGTAAAGCTGAGAAAGAAAATAAAGATAAGAAATATGATAAATTGTAAGTAGTGGTCTGAAATTTAATTCAACCGCTGCTATACGACAAATTGGATAAAATATGTTAAAGTTACTGTAAGGAACTAGGATGTAGGAACTAATAGTCAAATTTTCTGGGAACTTCATTGTTTCAGAGCAAAATAAAAATTATAATGCTGTCTGTTATCCTTGTACACCCTCAATCATTTAATCCAGTTCCATGACATTAATGAGGGGAGTACCTGAAGAATCCCTCCTTGGTCTACTGCTTTTTATACTTATCATCAATGATCTCCCTAATCACCTGTCCTGCTGCCAATCTATTCTTTATGCCGATGATAGCTCCTCCATTATTACAGCCAATAGTACTCTAAATTTAATTGGACTTGCCAATTCTGAAATCGTGCTGGTTTTCATGAAGTAAGTTGAAAGATGCTAAATAATCCTGCATTCGTTTGTGAAACAATTTTTCAAACAACTTAGAGAAAACTGAAATAATAGATATAGGTCTGTAATTATCAGCTTCGCTATGAGAGCCTTGGACAACTGTAAGGCTCTTACAGTATGTACATGTCAACTTTAAAAACTACTTTAAACTTACTGTAAAATATGTTAAAGTTACTGTAAGGAACTAGGATGTAGGAACTAATAGTCAAATTTTCTGGGAACTTCATTGTTTCAGAGCAAAATAAAAATTATAATGCCTTCAGAATCAAGACCTTTGAACTTAGCGAAGCAACTGATCTTCTTGTCGATAAAGGCACAAAATGGTGAAAGGTCCTCGTACCTGGATTTGTTTTTGCACTGGAGTATCTTTCAAGGAGATTGATATAAGACTTAGCCATGTCACTTGACTTATTGTAATGAATGTTGATATTTTTATATCATCTCTACAAAATTCATACACCCTACTACTGTTTGTTATCTGGTGTGCCAATGGGCGTTGCAGGCTCGCTTTCCTCACCATTCGCTTGATAGTACCTCCAATACCATCACAAGAGTACTTGCCATGACTGGTGGACAAAAAAGACCAAGTTGCATTCATGCTAAAATCATTGTGATGATGGCACATGTTTAAAAAAGATTTACAGTTTTTATAATGCCCGGGACATCCATCTGTAAAATACTCAACTTCTCGGATCAGAGGTGAGGTTCTTCTTAAAAATTTTCCATAACAAAAGCCATGACATGGTTAAGGTCGTTAGATATAAAGCAGTGAGTTGAGGTTGTGAGAGTACCATCAGTCCACAAGTAAATGAAACGAGGGTGTACAGTGCGTGATTGGTTTGTCCAGTGATAACTTTGAACTTCATCCTGAATTAAAAATGTAAAGCTTTCACTGAAATCCATGATGATAATTGCCATTTCATGATCAAGGGTGTCTTTGCTCATTATGAAAAACATGGACGGGCAGTGACATAATAATTTGGAATTATAGTTCATTCATTTTGAGACATAAAATATCCAAGAGTGCATCCATTGATGTAGTACATGATTGCAGTTCTGCTCTGTCAGTAGAAACCCACTGCCTGTATTTTACTGTATCAGAGGGGTCACATTAACAAACTTTATCAATAAAGATGTCCTTAAGCCTGGAAGCATCCGAACAATTCAAGCATTTTCTGAGCATACATTTTGCATTTTTTTTGTCACAAATTATTATATCCATAACTCCTTGTATGTTTCCTTCAATTGCATAGTACTAATAACCAATTTTACATTTTGATATTTGACACAAACACTCACTGAATGAGTCCCAGAAGCACCAGGGATCACTCACCATTTGGGTCTAAGGGAACAAAATTAGAACATACACTATTATAAGTTGTGGAAATCCTCTTGTCACACCGACATCATATTTTTGTTCCAGGCTTCATACGCATACCAGCTGCTTTTAGTGACTTATACTTTTGGAGATATAAGGTTGTCAGAAATGATTTAACAGGAACTTTATGTATGGCAAAGGGGTTACAATAACTATAAACTTGGTAGCACTCAAATTTCTTCAAGTAGGAATAAAGGTGATGGGAGCACACGGTGTACAGTAATGAAGGAGGAATATTGCACCCCAGTGCAATTAATTCCCTGTCTACCTCTGGTAGTTCCTCAAAAGTAAAATTTTGGGGTGAATTTCTGTAGCTCTTTTCGTGGCATTTGGATTTGGGTTCTTTGCTGATGCTGCACAATGCTAACTCTGACATGGCTAAGATTCCACTGGATAGCTATAGCTATAGGGAGGAAATGGGAGGAAATGGAAAGGAAGCAGACTGCCACTTACAAGGTGTTCTATTTCAAACTCCTTCATAAGATTCAGCCTGAATGTTGCAATGTTAGATATTCTGACAGATTAACTTATGTGAAATTCACTGATTACATTGACTGAATTTATTTTGTTTCTGCAGAAGTATTTCATGTATGGCATATTAAATGATATTTCTGGGATCTGTTTGGACTTATTAGCTCCAGGAAAAGATTTGATGAATTTTTATGCAATAGAAATGGAGTAACGGGTGAAAACAAAAATCAACATGTGTTGCATGTTGCAGCACTATAGGGGCCATGCCCAAATTTCAAACTCCTACATTCCAGAAACTATTAACAGTAGGAGACTTAAATTTTATTTGGTCACTATTCTTATCAAAATATATGTCCACAGCAAATTTCATGGAAATCCAAGTCGGTAGGTGTCAATCGTGGGTGGGTGGGTATTGTTGATTTGATATATGGAATGACCCCTGTGGTAAAATACAATTTGTAGGTATTTGTACAGTTTTCAAATTACACATAATTGTAAATAAGAAATTTGTTAATCGAATAATATAATTTTCCACAAAAAAATGCTTTAAGCTTCTACTTAAAGGAAATAGTACCGCTTGCACATTTTAAATTTGCTGGAAGTTTGTTGTATAAGTGTACACCCATTTCCTTAGGCCCTTTCTCAGTCTTTTTTTTTGGTAATTGAGAAAAATTAAATATAATTTTTCTTTCTCATGGAGTATTTGTGGAAATGACAGTTAATAAATCTCTGTTTTTGCTTTTTTGGAGGTCTCACAAGCTTTCAAGTCAGAGGAAATGCTACATTGAAATAATGATTAAACTTTCCCTAAAATAGATGAAATTTAAATTAATTCATATCAAATGACTCGAAATTAAACACAATTCACACCAGGATTCCATACACAGCATGTTAATGAAATTAATCCTATTCAGTTCACTGAAAGACCTGCGATATGACACATTGAATCGGTTACCCGAGGAGAGAGAGAGAACAAGGATAGCACTGGGTAATGGTACGAAATATCACCCTTGATTGTGGAAGATTTCACAAGATTCGAGCCCATATTATAGTCAGAACAATATCAAGTAAACATAATCAACACTGAGTGACCCTAATTGGCTCATTGTTAGTACACACCAAATTATAAAAGTTTAGAATGTCACCAACATCACTTGAGACAACTGTCACAAAACAAATTCATATTGAAATCAACAGTTAATATAATTATATGCTTGCACCCCAAACTCTATTCTAAACTCTCTCTAACAAGGAGTTGAATTTTTCCAAGAACAACCTTTATTCTGCCCAGTGGAGATCTGTGCAAGGACAAAATAATTAACTGAGTTTCCAAGAGGGAAAAATGACCAAAATGCATTTGATAGTATTTTTCCGCAAATATTGACTTGTACTTGACATTTTTGTTGAATCAATTGAATTAAGCCTTATTTTTACAAGTACCTATATAACAAAACCACCATTTTTGAAGCTTACCTATAGAAAATAAATCACCATGGTGTTGCAACACAGTAACCAGGGACCCAGCCACTGCATGACGTCAAATGGACGTCCATTTTACATCCAGACATCCAGAAATCCCTTATGGACATCCTTTGGATGTCATTCAAATGACATCCTATAAAGGTCCCTCTAGGGACATCTATAGGATGTCATTCAAATGACATACTATGAAGGTCCCTATAGGGACATCCATACGGAGGCCACAGCATGATATCCAATGGACATGATGTAAAATAAATCGTAAATAATATAAACTCCTATGAGAAATAAAAGAAACGACAGTTACTGGTTGATACCACATAAATCGAGGTAATATTAGCTGTGGGTCTGCAAAGTTCGCCCCCTGAGGGTTGCGCCCCTGGCAGCCGCCAGCCTGGCCAGCCCCTAGCTACGTCGCTGAAGCTAACGTGCGGGAATTGGATAATCTTGTTTATTCGCAGTAATATTGCATTTATATTCATAGTATGTGGCAACATAGGATAACAGTTATCTGGCATTAATTAATGGAAAATAACTTGTATCAAGATTTTATGGCATTTCCTTCAAACTATCATGGAATTATCATTTAATGATAATAGTTCTCGAAGTCACATTTATACACGTAAGTGACTACATATATACGCCTTTCTCAACACTCTATCTTCAAGAACGGGTGCGAAAATAGGTGCGTCGAGTCATAGGTTAGGATTATGTGCGTTACATATTCCACATCGTTCGGTAGCTATGAGTGAGTATGTACTGCAACATAGTGTTCAAAGTGTTAAATGGTAATAAATCTTTTTTTTTATTTTGAGCGAGCAGCAAAATCAGTGGAGAGGCAATATGATATTCCGACTCGTGAACGTTTTCGTCAGCTAGGTTTCCGGCTCTGGAACACTTCCATACGCTAGGCTTCGGAGAAAGTTTAGTTTCGGTTCATTCACATTCCGATTCGCTTCGTGCACGCTTAAATCTCCGCTTCGTCGACGGTTTGTATCCTCTTCCCTCTACAATATTTTCGCTAGGGAAATTAGGCTTTTTCTCACTTATTACTATACTGCAGTTGGTTTGCACCATGTACATACCAAGAATCTGAAATAATTGCCCAATCCTGTCAAAATCCTGAAATAGACATCCTATGGATGTCCACAAGTGGGACATTTGGACATCCATAGGAAGTCCAGAGTACATCAAATGGATGTCCATGGATGTCAGCCGGGACATCCAATGGACATCATTGCAGTGGCTGGGGAGTGTTAAATTAGTTAACTCGTCTCCTGTCATCCAGTATTCAAAGATACAAATTCCAGTTGTGAGAATTGTAGAAGGTATGCCAAAAAGATAAACCCTTTCTCCAGTGTAAGAATTGCATGAGGTTTCCCTATAAAGGTTATGCCTTTTGCCAATCCCGAAAAGGTTACCCTACTGGAAATCTCTACTGAATTCAGTAGACAAAATCTACTGAAATGAACTGAACTCTTCTGAACTCTAATGAACTTAGGGCAATAGGTTACTGAACTCCAACTGAAGAGTGTTCAGTTGCCTACTGAAATGAACTGCAATCTACTGAACTCCAACTGAAGAATGTTCAGTTGCCTACTGAAATGAACTGAACTCTACTGAATTCTATTTTTTCAACTGAAGAACATTCAGCTGCATCCTGAAATGAACTGAACTCAACTGAAATGCAAGGAAATCTTGTTTTTGGTTCCTGCAAGTAAAAATACTTGTGCCTACTGAAATAAATGGTTTTCCTTGTGACAATTCAAAGATAACATCTATTAATTTATATCTATATTCTATTTTAATCCTCAATATCCTTCAGCAGTCCCCCATATTGCCTGAATGTTAGCAATGAGATGAGAACCAGCGAATGGCAAACAAGCCTATCAAGCAGCCAATTTTGGACCCATATATAGGCAACCTCATGAAACCCAGCATTGGCAACCCTATAAAAACCTACATACGCTACCACATGAAACCCTTAATATTGCCAAGATTGAAGGATTCAATTATAGACCAGCAGATATAAATTTTATTTTTAAACAAATCCAATTAATATGCGTTTTCGTGATGCTTGTGAAGTTATAGCAGTGTAGTTGCAATCATACAATTAACTTATGAAAAATTAACCCTTAATTATTAGTCCAGCTTTTTTAGGCTTTTGGAATGAATTACAATTGTTGCAATGTTAACATATTTAGTTTTATTTTTTTTCTTACTTGGAATCGGCCATCATTCCATCTTCACATCACATTGTGTTGTCAAATTCTATATTTTTCCTGTTTCCTATCCTCTATCTAATCTCCCTAACTTGTGTTTTTTAGTCTCAAAAGGTGTAGGTACAGAGGGTACAGAGTGCGTTTAATTTTGAGTTTCCACTAGGATATTCCTCAGGAATATTCCAAGAATCTCACTAGTCATTTCTGCAAGGGATGCAGCTGAATTTAGTAGGAGTTCAGGAGAATGTTCAGTAGGCTATGGAATACAGTAGAATGTTCAGTAAGCTACGGAGTACAATAGAATGTACAGCAGGCTTATGAATTCCCTATTGAAAATGCCCCATTGGTTTCCTATAGTGTTTTCAGAAAATACTAAAGGAATTATGTACATTGGTATAGGAATTAAAATTTCCAACAGGAACAATAAAGGTTCCTATAGGAACAATAAATTTTCTATAGGAACAATAACTTTCCTATAAGGAACAATACATTTCTTAGTACAAGAAAGTTTCCTATAGGAGTGAGAAATTTTCTTGCAGGAACAAGAAAAATTTCTTATAGGAAAATTTCTCATTCCTATGGGAAAATTTCTCATTCCTATAGGAAAATTTCTCGTTCCTATAGGAAATTTATTGTTCCTATAGGAACCTATATTGTTCCGGTAGGAAGTTTAAATTCCAATAGGAATGTACATAATTCCTAGAGTATTTTCTGAAAACACTATAGGAAACCAATGGGGCATTTTCAATAGGGTTCAGTAGAATCCCAGTAAACACACATGGCTGCAGCAGAGCTTCACAAGGATGTCAGCGCTGCAAGTGCAGCACATGTCAAATGAAGCGCGTCAGCAGCGCTCTAATATTAATAGAGCGAATTATCAAGAAACACATCTGATGCGCATTCGCAGTTCGTGTTTGAAGCCGCAAGTTACGGACGCGCTGCCACAGCGCTGAAGGGAGTCATTTGAATAAGGGGAGATGGTGAAAGTCTCAATCGAAAGAGGAAGATATAAATACTCATTCTTTAAATATTTACTATTTGTATCCTTTGTTTTTTTATTTCACGAAATATATATCCTTGATATATATTAACATGTTTAGCCAGAAGTTCATTCTTCGACCGAAAATTTAGCATAAATGGGAAGCTTTGAAACGAATCGGAGAGACTTGGGTTCTGCCAGTAACAATTGTTATAACAAAAGCTATCAATGAAGAGTTAACAAAAGATGAGTCTATATAGTCCGGAGATAGATGGGAAAAATCTTTCCATTTATAATCTTTTTTTCAGGGAAGTTCAGTAGGCTAATGAATTCAGTAGAAGTTCAGTAGGCTAATGAATTCAGTAGAATGTTCAGTAGGCTTATGAATTCAGTAGAAGTTCAGTAGCGTGTGTCAAAAAGCAGATTGGCGACTGAATTCAGTAGGAAAAATTTCCAGTAGGGTATGCCTTTTGCCAATCCCTAAAATGTTATATATGCCTTTTGCCAGTTTTGAAATTTTATTAGGTATGCCAAAAAGATTATCTCTTTCTCCAGTGTAACAATTGCATGAGGTTTCCCTGAAAGGTTATGCCTTTTGCCAATTTTGAAGTTACTTCAGGTTTGCCAAAAAGGTTATCCCTTTCTTCAGTGTAACGTACAGTTACATAAGGATCCAGAAAACTTATGCCTTTTGCCAATTTCGAAATTTTATTAGGTATGCCAAAAAGGTTATCCCTTTCTCTTGAGCGAGAACTGCATGTAGTGTTCCTAAAAGTTTATGCCTTAATTTGCCAATTTTGAAATTTTATTAGGTATGCCAAAAAGGTTATCCCTTTCTTCAGTGTAAGAATTGCATGAGGTTTCCCTGAAAGGGAATGCCTTGTGCCAATTATGCCTTGTGCCAATTTTAAAATTACATCAGGTATACCAAAAACTTTATTCCCAGTCAGCACAAAAGATAGATTACCCCATTTTTACCATTATTTTACACGCATAGAATTATGGTAAAAGATGGCAGACCTACGTGTAAACGGGTAACCCATCTATAAATTTAATTGGTAAAATTCGTCAAATTTCCGGGTAAAACCTCCCGATGCGACATCAGACCCACCTGTCGGTCTTGAATTGAAACATGACGCCACCCCTTCTGTCAGTACCAGGAAAGTTCGACTTCCACGTTAAATCGCTTCACTTCGTTCCGCGAGGGAGGCGTTAGGGATTGGTACTGAGCACGTAACGTCGATCGACACCGCATGGAGCGCTGTGCGTTCTTGAAAGTACCGTTACGCCTCGCTAGATGGCGCTGGCATCGCAACCTACCGTGCAGGCCCGCCTGGTTCAAATTTGATTTGTGCTTTATTATATATTTTAGCGTAGAGAATAGTTACTTCCACGGATACTCTTAAAATAATTATACTTACATACATACATACCTGTCATGCCATTCCCTGTCGGAGTACGAATGATGGGAAAAGGTTTCTTCTAGGCTGGTGAAGCTCCTTCAATACTTTCCTCCGGACTGCCTTTTAATTAACTACCGTGACTGATTACTCAATACAAACATTACTTTCAAAGAGAACTGCAGCGAGAAAAGTGAGGTAATGGATCCAAGGTACACTCGAATACATAAAGGAAATGAAAGGCATACCTAACGAAATATACCATAACTTTTAATACTAAAATAAATATATTGATAATGGTACATCACAAGAATTATGGATTTCAACAATTTTCTGTAAATGATGATACTTTATACGCAAACAACAAGTGGTATTAATACAGCTTTAGGAATTCAGTAACACACAAAGACAGAAACAGCAGAAGTAGGCATATTTGAAAATTAATAGTGATTCAAGGTAAGTTGACCTATGTCCTACGTAACATTTAGGATTTTATTCTACCCACAGGGTTAGTGAAAACTTCAAATATGTACTGCTGCATGCTTAGTTTGATTATTTTAACATTAAAAAAAATAAACTTGATGGAACCATATAATCAAGGGACACAGTAACAGTATTTCCTTCAAGACATAGCACATACGGCATATTATCATCACATTCTAATTCCCAATGCAACTTATTTTTTTACACATGAGCAAACATACTTATACATAATTTATTTCTCTTCCACATCATGATCGCAATCTACTGGAGTAAGAAGAACCATAACATTGTTAAGAAAAACATGTAGAAAAACCATTCGCTTGCTATGAGACAGTAATGTTAGCAATTCAAATATATTATCATGTGCAAAAGTTGTCGAACAGCATTTGAGACTCAAAAATGAAGCCCTTATCATTATTTTGCAAACAATCTTCATGATAAGTGTTTTTCACCCTGCACACAAACATCAGCTTCATCGCGGATACAAGTGAAATCATATTATACACAATGGGTGCTGAAGTTCATAGAATCAATAGGATATGAAATATCAACATTAACAGTGGTGGTGGGAGGGGCTTCAAAATAGTGTGACTTATTGCCATATGATTGTCATGGGTAGGTACATTGTAAATGGATTCAATGTTCATTTCATGCTTACGCAGAAAACTGAGTTTCAATATATTGGTTAGTCCCTTGTCTGCGCTAACTAAATTAATTCCCCAACAGGGTATATACCACCTAAAATAAATACTCAGTTGAGGGGTTAAATCCCATTGGGGATATCAAGGATGATCAGATTTGATCCACAGAAAGCCGTGAGATGCAGAAACATTTACCAGTATTGTGCCAGTTGTTGCACAGCTCTTAGCTAGTATTGAACTACCCAGGACCCACCACGAGGAGGTGGCTGCGTATCGAGTCCCACCCGTGCCCACCCAACCACCCTACCATTTGGGCACATATCTTAATTTAAAAATGTATATGCTCTGGAGCTAACTTTTTTCAAACTTTAGCATTTTCTTTTGATGTCAATTGCAGTAAGATGACTCCCTCCAGAACTGTAGTCCCACAAAAATATGTGGATGCTTGACACAAGGAGTACTTCCTGTACAACCTCCAGTTAGTGACACCTAGATCTGATGAAATGCAAAATCTTTGGTCAATCTTCACAATTCTCATTGCATTTCATGGAGAACCATGTTGCTACACAAAAAATGAATGCATAGGTTGTTAGTTTCAGAAGCTGTGAAGATGGACTTTCAGTTCCAACGTTCAACAGGAACACCTTGTTAATGAAAGTAACCTTGACACTTATATGGAAAGGACCAACTTCCCACGATTCCTTTTCCCCAAATAAAGCAGGCCACGGATCACTGCATGAACTATGTCCCAGAAGAAGGATAGTGTCCAGAAGATCCTCCTTCTTAATAAGACTGTTTTAAGGAAGTTCACTGCACTGCAGAAGACATGATTCAAATGATAACCTGTGCAACTTATCCTCCATACGCCAAGGAACTCCTGGGTGGAAACCAGTAGGCGTAAAGAAAAGGCTGCTGATAGCTCTTATATGGAACGTGTCACTGTTTGAGTTGGAAACTTGGTCATTGTGAAGGGAGAATGTGCATAGACTTGGGGTGTTTCAGATGTGGGTTTGGAGAAGGATGGAGGGGGTTACCAGGGGCTCTATTTTGTAATCTCACTTTATTGAGAATACGTCATAAAATACCACTTTTTCGTAGTTCAACTCCGCCACCCAGGCGGCGTGACCATTTCGAAACTCAAATGGTGAACTGCCGATCATGTGCTGGTCTTTTACACGATTCATCCGCTCTGATCCGTATCTTTCGACTCTTGATCCGTTTCATTATCTCCACCTGCCATTAGTTCCATCTCACCTGTCATAAAGAACGTGACATGGAGCCACCATCGTTTCCACTTGAAGCTTGAGTTGAAAAATAAACAAGGGCACGAAAGATACAAATGATTTTAAATCATATTGTTGTAATTTGCTAAATGTGAAGAACTTCAACATTTTCAACTGTAATATATTGGACACTTGAAGGTATGCTTTGTTTGAAATGCTTACGTTGTCATTAGCTTGAATTATCTGTGTATATATTATGCATCAATATTTCCCAAAAAAATGTTGCTGATACCTTTGTTTTCGTGTGCCTATCCGCCAGTGTATGGAGAATGGAATTCAGTTATTTATACCATAATTTCATAATTTTAACAAATATTGCCATAAAATCTACGTTCTTGGTAGATATTTCCCGTGCTTGTGAATCGAACACTAATAGGATGCACCTAATTGTGTTCCCTTACATGTCGCTTGTAGTTTTGACTGTATTTAGATTTTCATGGTATGTACAGTGTAAGATGTCTTCGGTAAGATGTTGAGCAATACGGGTATTTGCTAGACTCACCATCTTTTATTTGATATGTATAAGGTACTTGAAGCTTCGACAATTCACAAACCGTTCGTGAGGTGATCATTAAGAGAGGGAAACGGGTCTCCCACCTTTCCACTAAGAGTCACTAAAAAGGTGAGATTACAAAATAACCTCCCTGGGAGGCAAGGAAGACTAATGAGGAGGTATTGGATATGGTTGGAGAGGGGAGGGCATGTTGAAGATAGAAGGGAAAGCACTGGGGAAGCATGGAAGAGGGTAAGAAATCTGGAAGAAGTAATTAGAGGTGGAAGATATGAGGAATAAAAGAGAGATTAAATGGCAGTACATACTTAAGAGGGTAAACAAGAAATGTTATAGAAATTGAAAGGTGGGATAAGGACTTTCGAAAACCCTACCAATCAGAGTGTGGATTACTCTGACAGAAATAAAATCTCTTCAGAGTTGCGTGGACAAAGTTTTGCATCTTCTAAACATTTCCTTCTATTTCTTCTGCCTAGGCCATTCTTCTCTTCTATTGCAAAGTAGTTTTAACATCTCAACCGCCTGTAATCACTTGCCCTTCATGACTTTTATCCCTATGAAAATCAAGTTCAGGTCCAGGAATTCCACCATTGGCTCCACATTTGCACAAGTTTTACTGTAATCGGAATACATTTACAAGCAGCTACATCAAACAAACAAAGACCTAATTCTCAGAACTTTTTCACTTTATCTTGGTAAGAAGTATAATGTGTTTCAATACTTTTCATAAGCTTTTACATAATGAGGAGATATGGAGAAATCCTCTTCAAAGTTGTCCCTACTGGAAGTTGGTATTGTTGCCTTTCTCCTGATATCCGTCATGTTTCATGCCAAGATGCTGGCAAGTTTCCTGTGACTGGTGTCAAAACCCCAGGCTTCTGATCATCAATCATTGCTCATAAAATAATAAAAGCACATCACAACTCCACTGAAAGGTGCTTGATAATTCAATCATTTCCCTTGGAAAGAACACAACTTATTTTGTTCCTGACTTTTCTACTGCTAAATGAATCTAAGTGTAACTGTCGCCAACGGGTCAAAGATATGCATGCTCAATTCATGTAATGCCTTTCAAGACATATGTTGATTCTCTGTAGCCTGAGTAATCATATGACAAGGGAGCCTTATAGTATAGGGTCAAAGGAGAGTACTGAAAAAATTAGTCAGTTATGATACTTTTGAAGCCACTTCCTCCTTTCCACTGCCACCATTAATGTTAATATTAAGCATCTGCTTTCAGTTACTACGTTTTCCCATCTAAGAAATACCAGTGTAGAGTTCTTCTTGGAACTCAAAGTTGAGCTGCTGCCACGGGCATTGGTATTTTCCCCTCCTGAATAACCGCAATCACCTTTTCCATGGAATCTTCATCCCGCCTTCACTGTTCTCTGAGGCAGCAGTTGCAGCCAATCTTGTAGCCATTTTTAACTGCAGAAATGAATTATAACATATAATAGTAAAAACTCAACAATAAATAGTCGTGACGTTATAAATAGCAATTTTTGCAATGTTTTCGAAACATGTATGAATTTTTTCACACAGAAAATGGTTCCAAAATATACTACTTAACGCAATAGTGAAATCATTGTACTAGGAACTGTAAGTTTTGCACATTGAAACATCTTTCAATGATGTAGTTGGAAATAGTAAAATGAAAATGAAAAGGTAACATTTGTCAAATGTAATGGCAAATAGTTTCACATGAACTCTATTCAATGTGGGTCATCATTGAGTTGCTTTGTTTGGGGGAAACAACATACAAACCATTCCTTATTTTTTCTAGTCCTCAAGTATTAATGATTCCAGGCAAGGAAATGATTACAAATCCCTTATTGATCATTTCCAACTGCCTGTACTGTAGCTGAAAATGGAGTCAACAATGGAAACCATCACCGATTAACACATGCCACATCATCACATTAAATGCAAAATCACATCACCACAAATCTTGAACTCAATTAGACGTAGGTTATCTTTGATTGGCTCATTTGGTACACTACTACACAGATACCGCTCCTGAATAATTAATGATTCCAGACGAGGAAGTGATGACAAATCTGTAGAAGACCATTAGCAAATGCAATGTACCTAGCTCGAGTCAGTTATGGAAACCATCACCGATTAACACATGCCACATCATCACATGACATGCTAAATCACAAGACATAACGCGAACTCAAATAGATGTGGGTCATCGTTGAGTTGCTTCGTTGGGGACACTACCACACTAATACTGAAGTATTCATGAAGAATTGACGAATCGAGAACAATAATGGTGACAACTCAATAAAATTCTTTTACAACTGAAATGCTATCTATACTTATGGTGTCAAATACGAAAACCATTACCAATTCACGCATCCGAAACAAACAAAAATAAAGCCATACCACGCCCAAGCCAAAAACAATGCAGCCAAATACGAGTAACACACAAGGCAATTAGATGAACATATTCCCCGTTATGTGGAAGAATGGAGAGCGACAAGTGTGCGAACAACTGTGTACAAGCAATATCAAAATCTCGTGAGCGAGTTGCAACGTGACAATGACGGAAATACAAAGAAAGACATTCATGCCACATTCATAACATCCACCCATTACAACTGAATTAGTTGGTTGATGAATTCACGGACTATGTGAGGAGTTTAAAAATGCCACTAACCTTTCCACAGTCCTTGGAAAATAGAATAACTTTCCGTCTTTTACCCCGCAACCTCTCACCCAACACTTCTTCCCCATTTCTATGGAATTTCGTACGCAAGAAGAGTAGAAAGTCTTCCAATATCCTTCTCAATTCCTCAATAGTAAGTAAGTTGATGCGGTTGTCCAAGCGGTGCGAAAAGGTCGTTGACAGGAGAGTGAAGTCCAAAGAAGGCGTGAGGTCAATAAAGGTTCCGTGAGGTGCAGAGGTCAAACGGTTAATTCAGGTAAATCGGAGTCCAAGTAGAGCAGAGGTCAAAAGTTAATTCAAAACAGAGTCACACAGATTCGAAAGAGTTAACCAAATAACTGGTATAACGTGATCTACCACCGTCTCAGAAACACGAGCGCAACGTTATTTTCTTCAGCGCGCTAGAGGGAGAGTAGGGGAAGTGGTTTCCCCTCTTCAAGCTTCAGTAAAAAACGCGACGCCGTCGGGTGCCGTCACCAGTCCAACTTGGGCAACGTTGGGAAACGGCGTAAAACGGGCTCCCTTTAAAATCGACACTGGCTGGTCAGTACCAAAGATTATAATACACAGGATCAGTACCGTCAGTACGGTCAGTACTAATGTGTACTAACAGTACATTGACTTAATGCCCTTAATGCGTTGTAGGATTTATCACACAATGATAAACAAAATCGACACTGATATGGAAGAATACCTGTTTATTGAATGACGAAAAGTTACTAAATACATACAATAACGACATCTATATAAGGAAATAACCACTTGCAGAAAGAGGAATAATTACAAAAACTACCTACATAAACCTAGCCAGCCTAAACCACTCCCCGATACTCTTCTTCACCATTGAGATGTCCATTTCTGGGCCATTTAGGTATTTTCTTTTACAACATCTGAAATAAAGAAAATGTTGAGAACATATCAGTACATTTTTTTAAAATTCAAGTTCGGTGCACTATCACATTTAACGACAAAGCTGATGCAGCACCTCAAGACGAATGTGAAATGCTTACCAAATATTAATCCGGTAAAGGTATCATAGGGTCCAGTCTGGGAGAAATTTTTGTGTGAGAATCGTAGAAAAGTAAGGGGTATTCGATGAATGGGAAAGGAAAGTGAAAGGACTGCGCAGTTATAAAATGTAAGAAAAAAAGGCGTGAGATTCGTAGTTTTTGAGAAAATAAAGTTTGAAGATGACGAAAATCGTGTAATTTTCGTGATATTTCGACGCCATATTCCGAGATGTTGGGAAGTCCCGCTAGAGGGATAGAGAGTAATTTCACGTCTAAAATATGGTCTTTACCCACCCCCCCAACAAGGTTGCGGGCCAAAGTTTTAGCGTATTTTTCTAAAGAAAAATATCCCCCGAGAGGGTAGATATTGGAGGGGGGTGTAGTTGTAGTATCTTCAAAGTTGTAGCGTATTTTTCTAAAGAAAAATATCCCCCGAGAGGGTAGACGATTGGAGGGGGGTGTCAAAGTTGTAGCGTATTTTTCTAAAGAAAAATATCCCCCGAGAGGGTAGATGATTGGAGGGGGGTGTATTTGTAGTCTCTTCAAAGTTGTAGCGTATTTTTCTACAGAAAAATATCCCCCGAGAGGGTAGATGATTGGAGGGGGTTGTAGTTGTAGTCTCTTCAAAGTTGTAACGCGTCGTAAAGCGCGGGTACTTTAGGTTCAAGGCGGGTATACTCATGGGTGGTGGGTATAGAAAATGAAGAAACTGCTCGACCGCTGCGCTGTCTGGAGGAAATAGGAGGAAAAGGGCAGTTTTTCCAATATGGCGTCGATGAAGAGATTCACATCAGAGGTTTAAGTCATAGACCTTGAGCTATATTCAAGGTCTATGGTTTAAGTGAATACTTTACGAAATAAAAAGGTTTTATGAAGAAAATGAGAGGTTAGTGCCAATGCGCAGATGTACCCAGGCAGAGCCAATGCACATTAAATGTGCATTAAATGCGCATTCATATAAGCATTTAATGCACATTTCAAATGCGCATTAAATGCACATTTTTGTCCACGCCTTTAATGTGTATTAAATGCGCATTATTAATGCACATTCTTCCTGCATATACAGTGCATTGCAGATGCACTAAGGGTATATTTTAATTGTGGGGCACCTCACAATTATTCACTAAGTAAGACATAAACTAGAAAAGAAAGAGCATAATGGAAGTATATATTACATATGTACACTTCTGCCGTGGATTACAACTAAAGGGAACGATTAAATACTCCGAAGAAGATAAAACTCTCTTTGCTCGAGTATGGTGACATTTATTAAAATTCATTTGGTACAATCTTTTTCAACCGTAGTAGAAACACATCAAATACCTAAGTGAAAGGTGAGACTTCAATGCAATTTTGCTTTGTACTCAATATTCGTCCCTCATCGTTTTACATAGCTCATTCACAAGAATTATTTAAACACCTACAAGAACATGAGTTAAGGTGAGCTTTCGTCTTGCCAGCTGAAACGTAGTTTTCACCCACTTATAACAGATCGGCATCACAATAAAATTCACTTCACTTATCATGCAAACCTTGCGCATTTATGGAATACTTTTAGGGTAAACACTTACTTTCATGAGCACAACAATAGCCACAAAAGCCACCACGTTTTCGAGATTTAAATATACTTTATCCTTCTTACATCAGCGTTGAACAACTACTATGATATTATCACCACCCAAAGCCAAATTTCTCGTTTATCACTGCACTCACAATGAATCAAAGCATAATAATCACTGAACACAATTTAAGAAGAACATTTGCTTGACCCTAAATCACCGACAAGTAATGTTTACATCGGTCTTTATCACGCTTTCGACATTTAATGGTACTTTATCCTTCGTACATTAGCGTTGATAACAACAACGTAAAGCCAAATTTCTCCTAAATCACTGCAGTCACAATATACGAAAGCATAATAATCTCCAAACACAATTTAAGTAGAACATTTTCTTGACTCTCACCGACCGACAACGCATGTTTACATCGTCCATTGGTGGCAGCGGATTGGCGCTTATGAAGTTAGCACGCTAGCGAGGCATGGCAGGGAACCAATAGTATACAAAGAGCATCTCCCATCGCGTTTACGACTTGAAACCAAAGCAATACAAAACTCATGAATATGGATATCTATATTCATGACAAAACTTTTTTCCTGAAGTAAATTACGGCACAGATGCCAGGATAAAATTATAACATAATCCATTAACTAGTCTACCTCTATTTCTTCTCGGTAGGGCAGGAAAATATAATTGATCTGTCGCCAATATCTGGCAATCCACAAATTATTTATGGAAATTTAACAATACCTTCGTTGTTGATAATCAGGCCTTTGCAAGGGCCTGAAAATGAGCTTGACTATACTATTGAGCTATTAAATTTACTTGAATAGCTACTAGATTTTTCCAACAATTTATGACGCAATGAATGAGTAAGAAAGGTTTTTTGATAGAGATAATCCAAGCATCAAGCATGATGATTAACGCATAGTACCTGCGACAGAAATGATATATCTTTTGATATCTTCGAGAACATTTCCAGGACGATATGGCAATCACATACTGTAACCCTACGGGTTAAACGCCACGGGTTGGCAGCACCCGCGGCGCGAGTAACAATGGATCATTCGTCGAACGCCGGGAATTTGGCATTACGCACGGCGTAATAATGGGTGAGAAAGCGTAGATAAGGAGGGGGCAATAATAAGAAAAACAGCGTCAGTAGTGACGGGACGGGGAGAAAACGAGAGTGAGTAGTTACGGGACCGTGAGAGAAACGGGAGTGAGAGTGAAAAAGGTACGAGAGGAGAACGGGAGAAAAGGGGCGCGTAGAGGATGGAAAGATAAGGTGTTCGCGCCAGGAGAGCAGACTACACGGCGGACGCCGGAGAAAAGAGGGAGAACGGAGGGAAGAGCAGGGACGAAGAGTCACCGGGAGGAAATCCTGCGGGAAGGCGCACGGCAGACCAACGTCGCGGTCCAGCGGATCGCCGAGACCAGTAGCCACGATAAGTGGAAATATATAAACATTGAAATGGTTATTTAAAAAAAAGAAAAACGGCCCACTGCAAAATTACATATATAAATTTAATTAAGATTATTAATTAGAATGACATTTCTATTAATTTGTAAATTGGGCCCAATCGAAACTAAAGAAATTGAATACAGAAATATTTGCGAATGAAAAATATAAATGTTTTCTTCGTTTAATTTCCTTAATTGGACGGTACAGTAAGGGTATTGATATATATATATATATATATATATATATAAACTTCCGATATTTCGGTGAAGACTAGCTCCACCTTTCTCAAGGTTTAAAGTAGGAATGAAGAAAAGGAGAGAGATTGAGGTATGGGAGGGGAAAGAGGGGGAGACGAAGGTGTAAGAGGGGAAGGAGGGGAAAGAGGGAGAGAGGAAGGTGTAAGAGGGGAAGGAGGGGAAAGACGAAGAGCGGGGAGAGGGCGCGGAGGAAGCAGGGAGAGATGAGATGAGGGGGAGGGAGAAACTAGTGTGATTTATTGAGTCCGGGGGGCGAGAAAGCCTGGTGGATTAAAATACAAGAAGATTCAAGATCTTTGAGCTGAAGGGGAGAGGAAGAAGGGGGAAGGGAAGCAAGTAGACCGATTTTAAAAGTGTTATTGAAAGTGGAGTTGTGGGAGGAGACGTGAATGGCGACAGGGAGAGAAACAGAGAGGGAGGGGCAATCGTTACAAGACGAGCGGTGCCCATTCATTCTAATATTGAGAGGTGTGGTGGATAAGCCAATATAGAAAGAAGGGCAGTATTGGCAGAGGAGGATGTAGACAATGTTAGGCGTGGTGCAGGAGGGTGAGAGGACAGAAGGGAGGGGAAAAGCGAGGAACTTGTCCGGCAAGGGCTGGGTGATGAGGATGGGGCAAGTTTTACATCGCGGGCGGTTGCAAGGGGTGGGAAGGGATTTGGTGGGTTTGAGTGATTTGGACAGGGTGATATTGAAAATGGCGGATAGATTGGGGGGGCGTCTGAAGCTGAGAGAGGGACATTGGGGGAATCTTTTAGAAGTGGTTAGGTTGTCCGACAGGATAGGGTAGAGGTTTTTAATAATACGCCTAATAGAGTCCACACCTGGGAAGTAGGTGGTACAGAGGGAGATATTGTGTTGGGAAATGCTATTAGTAGGAGGCAGTTTGGGGGAGTGTGGTTTTTTGAGGATTTTTTTATTGAGAAGTTGCTCTGGATAGCCTCTGCGAAGAAGAGATTGATGGAGGTTAGTAAGGAATAAGGATAAATTCCTCCACTCAAGAGAGTGAAAGACGCCCATGGCCGAGGAGACCGGATGAGAGGCAACCCGAAACATCAGGACAGAGAAGGTGGGAAAATACACCGACCCAAAGGTACGAGAGGAGAACACCAAGGAGACCGGACGAGAGAGGACCGAATGATGAACGCGGATACTATCCGAGAAGAGGAAGAGAGAATGAGGAGGGCGAACGCCAGGGAAGCCGACAACCAGGACGCAGCGATCCAAGGGGAGGAGTTAGATCCGAAAATGAATTCCCAGTTCATTCGCTGACGGTGGAGAACTCGAGGGCGGATTCGGAAAACTAAGTACGGCTAGGCACATGCATAGTCCCGTCGTGCCAAAGGCCGAAGGTGGCGAGAATAGGGACACTAATAAGGATCATCGAGTAGAGGAGAGAACGGTGCTCAATGTATTTGAGTCACCGAGGGACTTTTTAATGGAGGGAGAGACGGACGTTCCGGAGGAGACTAAATGCCCGGAAATAGAAATCGAAATTGAAGGCTTGAAAACAAACGCATTGATTGACACGGGGTCGGAGTTAACGTGCATAAGTGAGGAATTTTATAGGGACAATGCCCAATTATTTAAGAATACCCTCGAATTGCCAGTGAAAGGGATGAAGATAATAGGAGCAATCGGGAAGAAAAGCGGACGGATAACGAAACAAATTTGTCCCAAAGTTGCGATAGGCGAGATACAAATGAATATAACCTGCACGGTGGTGCCCAAGCTAGTAAAAACGGTTATAATAGGCACTGATACGCTAGCATTACTATCGGCGAAGGTAGACTATAATCATCGGATGATAACGGTGACGCAAGGGATGAAAGAAGCTATATGCACCTTCAAGACGACGAACGTGGGATCGCAGCGAATCGTCTTATGCATCGACGGAGACGAGGAACGGGAAGAAGGAAGGAATGAAGGAGAAGAGGGAAATTGCACGCCAGAGCAAGACGCCAAGGAAAGAGTTGCGGAGACAGATGACCTATCTGAAGAAGAGAAGCAGAAATTAACTACAGTCGTATAAAGACATGTAAATTTATTTAGTGATTCGCCCGGGATAATAAAAGGGTATGAATACAGAATAGATGTGAGGGAAGGAGAAGAATTCTGCAGTCGAGGATATGGCGTCCCGTTGAATTTCCGGAGGCAGGCAAGAGATGCAATTAGGCAAATGATGGCTGAGGGAATAATTGAAAGTAGCTCTTCAAGATATGTATCACCGCTGGTGTGTGTAGTCAAGAAAGACGGATCGATCCGATCATGCATTGATGCCAGAATGGTTAACAGACTGATAAAACCTGACTATGCAACGTCAAGGACCACCGAAGAACTCTTCCAACAATGTGCAGGAGCCAGGTATATGTCATCGCTGGATCTAACACAGAGTTTTTACCAGATTAAATTACATCGGGATTCTAGAAAATATTGCGCATTCTCTTTCGAAGGGAAGATATACCAATTTACACGCGTTCCGTTCGGATGTTGCATAAGCAGCAGTGCGTTAGTGAGAGCACTCGAACATGTGTTGGGATACGAGGTGGAAGAATATTGTATCAATTTCGTGGACGACCTCCTAATTATCTCGAAATCCTTCGAAGAGCACATGCGACACTTGGAAATAGTAATGCGGAAATTGAAAGATTCCGGAATAACTGTCAATATCAAGAAATCGTTGTTCTGCCGGAAAAAGATACAATTCCTCGGGCACGTGATATCCACACAAGGAATAGAAGTCGCGGAGGAGAAATACGCGCCAATAAAAGAGTACCCTCGGCCAAAGAACAGGAAGCAGATGAAATCTTTCTTGGGGCTGATTAATTATTATTCTAAATTCCACCAAAGGCACGCAGAACTAACTACTATCCTCAACGACTTAACGAGGAAGGACCGGAATTGGGAATGGACGGATTTGCACGAGAAGGCATTCAGGGAAATAAAGAAGGAATTTTGCCAATCAGTTATGCTACATCACCCGGACCCAGACAGAGTGTATTATATTCAGACCGACGCCAGCGGATTCGCCATTTCTAGTCGCTTATATCAGCTGACAGACGATGGGGAGGAACGAGTGATATATTTTGCAAGTAGAAGCTTGAGGGGCGCTGAAATCACATATAGCACCACTCTCAAGGAACTAATAGCAATTATACATGCCCTTAAGAAATACAGGAGCTTCATACTGGGAGCACGGATAGTAGTCGTCACTGACCACAAAGCCTTGTCATTCATCTTCAAATGTCGATTGTTAAATACCACTCTATCCCGATGGATTTTATACATTCAAGAATATAATTTCGAGATACAATATTGCAAGGGCAAAGATAATATAGTAGCAGACGTGCTTAGCCGACACCCGTACGATGCACCGGCGGGAAGCCAATTCCCGGAAGAGGAGCCAGTGATAGCCATGATTCTAGCGAGCGAACCATCGGAGGAGCTAGCAGCTGGTCTGAAGAATTTGGAGTACCACCAAAGAAGAGACCCAAGGCTGAGGGAAATTATAGAGCGACTTGCGGAAGGACACGGGGAAGATGGTAGGCATCGCATGACACGGACGGGGTTAGCGAAGATCGGCGAGGATGGAGAAAAATATTGCATCCCCAGCAAGTTACTTCTGATATTAATAAACGGAGTGCACCTAATGTATCCTGGGCGCTGACAAATTACATCGTATGATTAGGGAGGATTTTGCGTGCCCAAAGTTGTACCGAGAAATCAGAAAGGCGACGGCATCGTGCATGACGTGCCAGTTATTAAAGGTGTCAAATCAACCTGCTCACGCAGAAATGCAGAGTGTTAACCCACAAGGGAAAAACGACCTAATGTGCATAGACATAGTGGGAGCGCTACCTGCGGGACAATATGGATGCAAGTACATTCTGTCGACCATTGATGCTTTCACCAAATACGTGAAATTGTACCCACTCCGTAGGGCAACAACGAAGGCCATCATAAAGGTGATATTTGAACGACATCTACCACAGGTTGGAACATATAGACGGATTCTCAGCGATCGGGGAACGCAATTTACGAGTCAAGTATGGCTAGATCGTCTGAGGCAAGCCAATATCAAACCCATTTTATGCAGCATCAGACATCCACAAGGGAATATGGTGGAGAGGTATCACCGAACAGTAAAAACACTTCTACGGATTTTCTGCCAAACAGCGCATTCATCATAGGTGAGACACTTGGAAATTGTAGAGGCTTGCATGAATGATTCCCATAATACTACTACGGAAGTGACTCCGACTGAGGCACAGTTTGGGTACAAACCTGAGAGGATTTGGGAGAAATGGCTGGAAATAAAGCGGGGAACAGAGAGAGCAAATGCTGCGGACACACTAGAGAGGATCAAGGACAACATCTCCAAAAAGGCGAGACGAAGGATAGAAAGAGATCATAGGAAGCACGTAAGAAAGAGAATCGAGTACCAAGTAGGAGATAAGGTATTAATACGTACGTGCGGGATGTCCGACAAGGAGAGAGGAATATTCCATGACTTCCTCCCGGTTTATGAAGGACCATACACGATCGTGGAGTTTAAAGGTCCAGCCACCTGCACTGTGGAGAACCCACACACCGGGGAAATACGAGGGACATTCCACGTATCACATTTTAGGCCGTACTGCAGCACACTAAACACCAACACAGCATAAGAAAACAATGCGCCGCGCTGTATGTCACGAGTCACGCCAGGAAGTAAGTAATACGACGCGAAGCGGGCAACCGAAGGGGCGAGATGTAATTATCCTTGATGAAGGGATAGAGAGAGAGCAGGCCACACACACACTGTGTTACATTGTAAGCAGTGTTAACTGGAGGGAGCAATTATGTAATTTTATATTTATGTGATACAATGTCAGGGTTATTTTGTGTATGTATATGTGAGTGGTGTGATTCCCGAGGATAGAAACGAACGCTCGGAAAGAGAAACGGTGCTGCTGAAGGACACCAACCTGTGAAAGGGGGGCGTGGCATATAAACAAAGTGCAACAAAGAGAGTGCGGGGTGTGAATGTGTGTGTGAAGCGGTGTGAGAGACAATCAGCTGTGGGAACAGTGTTTGTTTGTTTATTTTCAACATGTTCTTGCGTTTGTTTATATTTAGGAATCTTCTAGTGATATTTTGGGTAACAACAGGTGTCGATTTTTGTGTATCCAGCTATAGAGCTGATGAGATGCCTGTCTTGCTGGTATTTAATTTTAAGTGTTCTAAAGTTGTTTTAAAAGTATGATTGCAAGGAGAGGGAGTTAAAGGTCTGAAGGCGTTGGGGCTTAGGGCGAAAGCGTTAGATGTAAATAGAGACTTGTTTCATTTTAGTAGAAGGCTTTAAAAGAAATGTTTTTGGTGCCCAAGAAACTTTTCTTTTAATGGGGCTAGTGTAACCCTACGGGTTAAACGCCACGGGTTGGCAGCACCCGCGGCGCGAGTAACAATGGATCATTCGTCGAACGCCGGGAATTTGGCATTACGCACGGCGTAATAATGGGTGAGAAAGCGTAGATAAGGAGGGGGCAATAATAAGAAAAACAGCGTCAGTAGTGACGGGACGGGGAGAAAACGAGAGTGAGTAGTTACGGGACCGTGAGAGAAACGGGAGTGAGAGTGAAAAAGGTACGAGAGGAGAACGGGAGAAAAGGGGCGCGTAGAGGATGGAAAGATAAGGTGTTCGCGCCAGGAGAGCAGACTACACGGCGGACGCCGGAGAAAAGAGGGAGAACGGAGGGAAGAGCAGGGACGAAGAGTCACCGGGAGGAAATCCTGCGGGAAGGCGCACGGCAGACCAACGTCGCGGTCCAGCGGATCGCCGAGACCAGTAGCCACGATAAGTGGAAATATATAAACATTGAAATGGTTATTTAAAAAAAAGAAAAACGGCCCACTGCAAAATTACATATATAAATTTAATTAAGATTATTAATTAGAATGACATTTCTATTAATTTGTAAATTGGGCCCAATCGAAACTAAAGAAATTGAATACAGAAATATTTGCGAATGAAAAATATAAATGTTTTCTTCGTTTAATTTCCTTAATTGGACGGTACAGTAAGGGTATTGATATATATATATATATATATATATATATATATATATATATATATATATATATATATATATATATATATATACATGCATAAATAAAACAGTGATACACTAAACAAACACAGAAACACGCAAAAAGGACACTCACAAAAGAAAACTTGTACGTTTCGACGTCAGGACGCCATCGTCAGCGGTAGAAGAATGATGAGTCCGCTCTGTTCCCTTGGGAAGGAAAGGGCAGAGAGGAAGGAAGGGGGTAAGTGCGAATGGATAGTGGTGGGGAGAGAGAGGTGGCTATTGGGCTTTTAATTCAATGGGCTAATGGATAGTGGTGGGGAGAGAGAGGTGGCTATTGGGCTTTTAATTCAATGGGCTAGGTTTAGCCCGGGCTTTTCGAATGCTCTTGTCACCCAAATATGGGCGTATTCACGAATTTTCACGTCAACATTACCGGCGGATTCAGGAAGGGCTTCTATTGGCCTCTACGGCCAATTGTACCACCAGCAACATCATCTACCGCCTTTCCTGCAATTTCTGCCCTGCCTTCTATGTGGGAAAATGTACCACCCCTCTCAATATCCGTATGAACAATCACCGCCATGCCACCAAAACTCCACCTTTTCTTGATCCCATTCCCAAACATACCGCCTCCCACTCTCAAAATTTTGACGATTGTTTCTCCCTAGAGATCATAGAAGCCCTTCCTGAATCCGCCGGTAATGTTGACGTGAAAATTCGTGAATACGCCCATATTTGGGTGACAAGAGCATTCGAAAAGCCCGGGCTAAACCTAGCCCATTGAATTAAAAGCCCAATAGCCACCTCTCTCTCCCCACCACTATCCATTAGCCCATTGAATTAAAAGCCCAATAGCCACCTCTCTCTCCCCACCACTATCCATTCGCACTTACCCCCTTCCTTCCTCTCTGCCCTTTCCTTCCCAAGGGAACAGAGCGGACTCATCATTCCTCTACCGCTGACGATGGCGTCCTGACGTCGAAACGTACAAGTTTTCTTTTGTGAGTGTCCTTTTTGCGTGTTTCTGTGTTTGTTTAGTGTATCACTGTTTTATTTATGCATGTGCATCGTCGCCGAGAGCGATTTTCTACCAAGACATTATATATATATATATATATATATATATATATATATATATATATATATATATATATATATATATGCGTGTAATACATGTACCTGTGTAAGAGTGTGTGTGGAAGGAAACAAATGAGCTAGCCGGAAGACAAGTGAAAGGTAAGGTAACCGAAAGCTAAAGGGGTGAGGGTTACAATACGCTCACTTACTTATTCATCACAACATAACCCTCGCATTAATAATGCACGTATTACGCGCGACACTAATGCAGATTCCGGATCGAGGTGGTTTTATGCGCATTTAATGCGCATTCAATGCACCTTGGCGCTTCTTGGGTAGCGTGGCAATATAAGTGAAATAGGTGGTATAAAATGACCGGGAAGCAGGTGAAATTAATTTTCTCCCAGACTGGACACTATGATACATATACCATTCACTACGTTTACCAATCGATCTGACCGGCTCAGCTCAATATGGTAAACGGAGCGGGCTGGCCAGATCGATCTGACACTACGTTTACCAATCGATCTCAGATCGGTCTGAGTTCAGACCGATCTGAAAGTTCAGCAGGGAGCTAACTCAGATCGCCTGGTTTACCAACACGGTCTGAAAATATCGATATTGAACTATCGATTTCAGTAGTTTAAATTATTTTGAGATTTCTTGCATATTTCAGCCGCATACTCATCTCCTTTCCCTTCTTGCAACAAGTAATGCCTTAAATGATATCGCTTATATTTTGTTTACCATCGGCAACCAAAAGAAGAACGATGAGCGCCACGCTCCGGCCTCTTCGGATCGATCTGAGATCTCAGACCGGTTAGGGAAAGCGGGCTGACTCGGCTCGCTTCTCAGATCGATCTGCCCAGCGCGCTCCGTTTACCATACCGAGCTGAGCCAGTCAGATCGATTTGAGATCGATTGGTAAACGTAGTGTGAGAAGCGAGCCGAGTCAGCCCGCTTTCACCGGTCTGAGATCTCAGATCGATCCGAAGAGGTCGGAGCGCGGCGCTCATCGTTCTTCTTTTGGTTGCCCATGATAAACAAAATTAATCGATATCATTTACGGCGTGACAATTGTTGTAAGAAGGGAAAGGAGAGAAGTGTGTGGCTGAAATACGCAAGAAATCTCAAAATAATTCAAACTACTGAAATCGATAGTTCAATATCGATATTTTCAGACCGTTTTGGTAAACCAGGCGATCTGGGGGGTCATTCGGGGGAACTGCAGCGCGCCTAGCACTCCTAAACTTCCCTTTATTGAATGTCCCGGTTCAGAAAAAGCTCTCATGGACTCCTCTCTGGCTTTATATTCGACCTTTGCATCGTTTTCGCTTTTTCTCATCTGGATTTTAGGGGGACAAGTCATTAGAAAATTTCTAAATTATATATATATATATATAATTTAGAAATTTTCTAATGACTTGTCGCCCTAAAATCCAGATGAGAAAAAGCGAAACCGATGCAAAACCGATTATATATATATATATATATATATATATATATATATATATATATATATATATATATATATATATATATATATATATAAACTTTGTCACAAGTGTGACTAAAATGAAAACACATAAAAAGACACTCACACGGGTTGTAAATTTTTCGGTGGATCGCCGCCACCTTCTTCAGCGAAAGATATAGGAAGAATCTATATATATATATATATATATATATATATATATATATATATATATATATATATATAAATAGACTATGCCACAGGTGGGGCGGAATTAAATATAAACACATAAAAAAAGAACACTCACAATATTAGTTGATATTTCGGTTGCTAGAACCTTTCTCAAAGGAAGACGGATACAGAATGATGGACAGGCAGGGAACAGAAGGTAGGGTGAGATGGGAGGAGAGAGGGGTAGGAAGGGAGAAGAGGGGAGGGGCGGGAGGGGGTCAGAGGAAGAGGGAGGGGCAAGGAGGGGAAGAGGCGGGAGGGGTTCAGAGGAGGAGAAAGGGATGTGGAAAGGAGAAAAGGGGAGGGGCGGGAGGGGATTAAAGGAGGGGAAAGGGGAGAAGGGGCGGGAGAGGTCAGTGAGAGCGATTTAATCCGGGCGGATTATGTGCGGAATAAAGCCAGATGCAGGCACCTTCTACCGTACGCAATTGAAGGGGAGAGGCAGAGGGAGGGAGGGAAGCCAATACGCCTACACGGAAGCATTTATCAAAAATGAGATTGTGGGAGGAAGCATGGATCGGGACGGGGAAGGAGGCATTGGGCGAGGACGGCTTGCAGCTGGCTCGGTGGCCGGTTATTCTAACGCTGAGGGCGTTAGTGGTAAGACCAATGTAATATGAATCGCACAGGTTGCACAGGAGGATGTAAACCACATTGTGGGAAGTGCATGACCGAGAGGGGACGGAAGGAAGAGGGTGGGAGAGGAATTTAGCGGGGAGGGGGTCGGTGATAAGGATAGGGCACGTTTTGCATCTCGCGCGATGGCAGGGGTTGGGTGGGGTTTTAGAGCTAGTATAGGGTTTAGTCAACGGTTTGGTGGTTTTTAAGATGCTGGAGAGGTTAGGGGGACGCCTGAAGGTGAGAGATGGACAAATGGGGAAAGTGTTTTTGGTAGTGAGATTGTCGGAAAGGAGTGGGAAAAGGTTTTTAATGATTTTTTTGAGGGCATGGACGCCTGGGAAGTAGGTGGTACAGAGGGAGAGGTTGTAATTATTCTTATTTTGGGTTGGTTTAGGAGGAAAGGGTTTTTTGAGAATTCGTTTATTGAGAAGAGTCTCAGGATATCCTCGTCGGAGAAGGGATTGGTGTAAAGAGGAAAGGAATTTATCAAGGGAATCGGGGTTATTACATATGCGAAAGCCTCGTGTGGAAAGAGAGTAGGGGAGGGATCTTTTAGTATGGGAGGGATGGCAGCTGTTATAATGAAGATATTGCTGCTTATTGGTGGGTTTGATGTGGACTGAGGTGTTGAATTGGTGGTTGGAGAGAGTGATATCTACATCAAGGAAGGTGACATGGGAAGAAGAGAAATGAGAGGTGAAGGAGACAGAAGAGAAATCGTTGAGAGCGGAAATAAATGAGTTAAAAGAATCGACGTCATGGGGCCAGAGAAGGAAAATGTCGTCGATGTATCGGAGCCAGAGTAAGGGTTTCAGGAGTTGTGAGGATAGGAAGGACTCTTCGACACGGCCGAGGAAAAGGTTGGCATAGGAAGGGCTGAATCTACTGCCCATGGCGCAGCCTTTGGTTTGAAGGTAGAAACGGTCATTAAAGGAGAAGGAGTTATGAGTCAAGATGAAGTGGGACAGGTCAATAAGGAAATCGGAGCTAGGGTTATGAGGAGTAGGGCGAGTATCAAGAAAATGCTTAACGGCGGATAAGCCTTCGGCGTGGGGGATGGAGGTATATAGGGAGGTGACATCAATGGTGGCCATGATGATGTCGGAATCATTAGGGAGGGGGGTGGAGAGGAGGCGATCAAGGAAATGATAGGTATCTTTGATGTAGGAAGGCAGGGAATGGACTAAAGGCTGAAGGTAATGGTCAACGAAAGCGGAGATGCGTTCAGTAGGGGAGTGGCAAGAGGAAACTATTGGCCGGCCAGGGTTGTTGGGCTTGTGTATCTTCGGAAGGATATAGAAGTGGGGAGTGCGGGGATGAGCGGGAGAAAGTAGAGAAATATCATTGCTATTGAGACCTTCCTTGGGACCTTTGTCTTTAAGGAAAGAGATGATCTCCTCGTGGAATTTTGGGTTTGGATCGTGAGAGACGGGAGCGTAGGAAGAGGGGTCCGAGAGTTGTCTGAGGGCTTCGTTGATGTAGTCTGAAGAGTTCAGTACTACCACAGTGGAGCCTTTGTCAGAAGGTGTGATGACTATGTTGGGATTGTGAGAAAGGTCTTTTAAGGCTTTGATTTCCGACGAGGATAGGTTGGGTGCGGGCTTTAAGGAAGTGAGGAAGGAAGGATCAGCAATTTTGGAGAGAAGGAGGTTCGTGAAAACTTCTAGGGGATGATTGGAAAGTAACGGTTTGGGTTCATGTGAAGAGGGCGGTTTGAAAATGGTTAGGGCAGGATGTACAGAATTTTGAGAAGAAGCATCGGGAAGTGGCAGTTGGGAGCGCTGGGATTCCCAAAAGAATTTCCATTTTAATTTTCGGCAAAAATTGAGGGTGTCTGTGAGAAGTTTGACAGGATTAACCTTAGGTGTCGGCGAAAACGAAAGACCTTTGCTCAAAACAGAGATTTCGGAAGGGGTAAGGGAAGAAGAAGAGAGGTTTATGACTTCTTGTTTTGTAGGATCGTCGGCGTCCTCGGCGGGGTGAGTGGGGGGGGTTTGAGGGTCTTTGGAAGAGGGTACGCGTTGTGGGAAAAACCGGGAGGTGGGAGGGGGTGGACGGGCGAGTTGAAAAATGCCTGCTAGGTCGGGCTTTGAGGAATATAATGGCGGGTTCGGTGGGGTTGGGGCCGCAATGTTTAGCGGCAAGGAGAGTCCATGATGAAGGAAGGAAGTACACAAGGAGGACAGTTTTTTGAAAGCTTTTTGGCGTCTAAAATTAAGGGAGCGTAAGGAAGAGGTAAGAAGTTTCTGGATTGTGGACAGTAATTCCGAATTGTATAGGCTGATAATATGGATGAGGGATTGAATGTTGGAATGGTATTGGGACACAAGAGATTTGTATTGGGCGAGAACTAAAAGACATAGATTATACGAGATTTGATACGAGTGGGCATGAAAAAACGGGTGAATAGAAGGAGGCATGCCTGAAGTAGGAATTTTGATGATTAAGCCGTTCGGAATTATGCCAAGGGAAAGACAGGAGGACAAAAATTCTACATGGCAAGTGTATTGAGCTAATTTAAATGAATATTTTTTTAAATTGATAAGCCAGATTTTGGTGGGATTAGGAGGGGGCATGTTAAAGATAAGAGGGTTAATGGGTAGAGGGAGAGAGCAAGGGAGGGAGTGGAAAAGAGGAAAATTTTAAAGGAGTGGAACAGTGGTGAAAGGAGTGATAGGACAGTGAGAAAGATTACTACAGCTTACGGCTCAGCAACTGGAGAAGCAGCACGCTGGAACTGAAGAGGCCGCTCGTGGACAGAAGAACACACAGAGAGATGGTTGCATAGCGCAACAATAAACGAGTTCGTGGAAAATCACACACGCGATAATGTAAATAGACTATGCCACAGGTGGGGCGGAATTAAATATAAACACATAAAAAAAGAACACTCACAATATTAGTTGATATTTCGGTTGCTAGAACCTTTCTCAAAGGAAGACGGATACAGAATGATGGACAGGCAGGGAACAGAAGGTAGGGTCATTATCGCGTGTGTGATTTTCCACGAACTCGTATATATATATATATATATATATATATGCGCGCGGAGCCTATTTATTTACATCGAACATAATTTTATTCCATGTTTAGTATTGAATTTTACATAACGATTCCTGAACGGCAATTAACATCGACTTTCTACGGCCACTATCGACAGCCGTTGAGAAAAACAATACTCGTCCTTTTATGGGGGAAGTGGTGTTCCTTCAATGAATTGAGGTTATTTATACCTCCCTCGGTTAGATTGACACAATTTCAATGCATGAAGGTAGTTACACAAAATAAAATAATACGCTAAGCTGCTTCGACGCTGGAGCTTAAATAAATCAGTGGGGGATATAGAATAATAAATTAATAGATTGTTAAATAATGATTTTTGTATCCTCTTTTTGTGTTATCTTGCGACTGCGTAGTCAATTCGTGTTGCCACCGCACTCGAACGGCAGCTACCATCATCTGTTGAGCAATTGATGAACTACTTCAAATGCTAGTAATGTTTACAATCTTTACAATTATCATTTTCGAGGTTCTTTTAACCCAATTTGTTCATACGGAGGGAGCATGTTTTGTTCATTTCATTACTAATTTCAGTAGCTGAGATGTGACTTTTGTTTTCGGAAGCTTATCAAAAATGATAAATATAACTATTCTCAATTAGTTTTACCGGTAATAACACGATGAAGAGCATAATCTAATTTAAACGGAATTCCTTAGTGCTGCACATTTTTCGGCTTTAGTGATCTGCTTCCAGTGGTATGTATATCTGTGTAATGTACGCTGTAGAGTGACTCAGTTCGTGTCATTGACATGAATGCCATTTCTCCGTAGAAGGATAATATGATTCTAGGCCGTTTTGCGATCGGTACATCATTTTTTATCGTTGCCAACGATCCGGTTACGTGCAGAAGGTAATGCCTTAGCTTTTCGTACGGTTTTTCGGTAAATATATCCCCGCTTGATCTTGCACTTCTACTTTGTCTTTCATATTTTCAGGCCATTAATATCCTGATGTAGTTATTATGACCACTATGTCGTCTAGCAAACCCTATGGCCTTTCAAATCATAGTCTTTCATCTGGAGGCGAGGTAAGTTTTGGCAATTGTTTGCATGGGAAAAAAAGGCTCAACAAATGTGCTCATTTTCTAACAGCTTTTTTTTCCCCGTTGAATGTTGTCATAAATTTTTCATTTTCTGTTGCTCAACGTCAATAGTTATACTTCTCTTCGAACTATTTCTGGTCATTAAGTAGATTTTACGATTTTAGCCGTTTAAATGTTTACCTTAGTGTCCCATATGAGTAAAATTTTTCTTGCTTACAGGCTAGTGCAGAACCAATTGGCTATCAAGATTGGCACTCAAGGTTTAATCAAGGGATAGGAGATTTCCTTAACAGTTGGTCTGTATTTAGTCCATTTAGGAGAAGAGCTAGCAGGAGACAAGCATCTGATTCTCCAGAAAGGCCGAGCGCTCAGAAGGAAAGCCTGCCAGCCGAGCACATTGAACTGGTCCATTTTCCTAATGCCAAGGTTTGTTGTGAGCTATTGTTTATTTTCATCATTGCGGTAAAGGTGAGTTAGGGTCCAGTCTGGGAGAAATTTTTTTGTGAGAAACATAGAAAAGTGAAGGGTATCAGAGAAATGTGAAATGAAAGTGAAAGGATTGCGAATTCAATAAATGTAAGAAAGAAAGTCGTGAGATTCTTAGTTTTTGAGAAAATAAATGTTGAAAATGACAAAATTCGCGTATTTTTGGTGATATTTTGACACCATATTGCGAGATTTTCTGAAGTCCCGGTAGAGGGATACGGACTTATTTCACGTCTGAAAGATGGCATACACAACAACGTTGCGGGTCTGTGGAGTGGTACAGGGGTGCTAGGGTGGGACGATATGCGGCCTCGAAAAGGCCATTTCCGAACGGAAAGATAGGTTATTTGGCGGATAGTTACGTTTTATTTTCACGAATACCCTTTTGAACCAACGCCCGGCCCTGCGGGCCGCCCCGTTGGTGATTACACAACCCACCCCAATGGTGATTGCTTTGCGTAAAATTATGGCGAGAGGCGAGTTGGTGATGAATGTTCCGTATGGGGGGAGTGGAATGAGGTACCCTCAAAGATTATAGGGTAGCTCCGAGAGGATACCCGTCCCTCTTGAATGTGATAAAGCCATCGAAAAGCGGGAATAGTTTTAAGTTGAAGGCGGGAAAAATCATGGGTGGTGGATATAGATAAGGAAGAAACTGCTCGACCGCTGCCCCGTCTGGGGGAACTAGGAGGAAAACGTCAGTATTTCCAACATGGCGTCGAGAAATTGATTCACATCACAGGTTTAAGTGAATATTTTACGAAAGAAAAAGGATTTATGAAGCAAATGAAAGGTTAGTATAAGTGCGCATATGTAGCGTAGCAATATAAGTGAAATAGGTAGTATAAGGTGATCGGGAAGCAGGTGAAATTAATTTTCTCCCAGACTGGACGCTAACTCACCTTTACCTGCAGCTGTATTGGAGAAACATTCTTTTGATGTAGAAAATTAATTATACGTTATTAAAGTCACAATTAAGTTTGTCCATTATTGCTAGTCTAAATACTGTGTTGTATTTCTTTTGCATAACTGTAGCTCTGGAGGGCTTTTCTAACTATATAGATAAGTTTTTATTTCCTTTCAGTGGTGAGTGTGGTAGTTGAGATCTCCAATTTTTTTGTTTCAAAATCACAGAATTCTATAATTTGGCCACCTTCTATTTTTGTCTGTAAATATATTGAAGCTGGGAAGCTTTGGGCTACAATTGGATTGAATTATTGTCAGTACAGGTAAATACTTGATAATTGTGATCATTCTCTTGTTATTTGACTGTCAAGTCAATTATTTTTTTAGCCTCTGTGCTCAAGAGTATGCTATGATTTTTATTTCATGTTAGCTATGAAGGTGAAATGGAAAAATTTTGGTATTAATGATATTTTCATGGCAGTAAATGGGCACCCAAGTCAAATACTAGTTGAAGTTTGCTGTGCTGAGAGGTGAATCAGTTAATCTCTTTGAATCGGCCATTTATTAAATGCAGTTAAAATTTCTTTTTTGCCAGAAAATTGCGTGATTAGCAATATTATTTTGTACTCCCAAGATGTCTGCATTGTTAGCTTCTTACCATATTTGTTGATTTTGTAGACAACAGTTTTGCTCATGTTCCGTTGGCCATATCCAGGTCAAGAAACTATCATCTTGCACATCAACAAACACGGTGGAAACCTGACAGTGCCGACACCATGGAATCCGTGCCACAGAAACTTGTAATCAAACATCAATCTGAGAAGTCGATCACATGTAGTGCCATAGTGATGTTGTTCATTTTTATTTGGGTATGTGATGATATTGCTTATTTGTATCTTATTTCTTTTAGGGTATTCGCGCATCCTGGCTTATTTATCATGTTGTTTTCAGTAGTTCTTATTGTCATTTTATCCTTCAATGAATCCATGTAATTAATTTTAATTGGGTGTTCTCAAATATTCAGGCTCCTGCGCCTTTGTGGGACAGTGTGCATGGTAAATTAGCAACCCCTAGTGGTGTTGTAACAAGCAATAATCCTGATATGGTTGCATCAAAACCATATGGAAGCAGAAGTGAAGGAAAAGCAGCTATCAATGTGCCTTCCCAGAAAGAAGAAAGCATTTGTGCCGTGAGCCTTAAAAAATTGGCAGCTTTGTTGTGGGAGGAGGTAATTAATCTATGTCATGCTTGATAATTCTGACTGCCAACTCCTGAACTGATTTTCTTATGGGTTTAAATTCCAATTAACATTCAGTTATGAATTGATGTGCGGTGAATTTACCTATGTATTGGAATCTTATTTTTATCCCTTGATCAATTACTCTAATACAACTTTTTCTGAGCTATGCTTTGGAACGAAAATTGTAGAAAACTTGATGGTGTATCTGTAGCAAATATTATTTACAGTAATTTATATCTCTTAAGGCCATTAAACACAGTATGCTATGAAAAACTGTGTATCTAGGTATTCATTGACGTAATCATTGAGATAATGTGTTCACCTTTGAAGTGTGTGATGCTGGTGATATATAACTCCAAAATTAAAAGTTTTAAACCTTGACTGCTGGCTAAAAAGAGTTGAATCACACCTATATTTATTATCTCACATTCAACATGTTTACTTTTCCCTTGGCATTCCCTTTTGCTGTAGGAACTTCCATGAAAGCCTTAGCGTTATAAATTGGCGTTATAAATTGGCTGTCTAAGCGTTATAAATTGGCTGTCATAGTTGAAAACTGGCTTTATTTACCTTATGTCTTCCATACTGCCCTATCCATGGTTCTTCTTTCCAAAACCCAAGTATTTCTCATCTTGAGCACTCTAATTCCGGGACCATAAGGTGCAATTTTTTCTCAAAAATACACTCAAAAATTGGCCAGTATCTTATGGTCTGAGTGTCGTTGGCCCTGGTGGTGGTGAATTTAAGTCCTTGCCTGCTTATCCCATGGTCGCAGGTTCCAGGCCCACGTGGGTAGATTTTTCACAACCTAGGACATGATTGTGTGTGCTTGTCTGTCATTATATGTTACAGTATTTGATGTAAGAGACCTTGTTGGCTGATTTCGAGGACATTGAAAGTAAAAAAGCTATGTTTTCATGAACCTGATATTGGATTGCCGTCAAAGGTGCCCATCTCTCTACTTTCACTGCAGACTCGACAAAAAGAGAAGTATCAAGTGTGACATGGTGGAATTTCAGCATAATGAAGCACAGGAACATGGACAAAATAAATTCTATCTAGTGGAAAATTGTCATTTCTGTGATGCATTACCTCAGACTGTTTTACGGCAGTGAGGTAAAGGTTGCACTCTCCATTCGTAGTTGAGATTCTAAAACAATAACTTCAATGCAGTTGCTGTTTTTGGAAGTTAACAATCCCGTTTTCTTCCCTTGATTTGTTAACACTAACAGATAATAATGATTTTTTCTAAAATATAACCAGAAAAATCACAGTGCGTCTATGGGCTTGTGCATCCTATGGTCAGGTGCCCATTTTTCTGGAGAAACAGGGAAAACACAGGTATTTTTTTTTGGGAGGAAATCACAGGAAAAACACAGGGAAAATCGACAACCGTTGCGCTAAGAGTTGTTTCTGAGCTCCACCCACATCATAAATTTTAAATTTTCATATCTAAGGTAAGCTGCGAGCTCTCGGTTCAAAGAGAACAAAATTATGTTCTCAATTCTTGCAGAATAATGAGCTTATCTACTCTCGCATTGTTGCCTCCTGTGAGGCGACCGCGGGCGTGTGTGTTTGTGTGCATGCCTGTAGGGCTATTGCGCAGCTCACCTCATCTGTTCTGTGCGTTCCGTTTCCACTACGGCCGCGTGGATTCCGGCGCATGAAGGAAGCTGATTGGCTGTGCATTCCAAATCCACGTGGCCGTGGTCAAGATGGAACGGATAGAACAGATTAGATGAGCTGCGTAATAGCCCTGCTGGTGGGGAGATGGATTGATTAGATTGTTGTTGGGGGGGGCCTTCGTCAGGAGCCCGGGCACTTAGACCTTTCTTGGTCCATTGTGCCAACCCCTTGCCTGTCTGCCACTTGCAGACAGGGGACAAGAGCACCTCGGTAGAGGTATTGAGGATTGGCCTCCCCCTGCCTCGCCCCAGTACCAGGTATAGAGGATGTCCTCCCTCCAACCGGCCCGGTCTGGGTCTCCCTCCGGCCTCCCGGTATAGGTCTGGAGGGAGTATCATCTCTCCATTCATGCCTGGTCGAGGTATGGAGGAGGGTCACCCATCCAACCACCGTCCGGGCCCAACATTGCTTAACTTCGGTGTTCTGATGGGAACCGGTGTTTCAACGTGGCTAGGCTCTTGCCCCTGCTGGTGGGGAGACAAAGCAACAAGCTAGCTGTATGTGGAAGGAGTGGGGGTTGCAGTAGCGTGTAGCGGCGGATTGCAGTACCCCTATTATGTAACTTTTTCTCCGGGCGAGAACTAAGATTTTCGGGAGTATTCTTGCATTTGTATTATATTCTCGCCTTTTGCGATCATGTAACTTTTCACGCCCCGCGCGAGCGTCCTACTTTATGCCTACCTCTCTCACGGCCAGCTTAGGGGGTCGTACAATGTGACTCAGTCACCTTATGACAGTTTGTTGCTCCTCAACACCACTTTTCAAGCCTATGTTGCTAAATAATTTATGTTCTTTCACCTTAGTAAATTTATGTGTATTATAGTTATAACTAAACATGCTGAATAATCAATGAGAAAGGTTTAGGACGAGGATTAAAAATGCGATTTTTGCTAAGTTCACGCAAATAGCAATGGAGCATTTTAGATGTGGGAAGGGTAACTTTAAAATATATCTTCATTGACATTATATAATAAATTCTACTTACAGAATCTCAGATTTCTCTTCCATTTCTTTGTTATAAATATTTTTTATTGATAAATACTGAATGGATGTCGAAGTTCTTCTAGCGTATAATGACACATGCAGCAAAAACTCTATTATCTGTTATATTGAGGGGGTGTAGTGAGCGGGTGTCAATATGAGATACTAACTCTTGAATTGACAGATATTGATAATTCATGGTTTCACTCACTGTATATTGTGGTAGAAAAAGATTAATGAGTCTCACTCATTATGCTTCGCACACCATCCAGTATTGAGGCAACTACAAATCGTTGTTGCTGTCTTCATATTTCTTAGACACGGGATTTATGCATGTAATTACATGAAGAAAAATAGGATTATCAGATAAACCAACATGCAATATGCAACATGCAATGCATACGGTGCCTTGTTTTGGTAGCAAATACACTAAGGCACTTTTTAACAAACTTAGAGCATAAACTTACTATAAGCCATATTTTCGATTGTAATGATTAAAAATAGAGCTTAAAATTGTTTTTCTTTTTGGATATCTCACCTTCGTTTCGACATTTTGTGCCAAGTAATTAATATATTGATTCTCTCAAGCTGCATCCACCTCAGGCCTTGGTTTCTTACCTGACTGATGTTAATGCAGCGGAGCTATTATGGGTTATACATGTGATCAGTTCTTCAGAAAGCTTTAGAGCTCAAGAAGGGGTATGCAATGTATTTGCCAAAATGTTTGAGGACAGCCGCATCGCCCAAAGTATTCAACTCAGCCGTACAAAGACAGCGTATCTGGCGTCCTATGGCGTCGCTCCATATTTTCAACACAAGCTTGCAGATGACCTGCTGTTCTGGAAGTATTTAGTGGTATGCTTTGATGAATCAATGAATAGAATTTCCAAGCTGCAACAAATGGATATTGCAGTAAGGTTTTGGAATAATGAGGTGTCCACAAGATACTGGAACTCATTGTTTCTCGGACATACAACCGCAGCGGACCAGTTGCATGGGTTCAAAGAGAGCCTTGGAGAGGGAATTGAGATAAAGAAGCTGTTGCAGATATCTATGGATGGCCACAACGTCAATTGGGCTTTCATCAGGCTTTTGAAGGAAGAAATGAAAAAGTTTGATGAAGACCCAGATATAATTGACGTGGGATCATATGGCCTTCATGTTCTTCATGGAGCATTCCAGCTGGCTTTCAGGAAAACTGGTTGGGACATAGACAAATTTTTTAAGGCAATACACAATGTATTCAAGGAGTCTCCTACCCGGAGAGCTGACTTTTTTTCTTCAACAAAATATGCCACTTTAAAATTTTGCAACTGTCGCTGGCTCAAAAATGCAGCAATATGTGAAAGGACACGTAAGATACTCCCTCATCTCAAGAAATATTTCAAGGAAAAGAAAGCGGTGTTGCCAGACACTTTCTCTGTTAAGAAATCAGTTGAGATCCTGGAAGATCCCCTCCTTCCTAAATTAAATTTTTTTTACAACTATTGCCGTCTCATTTGAGCCATTCCTGAGAGAATTTCAGACCTCGAAGCTAATGTTTCCTTTTCTGCATGTTGCTGTAGAAGACCTCACCAGGGAACTGATGGGGAGGTTCATCAAACCATCTGTACCTGAAGGTGCGAAGTCTACATACAAGCTCACCTGCATTAATGTAGATACTGCCGATGATTGTGTGAAACTGCAACATGTCAACTTTGGAGTCACAGCACGACACGTGCTAAGTGAAGCTCGCATCAAAGACATTGATGCAGAGAAATACCGTTCAGAGGCCAAGAACTGCTTGGCGAAGATTGTTAAAAAAATCATTGAGAGAAGCCCATTGAAGTATAAGATCGTCAAAGCAGCTACATCCCTGGACTGCAACAAAATTACCACGAGACAAGAGCAGTGTAAGACTGATTTTGACACTTGCATGGGGATACTTATGGTGAATCGCCATCTATCCCCCCTACAATCAGATCGTGCCAGTATCCAATACAAGTCGTTTGTCTCTCAGGCTAGTAAAACTAAGCTCGCTAAGTTCAGTTGTAGCAAATCGAGGCTTGACCTCTTATTTGGTGGTCATATTAAGGGCAAGGAAGAATTCAAAGATTTGTGGGAAGCTGTGATAATCCTTATTTTGTTTTCCCACGGAAATGCCTTTGTTGAAGCTGGCTTTTCCGTTAACAAGGAAATGCTTGTAGAGAACTTGCACGAAGAGACCCTGATAGCCCTCAGAAGAGCATGGGATGGTGTACAAGATGCAGGGGGTGAGCATGCTATTGTTGTTGACCAAGAAATGGTCCCCTACGCTTGCGGCGCTAGCTCAAAATATAAGGAAGTACTGGAAATGAGGAGAGAAAAGGAGAGTGAATTAGAAAAGCTAAGCAGGTATGAGTGAGAGGAGAATAAAAGGAAGAAGGAAAAATTGGAAGACTGAGAAGCCAAAGGAAGAGCTCGAAGAGAAACAGCGTGAGTTAGAATCAAAGATTAAGAAACTTAGAAAGAAGTGAGATTCTTAAAATGGTTACCTACCTACCTCGTGCGAGTAGGAAAGCAGAGTGCTAATGTCAAACAGCTTTGATTTGATTGATTTAGAAACCAAAGATGGTAATTACGAGTTTCCTAATGCTTACCAGTACTTGTTCAGTTTGTAATTATAAGATGTTTTAACCATGATTATTTTTTTTTTAAATTTCTGTTTTGCTTTTATTATTCTTCCAAAAATGCCTTTCCTTCCTAAAATGATAACCGAAATGTTGCTTTCATACCTAAAAATATCCCAATTTACTATTAACACGTTGCGTACCGATGGCGAGAATTCATCGTCATTTAAATCCCAACCGTTGCGGACGGATGACGAGAATTCTCGTCATTTGGGAGCACCATTTTAAACTATTAAATTACATTATTTACGTTTTTTGTGGTAACTTTTTCATTTGCCTTTTGTTAATACATAAGAATAGTCGCAACATAATATTTGTTTTCGTTAATTAATTTTGACGATATTAGCCATTTAACAGTATTTAAATCCCACATCGGTTTTCTGTAATGGCAGGCAATCTCAATTTCAACAGCTTGAAACTTATTCGTCGCCCCTCTTCATTCCGGAGGTAATACTTCTTTCATCTCTTCCTCGCGGGTACCCCAACTCCTTTCCTCATTATTTCTCTAGTGTTTATCCACATGGCCCTAGCTGAGCCGTCGCGTCGGCAAGGAACCTTATCTGTATCGCCTTGAGGGCCATATCTGCCTCGCCTTCAATTCCACTCCCGGCAAATGGAATGCACTCTCAGCACTGCTCCAATGTAAACATTCATTATGAAAAGAATGAGGGGGGGGCAATAACGAATCGTCCGTAGTTCTTTTACGGCTCTGGTTAGTTCCTTCTCTCAATGTGTCTTGAACAGTTCGTTTTCTTGAGTCCCAGTGAATTGTGATTTTGGTGTTGTGTTTGTCTTGCGAGAGAGTTTTCTCAATCCGTGTTTTTCGAAATATTTAAAGGAATATTCCATGTAATGGCATCACATAGGAAAGAGAGTGCTTTGCGCGAGGAAGAAATTTTATTAGATCTGTGCGCCGATGATTTGTCAGATGTGCCATTAGAGCATGACGAAGAGAGCGACGAGAGCGGAAGTGATTCCGATATTGTAGTGAGGGTCAGAAATAGAAAATCCGCTCCTCTCTTCATAAGTGAAAGTGACTCCGATATGAGTGCCAATGAAGACAATACTTCACCAGGAATCTCTACTACATGGAAAAAAATAGATTCTGAGAGGGATTTAGAACAATTTTTGGGTCAACCTGGAGTAAAACGTGTACCAGACAATTCTTCCAGTATCCTTGATGTAGTCTCACTGTTTGTTGCCGATGACTTTTTCGAAATGATGTGCATTCAATCCAATCTGTATTACCATCAAAACCAACATAAATACAAACAATCACCAAAAACAGGGAAGTGGTCAGACGTAACCATTGCTGAAATGAAAAAATTCTTCGCGATTTTGATTATCATGGGGCAAGTGAGAAAAGATTCACTGAAGGAGTATTGGAGCACTGATCCTTTTATTGCAACGAATATATTTGGAGAATTACTGACGAGAAATAGATTTGAACAGATTTGGAAAGCATGGCATTTCAGTGATAACGAGGAAATGTTGGTTGCGACGGACAGGCTATATAAAATAAGACCCGTACTGAAATACTTCATAGAAAAATTTCAAAAAATATACAAACCAAAGCAGGAGCTATCACTTGATGAAGCGATGATTCCATGGAGAGGAAGATTAAAAATCAAGACCTATAATCCAGCCAAAATCATAAAGTATGGGTTACTAGTTCGTATGGTTTGTGAAAGTGATTCTGGCTACATTAGTAATTTAGAAATATATTCGGCCGAGGGAAAAAAATTAGAACAAACCATCCTTTCGCTTCTGCAGCCTCATCTCAATCTTTGGCATCATGTCTATCGAGATAATTATTATAACAGCGTAAAAATAGCAGAACTGCTCTTTGAAAATAAAGTAAGAGTTTGTGGAACCATCAGGCCAAATAGAGGGCTCCCTTCCACATTGAAGAGTGAGGCGAAAAAATTGAAAAAGGGACAGTACACGTTTGCTCGTAAAGGTGAAGTGCTTCTGGTGATTTGGAAAGACAAAAGGGAAGTGAGGATGATTAGTACTATTCACAGCGCTAGGATGGGTAATACACAACTAACAGATAGGATTACAGGACTGCCAATCAAAAAACCTATCTGCATTTTGCAATACAATAAGTTCATGAAAGGCGTAGACAGGGCGGATATGTATTTATCATATTATACGATCATGAGAAAAACAATGAAATGGTCAAAGAAAGTAGTTCTGTGGCTTATAAATTGTGCTCTATTTAATGCTTTTAGAGTTTTTAAAACCCTAAATGAATCAAACACCATTCGATTCAAAGGCTTTCTGCTCCAGACCGCCAAAGAGTGGGCAGTGAGTAGAGAGGAGCCAGACGAGTCATCTTCGGAGGCCGACGGCGGTGATAAGCCGACGCAGCGTGTTTCGTCAAGGGATCACCCACATCGTCTCTCGAGAGACCTTAGTAAACATCATCTCGTTCCTATCGTGGGTAAGGGGAAGAAAAAATACCACACAAGAAGATGCAAAGTGTGTGCTTCAAGGAAAATTAGGAAGGAGACGAGATATGTGTGCTCATCTTGCGGTGTTCCACTCCACAAAGGAAAATGTTTCATGGAGTATCACACAAAGAAGAAATACTAAAATTATTTGTGAGTATTACGTTCAAAGTTCCATTAAAAAATTTTAATTTTTAAGAAAGTTATGACAATTTTACTGAAGCAATGCATGTTCAAAAACTAGACTTTAAAAATCCGCCGGGAACGGAGGGTTAAAACCCATTTAAATACCCCGGTACGCAACGTGTTAACATTGTGAAAAATGGGCTTTAAAAAAGACAGAAAGTCAGTCAAAGACAGGGAAAAGAGGAAAAGAGAACTGTTAGGCACCCTGATGGTCTAGGGTACGTATTATATATTCATCCACACACTCAAGATTTTTATCAGTCCTCTCCATTCTGTCCATCTTTGGTGATGAACATGTCATCTAGTTTTTCATCATAACTGGGCCAGCTAATTTTTTCCTTCCATGGAACATCCTATCTTCAGTCACTGTTGACTATCTCATTCCACTACCCCTCTTGTCTCCTTTTGCAGCAAACACACTTGTATTTCCTGGCATTGCTTTTAGCCAACATTAATGCTGATCATGGCATTTCAAAGTTCCTCTCATGGATCAGCTTGGTGTACTGTTGATGTGGTGGCTTAGAGTATTGGCTTTAATCCCAAGGCTCTAGTTTTGTGTACCAGCAGTGGTGGATGTTTTTACCTCATCCTTGATACAGAGAATATAATATGGTTTAGATAATTCAGCCTAGGTTTCTCTAATTTGCCATGGTAAACTAATTGCTGAATGATTTATTTTCACCTGCAGAATTCTCATCTTCAGAGGAAGATAAAAGAAAGAGTGTTGTTTGTAGAATTCCTTTGCTCCAGTCTGTCATTCTTTCATTAACTAATGCTTCTTAAATTTTATGTACTTGCCTCTCCTTGCTCTAATTGGTTTTCATTCTCCTGAGTAAAATATTGCTTAATCATCCCTTCATTAACTAATGCTTCTATAATACATATAATTTAATTGCCTCTCCTTGCTCTAATCACTTTCAATTTTCTCTTATGCATTAGGTTGTGATTTATTTCTTTCCTTCTAGTTTGTATCTCTTGGCAGTAATCCTCACCTTCATGTGGGTATCGGTTTTCATCGTATTTAATGTTGCATGTGGGTGAATTCTGTACATTCCTCAGGGTAACATGTCATTTACTGATTTGAGTGCTGCAGATTTGGAATAAGTGAGGTCATTATTTTAACTGATAATTCTGTGGTCATCCATGCAGGAAGAATCCAGATTGAATTCTTCCTGCATGAAGAGAAAACATTAAAATGTGGGAACACATGTGCTTCACCTGAGTATTCAGCAATGTGGGGGAGGACAATTGCCACTGAGCATGCTGCTGCAAAAGGATTGAGCTGTAACTGTTGTCCTTTTATTTATATCCAGGGAATCTAGTTATTTAAGTGTTTCCTCATTGTATTACATTGGAACTTATCTGCCATTGTGAATTTTTAAGAATTTTTTTACCATATCTGGCTAAACTAGGAGGTGCATTCAAGTTATAACACCTCCGATTTTTTTTCTCAAAAACTAATCACTCACAAACTGTGAAACTTATGTCACTTCTTGACATAATCTTGCTGCAGCTGTACGCATTTTTCAAAATGACGATGCCGTGCTTCCATGGCCGCTACGAATGCTTCTTTAGGAGTCTGCTTTGACCACTACAAAATCGCTGTTGCAATAGCAGAGCGGCTAGTGAATGTGTGACCACGGAGTGTCTTGCATCGTTGGAAACGGGCAAAAGTCGCTAGGAGCCAGGTCAGGTGAGTAGGGAGCACGAGAGATCACTTCAAAGTTGTTGACACAAAAAAACTGCAGCGTCGCGTCATAGAGTAAACATATTATAGAGGGCTCACCGCACGCGCAATATTAGTATACATTTTTGATGTACTTAGGGAGGGAGATCGTAGATGCCGTCGGAAGAAATTCTGTCAAATTATGAATTTGCTTGTTCCACAAGCCTGAAAACATATCCTGAAGCAGAATGACTCGCTACGTTTAGTGGTGACAATAGTTAGTCGATTTTGTTCATAACAAGAGTTAAAAAAAATATTTCCTTGAATTTCGGGTAGTAACTTGGCTCTTCCGAGTTTCTATTCCTAATCCTGTTGCTGGCAGACTGTTCTAAGTATTAAGTTGAAACTTGTAGGAAACGTTTATTGTACATTTTGTTCCATACTGGTGAACTTTAATTTGTGCTCAACTTAGTTTCAACATTGTTATATTTGTTTATATATCTTCTGGACGAAAAATCTGGAATTTTGCAAGGTAAAAAGCGATCGCCTGCTAACTTTCGTATCTTACTATATGGATCCATATATGCTGTGTATGAAATTTGGTGAAAACTATAAATTTATTTTTGGTGAAAACATTGTGACTTTATCTCGAATACGAAAGGAGTTACGAATTTTTTATTTTCTCAATTTTTTTTACCGCGCCATTATTTCAGCCGCTTGCTATTTCGTGGCAGTTTTCCGTGGCAATCTTCTTCATTCAACTGTCGGCTAACAGTTCTCAACAACAGCCTAAAACTTTAAGGGAAAGGTTTTAATGCCTTACTTCCCATATCGGTAAACCTTTTTATGTTTTTAGCTGAGTTTAGACGTTGTTATATTTAGTTAAGTATCTTTGGGCACAGTCTAAACTACTTGTTTAGACAGTGCTAGTTTGTTTAGACTGTGCTTTGGGCCTAAACTTTCGATTTTTGTAAGGTGGGAAGCAGTCATCTGTACTGTAGTATCTGTCCATATATGCTGCGTATGAAATTTGGATAAAACTATACATTTATTTTTGGTGAAAGAATTGTAACTTTATCTTGATTACAAAGGGAATTATGAGTTTTTTATGGCCGCACCTCGTTAGGCTTTCCTTACTGGCTGTTCTGCGCTGAAGGCTCCCACCTCCCAAGAAGGTCGTTTTGACATTAGAATAAGTTGGCGAGGTGAGGCTATTGTTTTGACATGGAAAAGATTTTCCTTGACGGAAGAATTTTTCGCTTCAAGAGACTATATAAATCGTACTTGACGTCCATCGCTTCGACGAACGATCAACATATCGAATGAAGTAGATTTCACGTAGCTTACTTCGGACATTTAAACTTTAGTCAGGAAAATTTTATTGGGAATTACCTCACGTTGGTGAAGTGCAAATGCTATTTACAACGTTTAGTTTTAATACGAAGTTGTTGAAGTAGTGTGATAAGCTAATCCTGTACTGGAAAAATAAATTAAAATAGGAATGCGCGATTGGACCTCTAAACTGAAAAACTATGCATTGTTTGCCTTTTGCTAACGGCCATAGCCACATTACTGCAGGTGGTAACAGAAGCTGTAAAAGTATTTTGTAATCAATTCTTAAGCGCGACGCTGCAAACGAACACAAGAGGTGAGCAGCATCATATTTTTGAGATTAGGGTTGGTCGGTGACCTTGATTTGTTTGCATGAGAGCGGAATGAGTAATGTCCCATTCAGTTATTACGTCGCAAGTGAATAGCGGGAGGGAATTGGGTTCTTCCGGCTCGTCTTAAATTGTCTTACGTACGGGGGCCGAGATCACCTAATGTATGACTTTGTCTTCTCTTGAGACCTTACCTTGTATCACAATTGTGATGATCGTTGTCTCGTTAATGACAACACGCATTGTCGTTTGAGGAAAGTGTTTTGTAAGCGTGAGTCGGTATGCATTTAGTTGAGGTTCTGAAAAGTGAAACAAACAGCGGCTGCAACTGGGCCTGGGTTCACTCATTGCTTAAATGATTGTCAACGGGAGATGAGTCCCTTCTGCCTGGGGCTGAAAAACGAAAAACCCAATGATATATTTTACGCGGTGAGCATTTATGCAACAATATCACATGGCGTATTCTCAGCATGTTCCGATTGGAAGTTATTTCGGCACTAGAAAAATATGGCAATAAAGATCTTTTGATAGTTTAAAATGTTTTCAAGGACCATATTCTGTGATCGCCAGTGGCATGAGTTGATCTGCGCTCTCGTCCGGCCTGTCGGACGAATCGTACCCCGACGAGCTGTCATGCAAGTGTGCGCCAGCTACCATCTGAATCTCAGGCGTTAAAAAAACGCGCGGCAAATATTTCCGATGTACACTGCTTCGGCTTCCTCAGGATGAGCGTAATGCGCCGCGATCATGAATGTTAATCACTTACTGCTAGGCTAAAACACAAGTAGGTGTATACAAAAGCGACGCAATGCGCGTCTGGGAATAAGATAACACTCATTAGCATTATATGCGATATAATGCTAACTAGTGGAAAAGGTCAGTTGTCGGTTTCAAAATCAGAAAACCAGGTGCCTTCAATTAAATAACTGTTGTCTAAACATTGCTGTAAGAAATTAGCTTTTAAGAGATATTAATCCTTTATGCATTTCTCCATTAATGGTGAGCAGAATTTCAGATCATTCAAACTCAATCCATTTGTTAATGAATGTACGAGGAAACATTACATTAAGATCATGTTCATTGCAATTAATTCTTTTGACTTTAAGGAAAATTTCACCATAACGGCAAACAATCGCGTATAGATTTAGCAATGTAGGCCATGAACAGCAGAAATAAGACACACCTAAGATTAACATAATTAATCCTTTGATTCATAGATTACCATGAACTCCTCATACTTAATTCTATCCTATGGCATCCAGCAGCTGAGATTCTCTGCCTTTTGTTGTCATAAATTAGTTACTGAGTAAATGCTGGAGTCAGGACATGTTTATATCGAAATTCAGAAACGAATACAAAATTAAAATGATTATTTTACTCAGCTTTAGTTACATACTCTGATTCAGTTAAATACATTTGCTATAAATTTGACAAAATTTTAACTTTTTGTTTCACCTGTGAAGCAACTGGGGACAACCACTTACAATTTCTTTTGATCATACACTCAAAAAGCAAATTTAGAGTGAACATTAAATGTTCATTACAATCCTCAGCCTCACGTTCCATCTCTAACTCCAGGAACCTCTCTGCCTTTGAAAGCATTGTCTTCCTCAATTCCCTTTCATAAGGTTTAACACGAAATTGGTTTCTGAAAATTAGCAGAGCTTTTTTACAAATTCTGGTAAACTTGTTTGACGGACACAACAAACCCTCAACATCTTTAGTTATTCCTGGAAATGTTCTTTCCATGATTAATATTTGACTCCTGTCCTGAATTGTTTTCTTCCCAGAAAAAGTTTTCTTGTAGTTAATGCATCCACTTCTAGCCAAGAGTCTCTAAAGGAGATATCCAGCAAAGTAAACAATGGAGCATTGTTCCAGAGGTAAAACATCTTGGTTGATTTCCACTGTCATAGTGCAAGAGCATAGTGCATAAATAAAAAGGTACTGAAATTGCAAAATCTTGATTATCATTATGGAACAGTTCCACCACATCAGCCCAGAATCGATTATATACATTCTTTGATTTGTCTTTGAATCTGCAGCGGTGGATGGATATTACACCTCTTTATTGGATTATGTTTTCTATATCATTAGATAGCTAACAAATGAACGTCATTGCTTCAGTGACAATTTTTTCATTTTAATTCATCGCAGCCGATAGACGCTGTATCATTCCATGATAAGCCATTTATGTTCTATACAAAATGAATAACCCGTATGTTAGGTCAGCGATGTCTTTCTCATTACCTATGGCGGCGATTTCTTTATAAAGGTCTCTAGTCCTATGTTGCAGAGAGGCTTCTCACCTGGAGAGCACGGGTTGGTAGCGATGTTAGATTCTTCAGTATTTAAAGCTCGGTCCCTTTTCGGTAACTTTGTGGAGACCTTTCCAATTACAACACTTCGTCCGTCGGATGAGACATTTTACGCCGACAACGCTTTTTATGTTGTACAGCGAATGATAAGGCCATTTGTTTTCGAGATGGTAACATCTTCTATACGATTAACATTTGCATTATTTCTGACTGTATAAAAATCTAAAAGGAGATGCCACCCTGTTTCACATCCTGTAGAGGTTGCGATTATTTTTTATCTTGTTCTAACATTCTTAGCAATTTTACTTTATTGTCATAGGTACGCACCCAAAAAACGTAAGATGTATATTTGTTTACAAAATTAAAAAAGATTCCGCGATCGACGTAGCACCGGGATGACTAAAAAGCAGGATTCGTAATGATGCAAAATCTGGAGTTGTCATAGCTGACGAATTATATGCGACTTACTCTGTGGTTCGGAATACTAAGGACTATATGCAATATATTAGTCCTAGGTGCATTTCATTTCATTATTACCTTGGTGCAATAGGGTAGTTTCCTTCATCAAAGAAAACAGAATTCATTAATTGCGAATGGTGCCCCACCATAATCGTATTCATTACACGCAAATTATTTAGATTAAAAAGTCTTAGTTTCCAAGAAAATTGAATGTTAATTTTAAGTTCATTTGAAAAAACTCGGAAATGGCGGGACAGCAGCAGCTTTTATGATGACATAACAGGTAGATAGTCAACATTGCGAGGTATATGGAGTCTTGAGTAGAGTAAATGTTCTTATCAAAATCAATCACTTATCCACCACTAGTAGTTTATTATAATATGAAATTAATACTATTTTGCTCAACCTGGGCATCAATTTACCTCACAATATAGTATTGTGGGAACAGAAACATTTTGTGTGGAATTTTTGTCATTTCTATTGTGAGTATACATAGCGAGATGCATGAAAGCCAATAACGTGCTTCGAAATAGAGCAAACATTTGAAAGGACAATAGGGAGTGGGAAGGGGAGTTAGAGGGGGGAGTAAGAGGTAAAAAAAGAACAATTGTTCATATTTTGTACATTTAAACCTTGTTTCATCCGTCATTCCATGTTTTAGGAGATGAAATTGCTTTCAAGACAATTTCACTAGAATGCCATAAAACGCAGCTTATTTCAAAATGTGTAACAAAATCTTTTCTACTTGTTTTATCTGCTCCACGAACAATTATTTCATTTTATGTTTATATTTTTGCGCTGGCAATATAATTTTCTTTTCAATGGTGTTTTCTAATTTCCTAATTACCCTGGAATATATTTAAGTTACATTGCCCTAAAGTCACGGAAAATATATAGACTTATAATTGTCAAGAAACGGATGTTAGTTATTTTTTTATTTACCAGCATATTTTGTTGGAAAATAGTAGAAAAAAGGAATAAGCATGGTGTTGGATAGCTGAGGAACACACAGCAGATACAAAAAATTAAATTATTGAAATAGTTTTATTGTAGAAACAAACTATTTCTTGGACCACAATGGTAGCCCACGCGCCTATCCGTGTTACCACAAGTCACGCGCTTACTGCAGGGCAACAACCAAGCAATAGCCAAGAAACAAACAGTTAAATTACTTGGAGTTCACCTTGACTCAAGACTCTCCTGGAAGGCCCATACCGATATTGTAAGCAAATAGTCCACTGCGGGTACAGATCCGCCTACCCACTCATTAAACGCCATAGTCTTGCAATAGAAACAAAACTTATCATTTACAAATCCATGATCTGCCTCCTCCTGTACTATGGATATCCTGCCTGTGCCACGGCAACAAAAACAAAACTAAAAATTGTACAAATCCTAGAGAATAAAATAATAAGAACCATCGCAAACGCCCCCTGGTATGCAAGTAACGAATACATCCGCAATAACCTTAATATTCCGACCATCGCGTCATACCTCCACTCCATAGCTACATCTTTCTCCAAATCAATTGGCAACTTAGGAAACAAAAAAATAGACTATATATGGCAATACGAGAAAAACCCCACTTCAGACTTCAAGTAAAATAGAACAAAATTTGCAATAGATAACCACAAATAAACACACTCCTGAACCAATATCATATCCTAATCGCGCGCGCAGTGAAGCTGCCCGCCTGCTTCCGAAAGAGAAAAATTCATAGCCAGACCCAGAAAAGAATGAAGCCTGACGGAGAGTAAAGAAGAGGGGAGGGCGGGAAGGAGAGGGGAGAGGCGAGAGAGGAAGAAACGACCTTGAGGCGAGGAGACTCGTCTCTCGAATGCGACTCCGGGGCCATCTATCAGCCCTTCGAGAATTAAAACTCTCGATACCATTTCCGCCTATACCGTGATTCCTCTAGTATACTTACTCTATGGTCGCGTTTGCCCGATGTGCTGGTGCGTTGTCTGGGTGAAAGAGCACATGTCCAGCCCCATCCATCAGTCCATCAGCATTCGTGGCACCCACCTGGAGGACACTTTTTGTATTTTCAGGTCTTCATGCAGGATTGTGTGCACAGATCCTAAGGAAATGCCAACTTTGGAGGCAATGTCTTCCACACTCATTCGACGATCCTCCAAAACAACTTTCTCCACTCACTAGATCATACCATCAGACCGGCTGGTGCGAGGCCGAGATTGTCTTGGTTGGTTGTCACACAACTATCTGCCTTTGAACTAGCACACCCACGAACGCACATTGGACACATCCATGACACCATCACCACATGTCTCACTCCACTGGCGATGAATTTCAATCGGTGTCACACCACACAAATGGAGAAAACGAATGATTACACGGTATTCTTGTGATGAAAACGTGGCTATTTTAAGTCTCCAAAACAGTCCTAATTCTCAACGCTGCCGCTAGAGTTCTGTGTTCTGTACAATGCTGCAATCTCTGTCACGCATTCACAACAAGTGCGAATGTATTTTAAAACAATCCGCATGTCTCTATCTCTTTCCAGTCCTGAGAAAAAAGATCAGAGGTGTTATAACTTGAATGCACCTCGTAGACTGTTGGATCATGTGATGATGGAACATATGGACTCAGATCTTATAAGTTTACATTTCGGCTGTGGAACTTCATTGTTTCATGTTTCCTTACAGTGGATAATTATTAAAAGGTCTGCGTAAATGTTTAAAGATGCATGTCTGTTGATGCCCTCCACTACTGGTGTAGTCTGCATCTATAGACATGGTCTGTTCTCCAAGTGTTAACACCTCAATATATTTAGAAATTAGTATTTATTGCTAATACTTAAGATATATATTTATGTTGATCACATATATTTCTCTGCATATCACTGGACATGCACTTCATAACAGGAACTTTACTGTTAAAAATTGAGGAAATCCTTAGCCATCAAAATATTATATGTTGCTTGATTAGGAAATGGGGATTTTCCCACTTGGAGTTTTGATGAATATTTTGCATTTCTCTTTCCTTTACATTTATTTCATCATCAGGAGTCATCAATCCAAAGATCAGTTTTCTGTAGATTTCCTCTCCAATCTCCTTACAGCTGTTTTTTCCTTTGCTGCGAGATGGTATAGAGGTGATGAGGATGCTAGCAGAAAGAAACCTAATAAATATTGGTAAATTTGGTTGATAGTGTAGCTTGCTCATTGTTCATGATAAGTGCAACTGGTCATTAATCTCTGATTGATATATTCTTTTATGTTTACATTCATTCCTATTCCTTCACTTAGTCGAATTTCCTTTATTCTTTGATGAAGTAATTCACATTGCCTTTTCCCCCTAAGCTGTGGATGCTTTTTTATATTCAGCTTGATGGTTGATACTATTCTTCTGTGCCTTCTTGGATTCTGATGAGTGATGAGCCTTCAATTTTCATCGGGTTGTCTGTGGGCTGAGCCAACATGTATGCACAGCCACTTTGTGGCACTGATGTTCAAGTGTTTAACTCCTTTGATCTTTGTTTGTGCTGGTGTTTCTCTCCACAGCAGACCACCCTGTGTCATAATTTCCTGGGTCATTCTTCTTTTACATCCACAACCCCCCAGTTAATTCATCCATCCTTTTGGGTAGCATTCCTTCAGCCTATAGTTTTGGGTTGGAGTTTTGTTTTGATTATGTTTAAGTGATGTTATACTGGCCATGTCTAATTCACTTGTGCACTTTCCAACTTTGCATTCCACTTCTCACCATATTTTGTCATTTAATGTCATTTTAAAAATTTGAGGGACTATTACCTTCTGTCATAAGCAAAATAAAATCCACAGAGGAGAAGGATGCCTTGGTAGCTTAACTGGCTAAAGCAATCGGTGCAAAATCGAGGGATCTGGGGTCGAATCCTGGTCAAGGCAAATGATTTTTCCTCTGTGGAATATCGCACTTATGTGCACTTACAGGTGACTCCATTAAGGTAAATACCGTGGCTAGTCCTGGTATCCTCAAAATTACATTTTATCTCAAAAAATTATATTTCAGCAAATTAATGAAATGAGGTTTTCAAATTCTCTCCAATAGTTATCAGGATGGTACAAATAATTTCCTTGCTAGCAGGATTTATCTACACTAGCTTTTTTACTTTCTTTTGAAACAATTTGTTTTCATTTTAAATGGATTTCTTTGGTATGAACTGAAAATTATGAGTAAGAAAGTCGCCTTGTTCCAATTGGCACTGAAAATGAAGCATATAAACTGACTGGCATTTCAGACATCGCTCATGGATAATTTTTTTTTTGGATGAGAGCATAGTGGATAAAATCAGCATGAGTTGATGCATGTCTGTGGGGAAAATTGGGCCCCTAAAGAAATTTTGGTCTAGCCTTTTTTTTCATTACATACTAGCCCTTTTTACTCTGGTGTTACATGAACCCACAATAATGATAAAACAGAAAACTCACTTTAAAATAAACTAAAATTTCCACGAGTTCTAATTATGTATGTATTGAGAAAGGCTCTTGAATGAGGAGCGGATGCTGTCTAGGGTTGACTGTCCGCCTCAAGGGTTATGATGAGCCTGCTCATGACCTTCTAACCAACATGGTCTAAGACGCAGTTCTGGTTCATCAGTTCAGTCCAGACAGTATGTGGTGATGTTTTTCAGCTCCCTCCTTTTTGGTAGCAAATTCTACATCATTTTTACTTCCTTTCATTCCCATCCCTCATGGTAAGAAAAATCAGGGAAATGTCCCAAATCGAAAGCTTTTGTGTGGAATCGAAAGAAAGTGTGGAGGGACGTGCGCTTTAATTAGGATTATCAGGTGATAAAGAATTTATTACATGCAGCCGGAATTCGTGTAGATTTGTCTTATGCCCACTGTGCATATTATTATACAAAAGATGACTCTTTACGAGCATTACTTGAAACAAATGAATGGCAATTTTCTTATACAATTTCATTGTTTCATGCTCTCAAGGATAGTAAGATATTGACTGGTTGTAATGACCAACACCCCCCTGAACGTCTGGTATTTCACTACTTCTTCTGGCTTGACTACAATGTACCCTCATCTGTTTCACAGCTTCATTAGCTGCCTCCCAGACTCAGAGCTTATCATCATGATATCGTGTCTGTCTCTCATCTTGAATACGCAAACACCCTTTTTCATTTCTGACTGGGACAACCTCATCGTTTTCAATACATATTAGATGATGTTACTTCGGAAGGATTTCTTTTCCTGTTGGCTCTTATAGTTCCTGTGCAGTAGCTGTGTTCATCAAGCAGTGCCTCTACTAGATCTATGCTAATATAGAAATTATCTACGTACAAATAATGGCCAACCCCTTTCCACACATCCATAAGCTTATATACTTTGTTCAAATTGAAGTTTTTCTGTTGTAATCTGAGCAATTTCCATAAAAGCCCATGCTAAATTGTTCACTTTCAAGGTGGAATTGCAGTAAAACTATCTCGGAAACCCTATTTTTTTCATCTCACCTTAAAAAATGCACTTCAAAGATGCTATATTTAAGTTTTCATGATTTCTGGAATAAGAGGCCAGAGCCACCTTAAGAATTACCCTATGAAATAAAATTATTTCTTTAATAAAAAATGTATTGACTTTATATGTAGGTGCATAATTTATATTCACTTTGAGTGAATATTATATTCATTTACATTTTTTATGAAACCAAATGGTGGATACTTTTGACAATCTATTTTTTATTCATAATGAATAAAGACACTTGGTAATCTTCCAAAGATTTATTTATTTGACACGACGCGTTTCACCACACTGTGGCATAATCATGTGCCCACATGATTATGCCACAGTGTGGTGAAACGCGTCGTGTCAAATAAATAAATCTGTGGAAGATTACCAAGTGTCTTTATTCATTATGAATATCGAGAACTTCCACCATATCCAGCCTGAAACAGTGGTATTTATCTATTTTTTACTTTATGCAGTAAAAAAAGCCTTATTTATAGCCCAAGATAAGAGAACTTATTCATCTCACGAGACTACAAAGACTTAAAAGAGTAATGTAAGAGAAACAATTGCACTTTTCCACAAATTGCAATTGTTTCTCTTACATTATGAAGAACTTCCACGATATCTCGCCTGAATCTGTTGAATTTACTTAAAAGAGTGTGGATCCAAAGAGAAAAGTAGTAAACAATGGTGACACTGTGAATGAAATAGAATTTTCGTTTATTTAACAGAGTCTGGGTCTGCCCGTTGGCAGCCGTGTGACAAGTGACACACGGCTACTCAGTGACGCGACTCCCCATAATCCATACAATCTGTATATAGTCTGGATTAGCGAGTATCTATTGTATTACCGGATATTTATTGCTAACTCTAGTTTTTGCTTACTGGTTTTTGTTTTCTTAAGGAGAATTGTAAGCTCTATTGTATACTGTTCCTCCACTGGAAGTTTAATTAATGTGGTTAGTATGATTGATGATGCATGGCTATAAGTGAGCAGAGAGTGGTTCTGGATCTGTGAGATAAATGCTGTTCCTTGATGTATTGTTGAGTTCTATCTTAGACATTTCTCGATAAAAAAGGGATAGGACTATGAATTATTACTGATTACTCTAATAAAAATAGCTTCTCATGGCTAAATTGATGACTTTCCAGTCAGCCAGCATTTTTGTGGCATTAAGTTGTAAAAATAATTTTTAAAACTCTTTTGGGATATGCAATTTATAGTGAAATTCATCAATAATAGATGTATGTCACAGCATACAATCAGTATAACAATAAAGCAATAAATTTTTTATAAATTTGTTGTAGAAAATGAAAACACTGGATTTAAAAGTTTCCTGCTAGAAATTCATATATTGTACCATTTGGTTAGCTACATATTTTATAATGATAATTATAATATTGTTTATTATGGGGATTTCCCATTGCACAAAAATTAGTTACAACAATATGTAATAACTCAGATTAAGAGAAATACTAATAGTAGTAGGTAATTAATATGGTTTGTGCGAGGTACAAAAAAAGCTAAAATACAGATATAAAATAAAGTTGTTTGATTATAGGTGTACAATGGAAGTCTAAGAATTTTAATAATTATTAATGAATACCTATTGCACATTATTTACCTTGCATTCATTTTTATACCTTGTACATATAACATCTACTAAGTAATATCTCATTTTCAAGAGAGAAATATCTTTTCAAGAAGTTTCATACAAGACAGACTCATTTAAGAAGCATAATGTAATTTCAAGAGTAAGTTCATAGTTTTTTTGATGGCATATGCTGAATTATTATGTGGGTCCATGTGTGGTATTATGTACTGTATTACAGGAGCAGAGTATTCTGGTAATTGGTGAGTGATAAGTAAAGTTTCTGTAGCAGAATATGATGTAAAATAATTCGGATTTTCTTGCGAAATTGAAAATGGTATCCAAAGTAAGTAATTCAATTAAAGGAGAGCAATTAATTTTGTGGTTACACAGTTTGTGTGGAAATAGAAGGCCAGCCAGCTGACGATGGATCCTGAGGGGGGGATGTAAATCTAATATTTCCTTAGTTTGTATGGGGCATCAAAAGTGGGAAAACCTGCATAGTAATTGGATGTTCTTAAAAACCTCTTCTGTACCCTTTCCAGATTATCTTTTTCCAGTTTATATTATTTTATAGTCTCTTCTTGAATCCTTCAGGTAAGGATGCAGAGGAAATGTGTCTGGGAATCTTAAATGATGGTAATAGAGTTATAGGGCCAAGGATATCAGTTACAAAGAGCAGGCCTAAGTTTTCGCCCTCCATCCCACATGAAGCATTTTTTACTGTTAAGAAAACTGTGAAAGATTCTGTTTGTATTTCTGATTGGAATTCTGATATTTCAGCCTGATGATGGACAAGGGGTGGGACATGATTTCATTTATTCGTACTCAAGCAACCCAACCTGGTGTGACAAGTGTGGAGATCTCCTCTGGGGAATCTACCAAGCCAAATATATGCGCTGTCAATGTGAGTATGTCATATGTGACCCACGACAACTTATTGCTAGTTAATTTCCTCTTTTGTCAAGTTAAATATGTACTGAATAATTCTGGCTTTTGTTATAAATATGTATGTCATTATTTGCAAGAGGTCAGTAATTCACACTTAATAAATTTCAGCTGCTTTGCCATCAACTTAAAAAGAATTGCATTTGTAGCCTGTCATTGTATATGGAATGGGTATTTATTAGTTGTACATCACCCATAGTTTCTTTGTCTAGTGTAGTGTGTAAATACTTGAGGAAATGGACTAACAAATCTTCTCTTGGGTTATGTGATAGAAATACTTTAGACATTAATGTATATGTAGTCCTAGCCCTTAACCATTAGCATGTGTTAATTGTCTGGTTACAGGCTATGCTACCAACGGCATGTATAATGGCAATTTCATACATGTTGTTGTATTTATGTCAATCATTTCTTTTAAAAATACAGTAGTACATTCTGAGATAAGTGGTTTCCAAAGCAGTCCTTGGATAGCTGTGCTGGAATTTTGGTTGACTTTTAATCAATGATAACTTATGTCATCCCTTCCTTGGCTGCACAGGTGTTAAACACCTTATCAATGACTGTGTGGAACTGGTGTGTGTGTGTGAGCTCTGTGGTCAGCGTTGAGAACTTTAGAGATCACTTATGTCTGCATCTCATCTCCCGTATTGAGGCGAATAGATAAGTGACCCAAAATAATATTTCTAATGCACAACACCAATTGTCATCAGGTGGGCCAATCACGTAAATTTTCCAAATTTGGAGAATACCAGAACTTTCCATTGTATTACATTTAAGGACTCACTTGCAAGTGCATAAAGTGCGAAAATTCCACTGAGGGAAAATTATTCGCCTCGACCAGGACTCGAATCTGGATTCCTTTATATGTCGTGCTGAGGTCTTTGGTCAGTTAAGCTACCAAGGCACCCTATTCCCCTGTGGATTTTTGTGGAGATAAAAGAAGCTAGATATAGAGCTACGTAGCCCTAGTATCCTCAAAATTTGTCAAGAAGAGCTACCACCTCATCTAATTCCAAGTTTGGCCTTAACCTCATGGATGGTGGTGCTGAGTGAATGCTTTGACTGCTTCTGTGTCATTACATGTCCAGCAGTCTTGAAAATTAGTTCCTTTAATGCCTGCCAAAATCCACAATAAATAAATTCCTCATTAGTTGTGGGGTGGAATATGGTTGAATAACTACTGAAATTATTTGCTAGTTGTACAGTAGATTAGAGCAGTGTCTAAATTATTAGTCTCTTCATATTGCCAAGTTTTGATTTTGCCTTTCTTTGACCACATACTATAACAACTGCAACATTGAAAGTACACAGAATATCTGTTGAAGTTAAACTTTAATTATGCATTAAGTGTAATGGCATGGGAAGAGGCCACCCGGGAAATTGCTAACTTTTTACTTGAATTAGGTGACTGCTTCATGCACTTAGCTTTTTGAGGTTCATGTATAGGAGACTGAGAAGCTTCTTAAGCACATAAATCCTCCTGTGGCAAGTGGAGCACCAATTTTGGCATGTAAGATTGATTTTATTTTCTTGCAAATATATTTTGAGTACATGTCTTTTAGGCCTCGAAGCTATTAGAATTTGTATCAATGAGTGATGGAAATAAGTTTTTGCTTCATATATCTTGCTGCCAGTACATTCATGACATATGCACACCTGCTTTTCTTGTGGATCTACAGTTTGCTAACCCAGCAAACATAGTAGTAGGTACCAAAAAGTCTTTGTCTCATCCAGTGTCACTTTTCACACTGGCGTGAAATAATCATGATGAAGTTTTGGAAGTGGCGCAACAGTTTTTAATGGATGCATTCAGATGTATGCAATATGAAAGACATATGCTAGTTGTTCATAATTATTATGTCGGCTAATGGGCTACATGGTAAGGAAAGAAGTGTACCACCATGGAATATATGATTTCTCTTGAGTTTTAAGATAAGAAAAATAATTAACAAGGGAAAGTAATGGCTTTTTATCCGTCGGCATTAAATATTTGTATCAATGAAATAATTTCAGCTCATATGCATGCAAGCACAATGGTTCATGTTACTTGAAGCTGTGGGACCAAATACTTTCACATTCACTATGCGTAGTGACAGCCCTATCACAATATTATGGCAGTTTGGATGCAGAAAGTGGTTTTTTAGCTGGGTGCAATGATTAATGGAAGTGATATGGTTGTATAACCGGACTCTAGTCCATTTTTCTCTGCTTGTATATGACATATGGGCTGAGTTGAGCATATGATGAGTTTTCTCTGTTCAGCTGCTATCTTCCCTATGCATGATGAGAACTGAAAATTTCCTCTATCCTGGGAATTGCTGTGGGTCAAGTGAAAGTTCGGCTGCATCGTGTTTCTTCATATTTGTTGCGTTATTGGAAACTCAAATCAATGTATCAAATGTTGAGTAGTCTCATAAATCTAAATTCACCAGGGATCATGTGTTAAGTTTCTGAACTCAGCATGTCCTCAGGAATTAGCCTTGTATCAATATTGTAACCAGGGAAGGCAAATGTATTGCTGTTCACAATGGAAGGTACAGCTTTATATCTTGTTCTATAATGAGCATAAATGATTTTTTCAAACCCTTATCCTTATTTTCCTGAAATTACACCTAAAGAATAAAATAATGGAGAGTTAAGAAATACGCTCGTTCTGTGCGTGTTTCCCAGGAACCCTGAAATGGCCTGTATCCGAGGAATTGCTGCTTTGGCATTAGGAATTGGCTTCCGAGGGAACAAGAGAGATGTTGCAGACCCCTCCCAAGAGGTATAGTTCATCAGTAACAACGTTATTATTCGCATTAACCAAGCATGAATTGGAGCCTGAGTTTCTAACATTTGCTTTCAATTTGCACCGTTTTTGAAATAATTGCTTCTTGGACTCTATGTGGCTTTAAAACATTTGGGGTGTATTTGTTCCAATCATTACCAGGACCGTTTTTGTATACCGAATTCACATCATTATCTATGCTTTTCACAAAAGGAGTTAAGGCCATAGGTAACCTGCAATTTGGACCACATTTAATGATAGATAATTTTGAATGAGGTGAGAGGTTGATAGGATAGTATTCAGTTTTGCTTCAAGTTGCAAGCCGATTAAGTTTCTGTGTTTTGTAAACTGGTTAGCAATTAATATAATGGGAAAAATTCAGCTCTACCTCATTGAAGAGACAAATTAATCTAAGGCACTCTTACAGAGTATTGATGACTATGATGAATGCACTTTACCACTCTTTTATGGCAAGACTAGTTCTCACACCCTTATTCCCAAAGATTTTTGCTATAGCTACATTATAATGGCAGAAAATTTTACTTTTGGTAGGGGTTAGCTTGCAGCTTTATTTTCAGTAGGTGATGTACACCAAGAAATGTAATTGTGGTCATGAAAATAAAAAAAGAATTCTTAGATTATAAGCATTAAAACTTTGCTTCTAGGGATGGTCACCTTGCTAATTTAGACTCTTTTGGACATTGCTTCATTGTGTAAATTGTTCTGCTATGTACATACATAAACTAACCTAGCATGACATTGTATACTCTTGGTGATTCATTGTTGGTAACTTTTAAAAATCACTGTTAAATTACTAATTATCAGTAAAGATTCTTTTATCATATCCCCCTTATTACATTTTATTTTGCTGTAATTTTGACCCATGCTTTTTATTTCTACAATTGCTGCTTTGAGTAGCCTTTGCCTGCTTTGAGTAGGTAGCCCCTGGGAGTTACGCACTTCCCATTTACTCATATAAACCCTGCCATTGGGACTTGCTAACATTTTTCCTTTCCCTTGATTTGCATGGTATTTGATCTTGTTTCCTGTCTCTCATATTAGCTACAGATTTTTTAATCTTATTCATCTAATTCAAATTGTTAATACAATGAGAGTATTCATAGAGATTTCATTCTCCATAAAGGATGATAAAGAAACCTGACATCCATCTCAGTTTAAATAGATCTCTTTCCTGCCTTTCAAATTTCTGTGACCTCTTATGGATTCATTTGTATGCACTTTACATATGCTGGGCATCTGTCCATCCGATAAAACTTGGGAAAACAGGAAATTTGGGCTTTGCCTTTTGAGCTAAGGGTTTGACCTCTCTGTGTTCTGCTTAGCTGTAAACATTTCTGTGTACATTTTTATGAAATGAAGGGAGTGAGCATGGTTCTATTGTATGTATTCAGATGCTGGATTTCAGACTTCTGTTGTGTAAAATTCATGCTCGGAGAAAGTCTCCTTGAGTGCACTTTTTGTCTTCGGTCAGAATTCCATCTGAGCACATGACTACTCGGCCCACTACTTCTTGCGGCAACATAAATGTTCATCATGTCTTTAGTTGGTTTGTGGTTGAGGGCTTTCCAGTTATGTATTAGGTTTAAATTTCTACACCACTTGAATTGATTGATTTGGGTTTTAATTTGTGGAACGTAATGTTGTTCAGCATTGTACAAGGGAAACACATGGTATAACTCCACCTTTTTTAATTGACTTGTTGATTTCAATGTCTGTATAGTGTTATTCTTAAGATAAATCCAATATTTTGGACCCTTCTATCATGAGAATGATGTTGTAGATGTTGAACCTGATTGTTCGATTATATGAGTGTGACATTATACAGATGAAGCATTTCCTTTGCATCATGGTGAACTTCAATGCCACCCTTTGATCCCAATCAGTTCTTTTCAAACAATTGAGGAGGCAGCTTGTGCATCAGGTAGATCCTACCCATTGAGTTTGCCTGAGGGATGCAATGGTTTTTGTGTACAATATTTTTCAGTGTCCTGCCTTTTATTGGATTGCTGGACCAGGGGTGTACGATGATGTGTAGGGTAGCAAAATTTGGTGGCACACGCATGTGATGAGCATGATTTCAGGGAGAGAAAAGAATGCAAGAGAAGTGGGACAAAGGGGTTGAGATTCCCTCTAGATGTCCCCGCAGGCTTGTCCCTCCGTTCATCCTTGCTTTATTCTCCCTCGCTGACCAATAAATTTGCATTGGCGAATGGCACCAAGGTGTGCCATGGCCATAGAAGACTCAAATTACCTGAAATGGCACTGGCTGGAGTGTCCACCAACCTAGACTATTAGGAAATCTTCAGGGATTTTTCTCTTCAATAAATCTCTGGGGGTTTGGTGGTGATTCTGAGAAGTGTGTGTTTGAACGTGAATACATCTTATAAATCACTCTTGACAATTGTGTCCTGGGATGGAAATGGAAGTGTAACATTTGCAGGGTGATGCATTCCGACTCTATAAATTCATGACTGATTACATGGTTGAAATAAATGTGCTCTGGTTCGATCAGGTGTATGGCTACAGTGTGAAAAATGATCTTAAATTGACACCATGCATGCGCCAGATGAAGGTGGAGGCCCATGGCCTCTAGCGGTCATTTTGGGCATACGTAAAAACCACAGGGTACAACTCTTGTGGCTGATAATGGTGCAGAACTTTAATATCAGTCTCCTTATGCCAAAAACGGTCTTTGTATGATATTTGTTGGTGAAGAAAAAAATTAAGTAATGAAATTTTAATTTACTCCCCCATTGTGCTCCTCCCATATTCTCAGCAAAAACTCCGATAGAAGCCAAGAGAAAGAATCCGATCGCAAAAAAGCATCTTATTTTTCCATCAGTGAATACCATTATGACCGGGGAAGAATGGGTGAGTTGGCTTTGGAAACATCAGAAAGTCGACGTGCCGCAAATGTATCCAATGGTTTAGGTGTTACTTTTTTTTAGCCCTGCTCAGTAAAACCTCAATCTTACGGGCAGCAGTGGTCGATAAGAATATGTCCCAATATGGAAGGTGTCCTTAAGCTAGAGGTTTAACATTGTTTCATTCATCTTTGGATGAAGGATGAAGGTGATGTCTCAAAATTTGAAAGGAATTTACAGCTACCCAAAACGTTTTCGTGAAATCATAATTGTAAACAGATAAAGCAGTTAAAAAACGTCATGATGCTTTAATAATATAGTAAGCTACTCTGAAAATTTTTAAAGAGCTATATAGATAAAACATCCTCCAAAATATTTTGGAAAAAAATTATTTCTTAAAGGTGTGCGTATGTGAGCGGTCAAACAAAGTTATATGCAACTCAGGCCAGGATTTGAATACTGTCCGTTAGTTAGTATGAGAAGTTTAAGGTGGAAATGGAGGTGAAATGTGAAGTTCTGGGTGGAAAAAGAGGTAGAATGCGAAGTTCAGGGTGGAAATAGATATATGCAATGGGAAATTCTGGGAGGAAATGGAGGTGTACGGTGAAGTTGTGGTAAGAAAAAAAAGGCGAAGTTCAGCTTGGAAATTGTGGTGTATTGTGAAGTTCGGGTAGAAAAAATATAGAATGCGAAGTTCAGTGTGTCAATGGAAGTACAACGTGAAGTTCTGGGAGGAAACAGAATTAAAATTCGATGTTCAGGTTAGAAATGCAAGTGTTTTATGAAGTTTTAGGAGGTAGAATGCGAAGTTCAGGGTGAGAATGGAGGTGTGATGTGAAGTTCTGGGAGGAAAAGAAGTAGAATGCGAAGTTCAGGGTGGAAAAAGAGGTGTAATTTTAAGTTCAGGGAGGAAAAAGTCAAACTTGCAGTATGCAGTCCTAGTCTTTTTACAGAGGTTTTACCGTATTTGTTTTTCATTAGCACATGGTGTCTTCTAAATAAGAAACAGTGCTGTGACTTTCAACGGGTATATTACTGTTAAAACTAACGGCGCATGTCAATAGGTAGGGCAAAAACAACCAGTTTTACGCCGTTTCGTAAGGTCATTCTCGAACGCGCTAATAACACAGGCGACGGTGACCCCCTGCTATGTATGCAACCCGCCGGTCACCCATGTATTGTAGAGAACCTGTGTGCCCAGGGGCGCGAATCTTTCTCCGAATGAAAACATTATAACGTCGGCTCTTAAATGGAGAAGCTACTTTCGCTCTCGTAGCGAAGTTTGATTGTGAAGATCATTTTCCGAGTCTTAAAAATACTTCTTGCCTTGGTCTAACTTCTCGGACTGGGGCAATGACCCCGGTAACGTCTGAAGAGAACCTAAACGTGTCTTCCGCGAGGAGCGAATTATGGTAGCTTAAGCGATATTTTTATCTAGACGTAACAGGGATCATTTTGTAATATTTTTTATTTAATCAGTTGTAAGAAGCGCAGGGTAGATATTTCACTAATGACGCAAAGACTTTTACAACCCTAAGTCTCAGAGTATAAATTAGCTAAATGTTCATATTTGAGGCTTAAACTTGTTTGTTTCACGCCCTACCCTGGAAACGCATTGAAAATATCAAGTTTTTTACGATTATATAATAAGTATTGCGGTGAGCAATAAATTTAAGTATTTAAAAGTAATTGAGAAAATATACAAACTACACAGTCACCTTTCTGATGCGGTTTATCCGTCAGCACTGCCTCATTTTTCTAACATGTCTCCGCAGCGCACTGCCGTACCACATCCCATTGAAATTGGCTTCTATTTTTTTGTCTATTTCTCTAAAATTAGTGGACTAAGTGGCTAATATTTTGTTATCATCAGAAAGATGAGATCTTTTGTTTATAATGAGGCCTGAATTCGTCGAATATTGAGTCTAGTGATACATCGGTCACACTGCCTAAATTGTGAAAGCGCCGGCGACAAATTATTGAGGGGTCGGTGGCAGACACTCCCAAGATAACCTTCCAAAATAATCGTCCTTTTCGATACATCTGTTGCCACTGTGGGCGGATCGAACCTTCTAAAATGTCGCGGGTTGTCGTGCATGTGTCACACTCCTCGAAAGCGCCCGCCCTTCATCCGCGTGTCGCGTCCAACGTGGATGAATTTCGCACTCTCACAATCCCGAGTGGACATTTATTTTGTAATTGGAGATAAATCCGAATGGCTAGTTGAATGCAAAGGGAAATAAACTCCGATATCAGCATTTTGGTCATCTAAGTCAGCATTCGGCAACCAACACATGCCACATTTGACAAAATTTAATTACAAGCCGGCGCGTGCCAAATTCCTGGCCTTTTTCAGGAAAAACATGCTGTAAGAATTATGTGATATTATGGTATGACATAAATAAAATGACCTTTATTAAGATTTTTGTCAATGGTAGAGATTTAGCTTTGGCAGTAATGATACATATTACTTTGGTGTAGTAATTAAATTAAAACAAATAATTATAGCCGGTATCCATGGCGTTAAGAACATCTGAATTTTAAGTAAAATAAGGGTATAAAGAGTCGGCAAGTTGTACTTAATCGTTGTCTTCCTGGCATGCCACCAACAAACCTTTAGCGTGCCACGTGGTGGCACACGTCCCATGGATTGGCGATCGCTGATCTTGGTGACCGTTCACGGGGCGGAGGGGTGGTGTATGTGGTTTTGTGACGTAACGATCGGGAACGTGCTTGTCGTCTGCAGGCTGGACTCCAAATTGAGACTCCAAAACATTTCAGTCTAGCTCTCGGCATGCGCGTGTTGTCAATTGCCACTCCACCAAACCACATCCACACCTTGCCTCCCAGATGACCGAAATGCTGGCATATGAGTACCTCTTGAATTCTCTAGGCCAATTCGGATTCATCTCCAATGAAAATTCACTTACCAATTGACTCCTCTGTTGATATCCTAAATGCAGATGTTCACGTATTATTTTTTCAGTTAATACTTTTACTGAACGGGACTTAAAATACTCATGGGCGTCAAATGTGAACTTCTGGATACTGTCGTGTGTATGCCGGTCGTGGAGATCCTGTCGTGCTAGTGAAATTTTATGATATGAGGTTTTATTTGGACATTAGTGGGAGGCGGCCGACAACTGAGTTTATTTGCGCCGTCGAGGGCAGGTGGGTTGTTTGATGAGGAGAGGGGTGGGGAACGGAGGGGTGGGCGGGCGGAAATCCTTAGCCGTCATTTGCCCACACTCTTCAAGGCGCTTATTTGAGTCAACGGATTAACAGTTCATCCGACTGACGAATTGCTGCGATGGAAGTGCCATCTATCGGTGGCGGTGTGGTATCGCATCGCCCGACAATCCGGAGGTCGCAGGATCGAGTCCCGCCTGGTTGTGAACTTCACCACTCACAGCATGGGTGTTTATGTGATGATAAAAATGAGTTCAATGCAAGTAGGGTCTGTAAAAACATAATTTCGCTCAATAAAGACGCCGTTTCTTTTATTTTATATAACATCCAAGTAAGCAGCGGTAATCCTCGTAAGTCACCGGCACTTTGGGTATGCTGAAGCGGACATTCAAGATGGGGAGCCATCACACCGACCAGTTCCTATTTAGAAAGGAGCGCGAAAACTTATTTTTTTAGCCATTATGTCACCTACCGAATATATTAGACACATTTTGTGAAACAACAGCTTCTTTATGGACATCGACAATGATGGCGGGAGAAATGAATGGGAAGAATGGGAGAGAAGACCAAGAATGTAAAATAGGCAAATTATTGAGAAGGTCAAATTGACGACTTTAGTGTGAATGAAAAAGGAAGCTGATTTGAAATTGATATGGAAAGATGTAGGAAACCGATCTTAGGATTGATGACCGTTAATGATGTCAACTACCGTTTACATCCGTGGTTACTCTGGTGGGAAACTGAGAACTCACGGGAGACTTTTCTCCAATTGAGGCTGCATGTTGTTTAATTTGGAAACTTGTTACGACTCGATTTGTAGTTTGGTGGATGTTTTGCGATTGCGTCTTAGAGGTGGCCCTGGTCGTTGACAAAAATAGTCCTCGTTTCCTTTTTATTTTTCTACACGCCTATTCTCAACTGTTGGGCTTATCGGCGAAACGAAACAAAAATTGAATTGATGGAAACTTACTTATGTGTAGGATTCCGTCCCCTCATTAACTGTGTAGTTTCTAGTATTTACATCTTTATTCGTGCTCACGCGACCGCTTTGTTTCCATTAGGGACAAGCGTAGTCAAAACATCCACAAGATAAAATGATTTAAGAGCGTGTATGTAGTTTTTGTTTTAGGAATCTCTTCTTAGGTTAGACGGGTCGATATAAACTTGGCGGCGTTTTGAACTCCTAAAACCAAAGACGTGCAACGGAGACTTTCTGGCCTAAGTTCATGCATTTATATTAACTATTAAATAATTTTAATAATATTAAGTACATTCACCATACAAGGGTAATTGAAGATGGGGCTTATTGCCCTCTTCTTGGCGGTGGAAATACCAAACAAGTCGACGAGAAAATGATGGACGTGGGCTAAAATTACTCCTTTATGAAGGCTATATTTATGCTTTTTTCTCTAGGTAAATTTTTCCATCACAGAATTTCGTGAACAAAATGTTAACATTTGGGGTGAAATTATATAATGGAAATAATACCTGTTCTATTCCACATGGCGTTACGAAGAATCAGGTATTACGGAAAAGGCTGCTCTTGAGTTAGCAGTACAGTTTCAAAAAGCTGGTGGTTTTAATATTGATTTTGTTACGCGTTCACACTATTGTATTGAGATAGATTTTAATGTGACATGTTCATTTTAGTATCCTGAACTTGGCCGTGATCACGTTTCAATCCGAGAACGTTGATGCAAAGCTGTCGCATAGATTAAAATCTCGTTGGTGGCGTATTGGCGCCCGGAAGTGAAGCCTGTTGCATCAGGTGAGATGTGATCCACCCAACATGGTTCCCGAGCGATATTTGTTTAGTAACATCAATTGAATTGATTGGCTTGTTCGGTTTACATTGTTTGTAACTACTGCACTTGGGCGTGTTGGTAAGGATTGTTTGGGGGAATTGAGGGAGAGTGAAGGGAAACCCGGCATTTGGCAGCTCTAAACGAAAGGCGCTAAGGGGTTCACAGTTTAACATCCGAAGGACGACGCTCTTCAGTTGAAGGGCTCTCCACGTGGCATCGAAATAGGGATCGGAATTCCACCAAAAAATCTTCGCCAATGCCGGGATTTGAACTCTGGCCCTCGGTATGGATAGCCAATACTCTGGCTACATCTTCAACCCAATTCCCAATGGGGACGAAAACTGCCAAGCAAAACCATCGCCACGAATTTTAAACAAAAATAAATATAGTTAAAATAACTAAAAAACACGCTTTAATGATAAATCAAACTAAAAAGTAAAAAATAATTCTTAATATAGAAATAAAAAAATAAATGAAAAATATTAATATTATCGTGAAAAAAGCGTGGGGTGCTCCGTTGCTTAGTTAATTTGATATGCCTTTTGTAATTTTTTACCCAAATTACTGAATGGAAAATGCGGGAAAAGATTATGCTTTGAGCCATATTTTTGGTACCATTTTTCTACTAATCGTACCGATTGAATATTTGCAAGAATTGATATATCGAGCACCCCACGCTTTTTTCACGATAATATTAATATTTTTCATTTATTTTTTTATTTCTATATTGAGAATTATTTTTCACTTTTTAGTTTGAGTTATCATTAAAGCGTGTTTTTTTAGCTATATTTATTTTTCACTTTTTAGTTTGAGTTATCATTAAAGTGTTTTTTAGTTTTGGATTGAAATCGTTAAGAATTATTTCGGAGGTGAGTGTTAAGGAGTCGGTTACAAACGAACAGACAAACAAATTTAGCAAATACGAAAAGCGAATACGACGATAAAAAATTCTTCTCCCGTCTAAGCTTGCTGCAATTAAAATTAATTATAACTGGCCGTTAAACGATCAAATTAAAGACAGCAAAAAGAAGGTTGAGCCGCGATCTCTGGCCCGCCTCGGTGCGAATTGACGACGCTATCCACTACACCAACCGATCAACACCCTCAAGGTGCTTACTCTATCCCTCTAATTCTCACGCAAAGGATCTATTCAATTGAAGAAGATTATTAATCCTGGCGATCCTGATTAGAATATTGAGAAAATCTTATCAAATTATTGTATTGTCATCGGTCCTTGATGAGCCTACAAAGTTTAAAGGAAATCTGATCGTTCAAAGTGGGTCAAAATCGAGTCCAAAGGAGTCGGTTACAAACGAACAAGCAAACATACAGGTGAAGTTAATAAAAGCGTGTTAGAAAAGCAATTCGCACAATGTGCGACCAAAATGATCAACTCGGGGAATAGTGGAGAGGGAAAGGAGGCTCGGGTCGATATGGCCGATGTGGGTTTTGACTCCCCATTCAAAGATGTTTGGGTTCCCATTCCATTGGGTTCGAATTCCAGCGGTGTCTAAGATGTTTTTGTAGAATGTCGATCTCTGTTTGGATCCTCGGAATGCTGAGGATTGATGTAGATGGTAGAACATTTGGTAATTAGGGAATGAGGAGGACAATAATAGTGAGTAGAAGCATAAAGAGGACCATAAGTATTTAGACCCGAATGAGGAAATATTTTAAGGCAAAGGTGTTTGCGTTGTGCAAGAACACTTCTGCGGAACGCGATGGGTAAAGGGCGGATCAGGTTGATGAATTATCTAGATTACTGGTTTCCCATCTCGGGGGCCCGGGTTCGAATCAATGGGGAGATATGTCTATGGAATCGAGGTCCCTTGTGGGTGCCATACGTTGAGCACTCCAAGTGTACTACTTAGTCGTTCGGATGGGACGTTAAACTGTGAAACCTTTGGCGCCTTTCGCTACAAGCAGGCCATTGCTGCCACCGGGTTTCTCTCCGCCCTAGGTCCATCCCAGAAATAATCCTTAACAACTTGCACACCTGTTCTCCATGACAAATGTGACCTCAGTTGATGGTTTGCCTCCACTAAACAACCGACTAACCAATCGACCTCGTTCTCCATATGTATCACCCCGTGCCGCTTGTCACCGCCATGGAGGTTGGAATATACTTACGTAACTAAAGCCGAATTCCTATAGGGATTCGGCTTTAGTTACGTAAGTATATTCCTACCTATTATTATTCCTATTACTACCTTATGTCGAAAAATGTGTCCAAACTGATTTTAGTATCATGTGCGTGGCGGAGTTTTAATAAAACTTTATTTGACTCCAAGGAGTTGAGTGATTGATTGAGGACTTGAATCCAAATTCAATTTTCTTCAAATTTTGCTTGTGACACGATTACTAGACCCGTTGGTCATATTTATTGTCAAAAATTTTTACCGTTCGACATAGGGGTATCGGCGGTCATTGGCGTGTGAAGGACGTTTATTTTCGGATTCGTCTCTGAAATTACTTTTAACTGCTCGTAGAAAATTATTTCATACTGATAATTGTGGTCGTGGAAAAGAAGCGTTCATGGTAAGCGTATTAGAGTGTGACATATCGAGATGGCTAGGGTTGACAATTCTAAGTATGGAGATGAGTACGTCTGGGGAAAAAAGTGAGGGCTTTTTGAGTAAGCAATAGCCTAAAATTCAATGTTCATATCATGTACTTTCATTGACTTCTTGGTGATCCGATTTCCAGGGATAAGTTAATACATTCCGGTTTTTTAGTGACTCCAACTCTTATGATCGTATAACATATGACCGAAGACACAGCAGCATACATGCCTGAAGCTGGTTTCGAACCCGCGACCCTTGGATCGTTAGGACTGTGCGTTACCACCTATCGCATCTACTGTGGCCTACGCGGCTTACCAATTTAACCGCTGATAAAGAAAAGGAGATATCAGATTTAGAGGACAAAAATTCTTGATATTCATGAATATTTCTTGGCCAAACGGAAATGGAGTTAGAAAGATGCGGACTTGTTGAGGAAAATGGCAGCTCTTAAGTTGGAATACTTTTGACCCCACGAAATAATCTCCTACATTGCCCCTCGGGTGTATTTCAGCCTCCTTGCTCCCCGCAGGCATCTCAGCTGGCGTCGACGCGTGCAACCCGTCGGCACGGTGGTGGCGCTTTGCCGCGCGTTGGGCGACCACGTGATGGAACGCCTGCTCCCTCGCGGCCAGGGGGAGAGGTTGGGTTGAGTGTGTTTATCGCCCGGCTGGAGCAAAGGGGGAAGAGCAAGGGTGGGAGGTTTCGCCGGCCGAGCTTTGGGGCGGGGAGCGGCAATGGAAGAGGAGGAGGTGCTGGATGGGGGGTGGAGGAGGGAGGAAAGCAGGAGACTCAGACACGCACGGTGGCTGACCTATACTTGGCTGCCGTGTGGCAGTCGCCGAGGAACGCCTTCCCTTTTTCTCGCGCCCACACACCCCCTCGCGAGCCTAAATAGAGCGCGCAGCCAACTTGGTTTTCGGACCTTCGGCGGATACGATGCGCACCATGTAGGTGGCGCGCTCTGCATCCGTGCAATGTATTGCCCTTGGGGAGAAGGGGGAAGGGCAATAAAGGTAGCTGTGACGTCGGACACGGTGAAAACTGACAGTGTTTGTTGACGATGGATCCCTGAGACTTCGTGGAATATCCGAAAAATACTTGTAGGGCTGAAGAAACACTGTGGTGAAACTACTTTTTAGTGGAGCTTTACTGTGCAGGATTTAACCGCCAAAGAAGGGAAGAAAAGAGTGGTTTGTTGTTTTTATTACTGTTCTATATTTATAATGAGGACGCATCGGAAGTTTTCTTCTCCCTGACGCCCGTACTCCGCTGCTGTAAACAAAAGTCGGGGACGCAAACGACTTAGAACAAATAGATGACAATCTAAAGCGGACTTTCCGGGGTACATCACCGGCGTCGAAGCAGTCCGACGTCTCGCGCCTGGGGCAGTTGATCCTGGAACGACTTCTCTCGCCGTCGAGGGCGTCCAAGTGCTTCCATAGGCGCTCGGGGTAGGAGGTTCGGCCGAGGCGTGCGCTCGGCCGCCATCGTGAGCGCAGCCCACCACGTGGGTGGGCGACGCTCGCGCCGGCGTCTAGCCGCCCTTCCCCGCTCTCGCCGAGCCGGTGAATGCCGCCTCGCAGCGCCCAGGGTGCGCCCGCGGCCGCACGCATGGGTCTGGCCGAGAGTGCGATGGCCTCGTCGCCCGTCAAGCGGTCGCCATCCGCCCGCGCCGCCCCCCAGGGCATCGCGCGTCCCGGCGGAGTTGGCGGCCGCGAGGAGACGGCGCGGGTGGCCGTGCTGTCTGACGGCACGGCCGCCTTCTTCAAGGGTAGACGCCGGTCGAACTCCGCCTCCGGGCCTTCCGGGGCTCGGTTGGATCGCCTGTCGGAGGAGACAGGTAAATAAGGAATAATCCCCCCTCCTGTCATCCCCAAATAGCAAACCCATGGCTCCGTTTAAAATTTCGTCGATGTGTGCCTCGAAATTGGTTCTTTGGCAGGATCGACTTTTGGTAAATTGACTTCGGACGTGAAGACCTAAAGTTTTCTCTCTGGATTAACTTGATGTAGATTTTACTTAATATGAAGATAAATGTGATAGGTACTCGTTGTTTTCTACATGTAGCATTGGATATTACCCAGTGTTTCATCGGTATGTCTCTTATTGTCATTTTACCTTGAAAATGGCAGTAAATTGTGGAAAACTGGGGTAGTATTAAATATTCATAGCAGAAAATAGTACGCTCTGTATGTGGGTACCGTGCCTATTGACTTAGCTCTTATTTGTGAAATTTCAATTGTTTTTTCTTGTGTGTTTAGCTGGTTGCTGACTATGCTTGTATTATTTATTTTTGTATCATTCTCGATTTTTATCTTAGAATCTCCTAAATCAGTTGTAAGAGTGCTCATCAATTTATGGCTCTTTCCCAGGTGGCGTCTATGTCGTCATTATTCGGATTAATAATTTTTCTGGGAATGTTTTGGGACTACGTCTCATTTCTTTAGTTGTTGATTGATGATGAATGCCCATGGTTCCCAAATATTTACGATTGATAAGCTTTATAACGTCCGGCAAGTTGAAATAGCCAGAGTAACGATAACAAAACATGTATTGGTATTACTAATTCTGTTATTCATAATAATAGCACTACCATTTTGATATGCCATTTTGATATGTATAATCTACGGAGAATTCTTAAGGAAGCCTATACTCTATTTATTGTTCCATTTTTGAATCGATTTGCTCCAGTTATTGAGATCCGGGGGTATGACTCAGGTCACAAACGTATAGAAAGACAATTCGAAGTGTCATATGTTGGTATTACCAAGCAAATCTACCATAGACTGTGAGGAATGAAAGTAAACTACACGCATGTGTTAGAGCAATCAATTAGTTATTATTAAAAATTGTGGTCATCTAAAAATTTTATGGTGAAACTTTACTATTATTAATACTTTAGATTCTGCAGATTACCGATAATACAGTAACCGTACTTCGACGATCTATAGAAACACTCCTTGCAATATTTATAGAGAATGTTTGTAAACATAGCTTGATATTGAAGAACATTTCGAAGAGAGAATACCATTGTGAAAAAAATGATCATCTAATCATGGGAAATTTTCTCATAGTCAGGGTTAAATTAGAAAACATGATTTTATATTTTTCACGCAGGAACCTCTCACTAAAATTGTTAGCAATGAAGGTCTGAAGCAGGTGTTTCAGAGTACGACTCTCAGCTAAAGCATTCACTCGGCCTACCTGATCATAGTCGCTTCCATTATTGCTCATTGCGCACTGGGAGAAGGATGAGTGGGCAGCTGAGGAAAGGTTGACCGCCTTGAGGTGACAAATATTTACATCCTGTAGTATCATGCATTACTAATTTTTTCCCGTTAGCATCACAAGCCCTTGCAGTTTATTAAGTGTGAAGACAGTTGATGCGAACAGCATGTGAAAGGCCTTGCGTTTGAAGTGGCTTCGTTCTTATCCACTGGAGTTATTTTGATTATTTGCGGAATCCGTTAGGTCAGTAGGCATTTCGCGCGAAATTTTTATTATTTTTTTATTATTCATACATTATTATTTCATAGTTAATGCTCAAAATTGTTGGGACCATCATAATCTGTCTGCGATTGATTAACTCTAATTGATGGTGTTGGATATAGTGACGATATTTTTTCACTTGTGTTATTTCTTCTGTCGGCTTTGGCTGACGTTAGTAAAATTCTGAAAGAAAAACAAAAATGTGTCAATCTCTTTTGGATCTAGGAGAGTTTCGAACTAGTTACCGTGCTTTTTAACCGGTAGTTAAACTCCTTGGCAACCTATTGTTTCAAACTGCAAGGACTTACATTGGGTTATACTTTGTCTTAGTATCATTCTGTACTTTTGGCCGAAAATGTTTGTCTCAGCGTGAGCAGTGCTATCGTGCGAACAGAGACGAGTGGAAATTCGCTAATTATTGCCCAAAGGATGTCTGAAATGGAGAGTGGGGTTTTTGTGATTCCCCTACTTGTTATTTAATCGAGATTGTCTTTGTGGGATCCAGGGAAAGTTGTCTAGTGTTGCGCTCATATCTCTAATTTCATCTTGTTGTCGTTGTTGAAATAAGAGGTGCTTTTGCTAAGTATTTTCTGTTGGCTTGTTGTAGAGATGTCGAAAAATGTGTTAGTGACCGGAAAGGGCCTTGCTCCATCCTCTGTGGATTCGAGATGTTTGCTTTATTCCGCGGCAATGAGGAATTCTTATCACTCTGCCGTCTCTGGGTGGGAACTTGGACGTCCGTCTGCTGGCTAGGCGATAGCTTGACTCGCGAAGATAGCTATAGCTTGACTAGCGAAGATAACTGTCTTGCTTGCGGTTATCAGACGACTCTTTTGTGACCCAATTGTCGTTAAAAGTGTGGCTTTTAGTGTCGAGGTGTTGATGCCTTCTTGTGTCGACCTTCTTCGTAAATCGTTGGCGGGAGTAATGCGGCGGCGGCGTAGATTTTTCAGTGGAATCCCAATCGTTGTTACTTTGGTGCCATGCGGAGGATTTTAAGTGAGGGCTTACCGCGACACCGGTTATCTCTTCAATAATCTCCTGCCCAAGTAGCCCACTCATGTCATTTCGCCCAACGGTCTAAAATGACCAAGGCTGTCGGTTGCTTCCCCTTACGACTAGTGCTAGATTATGCCTCGATTGGCACGAAGAGTAAATATTCGTATGTTGTCCATCTCACCCTTGGATCGTCATTTTTAAGGTAGCAATCCATGGCACGCATGGATCATGTGTAATACCGGAGTAACACACTTGGGGGGATGTAGGCAGTACAACCAACGCGGCCCACGTTAATAAACAAGTCGCAAGAAAAGAAAGGGGAAAAAAATTCTCGGGACCCCTCCGGGGCCCATAGGCAACTGCCTACTTTGACTTATTGGTAATCCAGCATTGGTCATGTGAACCATTCCACCGTTCAGAAGCCCTTAACAAGGCAGCCGAAGGAATTGCCACGTGGAAGAAAACCTCCACTAGGAACAGGAATCCAACCACTGGCCTTCAGTTTGAGCACCCAGGCTTGCTGGGGTCAAGGCTTCTTTATTCTCACGGCAATTTTTCGAGAATAAAATTCAGGGGAACAAAATATTTTTCCCTTATGGTCAATGAAGTTTACGCTGCTTCCATAGCAGTCGTTTCCAGGCCCTTCACTGGTGGGCTGGATCATATCGCCATGCCAGGATTCTTCCTCCTAGGGTGTGATGTATTTTTCACCGTGGTCTCATGGCGTCTTGGGAGATACTTCGGTTTGCTCCTACGGGAGAAGCCTTGACACCTTCCTCCGATCATGGAAAAGTGATGGGATATGATTTATCGTCGTGGATAGTACCTTATTTGAAACCCTTATTCTCCTTACAAGTGCTATCTTTATTTGGAGATGGGCGCCCTTGGTATCGTCGTCGTCGGCGGTGACTGACTCCTTCTCATCCGGGAGGCGTATGCGGCGTAGACGTAATGGAAGGTATAGACCAGTGGTTCTCAACCCTTTTTGCTCATTCCCCCCTTTCCACCGTAGTTCAGAATATCTTTCCCCCTCCCAAATCTAAATTATTAAATTTTAATTTAATTCCACAAATGAAAATAATGCGAATGTTTAATAATCGATTTTAATGCGTGGCATTCAATACGCTCAATATAACGCTCCAGAATGCATTAGAACAAACTGCCCTTTTCCAGATTTTAGATAGTCTACAGAATATCATATTTTGCTGAGCATTGGTCTTAATGCCCCCATGAACCCCCCTAAATTCTCCCTAGGGGGAATTTCTCACTGCTTGTGAATCCATTCCCCGCTTCTTAGGGAACCCTGGTGCAGACCGAAAGCGTGTTCAGGGCTTGTAAATTAGAATATTCATCATAAGCTTTTGTTTTTGTTTTATAAATAGGTGAAAGGCGATAAAAGACGAAAGTTGGAGTCCATTACATGTTAGTATTGATTATTTTATAATGGAGCATATAAGTGAGAGGTCTGGGTTATTATATTGGCTCAGTGCATTTTCTAGAGATCAGGAGATAAAAAGACGCCGTACAGCATGGTGAAAGTTGTACTGCGCAATGCGCAATGACTCACGCCACTTCACGGCGAATGAGTTACGCTTGGGGCTGCAAAACATGGGGTGATACACGCACCGTCAAGGATGCCGGCGGCGGCGGTGGCGTGTCGGCGCCCAACTCCGTACTCGATGGACCATTGGGGCAGAATTCTTGTTCCTTTTGAGCCATTGAAAATTGCCAATAGAATTTAGAGGCCTGGGTAGCTTGGTAGTAGGCGCACTGCCCCAGCCTGACTTAGCTCCGTGGTATTAGTTAATGTTGAATGGTATAAGGAAGAGCAAACGAAAAGTCGTAACTATAACTTAACGTTTATTTGCAGCAGCCAAGACAATGTGGTAGACAAAAAATAATACTGCACATCTGTGCCAGCTGAACTCCAAGTCGTAACTGATCGTGACTGCATGGCACATCAGCTGACGCAACGACAATCGATACATACAAATTATTACAAATACTAAGGAAAATAACCAACTATAATTAATAATATTTTCTAACAATCCCACTATTTGTAATAACTTTGCCATAAGAGCAACACAGAGAACATAAACATCTTAACTAACTCATACTGTTTTAAGTAACAGAAACAATATTCAGCAATGTTCTAAATTTAACAAATTTGTCCTTAGATAAAGGTTTAGTAAAAATATCTGCAATCTGATTCTCACTTTGCACATATTGAACATTGACTACTTTACTTTCGTATTGCTCACGAATGAAATGATATCTTATATCAACATGCTTTGTTCGCTTGTGGAACTCTGGATTTTTGACAAGCCTAATTGCACTTTGGTTGTCCACATTAAGAGGGGTTGGACTCACACATTTATAACCAATATCACTTAACAGTTTCTTTAGCCACACAATTTCCTTGCAGGCCATACATGCGGATACATATTCGGCTTCCGTGGTACTCAGCGTCACCATCCTCTGACGTTGAGAGACCCAAGTGATTGGACCACCTGACAACAAACACACAAATCCAGTCATTGACCTGCGAGTGTCAGGATCTCCCGCAAAATCTGAGTCACTGTAACATATCAATTCTCCACTTGAACTAGCACTATTGTACAATATACCATAATTAACTGTCCCTTTAACATATTTGAAAATTCTTTTAACAGCATTGACATGGCTTTCATCATAATTTTTCAAGTACCTACTCACACAATTAACAGAAAAAGAGATATCTGGTCTACAAACAATAGCTAGGAACAAAAGTGAACCCACAGCTTGGCGATATGGAAATGTTATAAGGCCACTATTATCGCTTGCCTTACTTAACCTTACACTGGGATCAGCAGGAACAGTCACTGGATTTGAATCAAACAGCTGAAATTGCCTGAGGATTCTCTCAGCATAAGTTGTCTGATGAACATAGACAGTACCTGCTGCTCGATCTCTCACAATTTCCATGCCACAAAAGTTCCGAGCCTCTGAAACTTTTATTTAAAACTCTTTACCCAGAGCTTCCAAAATATCATGAATCACCTCCATATTGCTCCCAATCAGCAGACCATCGTCTACAAATAAAGCTAAAATCATTCTATTAGAACCCTTGATTTGAGAAAATACACATTTGTCAGCATCACTGGTAACAAAATGAAATTTACTTAGGAATTTAACAAATGTTTGGTTCCAGGTTCTAGGAGATTGTTTCAAACCATATAAAGACTAATTCAACTTACATACCAGTTCACATTTACCATTACATTTCACCTCAATACCTTCTGGGATTGCCATGTACACCTCTTCCTTCAGTTCCCCATACAGGAAGGCGGTTTTAACATCAAAGTGGACCATCTCCAGGTCTTCTTCAGCTGCAACTGCCAAAAGAGTTCTCAAAGAGTCATACCTCACAACTGGTGAAAATGTCTCTCCATAAACAAGTCCTGGTCGTTGACTAAACCCTCTTGCACACAACCTTGCCTTGTAACGTGTGCCACTTTCAGAGTTTTGAGTCTTAAAAACCCACTTTGAGTCCATCACTTCCTTGTCATTTCTTGTAACAATAGTCCAGGTGTCATTAGCCTGATGAGCTGATAGTTCTTCTTGTATAGCTTCACTCCATTTCTCCTTTTCAGGTCCTGTAATAGCTTCCCTATAGTTCATCGGCTCAGCACACTCAGCAAAACTTACATCGAAGTCATCATATCGCTGAGGTCTTCTCAGTTGTTCTCTATCTCTTAAACAACGTTAATTACTTCTTCTCCTTGTAGTTGCGGGGTTTCTTGATAGTCTTCGCCTGTTTCCCCTTCAATTTCTTCATTTCCTTCTTCTCTAAGCAACTGGAAGTGGAATTCTTGCTTGCTACGCTGCATTTTCTCGTCTGCTTCATTATTTTCATTGAACTTAACATCTTTCGACTCCACTATCCTTCTCCTTTCTGGATCATACAGACGATAGTTCTTAGTTTGACTTTGGTAACCAACCATTACCATTTTCTTCGCCTTTTGGTCCAGTTTCTTTCTAAACATATCAGGAATATGAACATAAGCATCTGCCCCAAAGGTTCTCAGATGAGATAATTCGGGCTTCTTTCCATTCCAAGCTTCATAAGGTGTGATACCATCCTTGTTTATTGAAGTCCGATTCTTTAAGTAAACGGTTGTATTTACAGCTTCAGCCCATAGGAATTGTGGAAGATTTCTAGCCATCAACATTGATCTAGAACTCTCCATAATTGTGTGGTTGTCTCGTTCTATGCGACCATTTTGCTGAGGAGTAAATGGTGCAGAAGTCTCCAGGACAATTCCATTACTCACCAAGTAAGTCTTCATATTTTCGTTCAGGAACTCAGTGCCACGGTCGACTCTCAGTACTCGGATGGATCGACCTCGTTGATTTTTCATGAGAGCGTCGAATTCCTTAAAACATTCAAAGACATCAGATTTATGTTTCAAGAAATAAACGTACCTGAAATCTGAGGCTACGTCCTTCATCAGAAGGAAATACTTCGCTCCACCTAGGGATTCAATGTGCATGGGGCCACATACGTCAGCATGTATGATATCAAAATTTTGACATTTCCTGCCTCCATGTACACTCTTGTACGTGTTGCGATGAGATTTCCCTAGCTGGCAAGCCTCACAAAAAAATTTGTCACCTCCTGCTTGGTTAAGCCCCTCGATAATTCCTAAACTAGACAGCTGAATAATCGAACCAGTATTTAAATGTCCCAACCGTTCATGCCACACTTTGAAGCTGTCTTTTGACGCGAGATTGGCCTGACAATTAGTAGTTACAACAAATAACATTCTATATATTTCGTTTTCCTGTTTCACACCTGTAGCTAGCACCTTGCCATCTTTACACACCAATACGTCATTTCCTACAAACTTAACCTCGAAACCTCTTGAAGTGCATATTCCGACTGAGAAGAGATTTTTCCGAAGTTGAGGCACATACAAAACATTTTCAATCCTCCCGAGCTCCCACTTATTGTTCGCGTATTTGCGGATTACAACAGTTCCAACTTCTACCGCTGTACACTTAGTGTTGTCTCCTAAAGTTACCGAGATATCTCCGCACTCTACTAAATCGCTAAACCACTCACGTCTGTAGCAAATATGCCTAGACGCACCACTCTCCACGAGCCAGGTTTCTTTTACTTCACTCAGAGAGATGAAATCTTTAACATCTTTTGCCTCATCTACATTTTTATTGCGTTCACGAGTAGTGTATTTGTCGGTAGCAACAAACGCACTCACTGGATGTTCATCCCCCGATTCTGTCTCTAACTTCTTTTTCTCCGTTTTCTTATTCTTTCTGCAACTTCGGGCAATGTGGCCAGGTTTACCACAAATAAAACAAACAATTTTGGATTTCCACTTATTCCCAACTTGTTTCCCGACTGCCCTTTTTGTATTTCTACTTATCGACATAGCTGCTAAAGCACTCGCAGACTCCTTTATTTCCGTAATTCTTGCTTCCTCGGCGATCAGCCTCTCCTGTAGTCTTGTTACGGTCTGGTCAGCAGCTGCGACGTTGTCCCACGCTGTAACTAGTGAATTAAACTTAGCGGGAAGGCTTCCCAGAATCTCTGCCATGAGAGCAAGATCCGATACCTTCTCTCCTACGTCCTTTAGTTGCGCCACAATGTTCTGTAACTTCGCAATATGCTTTACAACAGAATCACTCGGCCCCATCGTGTATTCGTGAAACCGCTTCATGAGAAGTAGCTTGTTCGCTTCCGATTTTTGCTCATGCACGACACACAGTTTGTCCCACATTTCAGACGCCGTTGTGCACGTAAGTAAATACTCTAACTGTGAGTACTCAACTGAGGATGCTATAATGCACATTGCTTTTGCATTGTCCTTTACCCACTGTTTCCCGGCAGCATCTTGGAGATTTGCTGGCTGACGACTCGTTCCCAGCACCACGTCTATTAACCCTCCAGCAACGAATACTGTCTTTATTTGAAATTTCCAAAGTTGGAAATTGGTGCCATCGAACTTGGCACATCTCTTCGTCAAACTCTCCGCTTCGGCCATGACGGAATACTCGCGACCACGTTTTTACTTACGTTCGCACTTCACTTGTCACGTCTAAATTTTATATAATTATATAAATGTTGCTGCAAATGTTATACTGGGCCCATAACCTGTTGAATGGTATAAGGAAGAACAAACGAAAAGTCGTAACTATAACTTAACGTTTATTTGCAGCAGCCAAGACAATGTGGTAAACAAAAAATAATACTGCGCGTCTGTGCCAGCTGAACTCCACGTCGTAACTGATCGTGACCGCATGGCACATCAGCTGACGCGACGACAATCGATACTTGACAATCGATACATACAAATTATTACAAATAGTAAGGAAAATAACCAACTATAATAAAAAATATTTTCTAACAGTTAAATAAAAACTTCTGTTTACTGAAATTGTTTAAATGATATAGAAATTTCTCAGGTTTTTCACCGGGTGATGGTGTTGAACTGCTCCGACGTTTCGATGACGTAGTCTGACGAAGACGTTGAAGCTGACCAATCACAGCCGACTTGAACCAAAGAAGAGAGCAAAGATATATGAGTTTTTTCTGGCAAAATCATTCACCCAAAAGACGATCACCAGGTGGAGAAACCGAGAAATCTACATCCTAAGCATTCGCCGAGAAAACCTCATATTTCTGAAAGTAACACTACTCCTCTCATCGATCTAGCGTTATCATCAGATACGAGTACTGTAACCAATCCCGTTTGGACGCGGTTACATGCAAAGAAATGCGATCGGGGAAGATCGTTCTTGTTGTTGTTCTTGTTGGTTTATGCTTGTGTTAGATTTAGTTTGATGTTTAATGGGGTGAATGCGATGTCATATGAGTGCTTGAGTGATATTCCCATCCTTCCCCCCCCCCTTTCCTCAGTTTTTTCCCTCCCCCCTTCATCAACCGGCGAGCAACCCCGGCGTTTGGAGAAGGCTGGCTAAGTGCTTTTACTACCCCCCCCCCCATTCCCCTTCTGCCCCCGAAGTCACCGGCATAAGCTGCGTCGGGACAGGGGTCAAGTGCGCCCAGTACACCTAACCTCTCTCACCCCAACCGGGGCGATAGCTTAAGGTGGCTGGAGCGGTAATCGTGAATCGTTGAAGGTACATTCTAATAATTTTTCAAGTAAGTCAAAAAAAAATATTCTTGGACCACATTTCACTCAAGTACAAGTTTATACGTTGGAAATAACCATAAATACAGTAGTGAATATGATGCAAGTGTTACATTTAAAAAATTTGCTTCAATTAAAGTATTGTTTTGACTTGGATTTTCGGCGCGAAATTCGAAATTTACGAGAAAATCATATCTAAATACGCTATTTTTACTCGGAATGATACCTTGATATTTCTTAGTAGCAATTATAATAATATGAAACTTCTTATTTCGCATTTTAGAGAAAATCTGTATATACGTAATCGATTTTTTTCACAATATATGCCGTGTGCCATAAGAGTACTTGTTAAAATCATTGAATTGCCAGGAAAACAAATCGGTAGCATACAGTTTTTTTCACTTTTATCGATAGATATTACAAATAAGGACACGTATGCAAAGTTTCACTCAAATCTGTATTTTAACAAAAATCGCTCCAGCCACCTTAAATACGGCGGCCGCCTCGAGTCTGGGCGAATAAATTCTGACAGCTGATTCTTGGGAGGACGTCTAGAGGCTGATTCTCGCGAGGCGAGGACGTGTGAAAAGGCTAGCGGCGAACAGGCAGACGAGGCAGAGAGGGCGATCCGCTGCAAGAGGAGAAGGCTGGACCCGAGGGTTACGGAAGGAGCCACGGCGTAGGTGAATGGACGAAAAAGCGTCGCGGCCAACAAAGAAAGAGGTTCCGTATCCCGAGCCGGCATCCTGGTCGGGAGAGCTGCAGGAAGCGAAATCGTCGGGAAAGCTGCCTAGGAGAGTTGGTGCTCACAAAGCCGATAAGTACTGTCCAAATTTGTGACCATTCCCCAACATAGAAGAGCCCGCCATTCCTCATATAACGAATCGCCATTCCCTTAAGAAGATCCCAAAAGAGAAGAAGATACCGAGTGAAACCCTGTTAATAGTATCATTTGCTTATACACCCTTTTCCCTATCCCGTACCTGAGTGAGTGTGAATGTGTAAAGTGAAATAAATATTAGTGCAACTAAATGAAGAGAATACGAGGAGCACAGACAATTTGAAGCTGCACTCAAACAAAATTGTCTTTATTGTCAATTGAATCTAAAAGGGAGTTTCATGGTATTCCCACCGTCCAAAGACTAACTATTTTGTCAGTTATTTCTATTTTCTGTTTGGTTCATAAAATTTGATATCTCTTGTTCTAGGATTAGCACCCCCTTTTCCCCCCTTAGTGTTATCTACAATTGATCATTGGTTTCTTTTGTGCCTTTCGTAAACGAATAAATTGTGAAAGTTTTAATTCTGTGTTGGAGATTTACTTGTCAAATCGTGCTACCTCTCCGCCACGCCGAGCCGTCCCGCCCAAGGTAAAAAGGGAGACCGTGAACCCGCGTCGTATTTCACCCACCCTCATAATCGTGGTCGCGCGCCCGTTGAGAATTTACCCCACCCCACATGCTCCGACGAGCTTAGCTCCCTCCCCATCATTTGTTAACCTCCGCACGAGTCAGTGAGGAGGTTACAGTACGAATTCTTGTATTAGATGGTCGGAATATTCTATTGGATAGTCGAAATATTGTATTAGATGACCGATATCTAGAGATGTTCGAAGCTTCCGACCTCCGTTGAAAGTTGCGATTCGTTACTATCACACTTCACCTTAACCTTAAAGGTGTCCCACATCATATGCCTGTACCTGTTGTACGTGTATGAGTTGTACCTGGTGATGATGCCCAGGCGTTCCATCACATCTTGCCCAACATTGTTGAATCCGTGGTTCCCTTTTAGATCCAGGTGGATTTTTCTTATGGCAGTTTCTTTGTATTTTATAACAGCATTTTTCGGTTGAGGTTAAGACTTTGCGAGTCAACAGAGATATCCACAGCGAACTGGATACTGTATGCTCACAAGCTATTAGCCACGCCTACAGAACACTTAAGTGTGTACATATTTACAGCCAGGCCCCTCTCTTATCTTGTACAAGCCGTGTGACTTAGCGTGGGTCACCCTCCGTACTTGTGATCACCATTCCCCTCACAATCAGTGCAATGTCAAGGGTCGGCCCTCGGATTTATTTTTCGGAAAACTACCGCTTAAATCTGGGGCGACTCGTCCTTCCTTCCCTCGGGTAGTCGGCCGCGGTGGCGACGGGCTTAGTCGTCGCCTGCTTATCCTGAGGTCGCCGGTTCGATTACCGCCGGGGTGGGTTTTTATCCACCCAGGTCATAGATATTTGTGGATATTATTGTACGAGTTAGTGTTAAGAAAGGACTATGAAGTTATAAACTCGCTTGAGTGATAAGGGCGACATCATTGTTTTCGAAATATTTGTCGGCGCTCAAAAACATTTTTGACTTGAGAAAACTCCCTTTAATATCGGGTAAATCTGTTTGAAAGTCAATGGGATTCATGGGAAATTCATGGAGAGGTTCCAACCCTGTAATTTCTATTTGCCAGAAACCATATTCAAGATAGCCAAAATTTTGTATAAGGTGGTCGAAACATTGTACTAGAAGGTCGAAACCCTGTTTTACATGCTCGAAATGTTGTGTTAGGTGATGGAAACCTTGTGTAAGATGGTCGAACTCCTGTATAACATGTTCGAAATGTAGTATTAGATAGTGGAAATATTGTATTAGGCGCTCAAAATCTTGCGTTAGATGCTCTTAATCTTGTTTTTGACGCTTAAAGCTTCCGGACTCCATTGAAAGTTTCGATTCGTACCATTCTGCCTCACCTTGGTACTTATGGTACCCCATACAATATTCCTGGTTGATAGTTTTCTAGTGGAAACTTAAACAGTTAAATAGGAAATGGTGTATTGATTCGAGGAAGAAATAAAATGAACTCTGCACTGGAAATGAAGAAATCAAAAGTTGGGGAAATTGAAATATACGCTGACATTTATGCTAATTCTGACGTAGTCTAGTTTCACTTCGATTTAATAGCGTGGGTGGAGTACTCATGTACCGCTATCTTGGCGCCTCTTGACTAAATTCATGATGTTGACACGAGTGGACATACAATAGTTAAATATTGAAGGATAAATAAAATTACGAGCTCTGAGTGAAGAACATCCGGGGGATATTCTGGTAGAACATCATCTGAAACTGAGGCCGTCACAAGGAACGCTTAATTCTCACCTTTCGCCATCGTGTAATGCATTTCCTGGACACAATTGACAATATTTTAATTCCTTTGGAGCAACATTTTCGTGCAAATCCTCTTTACCAAGCCGTACACTTACCGATTTCAGAGGTCAGCCTACCTTGATTTGCGTCAATGAGCGTATTTAACGTGACATTGTAGTGTTTGTATTCCTTTAGTTAGTTTTTCAGGACATATGATCAGGAACAAGTTTTGGATCTTCTAGAAAGGTGCTCGTCATAAATCTGTGATTTTTGCCCTACTTCGGAACCAGAAGTATTACCACTGGAAAAATCTATAGAAGTCGTTGACATAGTTGTTTATGTAAAGGCGCCTGAGGTTTATCAAAGGCTGTGATCTTATCTATGAGGTCGTCATACACGAAGTCGAAAAATCAATACAATTCCACCCACTATAGGTTTTGATGTCAACCATAATTCCTCATTGTGCCTAATGAAAAGTTTGTTTAAATTCTCATTTATTTGTGAAAGTGTCATTTGTATTGGTATTTCTGTACTCGTCGTTGTATAGTGCGAGTAATCTTGGATTATCTTTTAATCCGTGGGTTTGGAATCGAGTGCTTATCGTTTCATCGGTACGTTGGGAATCTTTTTTCCTGAGGGTAAATGTGATTGCCCTAAATTTTCTTCTCTAACATTTCCGTCGTAAAATGTGTATTTTTGTCTCAATTTATACCGTGACAAAATCTCCGAGACCCAGTCCAAATCTATAAGTCCCAATTCAAGCATTCAAGCAAGTCGGGTTTGGCATATTTTTTTCAAAAAGTGGAACGCTTACTTTCAATTATCTTTTGCGTTCCATCTCGAACAATTTGCAGCCTCGATTGACATTTTTTTTAACGTTCCTCTGAAGGATCTTTCTTTTTCGAGTTATTTTTTTCTTTCATTTTTGCGATTCTACAAATATGAAAACGGATACGGCGACGGTATTGCATGGCGAATACCCGATGGAGTTGGTGTGGTGGCTAGAGTATCGACCTCCCATTCCGGAGGTCCAGGTTTGCATTCCAGCATTGGTGGAGATTTTTCGGTGGAATCCTGATTCCTACGTGGGTGCTTTGGGGAGAGCACTTCAAATGTAGTATTCCTTCCGTCAAATGGGACGTGCTAAAACCGTGGAACCCTTAGCGCTGAGCGGGCCAAGCCAACGCTGGGTTTCTCTTCACCCCTCCTCCATTCCTCCAATAACCCTTTCCGTATTACCCACCAAGCACCAATAACGCATGTTACCTCAGTTGTCGGTCGCTTCCGCGTGTAGCCTGCTAAATGACGAAAAATCGAAGTTAATGAGAATATGTTGCTCTTGCTATTTGGTTGAAAATTAGGCGTCTTACTTTCTATTTCGTAGCATGAGATGAGCATTCATTAAAGTGGAGAGTAAATGGCGTCTTGACGCATGAAAAAGTTGTTTTTTTTTCGCGAAAAATGATACACTTAACTTGGCTATCTCACACAATTTGTCTATAAATTTTATAGCAAATGCAGTATATTTTGTTAATTATCCGTTATGTGCATTTCAATAGATAAATAAATGTGGTACCGCGAAGATTCCGCTACTAATACCTATGTTTTCGGCGTATTAACCGCGTAACTGACCCATTCAACATGGCCGAATGCGCATTATTGTAATGGCTTCAATAGCCCCCGTGCTAACGTGCTGCATGATTCTGTCTATTATTTTCTTTAAAAATTGCGGATGACTTTCGCACACGAGAGTTGGGAGACCCAGCAATCACCATTGGCTCTCCGTTGCCTCCTTTGGCGCCTATGGAAGCGGAGACTTTGCTTTCGTCGTCAGTCGTGACGTAAGCCTCGCGGTGGCGGCGATTGCCAGGATTTGTTTTATTCGCGCGGTGTGACTTTGACCAGTTAGAACACCCAAGCCCACCCAGGTTGTCTCCACCCTTTCCTCATACTCATATAAAGCGTCCATACCCACTGAATACTCTCCTACTTCACATATGGGAAACGCCCTCTGCCGTTTATATGGTGACTAGGGGGTTCTACCGCCTGACCATCTATGGCGGCACACCCCCTGTGACTGCTATCGAAGGAAAAATAATACTTTTATAATAGAAAACAGTACTTTATTACAAAAGCGTCCTTCCAAACAACATATATTATTATAAACCTCAGAGCGTCAAATTTGCTGGCCAATCCTTGGTAAATCGTGGGTGAATAATTAAAAAACTGGGTAAATAAATGAAGAAGGAACCAGGGATGGAGAAATTCCCTGACGAAGGAAGTACGTTTCAAGTACATTGTTCATCACGCGCTATGCTGCATTGTAAACTCGTTGGAAGTTTGTTTCAGTTTCCTCAAATACCACGTTGTAACCTTGTAAAATTTGGACAGAGTCAGTTGTGAATCCGTTTTGTGCGTGGTAGGGAGCATGTTGCAATCGTGTAGTGTTCGCGTTGGCATCACGTTGTGAGTACGTTGTGGCCCTGTTTTTTACGCGAAGAATCGCATAGTAAACGCGTTATAGCCGCATTGCCAACCTCGACACGTTGTGGGCACGTTGAAACGCTATTTCTGTGCCCTCTAAAAAAAAATAAAATTTACATTCATAAGAATATGAATGTTACTATTACGATGGCATGTTTTGGTATCATCCTACCTAGTATCTACCTAACGACATTGCATCCATCTCGCATGTTTCAGCTGCCAAGCGCATATCCTCGCACCCATATTGAAAATATTGCCGTCAAGAAACTCGTACATTTGTCCACTTCCGTGGTTTAATGTGACTTCGAGAACTAATTTTTAAACTGCAATTCCGTGATCATCTGAGGAAACACCGTAACATCACGATAGCAGTTATCAGGCATTAATTAATTTAAACCTATTTTGACTCGTAGTATGAATATAAATGCAATATTACTGAGAATAAACAAGATTTTTCCGTTTTTTACGTTAAGAACGTTTTCACCACAGACCTACAACACGCATAGCCCCATTGACTTCGCGTTGTAATAGCGTTGTTGAGAGTGGGCGCATGCCCGTTGCAATGACGACCTCACAACATCTCTACAAGGCGTTTTGCCTTATTACGAATGCATATCCGGCTGCGCGAGAACTTGTGTTGCAAGAACGTTTTCACTACAGACCTACAACACGCATAGCCGCATTGGAAATGAGCTTTAACAGCGTTGTTGAATGCGAAAGCAGGCCCGTTGCAAGATTGTACTTACAACATCTTTACAACGCGCACTGTCACGTAATGAATGCGGTGCAATGACGTTGGAAAAAAGTTAGAAAGAAAGTGCGTTGTGATAGCGTTGTGGACTTGTTGGAGGTCTGTTACAGCACGTTTAAAACTTACAATGGAATTACAACGCGGTATCTTGTGCGGCTGCTTCGTCAGGATTTCTTCTTATAAATTGGTACCCGTATTAAATTTACTATTTTATGGCACTCTTTGCGATTTAGTTGGGCCATACTTTCTCATTTATATTTGAAAAAGAAGTCCACAGACAGTAAAATTAATTTCTCCATTGATTCTTGTTGTGCGTTTTCCGTGGTACATTTTTCAAAAATTTGACGGATTGCAAAGGGAAAGGTTGCCAAAAAGGCGATGAATTTTGAGAAATTGTGGAAAATTTTGTCAAAAAAAAATTGTTCTCGCAAGTTCGAAACGGAATTAAAAGTTTTTCATAAAAATAAGTAAGCTCATTTAATTGCATATCTTATGACAGTTATCTGGGTGTCTTAAGAACTTTATTTATACTTAAATTTAGCAACAAAATAAAACCTGCAAGCATTTAAAATGGATTTCTCATGGATTTCTAATATCTATAAGTTGATGTGCATGATTTGGAGTCGAACCTGTGACATAGGGTGTTCAAATAGTTGCCCATTATCTGCGAAGTGGCGACATTTAATAATGTCGCAGGGTTTGAAAAACTTATTCAACTTCTGGTTCTTGAAGACAACTGAGCTAGGCAGAAAAGCATTACTTGAAAGCGTAGTAGTTTTGGGTTTACCGCTTTACATAATATAGTATTTCGGATTCTCGCCCCTGTGTTGTAGCTGTGCAGCTGTGAAACCTCTAATGCGGACCTTGAGCTAAACGGAAACCTGTATTTTCATGTAAAAAGTGAACGTTCAGACGCGTTATATGGTTTTCATGCAGTAAAAGTACGTGAACAACGGAAACTCTAGCGCTGTAACAGAATCGATTCACGGATACGTAGCCTAGGTTGGGCGGAATTGCAACAACGATCTCCAAGGGAAAATTTCACTGGAAAGAAAAATATCGTATCAAGAAAGTTTTGCGAAGCATGGCACGGGAGACGCATAGTGGGAGATGAAGTGGGAGTGGCAGCTTTGTTTGGGTCGCATGTCGTCGTCGTGTAACGAGTCGCTGATACATTTCCGTCCAAAGTTCCGTTCCGTTGGTAAAGTGCAACTCCTTTACCAACCCCTCCCACGCGCGTCTTCCCCTCCTTGACGTTTCGCTTCCCGCAGGCGACTGTCACCAAGTCTCCCTACCACTGTAAATCTGGTTTGTTGTTTTTTTTGTAGGCAACCGACGGCGCCATTTCCATTTTTTTCATTTCATTTGCGCCTTTGAGGATTGGGCTGGTAAGGAAATAATTATTTGGGAAATGGAAAAATGGTGGAGACTCGGCGTCGGTATTGGCGTACTCATAACAAGAGGCGCCTAGTAAAGAGAGTAGATGGCGTCTTGACGCGGTAATTTAACCAATGATGATGATGGGGAGAATTTGATTTTTAGAGCCACGATACCGGACAATTATTAATTCCTCCCGGACAATCGAGAACGGTTTGTCGAAACCGTTCACGTATGTAACATACCTATTGGCGAGGAGAAAGCACCTGTTCATTTTAGGTTTTGCATTACCTGTGAATCATTTTAACTATTAAATGATTAATGCTGCTGGAATAGGTGAACACTTAAAATCATATGACTAAGATCTAATCTTGTGTAAAATCTGTGAAAAACACAAAGTTGTGTTCTTCTTATAATTAGTGATCGCTATAAATACATTTGTTGATTAATCGATTTTTAAGTGATTTCATTCTTAATTGCTTGGGCATGTTTTTTTGTCAAATCGATATTTTCTTCAGATGCGTAAATGAAAGGTTAAGGTTTCTCATTAGTTTAGAGCAGCGGTTCCCAAACTGGGGGTCGCGACCCCCAGGGGGGTCGCGGGCCGTTCGGAAAGGGGTCGCGATAGATGAGGATTGTAATTACTTTAAAAACAATATCATTTGAATGTACACATTGTTTGTTATTTTTAGGGGGTCGCGGCTAAAACGTATGGGCTAAAATGGGTCGCGGAAGGAAAGAGTTTGGGAACCGCTGGTTTAGACCAACGCCGTCGCGTGCGAGCGTTCGCAAACTTTGGGTGCTTTCCAATTACCTTGCGCAGATAAACACAAATATTTTCCGATTCCAACACGAGTGCACATTCAACTTCACGATTGGAATGATTTGGGTTGAAGTGTTTACAAAATGGCAGGGCGATATGTATCTTCTTGGCAGAAGTGGTCCGTCTCATCTCTTGAATCCGCACTGTTATTAACCCATTAATGCCCAGATCTTTTTTCTTATCGAAAATACTTTTTAAGTGATTTTCTCTCATTAACACCCTGCCTAAGTTATTGGAAAAATAATGAAAAAATTCTAATAACATTATTTAAATAAATACAGGGTGGGTCGTTAACGACCCATTGGGCACAACCCCCATGACTATGTATGTACAAAGTATCGAGAGTTTTTTTCGAGCATTTCAATTTACTTAACTTTTATATTGGTTTTAACTTACAATTCTACGTATTAATATAGTTGAATTAATTACATATATAAATATTTTAACTTTTTTCAAAAAATCATTGTTTTTAATAATAATACATGACCTATAACAAAAGACATAACTCCGATATATATTAGAGAAAAGATTTTATTCACGAACATTTTGGTCAGAACAATATCATTCTAAATTAAACAAATAATTAATATCAATTGATATTTGTTGCATTTTTCCTGCAAGAACTATTACTTCTTTTGACATAGCAAACAATTGGCAAGAGTTTAACAAATCCATTACTAGAGTTCAATAAATAACTTTCTTGAAGATACAAAACAACAGGATTCTGACACATTTGTAAAGGCATGAAATTGTGTAACCCTACAAATATAATGCAAAAAAAAAGAAAGGATGAAACTGCATGGTTTTTATCCATATATATATACCTAATTTGAAATGAGTCTTATAATCATGCACATTTATGTCTTTAACTGTCAGCAAAGGCGTAGGTATAGTGAAAACACAATTAGGACTTTCAATAGGAAAATTATGTATAAAATTAACAGCTTCCACTTGAAAAATACCTTTAAAAATCGGTGTTAAAACATTTGAGGTCACGTGTGAGAGTCAGAAAAGCATGTATTATGAAGCGGTACCCCACATCTTCGGCATGCCCTGACAGTTTTGCTGCGGCAAACTGCACATCGGCGCCTAGGTTGCCCTGTAATAATCAAATGGCCACCGTGATGTAACCGGGCTGGCTTCCCTACTTTCTCCACAGAACTTGTTGGATCAGGAAGTTTAGGCTCAGTACCATACTTGTGAAGAATGGTTTGGACTAATTGCCTCCTAAATGATAAGCCATCGAAAACTCTGCCATCGCTTTTACTCAGAATCCATGCATTGATCATGGCCACGTCCAACAACCAAAATAAAATAGGGATATACTATTTCTTCCCTCTTATTGCAATTCTATACTCAGCTATAAACCTATCTAGGAGGTCCACACCCCCCATGTTTTGGTTGTACTGATCAATTAAATGTGGTTGTGGTACACTAACTTGACCTTTTTTTGACACTGAATATCTAGAGACTTGATGGATTGGGTGAATACCGTGAGCATTGGACATAACATTCACGAGATTATTATCCTTCCATGCAACTGCAACTATATTTTCCACTTTGTTAATTCGTGCCTCAAATTTTCCCCTCTCACATTTTTCCATATCTTTCTTACTAGGCAAGGGGCAGCGATCCATTCTATTTGATCGGACAGTACCTGTTCCCAGTATGCCACGAGATGCTAATGCTGACAAAAGCCTTGCACTGGTAAAAAAGTTGTCAAAATAGAAAAAGAAATTCACCTCAGGAAAATTTTCCTTGAGAACATCTGCTTTATTTAGGACAACGGATTCACCAAGCCCTACATTAGGTGGTCGGATGTCCTCAGCCTGTTTTCCCTGGCATAAATCTACGTCAAGACAGTATCCCTGACGTTCGGCGGCTACCCAAGCTTTAAAACCAAAACGTATTGGTTTTCCCCTAATGTATTGTTTTGCACCCATGCCTTCCGAAATAAGGAATCATGGACTCGTCAACTGATACATGCCTCTCATCTGGAGCGTTTGCAATGAATGATTCATTCAACTTATTTAGGAAAGCTCTCACTTTAGCCATTCTGTCGCCTGGAGTTATAACATCATTTTTGCATACATGTAGAAATTTTAAAATCTCCTCGAATCGGTTTCTCCTCATTGAATTTACAACTAATGAATTCCGTACATCATCTGCACTCTCCCAATACATGCGTTGGCGGGGAAGCGGGACATAACCAGTCAAATATAATACACCAATGAAACAGTACATCTCCTCAACAGTTAGTTGAAAATTCGGAAAATTCTTTGAAACAGCGTTTTCATTGGTTAATTTCATGATCTCAGTTATTAGTTCCTCGCTAATAAATGCTTCCCAAAAATGAATTGGATATGAATCATCCGTAAATTGGGCAGAGTTTTTATGATTCATCTTTACGGAAACATCAGAGACTGGGGATATATCTCCGTGTTCCCAGTTCGTGTGAACAATTTCAACTCTGCCACGTGCAGTACGGTGGCCTTTTCTTCTAGCCTTACACTGTCCCGACGAATTTTTTGATATACTTGCAGTATTTGTTGCACTTGCACTTGGGGTGGGTATCTGGAGTGATGGGATATCACCTTCATCTCCCTCGTCGTCCTGAGGAAGGGAAATGATAAGATCTGCCTTGGCCTGAAGTTGGCGACGAGACAGTCGATCGGGGTCACAGCATTCCTCGTCACCAGAGTCACCCTCTGATTCAGCTCCATCAACAGGAGCCTCAATATAAATGTCAGCCCCTGTATGCGGGATTTCGTTTGGATCAGTCATCTCCAGCGCTTCTAATATTTCCGCAACTGTCATACCTTGTAACCTTTGGATGGAAATATGAAATATTAGCTAATGCAGTGTTGGTAATGTAGGTACTCAACATAGAGATGAATTGTGAATTAAAATGTATATGATATTCTATTTTCAATTTTAAATGCAAGGAGAGTATTTATTTCAATTAATTAAAATAAATCTTTTGAGTACTCACAAGGTTTTCCGGTAAGTCATTCCCTTGCCTTCCATGCTTCTAGCAGCCGTCTACCCTTCCGAACGGTTTGCTTCCCGCGTAAGAAATGCCCTCCACGTGATATTTCTCACACACAGCGAGCATGTATATGGCGCCTGTGCGAGCTGTGTGTGTGTGCCTCGTGCGGGAGGCGATGGCGTACTCTCTTGTCCTGCCCCACGCACTCCTAGCGAAGACAGGCGCGGGGGGGGGGGGGGGGGGGACACGAAAAACGCGGGCCCGGGAAAGGGTTCGTGGTACCCGCTGGGTTTCCTGAGTGGCCATGGCGTCGATGGACGACGCGCCACAGCCCAATACATTCGATGGCTTCACCGCCGATGCATGTATTGCGAGGGTGCAATTGTCATTCAGGGATAATGTAGGTGATTCGTAAAAAGAATATTGAAATACATTTGCCACAAGCCTATAATATGATGCAATGTCCAAATACTCTATGAAAGTTCTGAATTGGGCAGTTAAACCGAAACGTCTGCATGTGAAATACAGCCAGGCTCGGGGAACATGGTCTTCGGTGTTGTGCCCAATGGGTCGTTAGCGACCCATGCAAGATTAAACCCAAATATTTTCGTTCCCACTCTACTTATATGAAAAAAAGCTTATCATTTACTTTCTTTGAACTTATACTAGATAATAATGACCATTAGGGAAAAATATTTCATGGATAACAATATTTAAAAATTAATTGTTCAAGGAGAGGCACGGTTGCATCACAATGATGTTTTTAAAAAAAATACTGTAAATGCTGTTATGCGCTTACATTTGTAAATTCGTTGAGTAATATAAGCTTAATGTTTTAACAAACTAATAAAAATATTTTAACACTAAATCCGAAAACATTTTATGAGTTATAATTTTTTTTCAAAGTGGGTCGCTAACGACCCATTGGGCATTAATGGGTTAATCATCTTGAACTTAGAATTATTATAATTTTAAAAAGTAACAATCACAATTATCTTAGAAATTGAGGTGTTTCCGTTTCTACTGCTATATATTTCCTCGCCATCATATAAGTTTCGTCTGCTGGCGCACATGCTACCGCAGTCAAGCTACGGTGAAAATGTGTCTCAGAGTGCTTATAGTGCAGATGACGTCTCAAATGCGACTGGAGCACGTTGGGCGCTAATCAGATTGCAACAGTTTAGCGCAGATGCGTGATTTGAGAGCGACATTTGTGTTGGTTTTTTCGCGCTCAACCTGTTTGCAATGACTCGCGAGCTGTTCGCGGACCGAATTGGGACGGGGGAGTGCCGCCGCCGAACGACCTACGACCTATCCGATCCCCAGCAGACAGTCATGCTTTATTATTTCTTTTTTTCACTTCGACGAGCACAAAGGGATGCTCAGTTCAAGTTGGGACTGGGTCGCGGTGGAATCGTACATTTTTCCTTGTTTAGGCGAGCCTCTCTCCGCAACGAACCTATTCCCATTGTGGAGATGGCTCTCTTGCATACACAAGTATAAATATAGTTTTAAAAACACAGGCAGACGGAAATAAAAAGACGGACACTCACAAAATATTTCGACGGTCAGGCCGTCATCGTCGGCAACAAGAGAGTCTGTTGGGAGTCTTTCAAGTCCCATTCGTTTCACGTTCCCATATCACCTCAACTGCTTCGTTATTATTTCATCTATTATCGTATCATTGACATTCATAATTTCTCTAATTCTTTCATTCCTCATTCTTTCTTTTTTTTGATTTTCCGGCTGCTCTTCGCCAGAAGTCCATTTCAGTCGTCAATACAGTTTTTCTGATTTCTCCGTTAGTGGCCATACTTCACAGCTGTAGGTTACTATGCTCTTTACTATGGTATTATAAATTCTCTTTTTGTTTTCATTGGATATTGTATTGTCCCACAATAAGCTATTTTTAGTGTTATTGCCTTTTTGCCTTTATTGCATCTATCTCTAATTTCTGCTTCCATTGTTTTTATTTCTGCAATTTGCACCCCTAGATATTTATACTCTTTACAGTGTCATATTTGTTGCCCACCTTCTAAAATAAGATTCTGTTGCATTCCTCCCATACACATATATTTTGTTTTGTCAATACTGATATCAAGACCCCAATTTTAGTATTCTTCTTCTATTTTTCTGGTCATATATTCTAAATCTTCATAATCTTGTGATAGAATAACTTGGTCGTCTGCATAGCTTAAGGTGTATATGGTACTTTCTTTCAAAGTTATTCCCATGGAGTTGCATTTCCTTTTCCAACCCTTTAGCACTTGATCTAAATATATTTTAACAAGTGTGGGGGAAATACAGCAGCCCTGTCTTAGACCTTTATTTATTGTGAATCCCTGAGAGAAGTCGTTTCCCATTTTGATCTTGGCTGCACTATTTTTGCACAAATTTTGTATGGCTATTATTGAGTATGAGCTTATGTTATATCTTTCCTGGGCTTCCCACAGTTTCATTTTGTATGAGTAACAGGGAGTTGATGGGTGGGAGGGAGATGAACAGGGAGCCTGATGCCTCAACCCCCAACCTGGAGGACCAGGGTTTGATTTTGGAATTTCCTTCTCCTAGACGGGTTGCTTTCGTCACAACTATAGAACCCCATCTGTCCTGCCTGTTTGGTCCTCGGGTGGTATTTTATTCCCCACCTGCCCGCTGGTTTCTTCCGAAGACCAGTGGGGGCATTCCCCTATCCGCCACCTGGGGACGCGTCCTCTAGGAGTTAAAGGCTCCCCCGAGGATTTTGAATACAACAATTGCATAATTTGCTAATTACTCAAAATCTTAAATGAATTGGTGCCCTCTTCTTATTACCATTTAATTTCCCAAAAAAAATCTTGAGATATTTTATTCGCTTTAATTACATTCCCGTCGGACAGAACAGTAGAAACAAGGTAGTAGAGAACATTATTTGGATTACTACAGTGACACGAAAATGAAGAGAGTCACATCGATTTAATTTTACGGCAGAGCGCCCTTGATTATGGGACAGTGTGTGGAGGAGTAGGTAGTCACTGAAGCTCACAGAAATGTACGCAATGGTTTTTCCTCAGTAAATCCTCAAAATTAGTCGCCGGGATTCTCGTAAACATTTCTGTACCGCCCACATATGCTCCGGGGCTTCATGTCCAGCAACAGTTACAACCCTCCTCGTTTATCCTGCCGCTCAGTCTGCCACCAACGTTGGATTTTTTACTTTTTTTTCTTCAAACTAGCCATTGTTTAGGTCACACGACGCAGCACAAGCATGGGTGAGTTACCCTCGCGATCAAGCATCATCGCGACCGCAGGCGGAAGCTGTTCTGCCGTTTTCTCGTCAAAGACTGAAGTACTCTTGTATGTCCGTGGAAGTTTAGTTACGAAAACGATTCCCGTGGGCGAATTGCGAACGAGTTCACATAGCTTCGCTCGGCTCGCAAGTGCATACTACAGTATTTTACATTTATAATAACCCTAAAGTTGTTGTGTTAATTTAACATTAAGTTCTTAACTATCTTAATGCCATTTGTTTTCGGTGGTATTACTGATAAATACCGGAGGCAACTGGAGAAAAATATCCATGAAGAAAGTAACAACATATGATGGTCATCTCGAAAATTATCAGTTCTAAATTTACTTTTACGTGTCATTTGTTTTCGGTGGCATTACTGATAAATACCGGAGGCAACTGGAGAAAAATATCCATTAAGAAAGTAACAACATATGATGGTTATTTCTGTATTAAAGCATATTTAAATCAAAGCATAATTAGGTATAAAGATTTAATTAATGCTGGCTCTCCGGTTTCCATGGCGTTTTGAAGTATGAGGTCATGTTTTCGGGATATCCTCCGCTTTGCGTCTTCCATTGGTGACGACAGTCTCTCCAGCCATCCTGCTGGCGTCTACAGATCAGAAGTGACAAAGCAGGTGTCTCGTTCGTCTTACATAGGGAAGGGGTTAAATAGTTCTTTGCCCCTGATTCCCCGCACGATGAGGCATTATATTCTCCCCGTTGGGTATCTATTCATTCCTTCAATTACCTCATCCAGTTATTGGAGATATCATACAGGCATCATAGGTAAAGGAAAAAAATATAAATGGAACGATACGGTTCGATAGTAAAGGAGAATATTCAAGCCATCGCAGTGCGCAATTTGCTATGTTGAATGGATCAGTTTGCCGATAATATTCAGAAAGCATGAATGGGTAGAAATAGGGGAATTATCGCGGTACCTTAATTATTTATCTAGAAAGTTGCAAAATGGAAATAATTAACTTAAAGGTGCTGCCGAAAGAAGAACTCTTTGTATTTTTCCTCGGTGATAGGTATTTTATGCGACCGGTTTAGAAGTTTTGTATCATTATCAAAACATGTGCGGTCGATCGTTAACCGATGGATCGTTCTTTCGCTTATTAAATGTTCCACTGAATCAGTCAAGAGACAACATTATCAATAAGCACTCAATTTTTCATAAAGAATGTACGTAAGCATAGCACGCGAGAGCGATGTTAGGTGGATTATTTCTCGCGACAAAACAGGCTTGACTTTCGTATATCAAGACGCCATCTACTCTCTTCTGTAATTTGATGGCGTAGGTGCTACATGCGCAGCCTTCAAGTCCCTGCGCTCACTCCGTTTGCTAATCCCGCTCATTCTCCCGCAACCTACAAAGGTACTCATCAACCTAGTAATTGGCGGAGAGGTTTCCCATTTTTATTGCCCGTGCACACGTCCCACGAGTCACTCAAGTCACGAGTCCCGCATGTTACTCCTGAGTTCGTTAGGGAAACGCGGGCTTAAAAAATATGAAATCCTCTTCTTTTATTTTTATTTCATCATCTCTTGCTTGAAGCATGTGCCTAGGTGGAATACTCGACTTAACTGAAGCGATAAATAATATCCAAGGGAAGATGGGATAATAGATGAGGCTCTCGAGCAACGAAGTAGTGAAGCTTTGAATTTGTGAATTGGTCGTATGTACATCGCAGTGGTACGCACGGTTTTTTGTCGCAAAAAATAAGCTGCTACGTCGCACCTGATTTCACGACAATATCTCATTTAGGCGCAAATTTTAAGCTGTTCCCCAAAGTATATCGTTACGTTTTATAAAAATAATAATACATTGTAATATTATACCATTCAGTATCGTTGATTACTCCATCACTATTATAAGATGTAATGTGCCAACCATTAGGACCTTTGGGTAACCTCAAAGGTCAGACTTCTTGGAAGCTTACCTTCAGAACTTGATATTACCTATACTACCTAATAATAGTACCTGAAAATAACATTTATAACGGAATCAGTTTTAATTTTCACATTTTGTAGCATCATTATATGCAATGCTAGTACTAATGGTTTTCATTTTAACTAATTAGAGAATACAAGAATTGAAAAAATATCCATGTACAGTTTTAAGTGGCAAGTTACAGTGCGAATTTCAGCTCTCACTGCGGGAATGAATTTTGTATAAAATTGTCCATTTTATTATGAGTAAACATACATGTTTGTACCATGAATGTGCTGATTTTCCGAGCTCGTAGCCGCCCTGCACTCCCACCATGGGCATAGCTGTTGCGGTGAATATTGGCTTCGTTATCGTGCTTCGAGTAACCATATGCTTTCTTATTTGATCTGCGATAATATCAGAAAATCCCCTTGGCGGCGTTACAAGCCCCTAGTTGTGCAGCTGTTGTAATAACCCCTATCCCATCATTAAAAATGCCCCGCGCATACTCTTTTCGGTGCCCTTGCTGTCCTTGATTTCACATTATCAGGGTCATTGTCCACTAACCATGCATATTAATGCGCAAGATAGCACTTCCCTCTACTCTACCGCCTTCCATGGACTCACCCCGAATGAGGTCCTCGATGAACTTCTAGTTTTATCGATACTCACTCCATGGCGATAAATTGACAATTTTGTGTGACCTTGAGCCTAAATGTTTATATTTTGCTCATTGGTGATCGGAGTACTTAATTAGGACAGTCTTAATTGTGTTGTTGAAAATCAGCATTTCCTGAGTGGGATTTGGACTAGGAAGGTATTGATAAGTGTTAAATGGTGAATGAAGGTTATGTAGTAAACGAGCAACGAAATCGGTATTTGGCGACTGTGTTTGTCATCTGCTGTGTTAACTTCTTCCGTCATGTTATACCTTGAATTATCTTTAGCACGTCTCGCACTGTGGTAGCGAAACATGGTGTCATTTGCTCAGACGACCCTTTTCATTGGATGAGTCCATTCCGTGCAAACTGACTCAGCAAGGGGAAGTAAGGTGTGTCTGCGTTTGTCTACCAGGGTTTCTTACGCCGCAAACCAGGTGCGCTACCGGAAACTTTTTGTTATGTACACATTTTCGTTCTTTTTTCATGCTTCTTTTTGAATTTCTCTTTTGCTCATTCATGTCGTCGACTGTCCCAATGGACGTTTCGCTCTTCAAACATTTGATGTCGCTACCGTGCGTGGGAAATATTTATATTTTTGGTCACTTCATGTAGGTGTCTTTTTTTTAAACTCGAATTACGCTCTGGCCACGTCAATGATGACAGGAATGTACTACTGTTCATGTGGACGTAGATTCGAACTCATTTCCCCGGAATCAGTCCAGACGTCTGTTATCATCGCTTGGTGAGAATGGAACTCCTGGGCCTTCCTTTGGCCGAGCCTAGTCGTGCCGAGCGACGCGGTGGAACTAATATTAGAAATAGTCGCTCCTCTTGCGCGCTCTCACATTTTTTGTTGAACGAGGGAATTGTGAGGCCGCTGAGGGTGAACATTTTCACGTGAACTGCAACGACGCAGGGGGCCGATTCCATAACTTTACGTTCGATCGTAAAATAGTCATTCCCGCTGGATTATGGGAATTCTATCGAGAACAATTGCCGATCGCGATTCTATAACTCACGTTCGAACGTTTTTTGCCTCACGCACGACTCCTCGGCTTCGACGTCTAAATACATGTCGAAGCGGCCATGGTCGATCGAAGAACAGTTTGTTTTGGTTTTTCATTTGAATGATATTTGAAGAAGTATTGCAGTGTGATATATTTTGTGAGCTACAAATCATTTAAAACATATTATTCTTGGAGTTCAAATGTGAATTGTGGTATAGAATGCTGTGTGTCGTTATATTGGAAGATAGTTTCGAACGGACATCTTGTGTTGTGTTTTTAGCTGTGGCGATTTAAAGAAAATCATCCCAGTGGAGCATTTAATTTAAAGTTTTAAATAAAGTTTGTATCACTAGGTTTCGATTTACAAGAAACAACCGTGTCATTTTTTGTGATAACTTTTAAACGAAGGTTTATCGAGTGTTTACACTGTGTACATTGAGACATGCCAGTGATGACAAGTGTTATTTATGTTCTGCGCTGGATTGCGTGTGTCTAACTAAGTGGTGATATATTTACGTTAATTAGCTAGACTTGTTCTCTTTAAATAATGTGCTACGACAGAAATGGTATTAAAAATGTAACAAATACGTAGTAAGTGTTGGATAAGGCGTAACAGCAATCATTTCGTTGTTTTCACATATTGACTAAATTAAGACGTGTAATATATGTGAATTGAATTTGGTGACTCGTGGATTGCTCTTGACTTGTAAATATGGTTGTCTACGTCATAGTGAAAGGATAAACAGTGTAGTGTTTAATTATTCTTCATTCAGGGAATTGTGCCACCCCAAGTGTCATCTTTTTATTTCATTGCATTGTTTGTTTGTGATTTTGTTAAAATAATTAATCCGTTTGCGTTTAAGGCATGTAATGACTAATTAGCAAAAGGCATTTTGATTTGTCCTGGGCAGGGATTACTGTGTTATTTTAGAGTATCTTAAATTGCGAGTGTGGTTGTTTACGTCCAAGTGAAAGGGTGATGATTGTTTTGTCTACTAATGCTATGTATCTTGTTTCATTATGCTTCATTCAGTAAATTTTGCCATCTCAAAAGTTATCTTTTCATTTACTCGAAGTGATGTCATTATCAAGATGTGTTCCATTATTTGTGTGCCGCTGTGTGTGCCTGGAGAAATAGTGGAAATGATTAAAAGCTGCTTTGTATATCTCAAGGTAGGTAATCATATGTGCTGCATGAAAGCTCTTGACAGGCGGTGAACGGTCTTGTAAAAGTGAGTTATGTAGTATTTCTATCCGTTTTGATGGGAAGAAGGTTGTGTTTAAATGGTATTGAAGATTGAGTAGTACGTTAATGATGGGAACTAGCTAGAGGATAGTATTTAAGTATCAATGAACATCCTAATCAATTCATGTCCGAAGTTATATGCCAAGGTGTCATATATACGTCTGAGTGTAGTTTTGGAACATTATCTTAGAATTTAACCATATAGCACTAGTTTATTTAGATGACGAGAAGCATCAAGCGTGATGTCGTGGAATTTCAACATAATAAAGGCAGAAATTGAAATTTTCCACTAATAAAAATGCACTGGTCTGCCAGTGGAAAATGTCAATTTCTGTCTTCATTATTTAGATAACTGCTATTTATCTTTTAATCCGCGACAAGGTTCATTTACGAGGGAAAGCGTTGTATTTGGAGTGGATTACAAAATGTTTCGAACGAAAGGAGACCGATGTCATTGAAATACATTATTTTTTAGAATTTTGCTGATGATAAGCTTGGAAATTTTTATCACCCGTCTGAAGTATATAGTGCTTCAGAATCCAGTAAAGACGATTGGAATGTAATTGAAATACAAGAGGTAATTCAAGCAGACGTCTATGCCAATCTAAGCAGACGACATTACATCCGTAGAAGTCATAGAATGACAAGTAATTAGGTAATAATTAATCCAATGAGAACGCATTTGCCCTAAATAGTAGAGGAGTTCATAGTACTCGTGAGGAAGTAAAGTTCAATTTTCAGACATTGCAATGCTTATTTAAATTAATATTTTTCAAAATTATTCAAAACAAGTGCAGTCACTCCAATGTCAGCTCATTGCGCATGCGTAGAAGAGAAACAAGTGCGAACTTTGCTGTAAATTCGATAACACCGTAACGTTCGATGTTCTGCTGAACGATTGGCCATATAGAATCGCTCGTTGGTCATCACTCGAATAAATTGAGCTCGACCGAATGTGAACGGATCCCTAACGTTCGAACGTCAGCCAAGTTATAGAATCGGCCCCCAGGAAGATGGTGGTGAGTGTTTAGTGGTACGGAACGAAACGGTATTCTGACGTCAAATACCGGCGATACCGATCGGCTGCTTACGATGCCCATTTTGACCCCGTGCGAAGGGTACCTAACAGTTATGGATTAATAAATATGGTATGATGGTCTCGGGCCCTTTTCGCTTGTTTATGCTTTGCTCTCAATAAAAATTTGATTTTTCTCTGATTCATTACGCATATGACAGTTAATTGTTGAGAGAATCTATTGTTTTTTGCAAATTTTAATCAAATAATATATCCCAAAATTTATCGTTTGTTATTCTGCTTCCTTAAATATCCGCCATTTTAAAACTTCTATAGTCAACCAAGTGATTAATCATACAATATACTCTTGGCATTTTATTGCGATTCCAGTAGTACTTAAAGAATTTATTTACCAAAAATGCTTTTTACCTGGGCACTTTCTTTGACATAATAGCATTAACAGGTAAGGAACGCCGCAAAGCAAGATCCTCGCGGACGCGTTTGGTATCTACTTCTACCGTCGGTAAACGTCGAGAGAATCGAAAGCGCGTATTATCGTAAGTAATTATTACCGCCTTTTACTCTCGTTTCGATGTCGTGGCTCTACTGCGTCGGACGATAACTCCCGGTAATTACTAACGACCTGAATGAATTTGGCGTGGAAATTGGGACCTCTATTCAACAAAATTTGATGTTTTATAGATTATGTAAGATCTTTAAAATTGTAGTTGACTTTGTTGTTGCTGTTTGAATTTAATCGGTGGCGTTCAGTAAGTTTCGTTCAATGCCACAAATTAAAATAGTTTCTTAAACATGTGCATTATTTTGAATTGCGGAATTGAATTACTATTTCATAATTTCTCTTGGGAAAGGGGAAAGATATTCTGAAGTGTTGTTATTGGGGAATTGAGGAAAATAGGTTGAAGATCACTGAACTAGAGAAACTATAAGCAGCCACATATGTCGTGTTCTCAGTATCTTTGCAGTTAAGTATCAAAGATGTCAGTAGAAGCATGTATTACGGTATGTAGCTAAATTAACGTGAGCGAATGATCACTGTACATAAAATTCAATTAATTTGACCTCATTAAAAAGAAAAATCTCGTCTTTCCAATGATACCAAAAAATAAGCCCTTTCACTCTTTTGCGAGATATTTAGCAAAACAATAGAGGCAGTTTTCCTTGGGTTTGGCCTGTGCACTCCAAAGAGACATTAAAAATATATGTAAGTTATGATCCTCAGATCGCGACAGAAATGTAATGTTGTGTACTTCGTATGTTTTCTCAATTATTGTATTTTAAAATAAATTTATTGCTCCACAATACTATTCATAAATTTTCAAAAATAAACGCTTTCGGATGCGATGGATTTTTCAGCGTAGGGCGTGATACAAATGCGGAATTTTGCAGTAATTATAATAATAATTGCCTTAAACTTTAAGAAATAATAAAGTAATAGGGAAAATTTTTAATAAATAATGTTTGTTTTTTTAAATTTATATAATGGTAAAACATAAAACGTACATTTTAATGCTTTATTTTTTCACCGAAAAAGTTTCAAGTGTGATACGATTCGAAACACTCATGATTAAGGGCACTCTGGCACTTTTTTCATAGATAAATGGTTCTTTTACCACATACCTTACGTCTTTTATATTTTGATTCGCCTCAGAAAACATCGTGATCTGTACAGTCAATGCGTATATCATCCTTGGGTCCACGATGGGACCGTGACCTTTTTCATTTGGCACCATTATGTCCTAAGATGTCCTTACTAGTTCCCTCAGAAATTGCAGAAGAGGGATATTATTACCTATATTCCTGTACAACGGCCATCCCTGAGTACATTAAGCATTTAATCCCCAAGCAAAAAATGCTCACGACCATTTTTTCGTACGAATACTTGTAAGGTACTTGACGACGAATTGGTCATGCAAGTCTACACCGCACAGATCTTCGTTGTATTTGGAAATTATTGTGCATAGGAAGTGATATTCTCTTTTTTCACCAGAAGAATACACCTTCACCTGTTTTGTACCCATTTTGGAAACAAAATTGATCATTACAGTGACAACGTTATTGTCCTTGTACCTTGCTACCCACTGTGATCCATTTGATTCATTCAAATTCACCCCACTTCTTTTTGTCCAAAAAATGTTTTCCGGTCAGCCGAAAATGACTTTTTACCATGTTTTTGCGAAGCGTTTCTGATCCACCCAACCCTTTTTCTGATTATATATTTAACAGATTTTCATAGGTGAAAAAGTTATCAAAATATGGTTTAGTCCGTCTAAGCAGGCCTACTTGCACAGTCCTAGAACAACATCCGCGCCTTGGCCAAGATTTGTTTTCGGTGGGTCTGTATGAGATCCGGCACATCCACAACTTAAATCCAAATCTAATCTGCTTCCCTCGCATAAATTGTTTGGCCCCGTGACGACCATAGTTCGGTATCATCGATTCGTCAATTGATCTATCAATATATGGATGACTGTTAAGCAGTAACTGGACAATTTCATCACTAAAAAAACAGAAAATTCGTCGAAGGTACAATTCACAGCTTGACTGAAGAACGTTTCTGCCGTGGGTCCAAATGTTGGGAGAAATGAAGGGAAATGCCCTTTGCAATGCATACTTTCTTTTGGGACGGTTTCCGAGGGCGATCTTTCATTGCTTCGCTGTCAGTTTTTCTTGCCCCCTCTGGAGCCGCATGCACTTCATATGTAGCACGTCTATCGTCGTCATACTCTTCTACTTCGTCGGAAGAGCTCTCAGTGACCGCATTCACAGCAAGAATTGCTATCGGGAGATGGACTGGATCACTTCGCTGTCTAACACATCAGAATCTTCATCATTCACGACATCCGGTTCTTCCAAAGGAGGTGTAAATATAGCCGTCTTCTGGGTCAGCTCCTTGGCGGAATTTTCCAAGAGCTCAATGATCTCATTCACAGAATACGTAATGGCATTCATAACGTGTTAAAGCAACATAAATGATAATGATTTAAGTATGATCGCTCAAAATTTAATCTATCACTCTCATTATATCAAAAAAAGATACATTTTCAAGAACTCACAGCATCGATATAGATGATTGCCTTGACGAAAATGGAGTGCCTTCGTCGAGAGACCCCGCGAATGCCAAATGACAACTTTAGTTGCCTGAGGAATTCTTCACGTGCTAAATTACAATTGCATGTATAAGGATGCACTCAATTACGCAATATGACTTGTACCGTCTGCAAGTATCTCACACCAAATCACCATAAGATATGAGAAATTTGTCAGCAGAAGCAGAAGTGAACACAAAGATGTCAAGCACAGAAATGACGAGCGGTGCACGACAGACGGATTTGTATTTTGGGAACCGTCAGGTTTTATGGTAGCCATAAATCCCGTGCCTCTCCTTGACAGAGGAAAAGGTACGGGCTCTAAAACCGAAAAATGATATGAACAGAGCCAGCACAGGAGGAGAAATGAATTTTTGAACTTTGCCAAAGTGTTTGGCAACTGAAGTTACCACTGGGCAACTTGAGTTGCACTGCACGTTGTAAGAATCATGGCATTATCCTATTAAGGGTTAATACCATAATTCTTACAACGGCTTTGATTGTGAAATAAAATTGGAATATAGTCTCTGTTGTGACAGGAAATAAATCTCGTTCAACCTATCTTAAATTCCGCTAAACATGCTTCATTTAATGTCCAAAAATCCCAAATCACTCTGACAATCGTGACAGCCCATACGTCTCCGGTTGCAGGGAAAAATCGCATCGGTTTTATCATGGAAATACGCGAGATTTCCTGGCGATGGAACGCACAGCAGATCCCAAGGTAACGCGCTGGGCCTAGCGTGCAGTGAAAAACTCAGGAAAGACTGTGTGTGACACGTTGAGGTTTTTGCCCCTCCCCTTAGCTTGTGAAAGAATCCAAATTTCCTAAGGCCCGGTGGACGCGGAGGCATTTTAATGTGATAACTAAGTAAGCCGTGAAAAGGTCGTGAGTTCGATTTTTCCCTTTCGTCTCCTGAGAAAAGGGAAGGGAATATAATCCCCTACCTAGGGTCGACCTTGGCATTTTTCCGATTTCTTCCCGACGATCGAATGATTGTGGGGCTATGTAACCAAACTTCTTGTCCTCTCTTCAGCCGCTGTGCTCTTTTTTTTTTGTTATTGACACGGGTTGTCCGCCGACGGACTTCACCGCATATGTATTTGAACGTTTGAAAAACGACACTATGTTTTAACGTGGAAGTCCTATGTGAGGTACGATGAGAAGGCTGCCAAGTTGGAGAGACAAACTTACCGTACACATTCTGAAAACATGAATGCAAGGGGATATGGATGGGAAAAGTCACCGAGGAAGACGAAGCGAATACATACACAACATTTTGAGTCTTGATTTTTCTCCAGTTTAATTTTAATTAAATAGTAGAATTAGAATTTTTCATCTGGCAAATCTTTTTGATAGTTTTTTCACAATTGATGCCATCTTTTAGGATTTTCGACGACATAATAATACTTTATATTTAGTCTTCTCTCCAAGATGTAATTTTAGTGAATTAGTGGAGTAACACAATGAAACCATTGAGGCTACATTACTCTATTAAACCCTTTAAAAAAAGAAAACTATGAAATTACTACGTACATGACATCCGAGAGTGTTTCATTTTGACATAATATGGGAGGTACGTACTCCATGATTTCTCCGTAGTTTCTCATGACACGAAATAAGTCGTGGATGACTTACAAAAATCACGAGCTTATGTTAGTGAATTCAATTTTTTTTAATTTATAGAACTTAAGATGTTTTATAAAATGTAAAATACTACTTCACGTCAAATAATGATACGGTTTATTTGGCCGAAACGTGATCAATAGTGCATTAAAACGTTTTTTTTGTGTCGTGTGGTAGTACTTTCTGATTTATTATTATTTTTTGCTAATTTGCTCAAATCATTTAAAGAGCGTTGTAGGTAGAATTTTACAAAATGTTCTATGCATCGCCCGCCGTCTTTGCTAACTGTGCTAAGTGGTATTATTAATTTTTAAGTCAAGGATATAAATTTTCTCAAGTAGAGAATTGTATAGAAGAAATATCGCTCGGGAGCCATTTTGAGTTGATCATTTCTCACCTAGCCCAACAGGCTTCACATCCGTGCGCCCTATTCCTACTAGACTGCCACTTTGAAGGCGCTTCAAGTGCAGTTCTCCGCCCGTTGAATGGGACGAAAAAATTCATTTACGCCTTTCATTACTATTAGGCTATTACCGTCCCCGGTTTTTCTCTCCTCACTTCTTCCATTCCCCATGTAATTCTTCCATTACCAATCCTCCCACCTCTCCTTAATGGCGCCAATGACCTTAGTTGTCGGTTGCCTTCCCCAAATAACCAACCATGATATCTCATGTGAAAGAGCTTTCTGGTTCTTCTGCGTCTTTGTTTGTTTGCCTCGAGCTTTCGCTACCATTGCATGCGGCATCACCAGGAATAACTTCTTAATATTTAATGCCGGAGGGAATACATGCTTTTCCTTGGCCACCTGCTCTCGGCTGGTCAGTCTCCATCCTCAAGGCTCTCCCCCCTTCCTCCTCTGTCTTTGGATTGGGTTTATTGTCCGTGCTGACCCCTCCTGTTTCCCTAGGATTCAACTCTTTTAGTTGTCTTGTACTGATAGTGTTGCATGCTCGAGAATTGTCTCGAGACATGCGGAAAAGCCTCATCCAAGTGGCGCTGAGTTCAATGACGTCGTCTCTGTTAAAGTTGTGCGGCCTATTTTCAAGTTCTGAAGCTTCGCGTATCCACTGTGGGAAATGGAAACTTTATTTGGCTACTACCCGCGTCTTTTCGGCAAATGTCATGACCTCCCCCTAAATAAGCTTAGTGTGCAACGGCTGTATCATACGTATTCCCTTGCACAATTGCGCTGCAATTGCCCCGCTACGAAAGTATACAATCCAAATCACGTATCTCAGTAGCGAGAAATGAGTGCCACCCTGCTGCACAATCGACAAAGTTCAAGGACGTGTTCGCGGACTTTCAAGATCGCTCCCTGGGCGAACTCCCAAAAATCGCCCGTCATGTAAGCCGCGAAGTCCTTCCGAATCCTTGTCTCCCTGGCCCGTGCCCAGCGCGAGGTAGACACGAGTCGCCCCTGCCGCTCCGTCGTGCCGTGCTTTCAAGGCCGGGCCACGAAGGGATCGGCTGCTTGTTTCGGGGCGGCGAAAGGGATAAAATGGGACCTTCGGAGGGACGAGGAGGCGGATGGGGAGGAGAGGGCGCTTGTAAGGTGGACAAAGTTCCTCGCTCGCCATTCCAAAATAACTCATCCGGATGCTGGCGCCCCTCTCATTTGCGACACGTCTCATCTGCGCCTCGTGCATTGGAACGCTCGCCGCGACGGGAATTTCAATGATTCCAGGTCCTTGTGGCCGTTGGTTTTGATTCTCCGGGTACGCTTTGGCCCTTTTATCCTTCGAATTCTACTTGTTATCAGCATTATGCAGCACGAAGGCGTTTCATCGGCGGACGTAACAGATAAATTAATATATCTTCAACAAAAAAGCAACAAATAGAGTTGTGGAGACGACAATATTAATCTCATTAACAATCATACAAGCCACAAAAACAACCGCCGGAAGATTTAACAAGAAGGATTTGAAGGAGGTTGTAGAAAAAAGATCAAGAGAAGAATACTTAGCTAATAGGGAATCAAATATGGTTGGAATTCTTTAGGAAAAGCACCTCTGGAATATGAAAACCCAGAATTTAGGAACATGTACGGGGCTGATCTTACGGAAAGAGCGAGGAAGTGTACGAAAAGTAAATAATGATAGGATATCATTATTTCGGAAGGTCCCATTACCAATACGAATTAGTAATTTTAGGTCGGATATTTGTCGGCGGTGACATAGTAGGTCCTGAATGCCAAGGGTGCGAAGAATTTGTTGACGGGATAAGTTTCTCAGTGAGGGTTTAGGTACAGTGACGAACAATAGCGAGAAAATAATTTCAGTGACGATTGAGGCTATTCCCAGCGTATGAAATGTCATACGCTGGGAATTACAGGCACATCTGTAAATCATCATGCAGTCTGGCACCCGAGGATATCATTATCGAACAAATATTCCGTTTAGCAGCGCATGAGGAGGAAAATTGCTCCCACTGCCTTTGGTTGGTCAAACGCTGGGCAGTAATAGGTTAATGGGTGGGAAGCTATGTCCGAGACCTCATTATTGAATAATTCGGGGTTTTCAAGCCTTAACAATATCGGGGGTGTTACGCCAGAGCCTCAACAAGCCAGAGTTTTCAATTATGAAATCAGGATTTTCTGTTTGTGACGTCAGGATTTCGTTTTTTTCGAGGCTCGGAAATCTCCTTTGAAAATGCCTCCACGTTCCGGTTATGTTTTTGGCTTTCAGTGTTTTGCTTCAAGTGTAACTTTGGCTTTTGGCTAATATTACATAGTTCAAGGTTTTTTTGCGCTAGCTTTCCTATAAAGCGATTCTTAAGCGATGTGTACAATTCGAGAATATGTTATAGAGGTGCATCGTTTAATTTTTATAAATTTCTTGACACTGTCATCTTTACTTCCTTCTAATTGCAAGTATAAGATATCCGTATTGACTCCGTGGGTGCTTCCCTCAATATGCATTAAAGATGCTATACTGTCTTATGAATACTTTCGAACGCTGCACTTCATTCTTAGTGATACCGTTATTTTTTATTTCCGTTAGTGTGAACTTTTTCCGACATTTTTTTTAATCTCCCAAGTTTCACCCTCACCGTACGTGAGAAGATTTCCTTTTCACTTGGTATGTTGGTGGGTCTTGAGCTTGTGCCTATTTTTAATTTTTCTCGCAAATAGAAACAGTTCTCGCGTTTCAGTCTATGGATGAAAATCAAACGATTTAAGCTTTCTTAGGAGAAAAGTTAAGATGTTTTCGTTTCACATGATATTTTTGTTTCTTCGGTATTCCGCCGCAGAATTTAAACCGCGTAGGTGGTTCATTGGGATTTGGCTTGCCCTCCCCTTCCTTCTTGTGGACTCAGAATGACGCAAAACCCCAGCCGCTTGTTTCCTTTCTTGAGATTGTAGACATGAGAATCGAACTGCGGCGAGATTATTTTCTCAAAATATTCAGCGTTGAGCCAAATTTGATTTAATGTACCAGATTTTATAGAGATGAGTGGGGTTTGGCGTCAAGTGTTACTGTACGGCGTAGGAGGTGTATTAAAAATTCCAATTGTTTGGCGCCTGACGTTTTAACGTTCCTTCTACAGTTTTACATGAAAATAACGTGATCATTCAGGAAGTCGTTAAGTTGATGTGCTGAGAGTATAATTTTAGGAGGCTTTAGGAGGGAGAATCGATTTATTATTCATGCTGGTAAAATTATGTAACCAGACTAAATATTCGTTGCTCTCTGTACCTGGTAGTCAGTTCAGGCCCTTAGTTTTGAGGATAAATTCAATAAATCCTGCGAAAATACTCTAAAGGATGAAAGTACTCAGTGGGTTCTCATTTCTCGTTCTGCTCTACACGATGATTGATATTATGACTATTTCTGTGAAATTGACGGATAGTCGTGACTCCCATGATGCTTTGTGTCCTATATGGCCTTTCTGATTGATTTCGAGCCGGTATTCTGTCAGAAGACAATCATGTTACTGTCATATTCAGAGTAGAATGGGGATGTCACTCTCCATTAGGAAATACAACATTTCAGTTGTTTAGGCATTTAATTATACGAATATGTTTTTCGTGAAGCTTTATTTTCACCTTGTTATGTGTAATAACAAGGTGAAATGTGTATGTGTTATGTCACTCAGAGCGGGAAAGAATTGTTATTGTTATCAAAGGTGTGAATTTTTAACATCTTTCGCTTTAAAAAATGTGGATGTGAGTTTGGAAACTCATAAAATGGAGCTTACACCCTCGAATGCATTTATATTACAATTTATATTTACCCATTCAGTAGATGTACAGCGAGTCGTAATACCTCACCCAAATGCACCTCTATGGCCGTGGAAGGAGAGGTATGGTCGTGGGATGAATGAATCTGATGGGAGAAATCCGAAGGAAGCATGAGTATTGGATGTACGAGGAGGTGACAATACTTTGAAGTGTTTGAGATGGAGGTGAATGTTGGGTAAGTAATGGTTGGAGAAGAATTGTTGATGAATATTAGAGGAGGAGGAATTACGGAGCGGGATGGCTCGAAGGAATAAGATACGAAGAACTCAAAATGGATTTAATATTGGAAAAATATACAATTTTGCGGAGAAAACTTTGGTGAACACTGTCCGTTGTCGGGGAAATTACCGGCACCCACTCACCATTCCTTTGGTAGAAAACCAGTTATATTATTATCATTAGGTATAAGTAATGCACCGGGTGAGCTAGGTTTTGATGAAAAATGGTGTACTCCACTAATATTATACAGCCGCAGGCCCCTATCTTATTTCACGATTTCATTCTTCAGTTCGGCATTCACCCTACCTGTGAGGAGTGCCAGAACATATCTTTCTTCTATTCATCTCTGGGCGTGGATGAAGGGCTATTTTTTTACCAGAATGATCTGCCAGTAATTCAAACTGTAGCGCGTGGTCTCACTTACCTTATGGTAAAATTATTATTTGACGTAATTTTTAACGACTGCGTCTGGCTGGACCAATTTTACCTCGCTTGGCCAAATGTATTTCGTTCCGGAAAGGGGGGGGGCGTGATCCTGGCCCCCGCGTGGTGGGTTCGCGATCGGCAGCCATTGGGCCGTCGATGCGGCAGCGTGCCCGCGGCGTGTCCCCGCGGCGTGTCCCCGCGGCGAAAGCACGAGAGCGGGAATCGGGGATTGGGCGTTCCCGGATCCACGGCCAAATTCCTGCCATCGCCCAAGCGTGGACCTATTTTAGTTCGGTCGTTGCGAGCGGCGCCGGGGTGTTGTGAGGACGGGTAAGGGGGGTCGCGGCGACCGGGATAGCGGTGCGTCCGCGGGGCACTCGTCCGCCTGCTGGCCGATCCCCGCGCTATCAAACGGCGATTCGCAATCGCGCGACGCCGCCGTGGTGATGGAGCCCGCGGGGCCGCCGGAAGGTGCTGCCCCCGCCGCTTGCCTTTACCTGGCCTACTGCCCCCTGGACCGCTGCTTCCGAGTGGCCTGCGTCCTCGATGGTAGGTGTTGAGCCGTCGGCGGCGGTCCATCCGTCAGGGCCACGCCTACGACCACTCGCGCACGTTATGCCATTTTGCGGAAACCAATTTCCGTAGGCTATTTTGCGTCTCTGCTGTGGTCGTTTCTCTTTAGGTGATATGTTTGGTGTGATGGCGCGAATATTGACTACCTATCCCGAGGGCCAGCGATCGAGTCCCAGAAGTGGCGAAGATTTTTCAGAGGAATCTCAATCCCTAATTGGGTGTTACATGGAAATCACTTCATGCACCTCCTTACATTGAATGGAATGTTAAGAACTGTGTACCCTTTTGCATGCTTTTCATCATGTGTAGCCTGATACTGACCGTGGGTTTCTCCCCGTAGCATCCACTCAAACTGCATTCTTGTGATTCATCTCAAGACTTGAGTTTTCAAGTCAGTAAATGTCAAACTCAGTTAACCAAAGTCATGACTATATTGTAGGGATAAGTGCTACCTGAAGGTAGAAGTGTAATACGAGGAAGTGGATTAGGTCATGAGGAAGTTTAATCATCTTTTATTAAATTATTTGACCAACTGAGGGATGAGAGAAGCAAGGCTTAATTATTAAGGCTCTAGATCATTGTTAGTGTGATGCATTTAAAGTCTGGGTGTTGGAGTGCTTGGTTCAATCCAAAAATAAAAGTATGAGTTGTAAGAAGCAAATTCAAACCTGAAGTTGCAAAAACAGTTATTTTAGTGACTATTTTCTGGTTGTACTGGAAGTTACATTTAGTAACAATCTCAACTGCCAGTTTGAAGGTATGTATTCAACCTTAAATGTAGATATTGAGCTGTACCCTAATAGAAATTCATGGGTAGAATTTTAAATGGTCCCTTATCATGAAAATCCAATTTTTGCTTTTAGTATTCACAGCTGTAAGTGGAAAGTCAGTATTGAAGCAGGAATTAATGTTGGAATTGTTTTATATATTGGCGCTTTTGTATTTTGTTTCTCATTTGTTTTGTGTTTGCCACCAGATGTCGTGGTTGTATCCTTTTTTGGCGCCTTTTATATAGCGCTCACGTTGTCTTCTAGGAAGTGCATCATGTAACCACATTGTGCGAGTAATTTGCTCAAAGCCTAAATTAAATCATTCTTCACATCTTCAATTCAGCCTTTTAATTTAAACCAATAGGTTATGGGCCCAGGACGTGGTATTAGTGCCGATGTATGTGAATTTCGAATATAGGTTATTTTAGTCGAAATTTCCGGTACTTATATTTTGCGGGCTGAGAGATATAAGTTGGGAAGAGTGAAAATGGTGGAATTAAGGGAAGAATCCACATTTATAAGGCTTAAGGACGATAACTATTATGCTTGGTCCGTGAGAACAAGAGCAATACTAGAGCATAGAGGATGCTGGAGTGTGATAGAGCCAGGTTTTCCGGATATTACTGATGTATCGCGTCTCAGTGTAGCGCAGAAAAAGGAGAACGATCGCGATAGATCATTTTTAATTACGGTCGTGTCAGATTGTTATCTCGACGATGTTGGAGGATTTGAATTTGCACGGGATATCTGGCAGGAACTGGAAAGTTTACATTGCCAGATGGGAATCGTAAACTCACTAATGTTACTGAAGGAGTTAGTGACGACGCGGAAGGACGACACAACATCTATGCAGGAATATATTTCCAAAGTTATTGGGTTGCATCGCCGAATTGCTAAGGCAGGACTTTTGGAACTAAATGATCGTGCCTTGGGAGCTTTCCTGTTGTTGGGATTGCCTCTCAGTACCTACGAGGGTCTAGTCCGGAGTTTAGAACAAGATGAGTCCATGCTGTCCACGAGACTCGTCAAACCCAGATTGCTGCTGGAGGAGAAGCGGCTGCTGAGGGAGAAGGAGTATCAGGATAAATGCCAAGTTGACGAGAGAGCTCTTGCAGTACAGAGAGCAGGGCAGAGACATCTTGTTCGTTCGTCTACCAGCACAAGGAAGCCGATCATCTGTTACGTTTGCTGCGAGGAAGGTCATATTTCGAGGTACTGTCGACAACGGTTCAAGGGCCAACAGAGGGAAAATGATGGGATGAGGGAACAAGGAGGTGACAAAAGGGCTAGTGTTGTGTTGGAAGAGTCAGTATCTCTGTGTGTTTCTGAGAAAGTGATTAATGGCAAAGAAAATGAGTGGTATTTAGATTCTGGAGCCTCCAGTCATATGAGCCCAAGTAAAGATTATTTTGTGAATTTTGTTGACAAAAACTGTGGGTTTGTGCGCATTGGTGACGGGAGGAAATTGGAAATTCTTGGTTTTGGTGATGTTCCTGTGACCATTGTAAAGGAGCATGGTGGCCGTAAGGTTACCTTTACTAAAGTGCTATATGTGCCAGGTTTGGCTTTCAATCTCGTGTCTTGTCGGAGAATGGAGGAGAAAGGGTGCAGTGTGTTGATTAAAGATGGTTGCATGAGAGTGTACAAAGATGAGGATCTGTTAATTATCGCCCCTTATCAGACTGGCATGTATGTAATGAGGGCAGAGCAATGTAATGTTAATATTACAAATGTGGAATTTGCTGCTAAAGCATTAGATTTAGCATTGTGGCATAGAAGGTTTGGCCACACTCACAAGGAAGCGCTTAGTAAGATTAAGAACTTAGAAATTGTCAACCAAACTAGTGTTAAAGCATGTGATATTTGTTTTGAGGGTAAATTGGTTAAGAAAAGCTTTCCAAAAGAATCGGTCACTGAGCAAGCCAAAGGTGTTTTAGATATAATTCATTCTGATGTGGTTGGTAGAATTGTTCCAATGTCTGATGGTGGTTCTCAGTATGCGGTGACTTTTATTGATGAATGTTCAAATTATGTTTTTGTCAGGATGTTGAAAAGGAAATCTGATGTATTTAATGAATTTGTTAAATTTCAAAACCTGGTTGAGAAACAAACAGGGAAGCAGATTAAATGTATTCAAAGTGATAATGGTGGTGAGTACATTTCCAGTCAATTTCAAAATCACCTTGATAATTGTGGAATTGCTAGGAGATTAACTGTGCCAGGAACGCCTGAACAAAATGGGAAAGCTGAGCGAATGAATTTAACTTTATTCAATATGGTGCGTTGCATGCTCATTGAATCCAAGGTTCCACATAGATTTTGGGCTGAGGCTTTAAATACTGCAGCCTATGTTCGGAATAGGTGTCCATCTAAGGCTGTGAATTTTCAGATTCCTTTTGAATTGTGGGAACAAAGAGATCTCACTTCTGACGATCTTGGGAATTTAAAGGTATTTGGATGTCAGGCTTGGGTGACAATTAAAGGTGGGAAGTTGGACCCTAGAGGAGAGGAATGTGTTTTCATGGGGTATCCTGAGGGTACCAAGGGCTACCGCTTGTGGAGCCTAAGTAGAGGAAAAATAATCCTAAGCCGGGATGTTACTTTTGTGGAGAACGTTTTTCCATTTAAAGAAAATGACCATTCGAAGATGGGGTTGGATAGTAAAGATGGTATTTCTTAGCATTTCATTGATGAAATACTTGGTGAAAGAAATGATGTCGTAGAAGTCGATAATTTGATTGATGTTTGTGATGAAGGAAGGGAGACTGTGAATTTAGAGAATACAGAAAATGAAAATTTGATTGAATCTAGGAGGAGTACAAGAGTCAGACGACATAAAATGTGTAGTCAGTGTGATGAATGTTGTTTTGCGGCATGTAATAATGTTGATGTTGAACTACCTAAGAATGTAAGTGAAGCTTTAACTGGGAAGTTCTCAGAGTATTGGAGAGCCGCTATGAATGAGGAAATGAAAAATTTAATCTCCAATAATTGTTGGGACTTAGTAGAGAGACCCAAGAACAGAAATGTCATTGGATCTAGATGGGTTTTCTCAATCAAATTTGGTATTGAGGGTGAAATTAAGCGTTTTAAAGCCCGTCTAATAGCGCAAGGTTTTTCAGAGGTCCCTGGCGTGGATTATGCAGAAACTTACAGTCCGGTCATGAGTACTAAGGTGCTTAGAGTTCTTCTGGCAGTCAGTGTTGAAAATGGTTGGGAAGCTGACCATATCGACATCAAAACTGCATATTTGCATGCACCAATTCAAACTGAGGTATACTTGGAGCAACCTGAAGGCTTTGAGGATGAAATGAAAGATGGTAATCTTTTTGTTTGCAAATTAAAGAAGAGCCTTTATGGTTTGCATCAATCAGCCAGGAATTGGCATGATATGTTAGATGTTGAATTGAAAAAGGCTGGTCTTCTTCAGTGTGTATCGGAGCCATGTGTTTATTTTAATGATAGTAGTGATTTAATTGTGGCTGTGTATGTTGATAATTTGGCACTGTGGGGAATCAGAAGTAAGATTAATTCACTCAAGGAAGGGTTATCCAAGGTTATGAATGTGTGTGATTTGGGATCATTGGGTTATTTTTTGTCTTTTAAAATTGTGAAAAATATTGATGGGTTTGTTACAATGGATCAAAGTGGTTTTGCCAAGCAGGTATTGGAATTGTTTGGAATGGATGAAGCAAAAGGCCTTTCTACACCATTGCCTGTTAAGCAAGAAAGTTATGGAAAAGTGGGGAACAAGTTCAGTGAGAATACTTATCGCAAGGCTATTGGGAACTTATTGTATTTGTCAACAGGTACAAGACCCGATCTTTCTTTTTCAGTTAGTAGTCAAAGCCAATATTGTAATGGGGCAACTGACAGTAATTGGAAAGATGTTAAACACATCTTTAGGTATTTAAAGAAAACCAGAGATGCCAAACTTGAATACAAGGTAACCGGTGAACCAATTAAGGTGTTTAGCGATGCTGATTGGGGAGGAGATTCAAGGGATCGAAAGTCATTTAGTGGGTACATAATTACCATGGCAGGGGGAGCAGTGTCGTGGCAAGTACGTAAGCAGAGAGTGGTAGCTACTTCCACCACAGAGGCAGAGTACATTGCCATGGCAGAATCTGTTAAGGAGGTGAAATGGCTTACTAGTTTCCTAAATGAAGTGAAACTAGGTCATTTAGTCAGGAAACCTTGTGAAATATTAGTGGATAACCAAAGTGCAATCAAGCTTGCGTTGAACAAAGGGTTTTCGAATAGAAGCAAGCATATTGACATCACATTTCATTTTTTGAGAGATGAGGTGGCAAAGGGTAATATTCAATTTTGTTATGTGGCTTCATGTGAAAATGCAGCCGACATATTAACCAAAGTTGTGCCAGCTCCTAAGGTTAAGCACTTTGCAAACCTGGTAGGTCTAAACATTGACTTGTGAACATTCTATTAATTCAGTTTATATATTTTTCTTATTGTGTTGGTGTTATGTTATAAGGATGTATTTTTTTGTTATTTATACAGTGAAGACCATATATAAAAAGGGGGAGTGTTGGAATTGTTTTATATATTGGCGCTTTTGTATTTTGTTTCTCATTTGTTTTGTGTTTGCCACCAGATGTCGTGGTTGTATCCTTTTTTGGCGCCTTTTATATAGCGCTCACGTTGTCTTCTAGGAAGTGCATCATGTAACCACATTGTGCGAGTAATTTGCTCAAAGCCTAAATTAAATCATTCTTCACATCTTCAATTCAGCCTTTTAATTTAAACCAATAATTAATCCTTTATACATAGTTTAATCTTGGAACAGAGGTTAAATGGTAACATCGCTGAATTTCTCCTCTATCACATGTTATGATTACAGGGTGGTAGCTATGGATAAATTTCAATTTAAATCCTTTTCTTGTTGTGGCCAATTTCATCCTTTTCACATTTTATATATACCTATTTCCAGTGATGATAATGATGATGGTTTTTTCCTAGTGTGCAGTCAAAGATTTTATGTCCCAATTTTTATTATGCCCAGTTTACAGTAACTTGTAAATATTTCCTCTTCGTTTTCATGCATCTTTCAGTGAGGGATTCATGCTCTAAATTCTATAATTGAGTGAATATACTCCAGAGTTGTAATTAAATGATTATGGTCCACCTTATTAAGATAGAATTCGGGGTAGCCGGTGTCATCAACATGTAGCTTGTGACAGGTTAGCCTAGGTAACATCATACTCACAGGCTTAATCCAGCTCTATTTCATCACTGAAAAGCCTCTGATCACATGCCCATACCAAAATGTTTCATTGTATCAGGTGTATGTGTGAGTCAGGTAGAGCCAAAAGCAGGGCAATGCGGTGGGGAAAGCCTATGGGGTAAAACCAACTAATCAGAGTCATAGGAGCCAACCTCTCCCAATGCTTCTTTCAGTTTATGGCTCCTATTGGAGCTGAATGACAGCAAGTGATGAAAAGTGCAGGCTTGAATTGTCTTTTTCACCAGACCTCGTATTTAAATAAACCGCAAAACCTGACTTCCCTCTTCTAGTCACTTGTCAATTTGAACTGCAAATCGCAAACGTGAAGAATGTTTAGTTCAAGAGCAATTTTCATGAGGCATGATTATTATGATACTGGTAGGTCACAAAGGTTGTAAATGTGAAAAACGACATGAGGCAAAAACCCTATTAACTTGAAGATGTAATGTCAAGCTTTGCAAACCATTATATGAATGAAGGACACTGCTTTGATTCAATAAGTGACACATTCTAAATAATTGCAAAAATTCTGTAGATCATTGATGAACTTCACATGCCTTTTAAGGACAGTACATATATTATTGTTTCAAATAGTCATGAGTGCCATACTGTCTCCCCATTGTTACCTTTACTGATCACTGGAACTCATACCTATAGGTAGGGATAGGAATTTTTCGGTGGTTTGAGAGGGAGAAAAGCGGTACTTTGAAATAAGGAATTCGGTACTTTCAACAAGACATTTCGGTGTTTTCACAGTGACCACAAATTTATATATACACACATAAAATACAGAATATTTCTAAGTCTAGAAAAGGGTCACTTATACTATACCCAATATGATCTGGGCTATTATGCGACACTTTCCCTTCTAGCCATGTTATGACTGAAGACAATCACCTCGGTGGCGGAACTTGGAAAAGTGGCACTAAATTAAAAATTAAATTTAATACATTTCATGTATTGACATGTAACTTTAGAGAATTTTCATCCTTGTGAAAGTTTGCTGCAGTTACGTTCTTCGAAGATTTTAAATTTTTCCAATTGAGTCTTTCCCAAGCAACCTGACAATTGTAGAATATGTACATGACCGTACTTTTATCGATACAATAAAATCCATCTTTTTGATACTAGAAAACCCGGTCTCTTGCGCTTAATTTTGCATTCGGCATCTCAATAACTCGTCAAAATCACTTGAAAGCACAGAAACCAGGAATAAAACTAGGATACTTAACAGTTGTCACTGGAAAATAAACAGTCAGTCATTTGACGGAAATGGCCAAAAACTAGATCTACGCTAAAGGGGGATTCACATTCAAGCATTTCACGCGTACTAAGCGAAGCGTTTCGCGCGCAGCCAATCAGGTGCTTCGCTTCGTTCGCCTGGGTACGTGCGAGCGAAGTTGAATTTTGCTCAACTTTCTACGCGCGAGACGCGCCTGGACGCGTGAAACAAATGGCGGACACATGGAGTCATTTCGTATTTACTTATAAGATTCACTGGGATATATTAGCATGCATACATGAATTGTCCATTTCTGTTAATCATTGCTACAGTGCTTGATATTTAATAGTTGTATTATTGGCACATTGAGAATTTTATGGGCCAAGTTTCGTGCATAAACATCCCAGGCGACAACGGGACACCGTCGCAGTATTCATTATAATTAACGATTTTCCCATTAATGCACGCCAAAAATGTGAAGTTGGATCAGATACAATCTATTAATAATTGTTTTAGTGTTAACAAGAACCTCAATACGTGAACAATGAGCAAAATAACAACAAAAAACTCCTCAAGGTGGGGACCGACTTTCTCAGGCCATAACCCGAGGTTCGTACAAAACGGTATGTATATGCCAACCTCTGAAAAGCAACGGTAGACCGGTCGGTAGGGCGCTTGACTGCGAGAGTGAAGGTCGGAAGTTCAATCCCAAGTGGCGTACATTTTTTTACCCTCAATATTTAACGTAAACACTTAATTTAGCCACTACTATAGCGATGTATTTTAAAATTAGTGAATAATCTTATGAAGGAAATTTTTCTGCCTTAGTTTTCGAACTAATTCCTAGTTAATGTTGGATGAGTAACGTTTGAAACATTCTTTTCCTCGTGATTCCCTGTGCGATTACGTTCATTCCTTCTCCTAATGAAACGTATTTTTTTTAGATAAAATGCAATTACGCTCTATTGAAAGTTGTTGCGGTTAATGTATTTCATTGGTTGGAAAAGGACTATCTCATAAATGCAGCTTAACTACGCGTTTTGGAGATCTTGACTAAAACTATTATAAGAAGATGTTTTAATATGGTATTTCCGCTAAACGCTTTAAGGATTCGGGTGGTTTTATATATTATAATTGGTTAAGGGTCGGGCGGGTTATAAATTAATAATAGTTATTATATAAAATAATGATAAAATATCTCGCACCTAATTCTTAGGAAAATTATGGGAATGTATCCTTCTGGTCTGCAGTAAATATTATCAACTTTTCGGGCATTATTTATTATCAACCATCGCAACCGATCTTAAATTGGCCTACATTCTGGTTGGTATAATGTCGCATAGCAGTTACTGTCCATGTTCCTAGTGTCACGAAACCAATGATAATTTGAATAGGTACTTGCGATACCTACAGAACGATAGCTTATACGTTAGTAAATTAAATTCAATGGTATTCGGCATGAGCAGAAAACAGGCGCAAAATTTTACAAAAACAGCGTCTACAGTCCTTTTTTTTCTTCTCCTCGAAATTGTTCCTCCGCCAGAGTTGCATTTAATGATAGGTGTCGTGAACAATTTACATTAACATGTACTGAATGAATTTGAGCTAGATTCTTTTCAGTCGGCAGAAACATGCAGTGTGACTCGCGATATACCTCAAGGGAGTTCAACTTTCAATGGCATTCCTTACAAAACACTGTGAGTAAAGCCTGATTTACTGCGATCAAGAAGTCAAAATTTGAGAAGCTTGATATACACAACTGTATTTGAAATTTTTATAAATGATGTTATGGTCTGCTTTGGTAAAAACTTCAATCCCAACTTCAAAAATAAGATTGCTGCATACAAAGAGAGCTCTATTATGCTCAATACAACGGCAACACCTAAAGTCCACGCAGTATTTTTTCACATACCCGATTTATGCGACAAAATGCAAGTAGGCCTTGGTTTCTACTGTGAATAGTCAATGGAATCTGTCCACGCTGATTTCAAACTTTTTGGGAAAATCATCTAAGTATCAAATCTCTAAGAACCATCCGGAATTAACAGAAAGACTGCTTCATGTTTTTAGTAAATATACTTTTTATCACTCATTTTAATGTCTATTAGTGCTATTGATGTTTGAAAAAATTTTAAGTTAATTATTACTGAAGTGGATTTTTATTTTTCTAAATTCATTATTTGACTTTGATCTAAAGCAATAATTTATTATACAGTAAGCTGTTTTATCTTGCAGAATAATGATAGTATAGATTATATAATAACAATATGTATGTTATAACATAGAATGGTAGTAAGATACAATTTTCATGCATTAAGTGACTCCAAATCATTACTCGTGCCATTGGTTCGAGATGATAAAATCAATTTAATATATATTTCCAATTCAATTTCATTAGAAATGCATTATAAAATTACCATAATTGAATATACGTGAACAAAGTCCGAACGTGGAATTTTCATCAACGAAAAATTCTGACGGAAAAATGCCATGTAAACAATAAAAATCAATTTTCTCACAAATCGCTCTACAAATTATTTTCTTTCGGGGATAAAAATATTCGTGAGACATCGTAAAAATGAAATTTGAAAAGATTTCATCGGTGTAAGCACTTTTAATTTTAAGTCGATCGAAGCCCACCGTGCATTTACATGTCCTCATAATGAAATAAATACTTGTTTAGTCGCTCTCCTCGTACCACCTCGCTGCTCGCACGCTCCCGGCGCGTCCACGCACGCAGAGGCTCGACTTATTTTTACAACTTCATTCATCCTCCAATAGGTGTCACCATGTGCATTTCACGCGTACGACGACGTTGCCTCCGCTTGAATGTGGACCTTTCGTGCGTTTCGCACGTAAACTGTACGCGCGAGACGCGTGAAATGCTTGAATGTGAATCCCCCTTAAGGGTGGGACACGTGCGGAGAGGCCGGTCGCCAGCCTATAGGAAATCCCAAGAAAAGGCAACCCTGGCATAATCCCTGGACTGAGCCGTCGTGTCGGTCACCAGTGGTCACCAGCGTCACAGGGGTAGAGGTTTTCCTGGTGGGTGCTTGGGATAATCGTTTTCACGACCGTCTGCAAGTATGCACCTTAGACCCTTTACCAATGGCAGCGGGAGGACAGTTTAGTCCTTTCATAGATAAGACTAAGTTGTCCTACCGCTGCATTTTGTTCTCAAAGCCATAAAACCAAAGAAGGCATCGTAGCGAAAGAGGAAGGGTTTAGTGAAGGCTCTGGAAAAAAAATTCGAAGCAGTTGCTAAAAACGATGTAACACTGAATGATTTCGTGCTGCATCAATTTCCATGTCTAAAAACACTGCTCATTTGTATATTTTTAAGGTATTTAAGGTGAACGTAAACATATATCGAAGAAAATTCAACGCGTAAGCAGTGGTTGCATACACCCAAGGGAATTAATTAATTACTCGATATTGGCGCATCGGTTTTCCAAAATTTGTTGAAATTCATCATTTTAAATCTTACCAAAGTAATGTACATTAATGAAAAACAATAATGGGTCGATTTCATTTTTATGAAAAATGACGCCCGCGGCAAAAAAACGGCAAATTTCACGTTCGCCCAAGGGGAAAAAACGGCAATTTCACGTTCGCCGCGAACGTGTTAATATATGGGAAGTACACAAGGTGTTCCGTTAAAATTTCAGGATTCACCTCGACTCACTTCGGAGCGGAGAGCCACCGATCATAGATGCTGATAGATGGTTATTCCACTATTTGAAAATAGAAAGCACCGCGTCGTGACGAGCTGTGTATTGCCGGTTAGCGCCGTAAATCGAAAGCACCCGATGTCATCCTCCCGCGATTGTTATCGTAACACTGGTTATGCTACGATGAACTGCAAACTTCCGCATACCTCAGGAATATTTGCACGCGAGTTCGTTTAAATCGAATTGAGAACATTTGCTTGCAATTTTAATGTTTTTCTTGCGTTTGAAATGTACTTCAACCATTTTCTCACAAATAATGAAAATTCGCGTTTTGGGGCACAATTCGCGACATTTCGTGAGTTCAAAAGTCATCTCCCCAGTAGGTATGGAGTATGTTGTAACTAATTACCACTCCTAGGACATTTTTGTCTAAATTCGCGAAATACGCGATCGCGAAATTTTCCTATCCCTACCTATAGGTCAACCTAAACAAAGGGCCTTTTCTTTTCTTGTCCCAGTGATACCCTTACTATCCTTCTTTTCTCCTTCTCCTCATTTCCTCCACCATATTGTTTGGTCATCCCTGACCCCTACCCAATAGACAGCTATATAACAGCTGAGGAAGCACAACTTTTTAGCATGAAGATGACATGGTAGTGTTGAAACCTGGGTGGGAAAAATAAATGGTTGGTAGTTAGACTGTGGGGAGTGTCTACAGCTTAGTTCCAGAAAAAATAAAATTGGTGGACTTGTACAAAGTATATTTATTTGTTGTGAATATTTACTTAAGCAAGAAGGAAATTAGGTAGATGTATATCCATATTGATAGCTGTAGTCTGGTGAATGGAGAGCAAGCTGTCTGATTAACAAGATGTGCGCTTACACCCCCACCTTGGGCAAGAATGTTTTGTTTTTTCGAATTGATATACATGTATGGAATCACCTGTGGGATGAATCCTGATCTCAGAATTCAGTAGCTTGTAAATTATGTTAGTCTTGCAAGTAAAATACAATTCCAGGGAATTTTCAATAGCGTAGTGATTTAATAGCTATATTGAGAACGTGTACAGCAGTGATTTGAGTCTTGTAGGTTGTGTTGGTTGTAGCTGATGATAAGAGAATAGGAACTTGCCTTAGAAGTGCATTCACTGTGCATAATGTATTGATTGAGTTTCCTAGGTTATGCTCCACATATATGTGAAAGGTTAAGTTATTGTTTGCAAAAGTGAAAATTTTGGAAGTGATAAACACCTTGATGACATAAATGTGGATATTAAAAATTGTACACCCAACTGCAGTTCTGGCGGCAAATAACTTGATGATCAAGAGCTGGTGTTTGTTTCATGGTATCTTTCCATATTTATTATTCATTGATATAATGCATTTAGTTACCACCATATGTGCCCATTTTTATTTTCCCTTTTGCTTTCTATTTCAGATTGCCACTACACATGTCATCCTCAGTGCCGAGACTTTGTTACTTTGGACTGCCGTGCATTTGAAGCTGGATCGTCAGAAGCAAAGGAGGTCTCCACATCAGATAGCAGTGATGCGGGTGATGACAGCACAGAAGCTGATGTTTCCAAGGTATGTGACCTCTGAATTTATTATACACTAAATTCATTAAAGTCTGATTTTTACTTTGCTTGTTTGAAATAATGTAAGTTTAAATCTCTCGTGTTCACCAGAGAACGCAGAGGGAATGCGAGGAGGGGGATTAAGGAATAAGTCACATTCCCTTGTCCTTTTGCATAACTTCACTTTATTAGCATTAAGGTACAACTCCTTTAGCCATCCCGCACGTCGTCTCCAAGCCAACTGCCGCGTTCCTTTTCCACCCACGCCTCTGCTAGCTTGCAGTTCCCAGCTCGTCCTCACCGGATGCAGGGGGTGAGAGGCGGTGATGTCGAGGCGTTAGGTATCTGCTCGCTCAAGAGCTACCAAGTGTGGGAATGCAAGTCAGCGCGACTCTTACACCACCCCCCTCCACGAAGAGAAAAATTGAACATCGTGAAATTTTTCTAACCGCCAGCCGGCCACTTGCATTCGCACACGACAAAAGAGATGAAAAAAAAAGAAAAAAAATGAAACAGCACAAAATGGCTAACTACAAAAGAATACAAATCAGATATAATGAAAAGCATGGCAATGGAAAATACATGAATTCAAAGTTAAAACGATGAATTGAAAAATTTGAAACATAAAAATGTTTTATCATTTTTCCCAATAAAAATAAAACTATTGATTGATGTTCAATCTAGAGGTCTTCATCAATGGAGTTCTCATTTTGGGATTGACACATGGGGGACATAACAACCTTAACGTCCGTAGCGTTAATCATTTCAGTCACACAGGGAGGCTCAGCGTTCCTCCCTACGTTGGATTGATTACTCCTAATTCTAATACAACACCAAAGGAATACACCAAGCACCAAAAACACCAAGAAACCACCCGTACCACAACCACCATAATACGCCACATCCTTGTACACATTTCTGTGTGTTTTAGTCTTAGCGATTAGACTCATCAAGTCAACCCTTCCTCTAAAATACTTCATATTCGTCTCCCATTCATTTTTCAACTTATCAAAATCAACCTCAGGGTCCTTCCACATGGGTGAGTCATCGCTATACATTGAAATATTGGGTATTAGAAGGGCAGGGAAGCTGCTGTCATAAGCAACTGGCCGTGATCAATTGCCATAAGTTTGAATTCGTCTCCTAGGATATCGCAATGACTACTCTTATCTAATATCCCACTTCCCTCTATATCTATAGTTATCGCTCGCTCCCTAGAGGGCCCGGTTCTACATATGAGTGTTACTTGTACCGCTTTAGGTAGGGAAAATAGCCAGCCTTGGCCCACTCTTTTGAAAAAAGGGATTTCTAGCCTTACTGCGTCTTGTTGGCAGTGACTTACCCTGTGCCGCATAAACAAATCATACTCACATGAATTAACAGGTTTCCTTAGTAAAACAGCATTTGCTGGGCACAATAACAGCGGACCAACCCTGCACGATCTTATTTCATCTCTTTCCCATATTGTAAAATAGGTTCGCTCAACATCGATCAATAAGGTGTTGCCCACGTTCCACTGAGTATGGCCACCAAAGGTTTGTTGAAAAACCGGAAACGGATGAATTAAATATCTCTCAAATAGGCTATCTGTACTTCCTAAGGGGATATCAATAATAATTTTGAGTTGAGCTCCCACCACAATTGCGGAAGTTTTTGCCATTTGGTAGTACACATATAAATAATTATGCTCGGGTGGCACTATTAGGAACAAAGGCAATTTAATATTAATTCTAATCCTTTCCAAAATTGTTAATAACATATTTGGTGGAATCAAAACACTGCTCAATCTACCATTAACACTATTTTCGAGAGCCTGACGCAGTCATGAAATATCTATTCGTGCACTCACTAACGCATGACCAATTTGTACCAAATTTTTCTCATCCACCAGGATGTGATTGACCTCCCCCTGCCAAATTTTAGCCCCCTTTGAGAATGTCTGAGTTTGATTCTGAAATTTTATTAGTTCACTTAGCAATGCCCGGATAATCCCTGTATTATTAGCAACCATTCCTTCCAGGTTATCAATCAATAACAAACGGTTAGCCATCTCAGCTTCCATTTTTCTACCCTCCTTCTCCACGTTGTTAATACGCTCGTTCAAAACCCGTAAGTCCTCCGAATCCATTGTCCCAAACACCGTTTTCAAAAGTGTACCACCGGCATTAATCCAGCCACGCTTAACCCTTCTTTTATCAATTAAATCTACTAAAACTTCTAACTCACTCTTAACTTTTTCATATTCAATAAACATCTTACTCAGTGCCATATCATACCCCACTCTGGGATTCCCCGCTTTCCCACGGGTAATACGACCACTCACAACTCCAAAAATTTCTCCCAATTGCTTATACTCGCTCTTTAGCTTCACCAAATCAAAATTTACCAACACGGACCAGGAATGGTATGATAAAATAACATCGGACCGTCTCTCAAACAGTATTCCATTATCCAAATGGAAAACACTTGGTCCTGTCGCACTTACATAGATCAAGACACTAATAACACTCATCGCCCCTCGGGCAAAACACTCGGCCAACATCATAATGGCCTCGTCACTCTCCTTTTAACTTGGCCGTGGCCTCAAATTATAAGGGCGAACGGCTTGCATCGCACTGTCACTATTAATCTCACCGTTTTGCTCTTCACATGCACGGGAACTCACTTCGGGGGGGTAAGCACTGGGTGGTGGGAGGACTACTGAAGGTAGGGTGGTCGAGGATGTCTCCGCTGCCGTCTCCGTTGTCCTCCCGCAGTCCGTGCTATCTTCAAAGGGGGGTGGGGACGGGGTGGGAGGCAAGGTCAGGGCGGGCAAGGTCGCCGACGGGGTGTCAACAATCTCCACGTGGTCTTCCTTATTTAAATCAGCAACCCGCCACATACTACGCAACGAGTACGGCGACCGCTGGGGCAAGGGCTGGTCTGCTTGGAGTGGGCATGGTCGGTCGGCTTCCCATTCGTCCCCGCGCTCGTCCTCGGAATGACTTGAAACGGACGACCAAGAAGCCTCACTCTCCAAATCTGAAACAGCATCAATTTCCGAAGAAGGGGAAGGGGGGTAAAATCTAGCAGTGTGTTTTTTCCTCGTCATTGCATTTGGAATGGGGGAGGTGGGTACGAGTTCTGGAGACGTTGCTGCTTCGTTCCCACTCGCCATCAGTAATCTTGGGCGCCCACGTCTTTTCTCGCCCTTGATTGCGTCTGCGAACTCTTGTTCCGTATTTCTCACACCCCTATGTACTTTAACGCGGTCTTTATGCACCACGATAGTCCTAAAACGTAGTTGTAACTGTAGATTAGAGTCACTAAGCACCTCAAGGATTTTATAAGGCTCCGAAAATGGTTTATGAAACTTGCGGATTCTGCCTGGTTTTAGACAGGGGTCATTTAGGTATACGTATTGACCCGGTTGGTAGTTCACATCCCTACTCCTCTTATTGTTTGCCTTGCTTGCGACTCAAGGGCCCTCTTACTGTTCCCCAAACACTCTTCCCAAATTTGCTGGAGATGATCACTTAGTTCGTCCACATAAGACTCTCTCGTGGTAGCCTCTACGGTCTCCAAGCAATGGAAGGGCGTCTTCATTTCGCGACCGTAAATCACCTTGAACGGTGTCACTCGCATTCTACTATGACAGCTGGAATTATAGGCTGCCACCGAAAATGGCAACCACACATACCAATCATTGTCCCTTCCATTAACATAGTGGCTTATCATTTGCGAGATGGTTCGATGCACTCTCTCACACCTTCCGTTACAGCTGGGATGAAAGGGTGAGGTACGCAATTTAACCACCCGTAGAAATTTACACAAATTCTGGAATAGTCCCGACTCAAAGTTGGGGCCCTGATCTGACAATATGTAATCGGGAACACCGAATTTCAAAATCCACTGCCTAAGTAGAGCGTCAGCCACTACATCCGCTGTCTGTGATGGAATAGCCACCATCTCTAAATACCGGGAGAAGTGATCGAGAATGGTGAGTATAAACCGGTTGCCGTTCACGGTGCGCGGTAGAGCCCCAACAGTATCAATGCTGATGAAGGAAAATGGGGAGGTACTTACAGGAAGTTTCTTCAGGGGTGCTCTCGTCTTCCCGTAAGGGCTGCGCTGATTACAGGGCACACAGCTGATAGTCATCTCTCTCACATCTTTATCAAGGGAGGGCCACCAGTACATCTGTTGTATTCGTCTAATAGTCGGCTTTGCTAGGTGTCCTGACAGAGCGTGGTCGTGATGTTGGCGAAACACAGTTTCCCGTCTGCTCACAGGAACCACCACCTTCAATCCGTCACTTGTCGACCGGAACAGTAGTCCATTTTTCTCCTCAAAACTCTCACACGACTTCCACTCCTGGCAGTCCGCATCCTCGGCTTGGTATTTCTTCCAGTCTTCGTCATCGATTACCTCCACCACTCGTATCTTTCAACTTTACCCGTCGGCGTTAAGGTGGAGTTTTCCTGGCTTATGAACAACCTCATACTCGTATTCGGCTAACTTCAGCGCCCATCTGGTTAGTCTACTACTGGGATCGCGGAGACTAAAAAGCCATCGGAGGGCGGCGTGATCCGTGATAATTTTGAACGGACGACCCCACACATAAGGGCGAAAATATTGAACCGCGAAAACGACCGCGCACAGCTCCTTTTCCGTGGTTGTGTAGTTTATTTCCGCTGCTTGAAGCTGTCGCGATGCATACGCGATGGCATACTCCTCGCCGTCTATCTCTTGCGACAACACTGCGCCCACCGCAAAGTTGCTGGCGTCGGTGGAGATAACGAATGGCCTTGCAAAGTCAGGATAGGCGAGCACCGGAGTGCTTGCCAAGGCTGCCTTCAAGTATTCCATCGCCGCGTCACAGTCAGGTGTCCATGTGAATTTAGTTCCCTTCTTAAGGAGACGCGTCAGGGGTCTTGCGATCACTGCGTAATTATTTACGAAGCGGCTATAGTAATTGGCCAGTCCCAAAAACGATTGCACATCCTTGGTGTTACTAGGTGAAGGAAAATTCATAACCGCGTCTTTTTTCTCAGGGTCCGGCCGTACACCCTCCCGGTCGATCACATGCCCCAAGTACCTTACCCTTTCTCAAGCAAAGTGGCACTTTTCAATTTTTAAGGACAACCCTGACTCTTGCAGCCGATCGAACACGCTTCTTAGCCTTTCAACGTGCTCTTTGATGGAAGAACTGAATACAATGACATCATCCAAATAGACGAGACACTGTGTTGGCTTTAGCCCTATCAAAACCCCGTCCATCATGCGTTGAAACGTGCTAGGGGCACTGCGTAATCCGAAAGGCATGCGGTTGTATTCAAAATGTCTGCCCTCCACATTAAAGGCAGTCTTCTATCTGGAGGCAGGATGCATAGGGATTTGATAATAACCACTCGTCAGATCTAACGTGGAGAAGTAACGGCTCCTCCCTAAATAGTCTAATGTTTCTGTTATATTAGGTAAGGGATATACGTCTGGGGTGGTCACAGCATTAAGGCCACGGAAGTCGACACAAAATCGATAGGATGATTTGCCATCAGTGGATTTGTTCGGTACAATGACGACTGGGGAGGCCCAGGGGCTACTGCTAGGGACAATGATCCCAGCCCTTAACTGCTCGTCCACAAGGGTTTGAATCACTTCCTTTTGGTGGTATGGCACTCGATAGGGGCGGCGATAAATTGGTGGAGAATTGCCCGTGGGGATTCGGTGAGAGGTAATTTTTGTGGCCGGAGGTAGTTTTCCTTCAGTGGACTCTTGTACTCATTCAATAGGGACAGCAACGCCTTTCTTTCCGGTTCATCCAAATCCGCTAACTTCTCCTGGAAATGTATCGCCTCCTCAGCGGTAGTCGTTGCCCGGACGTGTCTTATGCCTGCAAAGTCACCCTTAAAATTTTTCTCCACTTCATGGAGAGTTGCCACTTTCATCCCCCGTCGTAAAACAACCTCATCCAGCCCGAAATTCCCTAATTTCACCATAACCTCCCGTTCTCTCCCAACCCAACACACACCCCGTGCTACAGCACAACTCTGTGTGTCATTCATCACTTCCGGCTCGGTGACGTATTCTCCTTGAAGAGGGACGTCACATGACAGTCTGCAACACACGATTTTTTTCACTCCTGGGCGGGATCACTGTCTCATCAGACAATTTAATTGGCACTTCAACGTCAACTCCAACAACCCTAACGCTCGTTTCTACCCTCTCCTTGCACCCTTCATGCGCACTGCACTCGCCTCTTAACGAAACGTCGACGTCAACTAATTTCATTGTCTTTCCCCTCACATCAATCAGTCCACTGTATTTCTCCAAGAAATCTAACCCTAAAAGTCCCTGATATTCTCCCACCGAATCTACCACTATCATATCTAAACTATAAAAACACTTTCCTAACACTAATTGCACTGTTTCCACACCATGGTTCCACACAGTCGCCCCCAAAATGCCCTTGATACGATATGGGGATCTCCTAAGTCGTTCGCCCCCGTTAACACCACGTGCTACCAAGGAAACTTGGGTACCGGTATCCACCAAAAATTTGCATTCTTTTCCCCCGACACTAACTGCCACCACTAGATCCTCTGCCTGCTTAGTGGCCTCTAACCGTGGAAGGAACAGGGTTACAGGGGCCCGGCCTGGGTGGCGCCTCGCGGTAGAAGCGAGCCGTTAATTTCGGGCGATGTCGATCTAGGAGGCACTTCTTAAAAGCAGCAAAATCGGCCGCTTGGTGGCACTCCTCCTTGCTGCGACAGAACTCCGCTGCGTCGCCACCCAAACACACTCTCGCTGCCTTCAGGGTCTCTTCGCTGGTCCAGCCACTCAATTCGGCCACGCTTTCCACTCGTTCGAGGTAAGCGACAACACACTCCCCCGGGCGGCCGGTGAATACATCGATGCCGCTGATTAGGGAGAATTTGCTCCCCCGCGACGGAGCAGAGCTCTGAGTCGCACTGCCGAGCCGCGCCTTTAGCTCCTCGTTCTCCTTAGCCAGGACGCTGATCTTCTCCCCGAAGTCGTCTATTACGTTCTGCAGCGGCACTTCATGCCCCCCAAAACTCACGCGACTCGCCATTCTCGACGCTTCCTCGCGATATCTACGATCTCCGGTTTGATCCCACTTCTGGCACCAGTTGTAATTCTCTCGTGTTCACCAGAGAACACAGAGGGATCGCGAGGAAGGGGATTAAGGAATAAGTCACATTCCCTTGTCCTTTTGTATAACTTCACTTTATTAGCATTAAGGTACAACTCCTTTAGCCATCCCGCACGTCGTCTCCAAGCCAACTGCCGCGTTCCTTTTCCACCCATGCCTCTGCTAGCTTGCAGTTCCCAGCTCGTCCACACCGGATGCAGGGGGTGAGAGGCGGTGATGCAGAGGTGTTAGGTATCTGCTCGCTCAAGAGCTACCAAGTGTGGGAATGCAAGTCAGCGCGACTCTTACATAAGTATCTTTTCTGTGAATATTAGTTCTTACAGTTTGCATAAATCATTTACAATAGAAACATTCACTGGGACAAATGCGTACCAATAGTATTGAAAGGGTTAACCCATTCTCTTGGTCAAATTGCTTGGAATAATGAGCTTTGAGACTCAATTCAGATTGTGTTGCAAATGGCCATCTTCATATAATTCAAATGACAGAGCATAATGATTGATTTTTTTTACTGTACATATTGCATTTTGGTTTTTTAGGTAAAATGTGATATTTCATAACCGGAAAAATATTGCTATTGCATTGCTTAGTGATAAATTTATTCAATTGCAATTTTGGTCGGAACATAAAGAGGAGACTAGAGTTTTCACTAGAAGTTATCTTAGTTTTACATATGACTTGATTTTAATCTTAGTGAATGAAACTGTGAGCACATGTGTCTTTTTGAGTCAGTTGTTCGGTTTATGAATTCTTTATTGTAAACCAAAGAACATATCCTTCACATGTTTGTGAGATGATTTGGCGTGAAAATGAAAAATGAAGTTGTTCTACTGTTCCATCATTTTGTGATTTGCTCTGGTGAAGAAAAATATTTCATGGTGAGCATATTCAAAAAGAAATGATAATGTAATTCAGGCTCAACATATGTTTGCTGATGCATATTTCGTGAGAAACCTGAGTTATTTATGTACATGTTGTTCACTTGGAGTTTAACTACATTCTTTAGAAGGGGGATATCATAGTAAAATTCGTCTGTGACTGTGGAAATACCCTTGATAAAGTCTGTGGTGTACATCTTTCCCTTTAAGTAGAATAAAGGGCGAAGTGACTTATAAGTGTGTTGAATGTTGCATAATTTTCAGAAAATAAGTGATCTTTTACTGGAGTGGTTTAAGGGTACATCTGTCATTTCTCTGTGAAAGCATCAATTTTATTCTCAATAATATGGTTCATATTGGTTCTTCATAAATCCTGAATTTTGACTTGTAAAAATTCGTTCTGGCTGAAAAAAATTCCTGAAATTTTTTCAGTAAGCTAGTCTGTAATTCTGTTACATTGAATTCTAACATTTAAGTTGGGTAGGTAAATATCTGCTTATTTCCAGTTGCACAATGCTGAACTTGTTTCATTAGTGGCACATTGTGCCACCTGGAAAAACTGCTGCCAATATAATTTGAATGACAATTCATTTCTGCAGTTTCATGAAAAATATTGCATTGTTAAAAAAGGTGTCATATCCAGTGACATGTGATTGGTTTAAGAACTGAGGATATTTAAATCCCTAGTACGAGTAAATGATGCACATTTTTAAGAATAGAATTTCACTTAAAACATTTTATTATATAGAATTACAAGTTTGCTAAGTCTATTTTACTTTGTATTTGAATATACAAATTACTTATATCTAAAAACACATTTATGTCATTGTTATGAAATTAAAACTATTTGATGTCTTTAACCTTTATCAGCCGAGCGTGACTCTCCGGCACAAAAAAAATATCGCTAGCCTGCCAAGCGTGTTCATATGGCACACTGCGTTCTCCTTTCACTCTCAAGGCCCCTGGGACTGTCAAATGATAGAAAGTCATACTTTTGTAGCGTCATTTGACTAAGAATACATCTTTCTTCCATCTAAATTTTTTTCTTTGGATATCTCACAGTATTATATGTTGTTTGACGTAATATAACATAAAGAACCCAACTCCCGTAAACAAGGCTTGCTTGCTATTTGTATGAGGAGGGAACCGAATACTTCCTCAGTAGAAATGAAGTTATAGACCGCACAAAGATGTATATTTCTATAAGAGAAGCATTCAGAATATAGAAGGTCCTCCTATCATGAGAATTTTTTCTTTGTTATGTCAAGATAATGAGATTTTCTTTGACCATCTTTCGCCTTGTGCCAAAATTCCCCCCCCCCCCCCCCTCGAAACCTCGAGACTCAAAAATCCTCGGAGACTCTAAACCGCAGGAGACTTCGCATCTCGCAAAGTGCCAGAGAGCGAAGAGACAAGTGCCACGATCTGCTCCGGTCAACGCGATCGCTCAGGTCATCGCGATTCCAGCAGGAACACTCCTTTTATTCGATCCGCGCTGGTGCTCACATCTTTCAAGTCGACCTGCGAACATTACCACCAATCCAAAGTGTGATAGCACCTCCCCTCCTCTCCCCACTCCTCCACTGGCCAGCTGTTTCCCCTCCTGCGCTGACAAAGTGTACCGCGATCATAGCAGCTCTCTTTGAAACTGACCGTGGCGAGAGAAGGACGTATTGGCTTGGTTCCACTTGTGATTGTCTTTTAAAGAAATGGTTAACGGTATTTAGCCTATGGGCTTGTTTTATACTGTAATAATTGTATTTATATAAATGCTGTCATTGAAGTTATTTCAAACTAGCTAAGGTTGTTTTCATTTTTTTTTCTCTCGTTACGCCCACCAAAATCAGTCAATTCGTTAGCGATGTCAAGTTTCACGGGCTTGCGTTGCAGCCTAAATGATACATCTCCTTACTCTAGGTTTGTTTACTTGGTGTGAGTCCAGGAAACTTCATCCTTTTGCCATGACAGAGAAAATATACAGCCCAATTATATCCTTATCTTCTCATAAAGCACTCAACGATAGGAGCATCTTACTTTCATGAGAGGTTTTTTCCTTATATCCATACACCTTCTAGGTTCCACTGGACCATCTGTCCTGTGAATGACTCATCCTCTTTGTTCGAGTTTGCTTATCTTGCTGGTAAGGAGGAAAGGGAATCTTTACGTGAGCACAAATCAAGATAACAGGATGCTGAATGATGCCTTTGATAGCATGCGGGCCTTTCCTTCCCATCTGCAAATCTGTTGTGACTAACATTTTCATATCATCGCGGACTGGCTCGGTGAGAAGTCTCTCCTGAAACTGATCGTTCAAGAGTGTTGTGTGCTGTGGCATGACTATTTTTGAGACAATATTATTAATAATATCGTAGTTTATGGCTTCTGGAAGTAAACTTCTGGAATAAGAGGAAGGTATAGAAATTCTGACAGAGAGCAGTTGTGATGGAGACAGTGATACGGATGTTGAGCCCTCCTTTACCGTTACAGAATTTCAAGCAAAGAGTGCATGTGCTCACTGGACCATCGTATAGATTAGATAAAAATCAAGCACCACTCACGATAGAGAATAGTCTCTTCGATTTTGTCAATTTATTTTTTGGAAACAAAATTATTTGGTAATGAGGTGATTGTGTGTCGTTCAAAGGACGAGTCATTTTTCATCAGTATATTTCTAAGAAACCCGACTTTGGTGCCCGGAATGTGAAGTTGGGCTGTGTGTAGACCTCTTTTTCATGATCTATCGCACAATTGTCAATATATGAAATGCGTAGCCGGCTGACATCACTATGATAATATTCAGCTCGAAGGAAAATGTGCAGGTATTTACGAAACTTACATGACATCTCATAAATATGGGTTTTATTGCCAAAGTTGCTATTTAAATTTTTGAACTACAGTAATTTTCCGTGTGCAAGGTGCACTCATGTTTTCGTATCATAAATATAAAAAAATATTGCTGTACGTACTAGCTTTTATCATCAACCCTCAGCAGTACCTTGAGCCTCCATCTCTCTCCCTCCATCTCACTTCTTCATATCTCTCTATTACCCCTACCTCCCCCTCCCATCCTCCACTTATCTCTTCCCCCTTCTTTATGAAGAATATTTTCCCTCACTCTCACCCTTTCTTTTTGGAGACATCGTCTCTAAGAAGAAAGGGTTAGAGTGAGTTACTACAGCATCAGCTACTACAGCACCGCTCATCACAAAACGCCGACTGCGGTTTTTCACTTCTGACGCAATTGGAACGGTCCGCTAAAGTGAGCTAGAAGTGGTCCACAATGGCTAAAAACAATCAATTTATGTCGCATCTATTGCTTGGTTACTGCGTGTAGGATTTATATCCATAATGTGGATACAAACATTCTTTTTCTGTGTTGAAATTTTCTTACACTTTCGGAACACGAAAATAACATTACTACGCAACATGAGTTTGAACGTAATTACATCGATAATCCGGTAAAATATTGTCTAAAAAGAAGGAATAAAACAAGTGCAGCAGACGGAAAATTAATTAATCAGTTCAAATAAAGTACCTTATAATGCAAAAAACATAAAAGTATCATGGTGAAAAATTTGTCTTTCAGAGTGTTTGGAAGAGAAAAACGGCGACTCTCGGATAAAGGCGGTTGTCATACTTTGGATATTTTCCATTTTTTATGGTTATTTACCATTCCATTACTTGAAAACTTGAAATTGAACTAATGGCGTTGTGTTACACCATTTTTGTAGAGGAATTGCTCATTCTTTTGCAAAAAAACCCTACACAGTCAAAAATAACTTAAATTTTTTTACATAAACAATAATTAAACTTTTATTTAAAGTAGTGTTATATTTACTATCCCTATAAAATCAAATCACATGACAGCCCTGTAAAAACTCTATAAAGCACTTTTTATTTTATTGTGATACAACAAATACTTTTCTTGTAATAACTTTTTTTCTAAAACACTACGTTTTAGTGGCAGAATGTTTAAAAAACCTCGGTAGTCTGCTGGCAAAAAACCTCGTAAGATAAAGGTTAATTTTTACCTCACCCATATGGCAACTCTAGGGGCATAGAGTGTCAAAAGCTTTATGGAACCATTCTTTATGAAGAACTTAGTGCATGGCGTGGTGATTGCATGTGGCTGAGAAACATTTTAGTTAAAGAGCAAGAAGAGTGGTATGCTGATTCTGTGAAGTTGGAGAATTTTCTGGATAGATGTCAAGAAACATTGCTTTAATCTTTATTGGTATACGTATTTACATATAGCAAACAGAGTCACTTTCTTTTATAACTTACTAGCCCCGTTGTATTCACCTGCAGGCTGATACATCAGAAGGGGAGACCTCGACTGAGACATTGAGTTGTGGTGGTGAGCAAACCCCTGAGAATACTGGTGATACAATGTGGCAGTCTGGGGAGGAGCTGAGACGTCTTGTGGAAGAGTACACAAGTGCTGCCCCACCTGGCCTTGGGATGACATTGGTATGTTCCGCTTTGCCATGCCAACTGAGAGTGAGAAGTGATGTAAACAAATGGATAAATGAAAGTTGCTTGGGTCAGGATGGTTCACATTTACATAAAAAAGGAACAAAAATTCTTCAAAGCTGGATTGAAAATATCATAGACTTGATTAGAGAAAAGGGAAGCATGGGGCTCAGGTGATGGGGAACATGTGACCTAATGGAAATAAGAAATTTTCCAATAGCAATATATGTATTGAGATACCCACAGACAAGTGAAAAAAATGGTATGATCAGTGAAGTTATGTTTGGGCAATATATTAAGTTTATTTCTTAATTTATTATTGCCCCTGATAATTATGAAAAGGACTGTGTGAAATGGTTTGAGTTGAGAGAGGATGCCCCCAGAATATCGCAGCACCTACCTCATTGGTTGCGACTGCACATAAACTCATCATCTCCATCCCAGCACTCTCTTTCCCATTCCCTCTTCCTCATCCCATCGCATTGTACCATCAACTCAGCATTCTGTCTTCTTCCTCACACCCTGACGACATAGAGGACAATCTAGGTTCTTGGGCCACGATCTCTGGTGACCTCTCTCTCAACTACCAAACAATGTGGGCCACTAACTTTTGTGGTCTATCACTGAATTATTACCAGGCATACTTCCCCCCCAAAATTTGAATATAAAATTTTGAAAAAAATCAACAAGAAATGAAATGGCACTCTCATGGTTGAATAACATGTAGTTCAAATCAAATGTATGATCTTTGTTTAGGTCAATGAAAGAAAGTTCCCGTTGTCTTCACTATGGAGGGGGCTGTCACCAGAGACTCCTTTTAGTTAGAAAGCCCGTGGAAAGGGGTAGGGAGGAGCAAAGACCAAACATACTACAGTAAAAACCCCATACAACGAATTTGTTGGGACCGGAAAAATCATGACTTCGATGTAGGGGGTTTTCGATGTATGGAGGTGGTTTGCGGGTTGCGTCTCCACAGGGGCATCCAAGTGTTCCGCATGCTTTACGATGTAAGTCGAGTAAATATCTCAATCTTACTTTATTCACCATTAAAACCTTTCCTATGGTGATGATAAACAATTTTTATTATTTACCATCAAATACAGTGGCTATCACCGCATTATTTTCAATCTGCGTATTTCTAATTGAAATTATTGTTTTTTTCATCAATTCTGCTCTACGCCTCATCTCTTGCTTTAGTTACGGTCTGAAAGTAAAGGAGCGCCAAAATTAATGCCTAAGGATTACGTTTTTTAAAGTGCTCCATAATTTTTCTGAGTATCAAGTCGTTTTATTCTTAGAGTGCTTAAATTTAAGTCAATATCAATTGGCAGTTTTATGCAGCAATTTTGCTTGAAAGAGCACATATTGCCATTTAGACTTCCGAAATAAAACGCACTTCAACAATTGGAATCCCATTGAAATACCGGTAAATATCTATGTTCGTGACCAGAATATACTAGATATCGATAAACGACGATGGAAGTTAGGTGGGGTGAGTTAGTTACCACGAGTAAAAACGTGGCAGTCGGCAATGCACTAAGCAATGGCAATCTCAGATGATAATGCATTGACGATGCCGTTAACGCGTGTAAGAGGCGCACCCCTCTTTTTATGCGTCGAAGTTGAAGAAAAAATTTTGGGGCTTTTTTTCTCCTATTGCGAGGTGTTGCAGGCCTAACTTCGAATTTTCGGCCATTATCAAAGCCGCTTGCGATATTCTCTTATAATTTACGCGACATTTTTCATAGGCATGTCTGGACCTCGGAGGCAAGAATTCACTTGTAGCCTTAGCCCTATAATGCTTGCATTGTTTACTGTCCTTTGGAATGAGTGGAGTAATTCTTATTCATTAAAACAAAACAAATCCGACCTCGCTACAATTTGTGTTTAGTTGGTAAGTGTGGACAGTCGCACCAAGCTCTGATTTATAAATCTGAATCCCCCCACCGTTTTCCTAATCCACAGGTCATAGTCGCTGTAAGTCGCCTTTTAAAACGTGGTTAACTTTTACAAATTATATTTTGCTGTAAACAATGACGAGTGGGAGTGCAAACACGTAAAATGCAAAATAACCAAGTTTTAGCCGCGTAAAAAACGAACGATAAGGCGTAGATACGACATCAAAACTTGAAAAAAATCAAACTTTGAAAGAAATTATAACTGTCTATGGAATTTAAAGCACTTATTATTTCAATATGGTCCAACAAAAATCTTCAATGAATGACAAAATACAAAAAAAATTCATGATTTACATAAAAACGGCTGACTTACTAGTGAGACGGGCATCGCAGTACGGCGGCACGCGTGCGCATGTCCTGTCACAGCTTGTAGATTTTCCCCGAAAAGACCTTCTGTTCCTATTGGTATGGAATAGTGCAACCTTATCCTTCCTCCATCTTCTAATGCATGATTCCGGCACATCATGCCTTAGTCCGGCAGCACGGTTTCCTACTTCCTCAGCGTCTTTAATGACTTAAAGCACTTTAATTTTTTTAACTACCGTGAAAGACCACAACTTTTTGCCCTTGTTCATTTCGGAACAACACTGACCTATGTTGACGCATGCACAAATGTTAATTTTCACAGAATTCTCTCAGTTGTGCTTGAGGCAGGTGCATACAGTTGAGTCACTCAAAGTTGTCCGGTGACAGAAAATGAGAAAGTTAGGGGGGTGGAAAATTCCAGTGCTTGCACTTGTCATGCGGCCAATCGCTGTCCCCCAATTGCACCCCACACCCTTGCCTTGTCATACAACAAGTTTTTAAAGTTATTAGGCAACTGCGTCCCCCGTAAACAAGCGAGCGAATGGTACCCTCTCCTTGATGACTCACGATAAGCACCAAGGTCACAGCTCTCCAGGAACTTGCCTCGGCCACGATACGAGTGGAGCGGTGGTAGGCGAGTGAAAGAGTGGCAACGCTGAGTTTTATGTTCCTAATGTTTGACATGGAACACACTCGAACCCAGCCGTGATAGACGTGAGCAGCATAGGTGCCGCTCGCCGCCAATCCCAGATATTAAATTTTTCTTGTGCGGTTCTACTCATTCTGTGGCAAAATGTCGGCCAAGAACTTTCTGTCTTCTGATAGTATGTACTGCCATTTCTGATTCTGAACTTCATCTACATCTACAATGCACCGTGCAAGCCACCACTAGGGTGTGTGGCACGGGGTGATTCCACAAATCAGGACCTCGCACGCTCCCCCTGGCGCTAGGCGCAGGCCAAAAGCAGTCAGGAGAACAGTGCGCAGTCCAACCGGAAACTGGGAGAGTGATACGTAAATGAACATACAAAATTATCTTAGGTCGAATATAATAAACTTATCTTAGGTCGAATCACTGCTCGTTTCATGGCCACTACCGCCCTGCCGCGATACTGCTCTGCCGCCCGCCGCCTGCCGCTCATATCGTGACCGAGGCTCAAAGGCAGCCAGATAAAAAATTCGTGTAGGAGGCGCACCCTCATTTTCGGCTGCGATTTCTGGGAAAAAAAGGTATCCTCAAGCAATCGAGGAAATATTAGGGCGATCTCGAGGAAGCGCACCATTTGCCGGTTAACAGACCACATCCATCAAGGTTAAGACGGCAATAGCAATATTTGGATAGAGTAGAGAGGTTACTCCAGATTTTCCTTTGGGATGAGGACAGAGTAGATAAAAATTCGCTCTCATTGGTTGAACACCAACCAATGAAGTTTTGAATACTTCACCCTCCTAACAAGGGGAGTGTCCGATAAAAGGGTCGCAGATCTTGATGAAAATTCGTATGCATATAGAACTCAGAATGCTTTTCACGAATCACCCCACATATGGGCGTATAAATCCAATAGTTTAAACAAAAAAGGCGTTTAAACATTTATAGATGTTATAAAACTATTTATCAGCCTCTGGCATCAAGGGTGGTGTGGTCCATTGATCAGCGTACGGGTCTGCGGTGCAGAGGGACCGTGTTTGATTCCCGTTGGCGACAAATTTTTTATGCTTATTTTCTTTGTTTTTCCTTCGTGGAATTCTCTGTTAAAATCTAATTTTTAATTTTCTATTCAAAATGTTTTTTTTATCAAGTGGAAATATTTTATTTCGCGAATACCATAGGGCTTTTTTTTTTCTTTCCCGCGAAATTTCTTTGTTTCCCCATTCTTTCACCACGCAAACTTTATTTGTTCCTTCATTTGCAAGACCTGTTGATATCATAATTATACAATAATGAAAATTTTCTGCAAGAGGTCACTCTCGCCATTTATAACACAAGCCTTTCTCGACGAGCCTTATTACAGTGTATTTATTTGTATGTCTCTAGATCGTGAAGTGGTGATTCGATTACAGAAATTAGTAGATAAGCCGATCACGTTTTCCCCTCCTTTTTTCAATACACGACAAAACAAGAAAACGGGGATCTTTGATCGTGGGTCTTATAAATAATGATGTAACAATTATTTAGACTATTGTATAATTATGATATCAACAGGCGGTCTCGCAAATGAAGAAACAAATGAAGTTTGCATGGTGAAAGAATGGGGAAACAAAGAAATTACGTTGACTTAGCGGGAAAGAAAAAAAATAAGCCCTATGGTATTCGGGAAAAAAAATATTTCCACTCGTTAAAAATAAACTTTGAATAGAAACGTAAAAATTAGATGTTAACATAGAATTCCACGAAGGAAAAACAAAGAAAATAAACATGAAAAAATTTATCGCCGACGGGAATGAACACGGTCCCCAGGCAGGTGGACAGTCTTACGATAACCGTCCACGTGCCTCTCCCAAAATAAAATCCGATACCGAAAGGTAATTTGAAACCATTTTAGAGGAAAACATGGAGCTCCTCCCATTCACAGGGTCCCGGGAATGTTACCCAATACGGAAAAGTAATCTGATACGATTTAAAAAGGGAAAATTGAGCTCCATCCTCACCACCTGCACCTTTGCAAATGAGGTGGGGTGGATATTGGATGGTGGGCTGGCACTGATATTCCCCCCTCCCCTCTTGGTGCATTACTCGTCCACCAAACTATCACCCGGCTCAGCTAACGCGGAGTGGAGCTTTGGCTTCCCTTGCACGTTTCTTATTGTGGGAACCGTCAGAGTTGACGGTTCCCACCATAAGAAACGTGTACACGAGCCTTCACGGAGCCAGAGCGTCAAGTTTCCTTCATGCCCTCTGCTCTGTAGGTCTCGGATGGGAACATTTTTGAAGCCCGGAGCGGAAGGGTTAAGACGCGGTACTCTCCGCTGCGTTTCTACTTCCTGCTTATTACGTAAATGTCTATGAAAAAATTACCTGTAAATGAAGAATGCTACGTTTTTTCTCAATAATTTGTTCTAGAGGGACACTTTTCATGTTTTGGGCCCAAGCGCAGACTTCGATGTACGGAGTTTTCGTAGTCAGAGAGGTTTGTTACGGGAGTTTTTTTTTGCATGCATTGTCCATTGGAAGGGTCCTGGACCGGGCCAATGACTTCGAAATAGGGAGTTTTCCTTAAAATTTCGCTGTATGGGAGTTCGTTGTATGGGGGCTTTTCTGTAATAGTAAAAAATTATTTCTCTAACCCTATGGGTATTAGGAGTACCTGTCCTCCCCCTGATAAACTAAATAAATTGGTGAAATGAGAAAGAGAAAAATAAGAATAAAATTGGTAATTAGCATTCACTAATTTTCCCTTGACAATTTGACTAACTTTTCCACAGTGCGTTTGTACACTCTGTGCTTCATTCGCTATGTTACCACCCAAACTCTACCATGAGAACCGGGATGAACCCCTTCTACTCTAGCCAATGGCCATTGTAAAGGAAACATATATCTACAGCTAAATTGTCTTCCTCATCGGCCCATGTACCTCTCAATTGAAGGGTATGCAAATACTCTGTAGGCCATCTATTCCAAAAGTCTTGAGTTATTTGCTTAACCAACTGCCACTTTGATAACCTGTTTGTATATTAATCATGTTGGGACAGTATTAGCATGCTGCCTAAGGAAGTATTATTTATGAAATTTCCAGGTGTTAACCACTTCCCTGACAGGTTTTTTTTACAAAACTGGTCAAAGAAAGTCATATTTTTTATTTCAGATTCAGAAGCATTAAAGGGAGGCAAATCCGAAAATGTTTTCCTTAATTTTTTATTCCAAATAACTATTGATTTATTCAATAATTTCTGAATGTTGCCCCTTAACTTAAGAGAATTAAGCCACCTGCATATCAGTATTACTTTCCTTCCCGTTAACCTTAGTTAGACATCTTTTGAGGAATACATTTAGTTTATATTACAATAGTACATACTTTGCCGACAACGTTCATGTTAACTATTAATTTTAGACCATAGTAAATCAAGAAACAACGTACAAACATTCATAGGAGTTATGCAACCCGCATGACGACGACTTTCACCCTGAAAATGTTATAGCAAAATTGATTTTATGGCAAAAATCAAGAAACTTTCTTTTACTTGATTCTCTTTGAAGAGAGCTGGATTCCTTCCTCAGTGTTCCATACGAGTCAGTGGAGTGTGATGCGAGCAAGTCGGCTAGATCTGGAGACGTATATAAGCTATCCATCATCAGGCAATATCATAGGCCAAATAATGGCTTCATTAGAGTCATCATCACTATTGAGGCCGTGAGTAAATAGGCAAAGTCTTTATCCAACACAGTCCCCTTTCCCGTGTAAATTGTCGTTGACCACACGCATCCAGTTCTCGATTCACAAAGAACAAATATTTGCCAAATGAAGCTCTTTTCATAGGCATGAACTGCCGCCACCCCAATCTTCCCTCGTACAAGAGCAGGCTCTCGTCGATGGTAACGTCCGTCTCTGGTGTATGGAGTGCCTTGAACTTTTCCTCCAGCTTCTGGTAAATCGGCCGTATTTTATTTAGTTTGGCTTTGGGGTGTGTTTGGGGATCAAAATCGTTATTTTAGGCAAAATGTAAATATTGCCTTATTTTTACGAATCATCGGTAAGACATTGTGTGTCCAAAAAAGGGAGAGGAGTATAGGTCTCGTCTACCAATAAAACTCAGTATCTGGCTTCTGCACTCTGCTCTGTAGCATTACAAGGTCAAAAAATACGAATTTCTGAGCTTGTCACAGCTCGCCACTGATTTATGCTAGTACTGCTCGGCCCCGCTTTTTCGCGCAAGTGTTACTGGTGCAGTGATTAGTTTCCCAAGTTATAAAGTCAACAATTTCATCGTTGAAAAAAATATTTTAGGGAACCACAATCGGGAACCAGGTCGAAGTTCATCGAAGAATTTCCTTCAAAAAGAAACCTAGGTGGTGTCGGAGGAAGATTCGTTGAAAGCATTTCCTCCCACTACGTATCCCACGAATGGTCCCTGCGCCTTCTGATTCGGAGCTTGTTTCTCCGGAGAGAATCGACTAGGAGCCTGGAACTTCAATATCCATAACCTAGGAATCACTGCTGGTCAACACTGATTCCTCTCCGGAATCCATTGCTGATTACCAAATGTTATCGAGCGAAAACAAAGAATTTGCCGAAGGATTCACTCCTACTACACCGCTCGTATTAGAACGAAAATGTTCTAACTAAAAATGGAATGTTTGCATCGGTAAAATTTTAGCGAAAAAGTGCATGCACTCTGAAAATCAAGGATGCGTATTCTCTGAAACTCAACGAAAGACTGTCATCATCCTCCTTCCGACAAAGTACTCATGGAAACAATCACGGTATGCAAAGGACCTCGCCCCTATTGTGAAAAGCCCATCCCATGCTCATCATAAAATTTTTCTTTTCCGTTCCTACCATTTCTTGGGAAATAAACACACGTGTGGGTACCGCAACAGCATGGATTTTTCAACTAACGGTAAATTGATGTTGGGAAAAGCCCATTAGTAAAGGGTTGGCTGGTGAGAAAGTAGCCCGGGGAGCAAAGGGTGGCATATTAGCATGATATGAAACCGGGCGCCAGGTTGCTTAGCAGGCCATCGGCTCTCGAGCGGGTGTTTTATGACCTCAGGAAAGTGTCAAACATGACAATAGAAGGCATTACACATGTTTGGGATATATCTCTTTCTCTCCTTTTTTCTTGTACTTATGTGGGCTAGGGTAGCACATACACAGGGCACTTGTGTTTGTGTCTATTGAGAACGTACGACCTTTAGACGTCTTCATCATATAGCTGTTTCCGTAAATATGTTTCACCACTTCCGCCAGTATTCGAAGTAGAAAAATGAAAGGGGCTGATGAAATAACATTCGCAATATATCTAAACATTTACGCTTACGCCATTTTATCTAAAGGGAACGGTTCAATAGGCATTTCCAACATACAGTCAACTATCGATTATCCGGCTTCCGATTATCCGGTTTTCGGATTATCCGTCCTATTTTCTCATCCCTACACCTCAAAGTTTGAAAAATATTTCAATGGTAAAATTAAGTAAATTCCTTGAAAGTTCGATGTATCTAAATAGAATTGCAAGTTTGTAAATGTCTCTTTTTATTTTAACTTTTTTATTTAATCACAATATTATGGAAATTGTTTGCTTCGTTTAACAATGATGAAAACTCAGCCGTATCCGCTTCTGAAATTATTTTATCCGTTCTTTCCCATTTCCAACTAAATTTTCTATCTTCCTAAAACGAACAGAATAGTAAATATACAATGGAAATAATTTCAAATAAACTACTTGTAAATAAACTAACTTATATTATACTTAAAAATAACTACTGATTGTTCCGTATGTTCTTACTTTTCGGCCTGAATTAATAAATACGAAACAGTATCAGTGCTCCCTGGTAATTATTCGCCGTTGAACAGTCATTTGTTTTTACCCAGATACGATTGTGCCAGCGGATTCGTGTGGAAATCTCAATAACTTCAAAGTTGCATTCATTACTATAGTGCCGCGACATAGTTGATGCAAATGGCAAAAAAACGGAAGAAAATTGTTCTTTCCATCGCGAAAAACTAGAATTGATTAAAAGAAATGAAAAGGGAGAGACTCCGCTTAATCTGGCAAAAGAATATGAAGTGGGATTACAAACAATTTTCGGTATAATTAAGAATAAAAGTAAGCTGATGAAGTTCGCTACAACCTCGAACAGTGGGTCCCTCGAAACGTAAGACTATGAAACGATCAATCTTTAAAGATTTAGACTCCGCCATGCTTCTTTGGTTCAATCAAAAACGGTCAATTCATGATATACCCGTCTCAGGCCCCAAGTGCGCACAGCAGGCGAAACTTTTTCACGATTCTCTAGGGATAGAAGGAGATTTTAAAGCTTCTTCTGGGTGGTTGACGAGATTCAAGCCGCGACATAAAATTCGTGAAATTGCTATTCAAGGAGAGCGATTGAGTGGCAATGTTTCAGCCGCTGATGCTTTTCGCTTGGAGTTCACAAAATACGTAAAGGAAGAAGAGCTGGCACCCGCACAGAAGCTCTGGCGAGTGTTGAAACTTTGCTGGATTACATGTGACAATTTGATTTCAATTATTGCGACGTAAAAAAAGAACTGCGTTAAAAGAAAACATGAATAAATCAAGTAAACAGCAAAAAATAACTTGTTATTACCGAGATTCACAATAAAAGAATGTGCTCTATTCTGATATTCACTTCGATAATAATTTTACATTGACTTCAAATACGCAAGACATGCTATTGTTTTTATTATCGATATGGTCAAGTTAAGCGCCCATTGTCTTTTATTTCAAGCATTAGAAACTATTTATTAGATTAGAAAATATTTATAAATGAACTTTGAAGATTTCATGATATTCGAAACAAACAAACTGGAAAATTAACATTTCGTTATTCACTTGTTTTCTTGGCGTAATACCTGCTGTCAATTGCAATGCGAAATATTTCTAATCCTACTACTTCCGAATCTATATATTATATCACGATATATCAGAGGCTCACAATTGTAACAATGTTTTGTATTATATAATCACTTCGATGTCATACATTTCCTGAAAATAAGCAAGATGTCAGCTTTTATTATCTACGTGGTCAAGCTAAGTAAGTACCCAGTTGTGTTTCAAGCATTAGAAGCTATAAATTTATAAATGTGTACGATATTATTATATTTCGAAATAATAGAAATATTTAGTATTTCATTAGTTGTCTTGCGGTAACCACTGCAGTCTTTTATGTGAAATAGTTTCCATCCTACGAAGTGAAATGTCAAAATCACGACCGCATTTTCCATGTTTTTCGGTTATCCGTGTTTTTCGATTATCCGTGCCTCGTCGTGCATCCATTAGCACGGATAATCGAGAGTTGACTGTATATCAAAATTACCGGAAGAAAAATGTGCGGACGAATAATATAGAATCAGATAATATATATAGTAACAAATATATATGTGGTAACAAATATATATAGTAACAAACATATAAGGTAACAAATATATATCTATAGTAACAAATAAGGCTAGGAAAGATTCATGTTCTGTTGCCAGAGAAATATTTTATTCCAATTACTGTGGAACTCATCGTAGCAGTGAAAATTAGCGCAAAATTGAAATTGCAATTTTTATAATGACCATTAAAATGTTGAATAAAAATGTAATTGAATGCTCATGAAGAGTGAATGACGAAATATAAATGAAAATAACTAAGTTAAAAATTATTTACTCATTTATAAAGTTTTTGTCATGTGAAACGGAAGTTTTACATCATAAATTTGCAATAATTATCTATAAACGACAAAAATTGAATTATACATTTCGTAAAAAGTTCGCAAAAGAAACTCCATGCATGAAGTAAATAGACAGATAGTTACGAATGACAATGTAGGTGATTGAAACTTCGTAAGGGGATAACTTTTCAGTGCGTAAAAAAATTATAACCCTTGAATTGCTAGAAATATTACCAAAAAATGGCCATTGTTTTAACATTAGAAATCACTATTTGAAAAGAGCGCCACTTGCCGCATCACTGGCTCTGGACCTTCATCAGTGCACGAGGTGGCAGGAACGCAAACTACTAGCATCGGCCGACTATATGCGGGCGTAAAGAAAAATATACGGACATCGCGGACGTGGTTAAAGCTTTGTATTTGGAGGGGTTCTCTGATAATCGTGTATGTGGACTTGAATTTTTAAATTAGATTCGATTTTGGTAAAAATTGTGGGCAATTCCTCAAATGTTAGGATTCTTTCCCCATTAATTCTTTTCAATAAGCTTTTAGCTGATTTCGTGTTCGCCTCCCTAAGTCCTCTAAAGTGAGGAGCTGAAAGAGGATACATATAAGTGCCAATTAATGTTTCTTTGAGCGAGGTTGTCCACCACATTACTTGGACTTAACATCTCTTGCTACAGACGATTAACTCCCGTTAGATTGTTAGATACCAATTAGTGTGTGACCAGCAACCAAGTAAGTGGAAGAAGAAGAAGATGATGAGGAATTAGTTTCCGCTCCAACCAGAAAAGAGGTTCATGAAGCTTTGGATGTCATGGAAAGATTTTTTTTAATATGGAGAACAGTGAGAACATGACTTTATTGAATAAGATAGAAATTATAATTTCAAAAGAATTTAAAAAAATGAAACAAGCACATATCACTAATTTTTTTTCAGCAAAAACTACTTGGTGTTCTGTTCCTTTTATTTTACTATACTCTTAAAACTATGTCAAATAAGAAGTATCTCCACCTATCAAAAGAACCTCCACTTATCAAAATGTCACAAATGTTGGTCCCTTCCATTTCGATATAAAGAGGTTTTACTGTATTTTTAGATTTTCACCCTCCCTGTCATTAAATTCTACTTTCCGTTGTCAAAACTCTGGTGAGATGGCTAACATTAGAGGAATTTGTGGCCCACCCATGAAGAGTAAATTCCTCACTTTTTAATGATCTATTCAACTGTGTTGTTAACTTGTTTGCTTTGGTGCTAGAAGAGCTTCCTGAGATATTTAATCGTCAACAAATAAATCCCTCTGGAGTACTGCAGTGGCAAGGGAAAGGCTCTGAGCTTCATCATGAGGTAATTGCTGAAGTACTTGCTTAGCCAAATACAGAGAAGAAGCCAGTCCTAAAGTGAGTGTTTTATGTATTCTTGCTAAGTGGAATGTTCATTAGGGTGCCAAACTATATCTTGATAAGCTCCAGACGTAACCATATTCTTCTGTATTGATATATTGGCTACAAATGTAACAGTATGTAAATGACACCTTAAGATCAAATCCATGATTTATTTATGCAATTTAGGACCATTTAAAAGCAGTTCGTTTAAACTACGCATTGATGAGGTACGAGCGGAGGCATCAAACGCTACTTGCAATTTTGTGGTTGAGCTAGATTCCTTTATGACTGCATGATGTGGAATGAGATACTTTCCAGATCCAAGTGTGTGACATATGCCTTCGAGTAAGATATTCATTCAAGGTTTTGCTGTATTCTGCTTGTAAATAGGCATCGTGTGCTAATTTCCACTCAAGATTAGAGTACATCTTCAATGCCTGGAATTGGATGAGGGAACTCCCAGGGGAATCTCCCTGAAATAATATGGGTACAACATCTCCTCTCTATCCTGTTCTCTTGAGGTGAAATGTGGCCAACTGCAATTTAGCCATTTCTTCATTCTTTGTGGCAGGCGGATTACTCAAAATCTCTTCAACTTCCAGAAGTGTTCTAGCAACATACTAAGATTTGTTCCTTGGAGGTGGCAATACATGAGGAAATGTTTACTTGTGAATATAAAGAACGGACAAAGATTTGACAGGACCAATAAGTATAAAACCAAAAATTGAGGGGGACACAGTAGGATTACCTTCATACCACATTATAGGCCCATCAACCATGATTTGTGAATATAATTCTGCACCAAGTAAAATATCAATATCCCCCAGGTTACTGAATTTGGGATCCGTTAACATCAAATAGTGGAAACTATCGCATACGTGATCAGGCATTGGAGCGCTTAGCTGCGTGGAGGTAATCTTTAGAATGACTATAGCAGTGGTGGATAGTTACTTTTATCGTTATTTCAATTAAAGAACTCATAATTACTCGATGCTTTCACAACTTATAACCAGTCAACTCAACACTTCATTTTATTACGTTCGTCTCTCTTGACTACATATAATTTTGGTTTATTCCCTTGATAAAAAATTCTCCAATCTTTAGTCCCTTTTAAATACCTTAATATATGAGTCACATCATTCCAATGCTTAATCTTTGGTTCCTTATTAAACAGACTAACCTTACCTAATGAAAAGCTAATATCTGGTCTGGTGCATGCAGCTAAATACATAAGTTTGCCTACAGCTGCTTGGTATCTCTCACAATTAAATGATTGATTGGAGGATTCAGTCCCGTCATCACTATTAATTGGTAAAGGAGCAGTTCTAGTATTTGCTTTCTCAAACTTAAACGTTGTTATTACCTCATCGATATATTTTATTTGGTCAATATATATCTTTCCCTGCTCTTGGGTAACCTGCATACCTAGAAAATGTGACATTCTACCAAGATCTCTAATTTCCAGCTTTGAGTTAAATTTTGATTTGAATAAATGCACCTCGTTTTTCTCCCCCCATACTCCTAAATCGTCTGCATATAAAGTAACTATTGGGTTTCCATTTTTGTTCATATACACACACCTATATTTATGGAATCTCACTAATCCAAGATCCTTCAATATTAGGTCAACCATCTTATGCCACTCTCTAGCACTCTGATTCAAACCGTACAAACTCCTTTTTAATTTCCACACCTTGTCTCCATTCCCATCAACAAAACATTCAGGTTGCTCTACATATACAATTTCCTCCAAGGCACTGTTTAAATACGCAGCTAACACATCTACATGATGTATCTCGCAACCCTTGATTACTGATAAAGCACACAATAATCTCACTGTTTTCTTTTGCACCACTGGGGCGAAGGTTTTGACGAAATTTACACCTTTGACCAGAGGGAAACCTCTAGCAACTATTCTAGCCTTGAAGCCTTCTATGGAACCATCACGATTTTGTTTAACCTTAAATACCCATTTAGTTCCTATTGCAGCCCGTTTCTTTGGTCGGTCTACTATCTCAAAAACATCCTTTTTTATTAGTTGTTCCATTTCCTTCTGCATAGCTTCAATCCATTTATCAGACTGATCACTCTTCAGTGCTTCACTTACTGACTTAGGTTCTATTATCCCCTGACAATCACATTCTAAAATTAATAAGGATATTTTGACAGCATGAACATATTTTTGGTTTTGGTAGTCCGTTACTCCTCCTCACTTCTTGCTTCAAATCTGAACTATCCCAGTTAACATTCACGTCATCCACTTGAGGATCGCTTAAATTTAGAATTAATGGAGAGTAATAATCATCTAGTTCTTTCTCATCACACCCTATAAAAACATTTGTACCACTTTCCTCAGATGACATAGACTCATTGAAATCATTTACAGCCAACATATCAGAATCAGCAATAACACAATCTTTAGTTTCATTATCAGTAATTCTATCAACCTCAGGTTCAAGGCTCTTTTCACCACTCACCTGAATATTAGGGATATTCACATCAAATGTTAATTTTCCAGCATATGGAAAACTTTGTTTATTGAATTTTACACTATGCACAGTTGTGAACTTTTGTTTAGATGGTAATCATACCTTAAAACCTTTGACTCCTTTTTCAAAACCTACAAATATACATGAAATACCTCTGGCTTCAAATTTGTTACAGTAGAAACTCGAAAATACGAAACTCGAAATTACGAAATTTTGATTTTACAAAGCAAAATCATCGGTCCCGACCAAAAGGGTATCTTAGTGTATGTAACAGTACGAGATATTACGAAATAACCAAGTTTTAAAATTACGAACCTCGGATCTTGGTCCCGACGTGAAAAAGTTATTCGTTTATACGAATAGTGATGGATCACAGTAACGTTTCGGCACTCCTTTTCAGAGCTAAACATCTAATTTATGATCGTCGTCGAATGCATTATGCACTGAATGTATTACCTGAATGATATCTCATTTTTCAATGCTTCAATAGTAAAGGTTGCGACGCCGTTTTTTTTTACCTATTAACTAAATTCGGGCACCAGGTCTCCATGACCACCAAATATTACAATTAGGGCCGCCTCCAGCCTTAATCTACCCAGATCAGCTTCAGTGACGATGGTTGCCAAGATTCGTTAAATGAGACAAAAAATAACTAATTGAATAAACTGACATTTATTTGCTGACAAACTCGGAAAAGCAATTCCCACAATCCAATAAGCACTTTCACAACACCTCAAGCCACGTACCGGATCAAGCGGGATTAAAGGAATACAAAATGGATAGGTAATCACTTGGTGAGCACCTGAGCAACTTCTTAGTGCATATCCACCACACCAGAGAGTTAGTGGGGAGAACCATTCCCGAAGGAGTCCGAAATCCAAGAGAGAGATCAACGCTGCGCGCCGCTGTCTCGTGTCGCCGTCCTGGGCTTCGTTCCCGTTGCGCAGGCGCGAATCCACGGCTCCGTCATCTGCTACCTCAACGGCCCGCTTCCGACGCGCTAGCTTTCATTCGGCGGGCCCAGCCGAATTACTCACTAGCAGGCGGAGTAGCGGGAGACTCGAACTGGCCAGATACAAGCCTCCTTCTTCGCCAGGCAACCTCTCAGCGTAGTAGCTCTCTGTCTCTCTCTTTTTCTCTCTCTATCTATCTCTCTCTCTCTCTTTGTAAGGGTAACGGAAAGGAGGAAGATACGTGGCTTGTTTTCCCCCAATTATACCAATTACAAAGCTAACAAAAAAAAAATAAACGTTAATCACAGTATCTCCGTCCCCAAAATAAACATTAGTAATAAATAGAAGAGACAGGCAGTTAGGTAACACTTCAAGTATGACTGAACAACAAAAGCAAAAATACATGTCCAAAAAAAATAGAAGAAATAGTCAGTTAGGTAATATTTCCATTAGGAACAAAACAACAAAAACAAATACAGGTTTCACCAATCATTAATAAAATACCTGTTGCTGCTCTTGGATCTCGGACTCCGTAATTGTTTATGTGCCAAACCCACTTTACACTGTTACAACTCCCCCACTCCTTTGCAAAAAAAAAAATTATGATACATATGGCTTGAGGTCAGAAATGTGCCAGCGACCAGCAGGTTGCCTTTCCTCTGTCTCCAGTTCATAGATCCCCCTAGACGGTTGTCTCACAACCCGATACGGCCCTACAAATTTAGGTGCCAATTTAGCAGTAAAATTTTGTGCTGCGGATGATAGGACAAAATTACGCCGTAACACCTGGTCTCCAATCCCAAAAAACACGTTCCCTACGGCGTAAATTATAATAATGACTTTGTTTCAAATAAGCTTCCGATACATTACGCTGAACTGTATCGTACAATTCTTTAAGTCGTGACAGGCGTTTACTCCACGGTTGAGGATCGCGTATGATCACTTCATCGGTAGGTTGTCTAGCTCGACGTATGGTATTACACAGTTGTAATTCTCTCCCAAAATTCAGTAAAGCAGGGGAAAATCCCGTGGAAGCGTGAACCGCCGAATTCATTGCAAAACAAAATTCAGGAAGATACGCATCCCATTTCTTATGATTATCCTTGATGAAAGAAGCTATCATAGTTTTAATGACGCGGTTGGCTCGCTCAACGGGGTTAGCCTGTGGGTGGTAAGGGGGTGTGTAGGTCCACACGATCCCATGTTCTACACTCACCTGTTTCATCACGCGATTCACATATTGCGTGCCATTATCCGATACCAAAAATTTCGGAGCCCCCCAACGCAGTATCACTCTCTTTTAAGGCGAGACGGTAGCACGCCGCAACGCTCTACATTCTATCCATTTCGTAAATAAATCCTGGAACATAACTACATAAGTGAAACCCTTAGTCGAACGTGTAAAAGGCCCTATCAAATCGGTTGCCACGACGAGCCAAGGTTCTTGAATATTTCTGGTTCCCATAAAACCAGCCGGACGAGCTTGCTCGACTTTAAATTTCTGACAAACGTTACACTTCCGCACATACCGCGAAATGTCTTGCAACATACCGGGCCAATAATACTGATGCCTGATACGTTCGTAAGTTTTCTGAATTCCTTGGTGTCCTACATTCGGTTGATCATGATTCTCGGCTAAAACGGGTCCGATACTTTCTTTCGGAATACAGAGCTTCCAGGGGTTGCTACTCCCTTTGAGGAGGATATCGATAGGTTGACCCCTGTGCACAAACAACTCTCCTCCGTCGATTTTCCAATCCGGGTACTTGTCTGGGTGGCGTTCTCCTCGCTGAAACTGGGTGCGATACCAACGATCATTCTCCGCTGAATCTTCCACGATGGCACAGGATAAATGAGTGCATTCCGGAATGCGAGATAAGGCATTGGGAACAACATGCTCCGATCCTTTCCTATGAATTATATTAAGCTCATAGCCTTGCAATAACAACGACCAACGTGCCAATCGCCCAGAGGCATTTTGCAATGTACGTTACCACACTAAACTACGATGATCGCTAACCACATCAAAGGAATATCCCTCCAAATACAGGAGAAATTTTTGAACGGCCCACACCACAGCCAAACACTCCTTCTCAGTCACGGAGTATTTTTGCTCCGCTGCAGAAAGGGATCTACTCGCGTAAGCAATCACCCGTTCCTCTCCCTCAATCTTTTGAGTCAACACCGCCCCCAAACCTATCGAACTAGCGTCCGTTTGGAGTATAAAGCGGATATTGAAATTAGGACACGACAATATGGGAGCCGACAGTAAACTAGCCTTCAAGCTTTCAAAGGAGGTGTGTTGCTCGTCGCTCCAAAACCAACGTATGTTTTTCTTTAAGAAACGAGTTTGGGGAGTGGCCTTCTATGAAAAGTCAGGAAGAAAACGCCGGTACCACGAAGTCATTCCGAGAAACCTACGTAACTGCCGAATATTGCGGGGAACAGGATACTGCAAAACTGGTCGGACCTTCTCGGGATCTACTGATAAACCATGCTCGTTAACGACAAATCCCAAATAACTCATTTTCCGACAGCACCATTGGCATTTCTCACTGTTGAGAGTCAGTCCGGCACGCCTGAGTCTTTCGAACACCTCCCGCAAGAGAGCGAGATGATGTCGAAAGTCCTCAGTTACGACGATGATATCGTCAAGGTATGCGAAACAATGTGGTTCCATCTCGGGGCCAATTATCCGGTCCAATAGGCACTGAAAACAAGCTGGAGCTCCCGTGAGCCCAAAAGGCATACGAACGAAATGGAATAATCCTTTTCCTGGGATGGTAAACGCTGTAATTTCTTTACTGGAAGCGTCCAACGGAATTTGAAAATAAGCCTGCTTAAGATCAATTTTAGATATGTACTTGGCATTACGTAATTTATCTAATATAGCGGACATATAGGGTAGCGGGTACGCGTCCTTCTTAGTTACGGCATTAACCTTCCTAAAATCCAAACAAAATCTGATTTTTCCGTTAGACTGGCGTACTAAAACAATTGGACTTGACCAGGCACTGTTAGAGGGTTCAATAATACCAGATGATAGCATTTTATCAACCTCGTGATTAATAATTTCCTGCATTTTGGGATTAACAGGATAATAACGCTGTTTAATGGGCGCAGAGTCCCCGACATCAATACGGTGTTTTACTAAATCCGTGCATCCTGGACTTGCGTCAAATAATGAAATCTCCTTCTCTAAGAATTGTGTTAACTCCTCACTTTGACTCGGAGTCAAGGCAAGTACACCCGCCACAGAGTTAATGTCTTCCTTACCAAACAGAAAAGTAAAGCGGTGGACTGGGACCAAAGAAAAGCTCCACTGATCCTGATCAGTGAATAAAATTAAACCAAAAGCTATCAGAAAATCTTTTCCTATAATACACGGAACAGACAGGGAGGGTAAGACATAAACTAGCACCTTCAGGGTCTTCCCTTCGAGTGTAACGGGGAGGCAAACTGCTCCTAACACGCGCTCCCGTGATCCATTCGCCATTCCGACTAACATATCGTGTTCTAATTCTATTGAAACCCCCAGAGTCTTAAGTAACATCAATCCCTCTAATCCTAAATAATTTTACCTTACCTAGGCCTTACCTAAATTACAAATGTCACAGCTGTCATCTAATTTCCCTTTTATTTCTATTGCCGGGATTTTCTTTATACCCTCTTCATGCCAATGTCCAAGTCTATTATGCCATTCCATTACACTACTTAATGCTACTGCATTATGAATTTCATTTTTGTCACTATCTCTATCATTTTTTGATTCTTCACACCCTGTCGACACCATGGCCTTGTTCGACATTGCCTCTAGTATGTAAAGTCCCTCTCTCTCTCTCTGGAGCTTTAAAAATATCCTCTCCCTTGAACCTTCCCACACAGAAATCAGCAAAAGTTTCGCATGAAATTCCCTTTTTCGCCAACTTTGAGCAGGATATAAGGTTATAATTGAAATCTGGTACATATAAAACAGCCGTAAGTTCCAAAATTACGTTACCACACTTAGATGCTAACTCTACTCGTACTGTTCCCGTTCCTTCCACTTCAACACTGCCCCTTCCCATATGTGCGTAGCCTTTTATTGGTTTTAATGAAATAAATGCCGATTTGTCCTTGCAAATGTAGTCAGTCGATGCGTTGTCCAATATCCACTCATTGTCTTTCATTCTCATAGTCGTCAAATTCACTGCATTTATACATGATATCGTCTTCATGCCGCTACATACCGATTTAGGTTCATAATCTTCTTTCCCTTTGTTCGTAATATCTATATCTCTATTTTCCGTGCAATCTATAGCGAAATTACCACTTTCTCCGCAATTGAAACATTTTTGATTTTGAGGGCAGTCTCTGGAAATATGTCCCCTCTTATTACAAATATAACACATTCTATCATCATTGCTTCTATTTTTATGCTCCATCGGCGTCCTGGTTTGGGATGGGTGATAACTGCGATAGCTGCCCCGTTGTCCTCTCCATCCTTGGTTGAAATTTGACGTCAGCGCTCCGCGTACTGCATTTTTTTTCATTGTAGGCAATCACGTCTTCGCCACCCCATTGTCCTCTCCATCCTTGGTTGAAATTAGACATCAGCGCTCCGTGTACTGCCTTTGTTTCGTCATAGGCCATCTCGTCTTATTAATAATACAGCTTTAACTTTTCATGTTGATAGCTCCTTGTCGCCACCCAGAATTGCAATGGTGACTCTGTGGGTATCGGGAAGACCTGCCAGGAATAGGCCTGCCAGCTGCTTTTCGTTTAGCTCTAATCCATATCCTGTACTTTGGACCACTCTGTTTAAACCTTGTATCTCAGCCATATATTTATGCATCGTTTTCTCCAGTGTTTTAAGTACGTTAATCATTTGCTTCATGACCTTCAGGCATTTGGTCAATGTAAAAGATGTATGGATTTCCTTTAGGATGTTCCAAGCGTCCTTTGCAAAGTCGTTATCACCAATGTCTTCAACATATTCCTTAGATCATGTTTAAGTAGGAATGCTAGGGCCTTGCGATTCAGTCGTGCTTGATCGATATTTAAATCATCAACTCGTTCTTCATCAAATCCGGGGGCAATGGCATTCCAACAGTTCTTTTCTATTAATTCAGCTTTTGCTACTTTGGACCATGAATAATAATTTGTAGTATTTAGCTTTTCCATTCCATGTTTCGTTGTCTCTCCGTCCGCCATATTGATCTTTCAATTATATTTTTTGCCGGCTGTATCTTCTTTCGTTTCCGCACTTTCTAGCAAATTTTTTCATTCTCAATTCTTTTTTACTCTTTACTGAGCGCCCTGGGCCCATAACCTATCGTTATTTCAATTAAAGAACTCATAATTACTCTATGCTTTCACAACTTATAACCAGTCAACTCAACACTTCATTTTATTACGTTCGTCTCTCTTGATTACATATAAACAACACAACAAACTACTATTTAAACATAAAATTGTTTGTTACATTAAATAAAACTTTCAATAACTTGCCCTCTTGATGAGGCCGCATTACCAAGGATGTGACTCCCTTCATAGCGGTGACAGGATTATCTGTTAGGCCTTTGCAAGAGACCATTGATTGTTTCCTCTAAAGACCCAAACTTTGCTGGCAAGCTGTTATAATGGAACTAGCTTGCGATGCCGGGCCAAACAGAGCACGTACACTGCCAAATGTGCCAGATGCAGACTTCATGGACACAATATATAGCCATTCCTAATAATACAATAGAAATTAAGAAATATGAAATGTGACTTAACCCCTCAAGCGTGACTTTAATGGACGTATTAAATCCCCCAGCGTGTGCAATGCAGCAGTTGCGTCTGCTTAAATCCATGCCTCAAGCGTGTGCGACGCACCGTTTGCATCCACACTTTTCATTAAGAATTCTTATCGCTCACGCTCTGATATATATACTTCCAGTGAGTATATATGTGAGCTTAAGGTGCCTGCTTTCATTTTGTGCTTCTTTGTTGCCTGTATATGGGTCATTCCACCTCAATTCAACAAACGTTTGTCCCTTTGAATGAATTATGCATATTTTAATTTTTTCACATTTTCAGCAAAAATCCGTGCCTTAAATCATATTATCCCTTATATCTCCGCTTTTAATTTTCATAAAACAATGATTAATAGCTTTTATTAAAGATAAATCTTTATTGAATGCAAATATATCAATAAAAAATTATTTTCTTCTATACCCTATTGTTGTAAATTACTAATGTTTAAAAAATTGTTAATAAACTTTTCTCAAATACTCCATCTCAGAATCGGCCGAAACTTTCTATCCGTTATCTAAACATATTCAGCTAACTATTCCAAAAATAAAATTTAGTGGCAATTCATAAATGCGTTTTTTACAAGTATTTAAACATTTACAATTTTTTCTCGCGCGGTCCATGTTTAAAAATTTTTTATTAAACTTTTCTCAAATACTCCATCTCAGAATCGGCCGAAACATTTTTTCCGTATTCTAAACATATCTAGCTAACTATTCCAAAAATAAAATGTAGTGGCAATTCATAAATGCGCTTTTTATAAATATTTAAACATTTACAATTTTCTCTCGCGCGGCCCGTGATTAAAAAATGTTTAATAAACTTTTCTCAAATACTCCATCAAGCTAACTATTAAAATAATAAAATTTAGTGTAAATTCATAAATGCGTTTTTTATAAATATTTAAACATTTACAATTTTCTCTCGCGCGGCCCGTCATCTTCCCATTTGGAATACATGCAGCAGACACGTGATGCAAGCCTAAACATTTCCCTAATTGCTCAAGGTCGTGGAAAAATGAGATAAAAATATATTACAAACTATTAATGTTAACAACAATTGTTATATGTTCTGTTAAACGGATGTTTGCAGAGAAATTAACCATTGAGCCCCACTTTCTCTGCGCGAAGTTTTTTTCTAACTACTCCGACACAATCGATTGAAAACTAACGAGAAAGCAAAATCCTTGTATTTATAACAAATGTAAAATGGCTAAGTTAGCATGCTTTCCGTAAACATATGATGTCCTACCTTGTAGGAAGGGGTCCTCTCCGAAATATTTTATTTGAGGATCCTGATAAACCTGCCTGCAACTACAGCTGAATCCTCGTCCCTTTCTGGACGAAGAGAGTTTCTTCATTATAACCACTCCATTTGATTCGGGTATTGCTGCATGAAACTCCCTAATGCCTGGTATACTAACTGCCTGACGAAATCTTTTCGCAAGTGCATCGGAATGTTTTCCAATTTTTTCTTTCTTTGCTTAGCCAAAATCCACTCCTAAAATATGATCTTTTGCCCGTTTAAAGAGTTCTATAGGTGTACGTATTTGTTTGTGTATGGAAGCTGAAGGCTTGCTCTTGCTGCTAGTCATTTCAAAGTTCCTCCCAGTCCGTCACTTGGCCGTTTACCATGCGATGTAGCAAAGAAATGCCATTCTGCAGAGACTGTGAAATATTTCCTGTGAAGATATAAGTTCTGAATGTTATACCTACTTGTTTTATAATGAGCAGCTGCTCCATCTGAATAATATTTTTCTTTTTGAAGCTTCAGAACTTTCAATTTCAAGAATTTAAGAAGAAGTTTTTGAAAAACATGTACAGTTGATGGTATATGCTTCAGGCTGTCTGATATGATTACGAAGTTCAATGGGATTACATTATCCTGGACTTAAGGGCTGTAATAGCAAGCAAAGAGGTGAACTGTTGCTTGGTCGTTATTCCAGTTATACAGCATACTTTGCATGCTGTCCTGTAAAACGAAAGCGTAATTGTCTGGAAAATCTTCAATGACGAGAACCTGCCCCACTTGGATGTTATGCTTGACATTTCTAAGAAAATCAGATTGATTTTTAGCAATGTAGTCAGTCATGTGGCTGAAGTTTCTGTAACTTTTCAATAAAAGTTTCAAAAAGTTATCGGTAGATTTTGTAAAATTTGTAGGGAGCAATGGTTAGCTTGCACCCATTGGTGGTAAGTAATGCTATCAATTAAATTTCCATCAAAGTGTTCTTCTACTGAATTCCAAATTTTGCTCGGCCCAGGGCAGTTTTTACATTCGTTCAAATGGCATGCCTCGGTCGGTCGCAGGGAAACACATCATTGCTGACAAATAGTCTTTATATGACAACAGCGACTCGGTGTTATACCCTAGATTTAGTGGTGACAAACTTGCACCTAAAATCATGAATTTAATAATTTGATGCACCAGACACGCATACGGTATGAGTTCCTGATGCTCCCGCAAGAACGCACTTCTTAGGTCTGAGCTCTGCAAATTTTGAAAATGAAACAGTATCTTCGGTATATTTTTCCTTAAATTACAAAATGTCTCTTTCAAATTTCATAAAATTAGTCTTCTGTTTATGTGTCCGTTTTCCATTGTCATTAACGCCGTGCAAGAGTTTTCAATCGATTGTGTCGGAGTAGTTAGAAAAAAACTTCGCGCAGAGAAAGTGGAGCTCAATGGTTAATTTCTCTGCAAACATCCATTTAACAGAACATATAACAATTGTTGTTAACATTAATAGTTTGTAATATATTTTTATCTCATTTTGCCACGACCTTGAGCAATTAGGGAAATGTTTAGGCTTGCATCACGTGTCTGCTCTATGTATTCCAAATGGGAAGATGACGGGCCGCGCGAGAGAAAATTGTAAATGTTTAAATATTTATAAAAAAAGCATTTATGAATTTACACTAAATTTTATTTTTTAAATACTTAGCTTGATGTGTTTAGATTACGGAAAAAAGTTTCGGCCGATTCTAAGATGGAGTATTTGAGAAAAGTTTATTAAACATTTATTAATCACGGGCCGCGCGAGAGAAAATTGTAAATGTTTAAATATTTATAAAAAGCACATTTATGAATTGCCAATACATTTTACTTTTGGAATAGTTAGCTAGATATTTTTATATTACGGAAAAAATGTTTCGGCCGATTCTGAGATGGAGTATTTGAGAAAAGTTTAATAAAAAATTTTTAAACACGGACCGCGCGAGAAAAAATTGTAAATGTTTAAATACTTGTAAAAAACGCATTTATGAATTGCCACTAAATTTTACTTTTGGAATAGTTAGCTGAATATGTTTAGATAACGGATAAAAAGTTTCGGCCGATTCTGAGATGGAGTATTTGAGAAAAGTTTATTAACAATTTTTTAAACATTAGTAATTTACAACAATAGGGTATAGAAGAAAATAATTTTTTATTGATATATTTGCATTCAATAAAGATTTATCTTTAATAAAAGCTTTTAATCATTGTTTTATGTCAATTAAAAGCGGAGATATAAGGGATAATATGATTTAAGGCACGGATTTTTGCTAAAAATGCGAAAAAATTAAAATATGCATAATTCATTCAAAAAAAATTTTTTCACAAAACGGTTTGAGGGTATTAAGTTTGAGTTAATATTGTACCCATACACCAATTTTTATCAAAATCTTAGACCCTAAGGGACAAACGTTTGTTGAATTGAGGTGGAATGACCCATATATGAGTTCGTATTTTTAATTATTTTTTTTCCTGACTCATGCCTGGTAAAGAAAATGCTTACTCGCGACCCGGCGTCTTGTGCCTGATTGTGAACAGATCTTTCCACTCACGCTCTGATTTATTACTCTCAGAGAGCTTATGATTGCGTTTTGATGCTGACTGCTTTCTTTCTGTGGTTCCTTGTTATCTGCACTCCACATTTTCCCCTTCTCTCTCATCATGGCAATGCTTTTGCAGGCATCGTCCATCCAGGCTTGGTCACTCAATGCTTCTCAGAACCTCATAAGGTCTATCCTCGTCTCCTATCTTATTTGCGATGTTTACGGAGTTGAAGGGTCGAGGTTTCTTGACGCCTATTGCCAAAAGGCCTAAGCTACATTGGTGGCTTTTTTATTTTTTCTTCCTTTGGACTGGCCCCTTACTGAACCCCTCTTTAGTTCCCCATGGCGTCCAGCTCTCGTGAGTTGTCTGGCCAGGAAGTGCTTCATGCTTTGGAAGAAACGAGTAACGAAAGTTTAGATACAATTTCTGAGGATTCTAGTGGATACACTTTGGTCTCCAGTTCAGAAGAGGAAGAACCTTCTCATTTTTCTGTGTATAATCAAGAGAATACCTGGGAAGAAATAGACAGTGCTAATCCTCCTCTTTCTTTTCCATGTGTTTTAGTTGGGAAACAAATAGTGCAAGTTCAGTGTGCCAATGATCCCCTAGAATATTTCGAGTTATTTTTCGTTGATGATCTAATTACGATCATAGTAACTGAAACAAACTGTTGCGTGGAACAGTTTCTTGCTTACGAGAAAGAAAAAATCTTGATGCAAAAAAAATCATGCTTTCAAAAGTGGGTTCTCACGACTCCGAACGAATTTAGGGTGTACCTAAGTTTACTTATGTTGATGGGGATAATTCAGAAACCAAGTCTCAGAATGTACTTTAGTAGGAAACACATCTTAGAAACACCTCTTTTCCCCAATGTAATGAGCGAAGAATGGTTTTCGTTGCTGACCAAATTTCTGCATTTTGTAGATAACACCAAAAAGGAAATTGCGGAAAGAGATCCAAAATTGTATAAAATTCTACCAATAAGTGAATATTTGAAAAATAAATTCCAGAAAGTATATATGCCAGGTAAAGAAGTCAATGTCGATGAATCTTTGTTGTTGTGGAAAGGTAGGCTTTCGTGGAAACAATATATTCCCATGAAAGCTTCCCGGTTTGGCATAAAAATGTCTGAACTTTGTGATTCCGCAGGATATTTGTGGAATTTTATAATTTACAGTGTACAGGAACAAAGTTAGGCTGTGAAACAACCAAAGACACAGATTTTTTTCCACAAAAGTTGTTCTAAGTTTGTGTGAGAAATTATTAGATTCGGGAAGATGTGTATACATGGACAATTATTATAGTTGTCCCAATCTTTTCCAAAGATTGTTTCAGAGGACAACAGATGCTGTTGGGACAATTAGAATCACACGCAAAGGTATACCGATAAATCTAAAAAAGAAACTGAAGAATGGAGAAGTGATTAGTGCAAAGTGTGGTAAATTGGTGGTGTTGAAGTGGAAAGATAAGCACGATGTCTCAATGCTGACAACTAAACATTCAGACGATATGCAACCCGTAAGTCAAAAGGGTGGGTTAGAATTGGTAAATAAGCCTACTTGTGTAATAGATTATAATAAATATATGGGTGGTGTAGACTTGAAAGATCAACTTTTAGAATCGTTCTTGCTAGAAAGGAAAAGGACAAAAGTGTGGTATAAAAAATAAATCAACCACTTAGTAAATACGGCTGTGTTGAATGCATACATTCTTTACTGCAAGGCTGGAAGCACGAAAGATCATCTATCGTTCAGAATAGACTTAGTGAACAAGATCATAGGCAAGTACCGCGGGCAGAATTTAGAAAAGCGCAAAGGACGGCCCTCAGATACCGACACTGAATGCACGCGATTGACAGGTCAGCATTTCATTCAAGAAAATCCTAAAACAGATACTTTTAAAGTTGGAAGACGAAGGTGTGTGGTGTGTACGAAACACGGAAAGAGAAAAGAAACAAGGTACAGGTGTAAAAACTGCCCAGGGACACCGTCTCTCTGCCTAGACCCCTGTTTTGAGCGATACCATACTCAGATCAACTACTAAACATCGGATATGGAGAGCAGAAAAAAATAAACGGCATGAAAAAATGTAAGTATAAATTTGAAATGATACAGTATAAACAGTTTTAAATATAATATTATTTTTTTGAATTTTTTAAAATAGCGATTACAATGCTAAAAATATATAGGCTAATGTCTGCACAAATTCTTCGCTGCTTGCGAAAAAAAGGCACCCTGAGTGATTTAAATACCTCCGATTAAAGCCACGCTCGAGACATGGAATTGAGTGGACGCATATGCTGCGTCGCACACGCTGGAGGGGTTAAAGAATCAGCCAATTCCATCTCTATATTGTTTTCTCTGTCTTCTGTGGTTGATGCCCCTTCCTAGTTCTCAATTGCGATAGATTCTCCCTCCGCCCTTTCCGGTCTAAGAATGAAAGACTATAGCTCATGTCCATGAAATATTTTCCTTGATGCTTTTTTTTTATCAAATGAGTGTAGCATGTTGATACATATTTTTATAACAAGTGAAGGGAATGTTTTAACACTTTGCAAATTTTTTACACTTGTGATGTACAGAAAAACTTTTCATGCAATAAATTTTCATTGGTTTCTGATGGCGTGGTTGGAATCTTTTTTAATACATGCTGGTACTTTGGGAAATATACTGTGTAATTTTCCAGCTTATAAGATATGGATAGTTCCCTGTGAAAATCCAGGGGAAACCACTTACTGTCACTTACATTATGGTCAATGTCAAGGTTAGATTTTACCTAAAGACCTCCAGCAATGAGCTTTTGGTATCATTGTGCCAGCTAACTGAATTCTGAAACTCTGGAAATAGTTGCCAATTTTACATTAGATTTATCAGTTTAAATTACTTTATCATGAGTATCAGTGTTTTCAAATTTGCAAATGGCAACAATGTACACCAGTTATCTTATTTTTATACAAAATTTTTTGAAATCTTCATGATACAAATCTTACAATAAGATGCGAGTTAAAATCAGCATGATGATGTTCAGGATCACACCACATCGTCATATTTGTTTTAGTATTTGGTAGTGCATTTTTCTGCTTCACTGTAAACAATATGAAGGGTAACAGGAAGGTTGATTATTTTTTCAGATTCTATGGTCAAAACTAGGATGCTTCTTGCATCTTATATGTTGCCGGACACTATGGTATTAGATTTAGGTGATATAAATGCTTAGCAGTTTTAAAGCAGCTTCATAAAATGTTTCTTTTATCTTTTCTAGTTATAATCTAATGGGTCAAAGAGTAGCAATTATATGAAACATTGTGAAACTCTTAAAGGGGACATAGGTCATAAATGTTTGGTGAAGGATAGTTTAGAACTTTAATTTGATCGGATCTGTTTTGGATTAGAGGAATGGTGGTGAGAAACCCGACATGAGAATTTGCCCACTCTTTGCAAAACACTTGAAGGTTTTTGGTTTATTGTATTATTCAGCAGATGATGTTCTACCCTCAAAGTGCTTTCCCTGTATGACGCTCAATTAGGGATGAGGAGTCCATTGAAAAATGTTCCTCACTTCCGGGATTCGAACCCAGTCCATTTATGTAGAAGGCTGATGCTCTAGCCACCACACAAACCAAGCTGTGGCATTTCTGTCCTCAGAAATGTGTATCCTGTTTGTAAGATAAGAAGATGGGTTTCCTGCTGATAACGGAACTCCTTTAGGGACGATGATAAGCAGGAAGAACTTCCTCCCAAGACCTCTTTCAGTTCACTGCCCATTAGAGTGAAGCCTAGTGAAAGTTTTGTATTTTTGTTTTATACACAAGATGTGGGCTGGTGTCTTTAATTTCTGAGAGGTGAAGTAGATAGGCTCGTATTTTAGAGCCATGTCTTTCTTGGCTGAAGCTATGCAGCAAAAACAGAGTGTTGTGAAACATCTGGCTACTCGTTTGTTCATGAGTGACATGGTAATCTATTTCTCTTGTTATTTTTTAAAACATATTTTTATGTGAATGTCCTCTATTCTGGGGGACAGGAATTCAAAAGGAATCAGGAATTCAATTATTTCAGAAATATTAATTCCCTATTGTGAAATCCACTGTTTTATTTGATTTTTGTGAAGGAGGCAAGTTAGTCCTTAAATGTTTTATTCATAATCTATGGAAACATTTTTATTTTGTTTTTTTCCCCAGTTTGCTGTGAATTCAGAAGTTATCACTTACAGATTTTCATTAGGTTTTATGATTTATTTAACTCTTCATGATTTCAGTTATTATTCAAAATAATCCAAACATCTTGCCAAATACCTTCACCACTGCAGTACATATTTCGATTTTCCTGTGCAATTCTATAAGGTGATGTAATTTTTTAAAATTGCCCTTTTTGGTCAAAATTATTTTTCATTGTGACTTACTCCTATGACTGTGTAAAGTAATTGCACCTTTTTAGAAATATAGCCAATAATATCTAATTTAATAGTGATTTTGACAAGCTTAGTGTTAATGGAAAAAATAGGTATTAGAAATTGTACTAGTAAGTGTCGACATACTTTTCCATATCAATTTCTTATGTATTTTTTTGACTTTACCATTTTATATAGTGGACATTTCCATTTGTCAGTGAAGTCTGTTTGGGTTCTCCACTCCGGGTCAAACTCTGCATTTCTGCTGACGCGTCAATGTACGAGTTGTCCATCATCATGAGGGCATTTGACCTGGTGGAAAACCCAAAAAGACTTCACTAACTTCACTTATGCTAGGAAAGCATCAGATCATTCTTGACATTTTCATTTACTTATTAATCTTTTAGTACTGCACGAATGTTTACTCATATGCTTCCATGTTGGTTAACTGAGCTTCTGCTAAATAAGTTAGGATCTTTATGATTTTTTCCATTGAAAATGGCCTGATTTTACAGCTGTAATTTGTAGTTAAAAATAAATCTTCAATGTGCCAACTATCTATTATTAAGAATTCAGTTGGGAAATTTAAATAAGGAAGATATTTCACATTTTAATGGCAGCCTCTTAGACATTTACTGGCTGGTATTTTCTGTTTAGGCTGTGAAAGCTTTAGTGTGTAAATGCTCTAATGAATCAAACATTTTTCTCTTACAAGAGGGATTTTAAAAATAATTTTCTTTTTTTCAAATGTGCTCTATAGGAAGAAGATGGAGCAACATTCCATGGTTTTATTAGAGTTCACTTAAATTTAAGCAGACCCATCAGTGTTGTGGCAGGCTCTCGACCACCATCCATATATGATATCCTCAAGGAAGATGAGACTCTGGAAAAGACGTTAACTTCATTTTATTTACCTCGAGACACTGTGAAAGCTCTGCATATTACGAGGTATGATCCTTCTTACCATTTCAAGTTTCTTATAACTTTGAACACGTATGTGCTTAGTATCTCTCTCTTTGATACTAGTAATGTGGTCAGTATATGAGGATCCTATCAAATCCATGGATTCGAGATTTGATAAAATCCTTCCGAAAAAGATTTGAACCCTGGTTGAGTGGGTGGCATATGTGTGACATCTCGGTAAACTGTAAATTGTGGGAAAATCTTGCTTTGGAATTTTAGCGTCTTGGCATGGATATTTTATTGTTATTAATCATGGAAAGTTTCATTTAAAATGCAGCACACGGCACGTGCGCCCACCACTCTATAGCCTCCCTATGTGCAATTTTCAAAGTTGATGCGCTCACCGCAGATGTCTGTCATATTAATTATGTATGTGCTCGACTGAAAACCCAAACATTTTTCTTTCAAAAACAATGTTTTGAGCTACAGAAAAATATGCTCTTATCCTTGTCAAAAATTGCTTTTTTTTCACACCGCAGAAGTTTTGAAGATTTCACCTAACCAATTTTGTTGCTCAGTCGTTCCGTGGTTTGGCACCGCAAATATAAGACCATGCATATTCAGAAGAGTCCTGTATCATGACTGTTCAGTAAAATTAAGGTTGGTCCTTCATAAGCATTAAGAATTTATATGGTTCTAAACATGGATTAGATTTTTTAAATACCATGGGTAAAATTAAATTGCACTAAGAAACTGGAATAGATGTTTACATGGCCAAATGTTAAAAGAAAGTGAGGTTGTTGTCTCCTTATCATGTCATTACATTCAAAATCCAGCCTATAGATAGACATTTATTGGAGTTACAGTTTTAAACTGCGTTGTGCCATTTTGAGCTAAATCCAGATGTGTATTAAAATCGCCCTATCATTTACATTAGTGAGTATTAAGAGCTAATATTTTATTCGTTGTGCCAAAAATCGTGAGAATCTAAATCAGATGGGCCACAAGTACTTGCGTAAGGCCTTTTGTGTGGAATCGCCCAGTACTGTGTCAGACTTCATCTCCAGCACTCTGCCTTGATGACAGCACCATGCCATCCTGGGCCACTGTCTTCATCGTCTTCTCCGTGTAGCTCACTCGCCTCTGCCGATACCGGTTACTTTATTTTGTGTTCCCGTTGCATGACTGATGCTGATAAATCATTCCGTGATGAGTAGAGGCCAACAGTTTCTTCCCTCTCACACGAAGATCCAACGTCGGAGGTCTGTCTTGGCGGAGGAACCCTTGAAGAGCTGAGGCAGTGTTTCTCCAATCGGTTAGCATATTCGTTCCCTTGAAATGAAATCAGGTGATAGATGCCGTAATTTTGCTTTGAATTACTTCATTATGATATACCGAATATTTTCATTCAATTACATGGAACTTTACTTACGGCATATTTCTGTGAATACACAGAATCATATTGACCCCATGTCTGAAGTGCATGACAGGCTTAGCTTTTAGGATTGAAGAATCGTTTGAAAGATGGGGCCTCTCGTTGAAGATGTAAAAAACATCAATGGGAATTCCTGAACAGGATGAAATTCATCACTGAGAGAGACATTTAGTGAAAACGATAAGGTAGTAACCCAAGAAGATCGCTCCTTCACCTTACGTAAACTATGGGCGTTGCAAATATATATGTGAAATGCTCTTTATTTACTTCCATTACAAATTTTTGCAGTTAATTTAGGAATAAAGTGAAGGTAGAACGTCATCCTGCGAGTAGCGATATGCATCGAGATATTGCTATTAGAGAGGTTTTGATGGAAATTAACCTCAATGCGTAAGTCTCCTTCACATCAAATGGAGGCAATATTCCATGCGCTAATTATTGTGGATTGCTAATAAATATGGATTGAGTTACATGAGATTTGATTTTTCTTAACAGCATGTATGTAAAACATCTTCTGAGGTTTCTGGAAATCGGTGACCTTCGTGAAAAGGTAGTTCTGCCGCCTAAGCTCTCCCTCTCACACAAACAATAGCCGGAAATAATAAAGTTGTCACATTTGTGAAGTTGACAGATTTAGTGGTCGGTCACTCCATCAGGTCCAAACAATTGATGGGCCAAAACCAGTTTTTCCCCAAAGACCCCTCTCGCTCAAGGTAAAATATTTTCACTGCTTATTCCTGTACGTGAAGAAATTCATCTGCACAAGGCTCATTCTGCGAGAAAGAGATGGATGTAACCTGAGAAGATTACTCCTCCATCTTATCTGTGTTTATCTACCCTCGCCCAGTTTCGCTTTGACCCAGGTGGCTTCCACTAGTGGGGGGAGGGGATGGGCCTCCTTTTAGGCTCCTTCGCAGCCAACACTGGGTTGATGCGGCCGATGCTCGAACAAAAAGAGGGGAGTTGTTATTTCGGTCAATTTATATCGTAACCCCCTTAAGATCACATAGTGCACATAAAAATGAATGGTTTATTACAGCTAACTTGTGCTAGGAGTACTAAAGTGAGATAGCGCAAACAAGGATATCAGAAACTGAATGAATTCTCAAGCAATCATGCATGATGTGGACAATTTTGATTCTGTATCATACAAGGTCCACAAGCTAATCTAAGCTAAGCTATTATTGCAACTAGTGTGCTCAAATAGATACAGAAAAAAGTGAAGTGTGGATCAGACCATCCCTATCAAAATCCCATGTTATCCCATTTGTCTTTGTTCCTGGGGGGCTCCTACTATGTAATGTACTGCTAGTTACAAAAAACTTATAATGTTGCAACTGCTTAATATTTTCATTTTTTTTAAATGCATGCATCCCAAGAGTTAGTGCTTACTTTAGTCACTGCTTGCAGATGTGACTAATTAACTGTTGTGAGAATTGAATTAATTTCACTTATTTCATGGCCAATATTTGATTACTTCCTAACTTGTGGACCTACATTAAATATTGAAATTAATGTGATTTTTTTTACAGTGAAACCACCACACATGAGGTTGTTGTTGCACTGTTGAAAAAATTCAAGGTTGTGGACAATCCTAGAAAGTTTGCCCTGTATGAGCGATATTATGAAGATGGCGATGCAAATAAAGGTGAGAGCTTATGTTTACGCCTCTTGGAAATTGATTGGCTAAATAAAAAACTAATTTTTGTGAAGTCCTGTCTTAGAAAATTTATTTTTTAGGACATGAGGGCATAGCAGTTAGGAGATCGTCGGTGTATTTGCAATGGGAACAAATTGTGGCATTTTTGTGCATGTATGCATGTTCATATGTGATTCATAATTCATGTATTTGTTTACTGCCTCTATGTTTGGGATTTTCACAATAACAATGTGCAATTTCTTGAACATTATTTATCTTAAGTTTGCTTCCAGAAATTAGGAAAAACGATTTGAGTAGTTTTATACAGTAATCTGACAATTTTTATGTAAGAATGCCAGCAGTCTCTTCTTTCATGAAGCTAGTCAACAATTATTTTCGTTTTTCCTTTAGTGTTAATGACCCATTTCTCAGAGAGAAAATTTCTGCCATGACCCATTTTATCCGACTCAAGTATACTTTAAAAGTATTACATATTGAAGTTTTCATGTTGTGGCATACTCCCTGAGACCGATGTATGCCCTTAAAATGTAAATTGATGTTGAAGATTTCCATTACCTGAACTGGGATAAACATTAATGTCCACAAGCCAACACCTATTAGCTTAGCCAGATTCTCAATTATGATATTTGATTCTAAAATAATGGCTCAAAAACCATACCTTGGCCTTGTATGCAAAGACAAGTCCTTTAGCTGTGAAGCGCTATCGGGAGAAGGGAGTAGATTTTCTCGCCGATAACACTCGAAAAAACACAAACTCTTTCCAAGCTCGGGTGAGATAAATGAGGAAAACGAACGAAACACAAGTATTATCAATCAATAACTTAACTTATCAATATATTTCACAAATCACAAATAGAACCAACCCAGTTACAAACAATTTACCCATAGGTCGAGTGCCGGGCCACCGTAATGAGAGTTTCCAGGCGGAAAATAATTTAAGTATAGTTACAAGTACGAGAGGTTGAGCTTCTCTCTTAAGTACAAAAATGACTAAGTCAGCAGGCTCACACAACGGTGTTACCCGGTCGCCGTCTCGGAAGCAATAGAGGGCGAGCTCAGCCATGAGTCAGCTGAGGAGGGGGTCTGTCGACAAGGACGAAGGTGGAATGGGTAAGGTCAGGAGGTTGGCGATTGGTAGCCTTGGAGGGGAGGAAATAATGGGATGGGTGATAGATAGGGTGGCAGTTTTTAATTGGAGCGCCAGGAACTGTTTTCTGGCATCGGCTACAGAATACAGGATCACAGCCTTTGTGCCTTGGTCAGGATGACCGCATTTTTGGTATCCTTCCTCACTTTACTGGCTATAAAAACGGTGCAGGACCTGGTGAGGGAATGGTGCGGCGAATGGTGTGGCGAATGGTGCGGCGAAAGGTGTGGCAGAAGTCACTGCATTTTGTAGTCGTAGGCATTTTGGCCGTCGTTGGCGCACATGTCGTTAGCGCGCATGTCGTTCGGGCAAGTCCTTCGGCTATGTCCGGAGGATAAACAGTCCGCAGAGGGGAAACTGTCCAAAGAGGGGAATTGCCCAAAAAAAGTGGGGGGAAATGCCACAGCTGCCTAAGTCATCCCCAACGACTACTACTGTAGACAAAATGTACATACTTCAAGTGGTAGGTGCTACCCAGCCATACTCCGAGTTATCTAAGTTTACTGAAACACTGCTGATTTAGTTATTGCTATAACCAGTATTTTCATTATGATTGGTATTAGCATTGATACACATCATTTTGTTTGCTTCTGCGATATTGAAGGTGGTAAGGGTGATTGATATATCTACTACCTTGAGGAGTATGAGTTGATGGTCATAACAACACCGCATGGTTTCTTCTTGCTTGGTGTTACTGGTTGTTTGCAAAATTTTACCCCTCACAATATGGCAACAGGAGGTTACGAGTTAACTGGAGGAATGGGACGTACATTTTTGCACGGACTGTAAAAATCTTTATTTTCCTATATATGTCCCCCTGAAATTGTGGTGCATCCTTATAAGCCCTTGTGTCGTGTATGCCACCAAATATGTATGATACATGCACAACATTTCATTAGAATATGTCATCTGTCTGAAAAATACCCTAATGTTTGAACCTTGGGAAGATCGCCCAATTTGGGAAGATTCATCCAATGCCTTCACTGACAAATTCAGTTTATTTTATGACAAACTGCTTCACCACATAGATTATTGTATACCCACAGTTACAGTGAAAAATCATAAAAATAAGCAAAGAAAACCCTGGGTGACTGAAAATATAATAAGCCTCTCACGTATCATGAAAGATAAGTCATCCAGATGCAAATTAGGTTGTAGCCAAGAGGAATATTCAGAATTTCTTAAGCTGAAAAAAGCATATCGTATACTTCTGAAGCATGCAAAAAAACATACAATGATCGGCGAATTGCTAATGCTCAGAACAAAACAAAAGAAACATGGAACATAATCAAGGGTGAGTTAGGTAAAAAGAATAATTCATCCACTCCTAAATTTTATAATAAAGATGGATCTTTGATCACTGATGTCAAAACTATATGCAACCTAGCGAATGAAGCTCTTTGCGATCTCCCAAAAATCGATTCGGGTAATCCTGGTATGGGTAGCACAATAAACAGTAAATCTCTAGTTTCTTCCCTTTACCTTCAACCATGTGATGAAAAGGAAGTCTTGTCGTGCTTAGGCTCATTATCTAAGTCTTCAACTCCTGGTATTGATGGGGTGCCAGGTAGGCTACTTGCAGACTGTAAACACACAATAGTAAAACCACTGACGCACTTGATAAATGATTCTATGAGACTGGGTATTTTCCCAGACCAGTTGAAGCTCAGTCGTGTAGTACCGATATACAAAAACAAGGGGGACAAGGACGATATTGCTAATTATCGTCCAATTTCATTACTGCCCCAGCTGTCGAAAGTATTTAAAAGAATATATTGCAACCGGTTGCTTTCATATTTAGATAAATGTAATATCCTTTCCAATTTTCAGTGGGGTTTCCATTAGGGAAGGTCAACAGGCGATGCTCTTTTGGTTGCCTGGACTTTCATCTCAGATTCTCTAGACAGTGGAGACAGAGTTTTAGCTCTCCTACTAGATTTTTCAAGGGCTTTTGATATGGTTGACCATCAAATTCTCCTCAAAAAATGTTGGAACTATGGAGTAAGAGGTGTAGCTTTGTCATGGTTAGATTCATATCTAAGTGACAGAACACAGTGTGTGGAAATTGTATCGCATAATACAAAGGGTAAATCTGAACCGATTGTGATAAACATAGGCGTTCCCCAGGGAAGTATTCTTGGCCCTATCTTATTTCTTATATTCATTAATGATTTGCCATCATCCATCAATGTAAATAGGATAAAACCCATCATGTATGCAGATGATGCTACCTTTATAATCTCTGCTGACAATATGACAAAACTGCATTGCAACAGTCAGGACGTATTAAACTCAGTATGGAATTGGAGTACTGCTAAGAAATTAAAGTTAAACGCTGAAAAAACACAAATATTATTGTTTAATCATGATTCCCCATAAAGTTTTGGTCAATTAACCCTAAAGAATGACAGTCTTATCCCAGCTGATAACAGTAGATTCTTAGGTTTAATAATTGAAAATTCAGGAAACTGGTCTACATATGTCTCCAATTTAACTGGAAAGCTATCTGTAGTCTGGTATGGTATGAGATTTCTCAGAGACACAGTATCTCAAGATGGACTATTGACTTTATATCACAGTAACTTTGTGAACAAAGCCAACTATGCAATTGAATTCTGGGGATCGGCCATAACACTCCTTAACAAAGTATTTCTTATACAAAAGAGGGCAATAAGAATCATTATGGGGAAATCAAAAACACAATCCTTTAGACCACTATTCGTAGAATTAAAGCTCCTCACTGCCTATATATTTATAAATTATGTGTTTCAATTAAGGTTAACCTTCACAAATTACAGGTTAGTAGTGATATTCATAATCACTTGACAAGATCCCATTCAAGTTTACATGTCACCCTCCATAAACAAAAAATAGCCTCTAGGAGCCCCATTGCTGTGTCGGCACTAAAATGTTTAATTTACTCCCCCCATATTTAAGATGTACTACCCCAGAAAATAAGTTCAAGGCTGAACTAAAAAAATATCTTGTAAACAAATGTTATTACAGTATACATGAGTTATATAACAAAGTTTAGTAATTGGTTTGTATTATAATTGTATTTTGTATTGTTCTATCTCAACTATTAGTTGTTTTTTGTCATAAATTTTGAGTGCAGTGTATCTTGTATATTGATGGAAACATGGAATTCTTTGTTCAATAACTTTTGACGTGTCTTATATCTATGCATTGATTTCTTTGACATATGATCTTTGGACAAAAAAATTATTATTTTTATTATTATAGCAACAATTAAAGTGTTAAACTGAGGCTATTTTTGACACATTGTATGGACTCTAAATGATAAAGGTTGAAGTAAATTAATGTTGTTTTATTTTGCAGGTAAAATGAGGAGAATAGCAGAAAGTGAGAAACCTCTGATGCTGGCACTGAAGTGGCATCAGACGGATTGCAGCAAAATGTTTGTTCTTCAGGAAAATGAAACGGAGGACATTTTAGTGAGTTGAATGATTGCTTGAGAACATCTTTTAATGCACTTTGATTCATCGTTAGAGTATATTAACATTTACATGAGTATTATTGCAGCTACCATATTGAAAATGCCCTATAGGAATTTTTTTTCCCACAGTAATTTGACAATGGGAACTCGAAATTTTTTCCTATAGGAAATAATTTTCCTGTTGGGAATTTCCTATAGGAAATAATTTTCCTGTTGGGAATTTCCTATAGGAAATAATTTTCCTATAGGAAATAATTTTCCCATAGGAAAATAGTCTCTTATACATAACCTTAAAAAAAAACGCCACCGTTACGATTCGATCCGGGGACCTTCAGTTCATGAGTCTCCGACTCTTACCATTACACCAACTGACTGAGTTGATAAGAGAGCGATCTCATAAGTATAACTTTGGCATGCTAAGATTATGCAGAAAAAAAGTGTGGTACAGTACTTGACGGGAATTACTGGACGCTACAGTCCAAATACCGTGCATTTGCCCAAACAATCAATATATATATTACTTGAATCAATTTCAGGGGTAGTGTATTTTGTGATTAAAGAACTCAAATGAACTCAAAAGTTGAGAGAGAGAAAGAGGATTGCTGCACACCTACAGAGTCATAAGGCCGTTTTACTTGGGGCACGAAATTGCACAACTTCAAACTGCATTTTTTCTCAATCGGGCGTGCAATCATTTTCGAATTAGAGGAGAAGCTATTTTGCTACCTCGCGTTCATGCATTCACGCATGCGTTCTTGCAATTCACGGCTTACCGTGTTTACACGATGCATTTACCCGCGCAAGTACGTGGCTGGACAGATGCGTGAACACATTCACCAAATTAGAACGGGATATTTTCTGTCCACGCATCAACGCATTTGCGCAATTTGGAGTGTTTACACCGTGAAAATTTGATGGTGATTGTATATTCACGCATCTACCCGCACACCATGCAATTTGAAATGCACGTTTGTACTTACATCAGATTGTACGTGCCCCGTGTAAAACGCCGGACTATGACAAAGGGAGAAGAACTTCATGTGTTATGCCAGATATAGTTTGCGTTACACTGGAATTGGAATGGAACTGACTATGTGAGTTCCATACTGGTGAACCATTTTTTAATGAATTTCTAACTTTTTCTTAACATTTTTTTATTGACAATACTTAATGTTTTAATTATAAATGAAATATTGTAAAAACTTGTCTTGTATGGTGATGTATGCATTATATTTGTGAGAATGCAGAACCATTGATAAAATGAAATGTTTTCTTTTTTTAATTTCGAATTAATTAGAATTTTTCGCACTATGGGAAACATTCTTAATGTATACATGTGTAATGTAGGTATACCTATAATAAATATTTGTGCTATACAAATATTGCTAATTCCTATAGGAAACCTTTTTCCATGCTATAGGAAAATTTCTCATAACTAGAGGGTTATTTTCTCATTCCTATAGGAAAATATTCGTCCAATAGGAATATTTCTCGTTCCTATAGGAAAATATTCGTCCTATAAGGAAAATTTCTCGTTCCTATTGGAAAATATTCGTCCTATAGGAAAATTTCTCATTCCTATAGGAAATTTTTTGTTCCTATAGGAAATTTCTTGTTCCTATAGGAAAATATTCGTCCTATAGGAAAATTTATCATTCCTATAGGAAAATTTATCATTCCTATAGGAAAATTTCTCGTTCCTATAGGAAACTTTCTTGTACCTATAGGAAATTTATTGTTCCTATAGGAAGCTTCATCGTTCCTGTAGGAAACTGTAATTCCTATAGGAATTCACATAATTCCTATAGGAAACCAGTGGGGCATTTTCAATAGGGTAATTAATAAGAACATTAACTTACACTTACTGTGAAACTTTACCGAATGAAGCTACCCATACTGCTGATTCATATGTATGAGGTTTCCAAACATGTACCAAGCTTTGCTAGCCTTGGAATTATGATTCAGTTTTAGGCAGTTTTCTCAATGACCATATTCACTATTTTTTCGAAATTGGATCGAGCTGTAAATAAAATTAAATATGGTTGTTAATATTTAGTTACAATATTTGACGGCATATTAGGTGCACCGACGCACCCCCATTTAAGTTGGGTGCACTCAAGAAAAGTTACCGTTAGCTTGCGGAAGGCAGTACCTTCACATATTAGACCCAGGGGTGATTTTTTAATCCTAATTTTGTAAAATAGGTGTGCCTTATATGTTGTGAAATACAGTAATTGTTCTTTACTTCTGCAAGGAAGTTGTACATGCTGTTCATTTAGTTTTCTACACTATGTGAGAACTAACTATGGAATGCCATTGCTGCAATGCAATTGCTATCATAAATCCCACCCCATTGTACCCAAGATAAATTCCAATGTAATTTTCTATACCATCCAAATGTTAGGTCACCATTGGAAGAATTTTCTGTGCCACATACACTCATGCCTTGTTTAGCGCAACCTCACTGAGCGTAAATTCGCTATAGCACAAATTTGTTCCTCGGTGAAACATTTCCAATGCCACCCAGCCAAATCATTTAACCTTTCCCCTCCTTGATCAAACGTGAACTTGCCACAACTATATACAAAATTGCCTTCATTTTACCTGACTTAATATTATTATTAGCCTTAGCTCTTCTTATTTATTTATTTATATTTTCGTCGAAAGCCTTTACTGTGCAATGGCCGTGAACATTGCTTTTGAGTCACTATGCTGTTAGGGTAGCCGACCTGCGGAAGTAATTTATCTTGTCTCCTAAATTGTATGACAAGCCATGAATGCAGACCAGTCAATGAGTCTACATCTACATACTACCCCGCAAGCCGCCTCAATAAGCGTGTGGCGGTGGGTGTTAGGACACCAGCCGTTTACATATAATAAGGAAACGCTCTAATGAAATTACGCCTAGCATTTATTAAAGTCCCTTATTGTTCGGGGGAAAAATGAATTCCCATACCTATCCGTTCGGCAAAATATCTCTCTTAATTTATGGTTTCTGTCGGACCTGGAAATATAGTGGGGTTCTAATATGATGTTCTCCGTGTCGCTCTTAAAGATATCTATTCTTAATTGTTCAAGTAATCTAAGCCTAGCGCGCAGCCTCCGAGTCTCTAGCGGCTCCCAGCCTAATTCGTTTAACCCTTTCCTGCCGGCGACTACGAAAGGAAAATGTTTTCCGTGCTACGGGTAGCTTGCGAAAATTTTTAACTCCGCTCTGCAAAGCACTTTTTGGGGTGGAGTGGCCCAGGTACTCTCGTCCCTCCGATTTGGGACCCTACATAACGGGGCGCCCGGCTATTACCCCGGCCACTGAACTCGACCCTCCAACCCTTTCTTAGCGGGAGTCCACGGTCAACTCATTGCATTTGCAGTGTTTTTTAAAATTAAATATTGTCTATGATTTTTAACAGTTTACACTTGTATTAGAATAACTTACATTTTTTTAAGCATTGTAGAACTTTAAACGTATTTCTAGCGTTAATAGTAACAAAGTTAGGACTTTTCCATTTTTACAGCTAGTTAGGAATTCTCAAAATTTTCTTTGAATAAACCTACAAATAATACTTCCCATCCTTCTTTTTCATTCGGGCTTTGGACCAACGTAGGCGAAGTTAAAAGTATGTTTTTACAATAAACATTAACTAAAAATACCGGAATATGAGTAATTACTAAGGGGATCAATGAAGGAATCGGAAAATAGAGGACATATAGTGAAAATAGGCATTCAGATAGTAACAAACACGTACGATATGGACAATAAAACGACAACATTTCTCTTTTTGCGTACTTTTCATCGCATATGAACACAAAAAGCTTTCACACAAGTCCGTTAATAATAACACTAAAATTTCGTTTAAAAATTGCTTATGCACAGAAAAAAACGAAGAATTCATTTCAAGGTATAAAAAATTGGAGTTTGCAATAAATTTTTCTTTGCAAAAATCATTGACAATTCAACCACTTCAACGCGGATTCCTGCTATTATGAGGATCGTAAATGAGTAGGAGGGTCAGGCCAAATGGCCGAGGATTAGCTCTAAGGACTCGCTAAGCTGGGTCTCAGGCAGGGCCTGAATACCTCCGACCATTGCTACCTCACCGGTCACTTCCCATCCCCCGCGACAGCTATAGCCGACGTCCGTTCGTTTGCGTTGAAAAACCCACGCCAGCTATAGCCGACGTTCAGTCGTTTGCGTATGAAAATGCTCGTCGGCTATGGCCGACGTCCGGCGCAAAAGGGTTAACATCTGTGTAACGCTGTCTGTACGCCCGTAGCAGTTTTTGATGAATCGCTCAGCTTTCCTTTGTATTTTATTAAGTTCCCGGATTAAGTCTTTCTGCACCGGATCCCATATGCTCGCTGCATATTCAAGGTGTGGCCGGACGAGTGCGAAATAGCACCTCTCTTTTACTTTTTCATCTGAAAATCTTCCCACAATACGCTTGATGAATCCTAGCTTCTTCAGAGCTCTGCCACAAATATTTCTTTTATGTGTTCCCCACGATAGGTTCGAGGTTATCGTAACTCCCAGATAGTTCACTTCATCTGTCGCCTTTATGTTAACACCATCCACAGCATATACATGGGGATAGTTGGACGACCTCCGCAAGAAATGTACCGTCATGCATTTGCTCAGATTAAGTTCGAGTCCCCACTCTTGGCTCCACACATGAACGTTGTTTAAATCCGATGATAGAATTTCAAAGTCTAGTCTATTGGTATCTTTCCTTCAGACAATGACTTCTTGAATATTATGTCTAAGAACGGTGCGATCTGTGGCGCTAATTCCTTGAGGACACGCGCAGGTATTCCCTCCGGACCCAGAGATTTACTATTTTTTATCGACTGTAGCTGTTTAGTTATCTCATCACATTGAATAGTGATTTCTTTCATTGGTTCCTCAGTGAATGAAATGTCAAAATTACATGCAGTATCGTCTGTAGTGTATACACTTTCAAAGTGGGAATTTAACGTGTTAGCTTTGTCAATATTTTCGGTGACAAGTTTGCCATCTTTATCAAATAACGAATCTACGGTTGAAGATTTTCCCTGAAGCTCTCTCGCATATGACCAAAAAGATTTCAGATTTTCTTCGAGTAATTCACCAAGTACTTTTTTCTTGAAATTTCGCAATGCAGTACGCATTGATTTCTTGGTTTTTGAGCATTGCGCAGCGTAACTTTCTTTTGCTACAAGTTCCTTTGATTTGTCACCTACCGTAGTGGACTTTTTGAGCAAGTTGTACAGTTTTCTCTGTCTCTAAAGGTCCCTCCTAACATCGTTGTTATACCAGCGAGGTTCTTTACTATCACATTTCAATTTTTTGGAATATATTCGTTGATTCCCTGGCGTAGAATTTCTAAGAAATAGTTCCATGATACATCAGTGCTTTTATCCTCTGTTTTAGCTACGAAGTCCGTGTACGAATCATTAAGCATCTCGACAAATTTTATGAAGTTGCATTTATCAAATAAATAAATATTGCGTTTCGGTTTTACAGCAGACTCTACTTCAATTTTTAAGGTTGTAAAAATTGGAGTCTAAGTAGTGGTGGAATGAAATTTTGTCGAATCAAAACGGCTGGAGCAGCAACTGTTTTGGTCATAGATCACCGGGCGAGTACAAACCTCCACTGAAGTTTTAAAATCTTTGTCTTGATTATAAATGTCCAGGAATTTGTGTGAATGAGTCAATCAGCCAGTTCTGCAGCTTTATGTTTAGTAATAATAATAAAATCTGTGATTCCACCACAATGGTCCTCGTTACAGCCTTCAAGGCCATCAGTGACTACCGTGGTGAAGTGAAACAATGCATGCAATGCATTGTTTCACTTCTCCGCATCATCACTTCACCTCTGGCAATTCATGACAAACCCTAAAAATCCCGTGAGTAAGTAGTTCCACATATTTGCCCCTAGATGTTAGCCCACCCAAACGGAAGGAAAATGGAAACTCGCTTCTGGGATTTAAAATTATGCCTGAAGAAATTTTTTACATGAGAGAAAATGACTTTAAGTAAGTGCCTACTATGTATAAAGATATTTGTAATGATAAATGATTATGACAACAAGCATTTCCAAGGCTTTTAATTTGAATATATATGGTTTCTGGGAAATTTGCTACCCAATTTCTATGCTACTGGGAATGCATCCCTATCTTCCCATTGTTAAAATGGTCTCATTTAACTCTAATTCAATTAGCGCAAAGACTCCTAGGGATGCATCCGTTGCGCTAAACGAGGCAAGAGTGTACTGTCAAACAGTGCTGTGCTTTATGAATTTTAAAGTCTGTATACTCAGTAACACATTTGGGCTGCACTGTTACTCCTGTTACAATATACATATGCCGTATTTCCTTTGAAGAAATGACCAGAAGGGATCTTGAAATGTTGGGCTGTCATCAAATGGCAAGGGAATGCTCTTAGTGGGGAATGCCATTAGTATTTGTAATCCCCTCCCCTGGGCATCTCTAACCAGTGATGATCACCACAGTCATTCCTTGGAAAATGTACCTTTAATAAGGACTTTACCTACAACGTGTCAAAACCAATTACGCACACTTGATTTGCATTTATCAAAATTTGAATGTATAGGATATTAAGAATGAGCTTTTTTTCTCCATCGTTGCCCCCTCCCCCCTGGCTACGCCCTTGAATAGCATGCAGCATTAGGGTGGTCCTTATTTTTTGAAATTGGAATTTCTTATATGATACCCCCTAATTTTGTTTCATTTTGATAGAAAATAAATTGTGTACAATATTGTTGCAATCAAAGACTCGCATCGCACTCAAAATTTAGAAATTTCGGCTATTTTTTGCTGTTTTCTATGCATTCCTGGCAATTACAGAACACTTGGCACTTTTAACTGCCTTACTGTTATTACCAGCAGCTTATTTATACATTTGATGTTTTTCATCTAGAATATTTTAAATTTCTGCCCCCAAGTTTCCAAGATATGGCCCCGAGAGTGAGTGCATGCCACCCAAGTTGTGCGGTGTGCCCTCTCACTCCAACGCTCAAATCTAATAATTCTGCTGCCAATTTGCACATTTTCTTTTTTCAAACTGAGTGAATTATCTAACTACTTGGCACATTGAAATATAATGGTAAAAATCTACTTACAATGGGTGAATTTTAATCATTTAATAGATTTCCTTAATGTCTCCTGAGTAATTCCTATATGGCCTCGTGAAATTTTATATTGACTGTCAGAAACGGTTGTACACACTAATAGTTTAAAAAAATATTTTTTACTAATTAATAACACTCCCCCATTAATTTGACTATGTTTTCTGCAGAATGTTTTACAACTTTCTGAATTTTGCGACCCTCAGTCTCTTGTTGTGCTGGGCCACTCTTCACTCAACTGCGTCCTATGAGAGAAATGTTGTTGTAATAATAAATCTTTTGGAAAACGTTTTAAACATACTAATAATGTAAACATAATTTTATTATTTGTGAAACTGTCCATTTCCTGAAGATTCATTTAAAATAATGAGGAGCCTCTTGGGTTACTCATCGGAATTATCGTCTGTTCTTGATGCCAAAACTTCTGCCACCAATTTTTTGTCTTTATTGGTAAAGAGCAATTAAGAAACCATAGTGGTGCAGCTAGTGAAGCGAGATGTCCTAAATTGATTTAAGATGTTGTGCAGTGGCAAGCAGCTTATTGTAATGTCGGTCCTGCCGTATTGAAACGGATGTTTTTAAAGCAAATCTTGTTCAGGAGCCCAAATTTTACTAGACCCCGTAATCCAAGCCTTCACATAAGCAAACTACAGACATACACTAGTCTTGATTAACAGTTTCTTCTTCTGTAGATGAGGGAATCTCCTCAGGAAATAGAAATATTTTCAGGCAATATTAAGCATAGACTTTGCGTTGATTTGTGCATCGGAAACCCTGATGGTATATCCCCAAGATGTACGAGAGTTGCTCATTAGTTACTGATTTTTATTTCAATGATGCCTTTTATGCCCAAAAACTTGGGTTAGCAATTGGTTTGCCTTTGTCTCCGATTCTAGCAGAGATTTTTATGGACAACCTGGAGAAAAAACTATTCAGTTGTAATCATCCCCGAACCAAATATTTCTTTTAAATATTATTTTTGTTATGTTGACGGTGTGATTTGCCTTTGGACTGGGAGCCTAAGAGAGCTCGACCAATTCATAGTCATTTTAAATGGATTACATCCTTCCATTTCTTTTGCAGTGGAAGTCGGTGGTAGAAAGTTGAATTTTTTAGATCTAACCATAGCTTTATAAGACAATAAGCATTGTTTTTCTATCTTCCGAAAAAAAAAGTTTTACTGGCATGGTTATACCAAATGATTCAAGTTATCACATCTCACATAAATTAGTGGCAATACACGTGATGATTTATCATGTAATCTCTATCCCTCTTTCTCAAGAAGATTTTGAACAGGAACTGTATACAATTAATCTCTTAGCTTTTCGCTATGGCTATGAAGAAGCGTTGATTGAAAATATTTATACTCAAACAATGAATTAGCAAACATATTTGTATGCCAAAGCTAAATAATAGTATCTAGAAAGATGACAAAGCATCAATTGTGATCCTATACAATATAAGACATTGCTAATTCATTTCTATTTGCTCTATTGCGCTGCTCACTTCATGACACAACAGCACACTTGCTTCATTTCATTCGTTTCAGACTCTGTGCTCTAAGCAGCACCTTTCAAAACAGATTGGGAATAGACTTGATGGGCCCTAAGTAATAAAAGAACTTATCATAAAAATAATCGCATCCGTGATGACTTTTCGTCCGTTGACTGGGACTTGAACATTTTGAGTTCATCATTTCCAGCAAAGGCATCAAGCATGGAAAATGTTAAGTTTTTATTTACTCTCTGGTAAAAATCTCACATTTTGAAATTAGTATTGTAACAAATTTGATAACTACACACAAAAAATTAGGCCGTGACTATTGTGAGCTTAAAGAATTCTACTGGAAGTTTACTGAACATTTCTTCTGTTCACAACGCTCCATTCATTGCCGTTCGTGTGCTCTGATATGCGCATATGGTGCTTGTGCCCCATTTCCACGACAGCCGTATAGACCGACGAAAAACCGTACACATATTCCCACTGCATATGGCATTACAGCTTTAACTCTGTGCTGCCCTCTAAAGGAATTGCAGCGAACAGGTGATATGCAAGCAATTCATTTCATATGAAATTAGAATTCCTTCATCCATGATACCTTTTGCAATACTTGGAATGGTTTCCAAAGCAAATGAAACTTCTGTTTATCAAATACTGTAATATCATGCCATTATCCATTTTGTGTTCCTTTTCTGGGTATCGCGCTTTATATCTCTGGTTCCTCCACAGCAATGCCAACCCCAATTGATGCAGGGTTGGCAGCGTTAGGAATTTCGTGATTCAGCTCTACGGACGTGCATTCCCACGACGATTTGGGCCTAAAGGCATAACTACCTCAGTGTGTTCAGCTGTTGTGGAAACAGGGCAGTGATGAGGGCTGGATGATAAAGGAACTTTGATAATCACGTCCACGGTGTTTTTGTTGATTTTCAGTAAAGGTGTCATACATGGATGATTTAAAGTTTTTAACCACTATCTGGTAAAAAGCTTACATTTTTCAAGATGCATTTTGAACAAATTCGATGACTATACACAAAACATTCAGCCATGACTTTTGTGAATACTACTTATTACCTACTGGCAGGTTACCGAATGTTTCTTCCGCGTACATCGCTTCATTCATTGCCATTCATGTTATCTGATGTGTTCTAATCTGCACTTATTTTCTTGTTTTAATTTCTTTGTTATTTTTGTATTGTAATTAAGTTTTTGTTTAAACACTATTTTTTATTTCATTTCAATGTGATTTCTTATAATTTGAAGTGTTTTTTCAAATTGGGTATTTTTGTCTAAAATCGGTAATGTATCTTGGCCTATTTCATCCATTAATTAGCCAGAAATATCAACGTGTCTGTGGGACTGACATAATTCGAAACGACACAAGTCGAGGTTATACCTATAAATTATTCTGAATTGGACAAGCTTTTAATTGTTGCTGCTTTGTCAAATGATTCAGCTGATCCTTTATTCTTTCTTTCATTTCCAATGTGCAGTGGGAAGCCTTCACACTCCCAGAACTTGGCAACTTCCTTCGAATTTTAGATAGAGAGGAAGAAGAGTACAAGAAGAGGGTGGAACAAAAGTATGAGCTAATGGCTTTGAAGCTTCGAGAAGCAATGAACAGCCTGAAGGCAGCGAATGTATCCAGCCTATCGAAAAGTGAATCATGTGATACTGTTGGTATGTCGAGTGAAATCATCACTGAGCAGGGGAAATCATGAGCCATTCAAGTGGAACTTTGTCACGAGTAAAGAAGAATCGTTTTGTCCATGAGGGCAGAATGTTGCAGTGATGCACTCTGGCTATACGGTTGAGCACTATGAGAGGTAATAGAGCAGTTAGCCACGGAGTAATTGGCCACAGTCGGTGGTAGTTAGCTGTCTTAATATTGTGATAGAGACCTGGAGAGAAAATGTGGCTTGAGTGTAGATTTCAGTATTTGCTTATGCAGTTTGTGAACCAAGGATTCCTGTTGTCTGTTGAGACTTTGGTAACTCTCTTTAGTGTGTGCACTGTAATTGAGGGGGATGAAATTCTAAATGCAGTAGAACCTCAAAAGCTCTAATGTTCGAAATTAGTTCTTTGCAGGATGTCAAAAAATCTAATCTAAAAGCTTTGAATAAAATAGTGTGAATGCATATCTTCCAGAAATAAGCTTTAAGATCAGAGAGTTTATTGCTATATGCATTATCTAAAACTGAGTCAATGTAGAATACAAGCTGGTTACATATTTGGTCATTTCTCTGAAGTGATGTTGAATACCCTAATATCAAGGGTATATTTTTTTTAAATTTGGTTTGGGATTGCCTGACAAACCAAGATGTTGGAAGCCATTTTGGCCAACAATAAATAAGCACTTCATTATATAATGAAGATCTTATCCTGTTAACTACTAGGATAAAGTTCTGGATTACGTAAGTACTGAAAGTTAAATACTCTAAAGCAACCTTACAAGAAAGAAATATAATGGAGAAAACTATGTGATACAAGTCATTGAATTCTAATATGCTGAATGGTACAAATAATAATTTAAAAACTAAATCAGTCCAAATTAAATTTCTGGTGGAAAAATTGTAAATACATTCTGTTAAAAATATTTATTTGACCTCTAATTGAAACTGTCATTTCATAATTGTTCCAAATTAACTGTTCCCAATTTGATATCTATCAAGTGTTAGTTCAGGGAATTTTTAAGTTATGTATTTATGCTTTAGGTGTGCGTACTGGTGATCTTGATGATATTAACATTATATTCATATGAGACTTCATATTTAGGTCAGAATTTTTAAGTTGGGGTTGTCCTTATTCATAACTCCCATTCAATATTTCAGGTGAGAAATTTTCAGAACCCAGTATTTTCTCTTTGTTGTCTAATTAGAATCAAATAACAGATGGTGTATATTTTTTAAATCATTAATGAGCTCATTTTACTGAGTTATATTCTGTGGAAAAGTTAGGAAGTGTGTTGGCTTTGCTCAAGCAATAATTAAATACATATATGATCATTTCAGATATGATTTGTGTACCTGGGTTATTAGTTTCTGTTAAGTATATTGTCATTAATATTCATGATCAAAATGATCGCAATCCCAAAAATATGATGTATAAGTTAATGTAAATAACCTAGAAAATTTAATGCACGTACTGCATTTGTTGAGTTGATAACTTATTAGGCAAAGGAATTATTATGAAGTTTTAAGTGTTAACCAAGTAGTTTTACTTGTAACTCCCATGCAAGTGAGAATCTTTTAAATCAAAAATCTAGATGTCACTTCAGTGCGAGGAAAGATGTTTTCTCAAGTGATTTATGTTTGCATTCAAGGGCATGGATTCAAAAGTTTTTATTCGATATTTCACTGGAGTAGCTCAATAATTATCTTGTGGTGGCCCTTAAATCAAAGCAGTATTCTGCCACTATGTTCTCCTTGGTGTAAGAGAATTCTGGAGGCTTCTATACAACACTATTGCACACCATTGGCAAAGACCCTGCCTCACTTCAAATGAATATGTTTTGACAGTCTCCATGACACCGTAGCCCATAACTCTTGCACAGTTTATTTCCACGCTGTTGCTGCATATTAGGATCATTGGTTATACATGATTTAAATGCCTGCAGTGAGATATTTGCTCTTGAATACTGCTTTTGGGCATCAGATTTGCCTACAGCCTAAATGGTCTCTGCTCCAATCAGAAGTGTTGGATATTTTCAATGTTACTTCCAGTTAACTGGTTTTACATGATGTAGTATGCTTGAAATTGAGTCTTGAGGTCCATGGAGAGGGGATAAAAATGGCACGATACCACAGAAGCCACTCAGGAATGGGCCAATTTACCATTAGCATTCTATTCTCGCTTCCTTCTCACACACTTCTTCCAAACCCAAAGACAATAATGGCCTCAGTTGTTGATGCACTTCTGAATGAAAACATGAATACTGATATCAGCATCTCATTGTCATAAATAAGCACTTACGAGGCTGAACCAATTGCCAGGATGTAAAACGTACATGCCTGGAATGCTTTCTTCCTTTAAGGAGAGAAATGTTTTTAAAAATAATGGGTTTTTTAAATGTCTGGTTTTTGAGGTTTTACTCAGTACCCATATGATCTGTTGTTTTTGACTGTTTTGTACAGTTGTGTCAAGTATCTATATTGTATTTTCCTGAGTTAATCAGGATATTATTTTGTTTCTCAGAAAAATAACTTCAGCTTCTCCACAAACTAGTTTGAAGATTACTAATTTGGACATAAAAGAACAATCTGTGTGATTTTTCATCAAGCTTGTAGAAACTTATTTTATGTTCATAATTTTTTACATATAAATGACTGTACCTCAACTTGTTTTCATAACTTCAGTGATAGTGGGTATTATTAAACCTTGCTAATATGAGTGCACATGTTGGCTGTTGTAAACACAGAACTAGTCAATGCATTTTAGTATTTAAATGGACATTTTTTAAATACTGTCAAGTTTTAAGTTTGTGTCATCCTGATATACATTTCCTTTCTAATGTGTGTCTAAATATATGTGTATGTATTTTTTGTGTAAGTTCATCGTTAATTACTGTAAGTAATTATTTTCACTGTGAAAGTTTGTCAAACTTGAGTTTTCAAATAATTCACCCTAAAATTTCCTCTTGTTAATTTCATTCGTCATTATTCATAAATCACTGGACTACATTGTTGAAGTTTGGGGTAGATCATTTATTAGAATGTTGCAGGGAAATTGAAACCTAATTTTTTAATATTAAAACCTATTATTTGGAGTGGTTGTTTTATTGAAAAAATACTTGAACCTTACATCATCTGGTTGAAAAATAAGTTATGAAAATATACTAACAATATGTCTACCTACAAAGATAGGTCCTTTCTTTGAATGATTGATCTCAAAAAAAGAACTCCTAAGCAAGTTAGGAAGTCCTTTTAAACATAGGCACCAATATGACAAAAGCTCTGTAAGACTAAACAATTTTCATGACTTTGACATGATAATGATAATTATTTTTATGGGCCCAAGTTCAAGAATTGTATTTATTTAGTTAACAGTCCGTAGGTTACACACATAACATGGAACTTAAAAAAATTTGGAAAAACTACATGACATCACTTACTCAAATAGGCATTGATTAAAATGGTATCTGCTTCATTTACAAAGAGGCATTGGGGAAACATGAACTTCATTATATTGTGTTATAGTGATGTAAATCATTCTCTATAATGCTCATAATCATGATTTTCATGACAAATTACATCAAATCAGAGATGCATAGTGCTGGGAGAGGTATGATTTTTACGACACATTGAAGACATTAGACACCCAGGGTGGATAGCAAGGACAGTTTAACCATGGTTCAAACCGGGTCCAGTCAAATCATGGCCCAGCTGCATCCTATATTCCACTGACAAGAACGAGGTTCCATTGTGGTCTAACGTAAACACCTCCCTCTGTTTAACCCCTCCAGCATGTGCGACGCAGCATATGCGTCCACTCAATTCCATGTCTCCAGCGTGACTTTAATCGGAGGTATTTAAATCACTCAGGGTGCCTTTTTTTCGCAAGCAGCGAAGAATTTGTGCAGACATTAGCCTATATATTTTTAGCATTGTAATCGCTATTTTAAAAAAATCAAAAAAATTATATTATATTTAAAATTGTTTATACTGTATCATTACAAATTTATACTTACATTTTTTCATGCCGTTTATTTTTTTCTGCTCCCCATGTCCGATGTTTAGTAGTTGATCTGAGTATGGTATCGCTCAAAACAGGGGTCTAGGCAGAGAGACGGTGTCCCTGGGCAGTTTTTACACCTGTACCTTGTTTCTTTTCTCTTTCCGTGTTTCGTACACACCACACACCTTCGTCTTCCAACTTTAAAAGTATCTGTTTTAGGATTTTCTTGAATGAAATGCTGACCTGTCAATCGCGTGCATTCAGTGTCGGTATCTGAGGGCCGTCCTTTGCGCTTTTCTAAATTCTGCCCGCGGTACTTGCCTAAGATCTTGTTCACTAAGTCTATTCTGAACGATAGATGATCTTTCGTGCTTCCAGCCTTGCAGTAAAGAATGTAAGCATTCAACACAGCCGTATTTACTAAGTGGTTGATTTATTTTTTATACCACACTTTTGTCCTTTTCCTTTCTAGCAAGAACGATTCTAAAAGTTGATCTTTCAAGTCTACACCACCCATATATTTATTATAATCTATTACACAAGTGGGCTTATTTACCAATTCTAACCCACCCTTTCGACTTACGGGTTGCATATCGTCTGAATGTTTAGTTGTCAGCATTGAGACATTGCACTTATCTTTCCACTTCAACGCCACTAATTTACCACACTTTGCACTAATCACTTCTCTATTCTTCAGTTTCTTTTTTAGATTTATCGGTATACCTTTGCGTGTGATTCTAATTGTCCCAACAGCATCTGTTGTCCTCTGAAACAATCTTTGGAAAAGATTGGGACAACTATAATAATTGTCCATGTATACACATCTTCCCGAATCTAATAATTTCTCACACAAACTTAGAACAACTTTTGTGGAAAAAAATCTGTCTTTGGTTGTTTCACAGCCTAACTTTGTTCCTGTACACTGTAAATTATAAAATTCCACAAATATCCTGCGGAATCACAAAGTTCAGACATTTTTATGCCAAACCGGGAAGCTTTCATGGGAATATATTGTTTCCACGAAAGCCTACCTTTCCACAACAACAAAGATTCATCGACATTGACTTCTTTACCTGGCATATATACTTTCTGGAATTTATTTTTCAAATATTCACTTATTGGTAGAATTTTATACAATTTTGGATCTCTTTCCGCAATTTCCTTTTTGGTGTTATCTACAAAATGCAGAAATTTGGTCAGCAACGAAAACCATTCTTCGCTCATTACATTGGGGAAAAGAGGTGTTTCTAAGATGTGTTTCCTACTAAAGTACATTCTGAGACTTGGTTTCTGAATTATCCCCATCAACATAAGTAAACTTAGGTACACCCTAAATTCGTTCGGAGTCGTGAGAACCCACTTTTGAAAGCATGATTTTTTTTGCATCAAGATTTTTTCTTTCTCGTAAGCAAGAAACTGTTCCACGCAACAGTTTGTTTCAGTTACTATGATCGTAATTAGATCATCAACGAAAAATAACTCGAAATATTCTAGGGGATCATTGGCACACTGAACTTGCACTATTTGTTTCCCAACTAAAACACATGGAAAAGAAAGAGGAGGATTAGCACTGTCTATTTCTTCCCAGGTATTCTCTTGATTATACACAGAAAAATGAGAAGGTTCTTCCTCTTCTGAACTGGAGACCAAAGTGTATCCACTAGAATCCTCAGAAATTGTATCTAAACTTTCGTTACTCGTTTCTTCCAAAGCATGAAGCACTTCCTGGCCAGACAACTCACGAGAGCTGGACGCCATGGGGAACTAAAGAGGGGTTCAGTAAGGGGCCAGTCCAAAGGAAGAAAAAATAAAAAAGCCACCAATGTAGCTTAGGCCTTTTGGCAATAGGCGTCAAGAAACCTCGACCCTTCAACTCCGTAAACATCGCAAATAAGATAGGAGACGAGGATAGACCTTATGAGGTTCTGAGAAGCATTGAGTGACCAAGCCTGGATGGACGATGCCTGCAAAAGCATTGCCATGATGAGAGAGAAGGGGAAAATGTGGAGTGCAGATAACAAGGAACCACAGAAAGAAAGCAGTCAGCATCAAAACGCAATCATAAGCTCTCTGAGAGTAATAAATCAGAGCGTGAGTGGAAAGATCTGTTCACAAGACGCCGGGTCGCGAGTAAGCATTTTCTTTACCAGGCATGAGTCAGGAAAAAAAATAATTAAAAATACAAACTCATATATACAGGCAACAAAGAAGCACAAAAAGAAAGCAGGCACCTTAAGTTCACATATATACTCACTGGAAGTATATATATCTGAGCGTAGGCGATAAGAATTCTTAATGAAAAGTGTGGACGCAAACGGTGCGTTGTACACGCTTGAGGCATGGATTTAAGCGGATGCAACTGCTGCGTCGCACACGCTGGGGGATTTAATACGTACATTTAAAGTCACGCTTGAGGGGTTAATATCTGGCACCATTGAATGCAGTCTTTTGTCTCACTGAAAACAATGGAAAGTATGAAGTGATTCTAAGGTGATCATGGGCACCCATACAATTTTTTCCAGTGGGGGGCCAAGACATAAGCTTTAGAAGGAGCCCACGTACCACACTAGCTGGAAAATGCGCCTAAAATGGGCACCTGACTACTACATGCACCTTAAAGGCGCTCACTATAGGCACCTATCCAAGTAGCCATGAATGTTGGCTGAATATTGGCCCAATATCAGCTTCAGATTGGCACATCGGCCCCTCATTGCCATCGTTTTGCCGATGTTGGCCCGATATGGGCAGCCTACATTGGACCGGAATCATCTGCTGATGTTATGTTATGAGGCGAATATTGACAAAGTTCTGAAAGCATGCTGAAGCTAACGTGCGGGAATTGGAAAAATTTTGTTTATTCGCAGTAATATAGCATTTATATTCATACTATGTGGCAAAATAGGATAACAGTTATCTGGCATTAATTAATGGTGAAAAACTTTTTTAACATTTTATTGCATTTCCTCAAACTATCACGGAATAATCATTTAATGATTTTAGTTGTCGAAGTCACATTTATCCACAGAAGTGACTACATATATACGTCTTTCTCCACACCTTTATTTCAATTGTGGGTGCGAGATTAGGTGCGTTGAGTCATAGGTTTGATAAATATTTGATACAGGTAGGCATTAGGTAGATACGAGGTATCATAATACACCTTATTATTTCATGCCATTGCACAATAGAACAATGAAATTGATTAATGGCAATGTATCTTTTTTTTATATTGCAAGAGCAGCGAAGTCGGTGGAGAGATAATACGATATTTCGGCTTGTGAATGTTTTCGTCCGCTAGGTTTCCGGGTCACATTTTCTATTGAATATTTTAGGAGCCATGGGATTGGTAAGGATATATTAATGCTTGTCACCCTTTTTACAAAAGCCTTACAAGTGCCTAAAATGTGCCTCAAAGTGGTGCCTTTTTAAATGATTATTAATGATTAGCTCTGTGAAAAAGGTGCCTTCAATGTGCCTTCTGTGCCTTTTTTATAGGCCTCCGAGGCACCTTCAAGGCACATTTTCGTGGCAGTGTGCTATGTGGGAGGGTTGAAGAGCCCTCTCCTGGAAAGTTTAGTAAATTTGAGGTCTCAGGAGTACATTTTTGGAACATTTTAGGTGAATGACAATTTTCTAAAATATTAATTTAATCCTGCAAAAACAATAAATAAATATCATTTTCCCTTCCCTTTTTTATTTTTGGCCAGGAGGCCAGGGGGGCCACGGCTCCCCCTTGCCCCCGTGTATGGGCGACCATGAAGGTGATGTAAATAATCAATGGGAACTCCAAAAGCTTGCCTCAAATCATTAATCGTTTAAATAAATTACACCGAGAGCTTGTATCCTTTTATGGCATTACCATTATATTGCAGAATTGCGTACGTGGTCTCTGCAAAAACAAAGAGAATCTGGCATTCCTATGCAATAATTCAGTGTGAAATTTATAAATAACAATTACATTTACTTTTAATGACGAAATAATCACAAGAATACCTGAAGCATTTTGAAACTGTCGACCCATAACACCCACATTACCCCCAAAGCATATTAACAACTTCCCTTGACGTAAAGCCTTAACCCTTATACTGCCAGCCCATTTCGGGTGGGATGTGTGAAGACTGCCAAGGCTTTTTTCAGGTTTTTAAAGTTGGGCCATTGAATTCAGGCATTTAAAGTTGGGCCGATTAATCGGCCTGTGGCAGTTTTCGCACATCCAACGTGGGCCAATATATCGGCCCGCTGGCAGTAAAAGGGTTAAAACTATTGGCAATTTGAAAATGAGTGGCACTTGAAATCCTCTACCTTCTTATGTGTATAGTGATAATACCTTCCATTACGAATCACAAGTTTATTCATTACTGATCCTCAATCTCTGCTTGAACTCCAATTCATCTAAAACCTAAACTGATAACTCCCACCTTTATTAAATCCATTTTTCCTCATATTAATCCTTGTAAGGCCTCCATGTTGTGTTAATTATTCATTTTGCCTACATTGGACGAGCAGGAGAAATGCTTTGGAGGAAATACACACCAAACATTTTCAGCACTACATAGACGAAAGTAGGATTTATCAAACAAATAGAAGGAAGCTTCTCCGATGAAAAAGTTAAAAAGAGAGATACTACTTTGCTCTGGCCAGGCCTCATCTCAAATATGCCATGAGCATTTGGGACCCTCACAAAAATATTTAATTCACAAAGTAGGTAAAATCAAAGGAAAGTCGCACACTTCGTTAAAAACTCGTATGAGCAAACAGAGAGTGTTACATAGTTGATGGACAGAAAGTTGGGAGCCCTCAGAGGTTACCTGGTAGGCATAGATTACTTATTTCTTTAATGCAAGGAAAAATTTATATAAGGCAAGTTTAGTGATGACTCAAGGATATTATTTCAATCCTAATCTCTAGAACTGATAAACTCCTGAACCGACTGGGGTCGTGCATAAACTAGGTATGTTACTGTTTTTGGTGATTTTATTACCCCCTCTCCCCCCTTTGTTGATAACGTAGTATTTTTCCCAACCCCCCCCCCCATCCCGACATGCAACATTGACTGTACAAATATGAAACTTTCAATTCAAAAATATTTTCTCAATTATTGAGTGAGTTTATTTTTAGGGATAGGTTGAAATAAGACAAATAAATTAGTCAAACTAGATATAATAGAACTATGGGGCTGTCCATAAATTATGAACACAATTTTGGACCAAACTAGCGCCCCTCCCCCCCCTATCACAGTCACAAATAGTGTCACTCCCCCCCCCTTTAATGATGTCACATTAATGAAAAACTTCTACCCCCACTCCTCAATCTGTGTAAAAATAAGACATAATATACAGTGGAAGTGTGGATGTCACATGAAGCATGGCCCTCACGCTCCCCCCCGTCACACATTGTCACAAGGTAGTGACCCCCCCCCCCCTCAATCGTGTGGAAGTGGTGCAAGGGAAAATTTTTAGCAGAGCACTGGTCACTGGAAAATACGCACTAGGGGAATGTGATGGACAGAAGGGAGAGGAAAGTGCATATCATTGAGGAGGTCCATCTTCTTTTTTGACTGTTGAATAATTTCCAGTTGCTCCAAAGCCCTTTAACAGTGTGTAACACTTTAAGAGGAGGTGTGATTCATCTCAATGAGATGTTCTGCAAAAATGGAAGTGTAATTCCCTAATGTGTAACACATTTTAAGTTCCTGTATGCAAGTTGAAAAACTGCAACCGGTCTGGCCAGACGCTTTGGAGCAATTTGAAATTATCCAACGATCAAAAAAGAGGATAGACCTCCTCAACGATATGCAGTTTCTCTCCTCCCTCTTCTGTCCATCACTTTCTCCTAGTGCGTATTTCCCAGTGACCAGTGCTCCACTAAAAATTTTCTCTGGCAATCCTTTTCCCCCCCCTCCCCCCCCCCCCCCTCACCCCCTTTGTTCCCAACAAACTCTTCCTCAATGTTACCCATGACAACTCCCTAATGATACCTGTGAATGCCTAACCTCTTGTGTTCTTTTGGGTCTTCCTGTATCCTTAATTGTGACTCGCTTTGTTGGTGCCCATCCTTTCAACCTTTTGGTGTGTTTTCCCTATTACCCCCCCCCCCCCAATAACCTTCCTTTGCTCGCCTTCCCCCTCCCTTGCTTCACTTTGGCTAACCTTCTCCTCCACCCCAACCACCTCCTAACCCACAGCCACCCTCCTCCCTACCCCCACCTCCCCCTCTGCAAATTTTGTATATGTACCTAAACTGTTTTCTGTATGTACTTGATGATAATGCAGTGCATCAAAACCATGGCCGTATTAACTTTCATCTAGTGGAAAACTGCCATTTCTGTGCTTCATTACAATGGGAAACAACAAAGGGTGAGGCCAGTTGCTCCTTTTACAAATGGTGGTCAAAGGGTGTGGAGGGGGAGTTGTCGGAGGAGTCAAGGATGGCCACACACTGGGTTCCAAAGGAATGTCAAGGGACCAGTGGCGGATACATATGGGGGGCGCGCGCCCCCCCCTTGCGGGGCTGCCCGCGCCGCCCCACAGTGGTCCGGATCGCGAAAAAGAGGGACAAAAATCAGATTTTTGTCAGATTACTTTGAAAATTGTCATTTATATGTTTTAAGACGCACTTAGTTCATTTCTGTTGTTATCTTTAACAAAACATAATTATTCTAGAAGATATTGGGAATTTAAATGCTAAATTAACCGATAATGAGGAGACTGCATAGAAGATGCCTGTTATTATTAAATATGCAAATATATAAAAAGTATTTGCATAATATGACTTCTAGACCTTTAAATTAGTAAATAATTTTTTAAAAATGGGTAAATGTAAGGTAGTTAGGGGAATTGATTCTTACATTGAAGTGATTGCGATTATCAGCTAGCAGAGGTAGAGCCGCTGAAACTAAAAATAAGTAATTATTAAATAAATATTAAAACAGTTGTAAGTGCAAATTAACTCATTTATGTTAATAAAACATACTAAGTATCTTATTAACTTTACAATTTATATAATTCCAAATCAGATTCTCCAGAATTCCACTCCTCTTCCTCGCATTCACTTGCTGAGTCAGGATAATCTTGCAAGAGCTCACAGACCTCTTTAGGCAGATCTTTTAGGCCATGGTATTTATTTAATTCAGAATATAATTTACCTACTGACTAAAGGATCAGAGGTCAGGATCAGTCTCCGGAAAACGTCCTCAGTCGTGTGGAATCTTGAAATTTTTTTGCGTGATGTGATAAGTTCTTATATCTTTATTCTGCGATTCCTGAGCCTCCTCCGAAAGCTCTCCAATTAGAAGAAGAGCTGACTCAATCACATCGGCACCATGCAGCAGAACTTTATGTACTGTGGGTGGCATGTAGAACCACTCATAATATTTAACATAACATTTTGCCGTGTCCATAAAGTATTCTTTAAATTTTGGGGGATCAATTAGAAGGCCGCATTACGAAGCTCTCAAAATATTTCAAAATTTAATTTTAAGTTCTTCTACCCCAGAAAATCAATTTTATACTTTATTTCATGTGAAAAGCGTTGAAGTAACAGAAGAATTTTGTAAAATAAATGGATCTTTACCAGTAATTTCAGGTGATAGGCAGGCATTTTTGAAGAAGCGCCTAGCTGTGTTGCAATCATTCGATGTGCGATATTTTGGCTTTGGTAGATCAACTAATAGACCTATTCCACTTTTAAATTTCTCCTGAAGTACCTTCTTTCTTTTACCTCTTCCACTTTTTCAGTATTCATTTTGCCTGTGTAGGGGGCATCGTATTAACTAGAGACGCTTCTGCGCACCATGTCCTCTCTCTCTTTTTTCATTCTAATAATAATAATAAATAAATTTCCTATAGGAGATTTCCTATTTCCTTTCCTATAGGAAATAATTTTCTCATAAGAAAATAGTCCCATATACATAACAAAAAAACCCCACCACTAGGATTAGACCCGGGGACCTTCTGTTTATGAGTCGCCGACTCTGACCACTACACCAACCGAATGTGTTAAAAAATGGTGATCTCATAAGTATAAATTTGGCATGCTAAGCGTGACGCAGAAAAAAAGTGCGGTACACTGCCTGACAGGAATTACTGGACGCTACAGTACTAATACCGTGCATTTGCCCAAATAATCTATATATATATTACTGAACATGTTTAATGAAAGACTTTGTACTATTCCATGTTATGAATATCGTGGAATAGTACAAAGTCTTTCATTTAACATGTTCAGTGCAACTAAATTCCACAAAGTATCGCCTGCCTCCATTGATATTATATATATATATATTACTTGAATCAATGTCAGGGGTAGTGTATTTTGTGATAAAAAGAACTCAAAGTTGACAGAGAGAAAGAGGATTGCTGCACACCTACTGAGTCATAAGGCTGTTTTACTCGGGGCACGAAATTGCATAACTTCAAACTGCATTTTATCTCAATCGGGCTTGCAATCATTTTCGAATTAGAGCAGAAGCTATTTTGCCACCTCGCGTTCATGCATTCACACATGCTATTCAAGGCTTTACACCATGCAATTTGAAATGGATCTTTGTACGTACTTCATTGTACATGCCCGCCGTGTAAAACGGGCTATGGCAAAGGGAGAAGAACTTCATGTGTTTTGCCAGATATAGTTTGCGTTACACTGGAATTGGAATGGAACTTGGCAACGGAACCTACTATGTGAGTTCCATACCGATGAACCATTTTTTAATGAATTTCTAACTTTTTCTTAAAAATTTTTTATTGACAAATGTTTTAATTATAAATGAAATATTGTAAAAACTTGTCATGTATGGTGATAAATGCATTATATTTGTGAGAATGCAGAACCATTAATAAAATGAAATGTTTTCCTTTTTAATTTCGAATTAATAAGAATTTTTCACTATGGGAAACATTCTTGTACCTATAGTAAATATTTGTGCTATAGAAATATTGCTAATTCCTATAGGAAACATTTTTCCATTGTCAAATATTCATGCTATAGGAAAATTTCTCATAACTATAGGGTTATTTCTCATTCCTATAGGAAAATATTCGTGCTATAGGAAAATTTCTCATCCCTATAGGAAAATTTCTCGTTCCTATAAGAAAATATTCGTCCTATAGGAAAATTTCACATTCCTACAGGAAAATTTCTCGTTCCTATATGAAATTTCTCGTTCCTATAGGAAAATATTCGTCCTATAGGAAATTTTCTCGTTCCTATAGGAAAATATTCGTCCTGTAGGAAAATTTATCATTCCAATAGGAAAATTTCTCGTTCCTATAGGAAACTTTCTTGTACCTTTAGGAAATGTATTGTTCCTATAGGAAGCTTCATCTTTCCTGTAGGAAATTGTAATTCCTATAGGAAACCAATGGGGCATTTTCAATAGGGGCGCCACCCAATACGTAGGTACCCCCAATGAAAATTTTGTATACAATTTGTACACAATGTACACAGGATTTCCTGTGTACAATTGTGTACAAATTGTATACAAAATGTGTACATTGTACATAAATTTGGCTTTACACAATTTGTGTACAATGTACACATTGTGTACAATGTACACAATTGTGTACAATTTACACATTGTGTACATTGTGTAAAATGTATACATTGTACACAAATTTGCCTTTACACAATTTGTATACAATGTACACAATTTTATACAATGTACACATTGTGTAACATTGCATAAATTGTACACAAACTGCCATGTGGTAATTGAAAATATACAACTAATATGAATGAAACTGTATTGAATTTATTAGCATGAAAAGACTAGTTAAGCCATTACACCCCGAACGTAGCTTCCCGACAACACCACCACACATTCGCTGAATGCCATATGGCGACAGAAATAACATATCATAAAACCACACACTTGTCTGAATCACTGAATCAAGCCACACTTAGCTATTAACTCTTTGGTGAAGAATTACGAGCGAACTCCTGGAAACTACACAATTTTATAATGTTCCCATTTATGTTCTAATTTTTCTTGACGCTTCCAAGGCACAGTCACTGATGCATACACAGTACTCCCTGATGAAACAGAAGGCGAAAGATCACCCATCGTTGCGTGGGTGCAATGAAAATCAGGTTTTATAAATCATCACTATGGATGCTGATTACCATTTCCTTGCGAAGTGCCTGAAAATACATGTTGAGAAAGATCTTAAGTTAGTAAACAACTTGGTTTCTTAAGTTCCAACGAGTATGTTAAATACTTACGTTTTTCTTTCAATGGCAGAAGAGGAATAGTCCGGAAATATGACAACCGAAGCGATTAGCTAATCTTTCCTCCTAATATCACGTTTTATAAACTCGCTGACCTTAATCAAAACAGGTAAATACACTTGTACTCCATGAACATGAATCCTCTTAAGACGCCATTTTAAAAACCGATTGATCGCTTGCCGGATATATGGAAATATCGATCGTATCGATCTCTCTGATCGAAGGTAAGCGAATTGTGAAAGTAAAACTCGTACCTGGCGTTACTGAAAGTCATAGAAAAAATAACAAGAGAGGTTTTATACTAATATAGAACTATTTATCAAACGCCAGTTTGAATTATGATTTACATAATATAAAACGCAAGTTCAACGTTTTCGTCATTTGAAGTTTATCAGTTATAATTAGTGATTAGTTTCATATCATTAGTTTAAAGTCATTTGAGATAGGAAGACGAAAATAGGCTGAAGGCTTTCGAGATGTGGAGGAGGATGGAGAAGGTGCATTGGACGGAAAGGAAGACAAATGAGGAAGTGCTTGACATGGTGGGCGAGGAGAGGAAACTTAATATATATATATATTAGGTATATAGATATTACTAAAATGCAGATTAAGTACATATTATTAACATCTTATAACCAAGCTTCCGTTTTATTGTTATCAGGGAAGTAATTGTTTTTAGTATAGTTTTAAACTGCCCCTTTTGCATAAATTTGTATACGTTGTGTACACGTGTGTATATTGTATAGTATGAAAATATTTTAAGTTGAATTAAATGACGAACGTCGATGCATCTCCAAAAGTGTTGTTTAAAACGCGATTCATGAACTTTGGAAGCGAATTAACTCTTGATTGTGGAACATTTTTTTGGGTTCCTTATACCCAGATGATTTTCGGACTTAATTTTTGGCGCTCTCGTTGAAAATATTATAAGTTGAATTAAATGACGAACGTCGATGCATCTCCAAAAGTGTTGTTTAAAACGCGATTCATGAACTTTGGAAGCGAATTAACTCTTGATTGTGGAACATTTTTTTGGGTTCCTTATACCAAGATGATTTTCGGACTTGGTTTTTGGCGCTCTCGTTGAAAATATTAAGTCCCAAAATCGTCTGGATAACGGGACCCAAAAAAATGTTCCAAAATGAAGAGTTTAATCGCTTCCAAAGTTCATGAATCGCGTTTTAAACAACATTTTTGAAAATGCATTTTGTTTGTCTTATCTTTGCTCGTTTACTCCAACTACATGCTGTTTCCTGCTGAATCTTACTGAATTTTAGTAGGTTCCTTCTAAATCTTGCTAGATCTAGCTGGATCCTGCAAAATATTCTAGCTGGAATTTTTACTAGGGATAAACAATGTATACATTTCTATACAGGCTATAAAAATGTGTACATTGTACACATCCTGTATGGAAATTGTGTACGTTGTGTACATTTTACACATCCTGTATAGAAATTGTACATTGTATACAATGTACACATTTTATACGGGCTATACAACTGTATAAAAATGTGTACAAAATGTGTACGTTGTACACATCCTGTATAGACCACTGTACACCACTTTGCGCATTGGCAGTGTTACTTGTTCACTGGGAAGGTATTGTACTCCAGCGTATTCATTTTGTTGTACATTTTACGGAAGAACAATAATATTTATATTGAAATTTTATTTTTATTTTTCTGCAATATTTTTCCAGTATAACTATAGTTGATTCCCGGTAGTCATTGCTGGTTGCACTGAACTTTTGAGTTCGCAATTACTTTTTGAATGGGATATTTTTCACGAGAAGGATACAAGCACAAAATAAATTATTAGACAAAGTAAAAAAATAATTACTTTATAGATATACCCACTTTCAGGGATCGTATGATAATCCGTAGGCAATCACAAATATGACAACGATCCAGCGATTGTCATTAATTTATCACTTTCCCTCATTTAAATTTAACTTTAACATGTGTTTTTTCGTATTTCCTTGAGTTTGTATATAGCGCATACTGTTCTGTTTGTACTGTTTCCTGCCATAACCGTCGTAACAACTCATTTCCAGAATAGAGTGCAAGTGGCTGCTAGTTACACGATTTAAAAAAATGGCATCGCCCAAAAACGTTTGTCTTCTGTTTTTGGGGATGGATGTTTTGTATGAGAAATTAAGCGTGTTATTTATCGAAACGGCGTTCACCGTCATCGTGACTGGTATAGGGGTTGTTGCGGATTAGTTAATCTATTAGTTTTTGCGAGTTTGCCGATTCAAGAGTCTGTTGCTTCATTCTTGAACGTCCTCTTTCGTTATGTATGACAAATTACCTATGATTATGGTTGTTAACATGATGCTACGGGTAAAATAAAAGATTGGTAAGTTAATATTCTTTTCCTCTTTTCAGGGGATATTTTGGATGCTCAGTTATAGAAAATTCCTGAGTCAGGCTTTATTTAAGTGTCACATGTGTACGCCTGTTAATATCGCCTAACCGGTAAAATTATCATGTACTGAATTGGGAGTAGTGAATTATGCTCGTAGACATAGCGAGAGGATTCAGTCACCCGTTTGTGTTTTCCCCCGAAGGACATCAATGAATTTTGCAATGTAGTATGCGCGAATGTAAAAAAACGGCCGAAATTGAACAGCAGATAAATATTTTTCTCGGGGTCCGATTTGAATGCTTGAGGATAAAGAATTGATTCAACTGTGGTTTACCTAAGTTACCACAAATATTGGATTACTTTGATGCATTTCAACGCTCTAATCAATCAAATGTTTACGTTTTGGCTGCTGAATATTTTAAACCTTGTTATAGAGACTTATCGAAATAGTGTTTCAGTGGGTTAGACCTCAAATATGCTTTTTGTATGATTATATAGTTACTAGTATTGTGCATTTGTAATTAGATGTATGTGATTTATTTTTTGTAAAAGTATGAAATATTCAAAGCTTCATAGTCAGTGTAACCTAATAATGGTTGATTCCAACCATCCATTCTTTCCTATTTTCTGCAAAATCTAATTCATCGTTGTTATTCGTCCTTCCTACACCCTTTTTAGTCATAAGACCTCTATATATTAATCCCCCGTTCCTCCCTGTGACATCTCTGTTTTTACCCTAACTATGCTCCTCAGTAATCCATATCATTAACATGGATTTATGTATCCAATATGCTGGTGTCATTATTTCACTATAGTAATTTTGGGGTTTACCTATCTCACAAAAATTCTATGACTCACGGGACATTTAATCCATTTTTAGATTCCATTGACCATGTTAGGAGAGTTAATTATGAATGTGTTTTCTGATTTTGCAGGTGATGAAATCAGCAGGAACAGTGCTTTTTTGGGCCACTCGATGTATTCATTCACCGAAGTCATGTGTTGGAAATATGTCCTGCCTCCTTTTACAGATACATCTCCTGGTCATGTTCAAAGTGATAATGGAGAGTGACAAGTCATATACTTAAAGCCAAACAACAACTACCTCACCAAATGTCTCCTTTTGCCAATTTTTAAACATATTTTGTGTGTCAGAATGTAGTTAAAGTCAATCAGTGTGCAGCCTTCACTGACATTGTAAATATGCTTTTATGACTTGAGCTGGCACCCTGTTTTGTGTAAAACCTATATCTTAAAAAAATCTTTATCTTTAGTACATTATTTTTGAATTTTTTTGAACTCAATGAATTGTTATGGCCGAGGCCTTAATGTTTGTTATGAGGACTAAAATTTAGACTGCTTCTGGTGGTTCATTAGACCAGTTCTTCTGTGGTGTGATAATATTAACCCTTCTCTCACATTTTCACAACTTGCTTCTGGAGTTTGGTCATGTTCTGATTCACGCCCTGAACATGATGAATTCAATACTTAAATCAGTTTCTGCAAGGATGTCAGTGGAGGGGAGAGAGACATTGGTGAAAAGATCGCTCATGTGTCATCTCTCGGAGAGTGTGAAGGAAGTTCATTTGGAGCTGAAGGAAAAGGGAGAAGGGTACGGGAACACCCTCGACAACACAGATGCCACCAACTCCTTTTGTGTCAGCTTAGAGGCCATCTTCATCCATGGGCTGAAGGACACGTTCATCAAACGAGTCTCGATGGTGATCTCAGGAGATGTCGATCAGCGACCAGAACCCAACTTTTGGGGCCCTCTCCTAGTTTTCTCTCATAAAGATATCATTTGTCAGGTAAACACTATATTCTCTCCATCAAATTGCTTTTCTCAGAGTCTTTTTTTATTGTGTACTTCTGTATGATATGGTCATCTGCTGGAGCTCATTTCAATTAATTTCATTTCAAGATTGTTTGTGAGATGTTGATGTAAACATTGGTAACAGCCATGCTTTATGTACCCGATGGTTGTCATCATGGTAAGATATCGTAACCATCTTGAAAACTTTGTATGTACTGAGGGCTTATACTGAAAGTGGAGTATTGTTAAGCCCTACTATTGCCTAGAAGGGTTTTACAAATAAACAGCATTGGCAAGAGTCAAGCAGTCAATGCGTGACTTGCAACATCTACTAGAGTGTATTTCAGATAGCTTTTTGCTGTTGTAAATTAGAGGGGGAAGCTCCTGGCATGTGACTTGGGCCAATGTGAAATAAGGGTTTCAAAGGGTATGAAATTTCAGTCACTGTCAAGCCTCAGTCGTGTTCACTTGTCTTTCTTTACTGTGCTGCCTAGGTTATTGCTATTGCTAGGTTATTGCATTGTATTGTGCACTTTGCAGAGATCCCAGACTTCCTTCCTCCACGGCATTACCTAAGACTTGCTTACTTATTTCTTGCCGAACATGCTCTCCCTTCCTTTCTCCATGTCACAGCAGCACATTTGGCAAAGTCTGTACTAGAATTCAAATATCTTTGCCACTTGGAGGAAAAGAGAAGAGGAAGGTCTATGGCACGTGACTTGAGATTAACCAGTGAGATGTGAGTGGGTGGATTGCAGCTTCTGGAAATATTAGTTGTCTCAGCCTACGTGCTCCTATGTGCTGTGTTGCCAAAAGTTGTACTGAAAGTCATGAGGACCTATTGTTTGACCGAAGACCCTTGAGACCAACCTGGATGATGAAGGGATTGTGTGGCTTTCACTCCATTGTTCTCTCTGGGCATTACATTGGGCAACCTCTACTTGAAGCACCCTCCACTGTTAAGACCCCACCACCAACAAGTGAAGATGCTCGGACCATCATAAAAGCACATGAAGCTCAGTTGCAAAGATATTTGAATGTTTATTATGGAGGATCCACTCCCAACACACACTCCTCCATCCTCCCCACTTCTAGGAAGTGGAGATGCCCTGTTCATGAAGGAAGTGCCCGAATCTGAAATACAAAGATATTCAAGAGGGATTATAATGCCCTTCTTGTTTACAAAAGAGGAGGTTGAAATCTGCATATTTTTGTACTCCTCCATGTCATGTGGAGTTCTGTCTGTCTGTAAACAACACCATTAGGCCTTTAACAGTCTACGTATAGTAGTAGACTGTAAAAAGCCTAATAGTGTTGTTTTCAGGGGAGATGTAATAAAGGAAAATATCACTCTGGTCTCAAATGTATGAAAGATAAAAAGTTACTTTGAGTCATAAGAATGGTAGCATTTATTGATTTTGCTATTTTCCATCCTACAGATTCTCAGCCTGTCTCAAATTCAAACTGATGTTGGCCGCTGTCGGGCATGGCTTCGTCAGGCTTTGAATGATGGACTCCTGACCAGCTACCTGAGTGCAATGAGGCGAGATCCAAGTGCCCTCAGCCCTTATTATCAACGGACTGCTTTGCTAAAGGATATGGAACTACTTGAAGTGATACAGCAGCTGGTGCAGGGGATTGAGTCATATCCTTTCACCCTGGCATGCAACTCGAGTGTTCTCAACACATGGACCGATGCACCCCTTCTGCTCTCAGCCCTCTGGACCCCTCCGATGCGTTCCTGCCCCATCCCCTCTGGTGTCGATGTTGCCCGGAAAATGGATGAACATCCCGGGGAGGCAAGTCCCATATCACTCCACCGACCACCTGACAGTTCTCAGGGATTTGCTAGCTCCCCTCATGGCTCGTTACTGAGCCAGCAGCCCTCTGGTTTAGATGAGGACGAGAAGCTGAAAATCATCTTAGGGGCAAACATTAACAACTCCCCTCCGAGTGATAGTGGAGCCAAGGGTGATAATGCACCAAAACTGGACGAAGCCGCAGCAAAGCTGGCTCATGAAACCAAAGAGTACGGAAGTGGTGGCGGAACTGATGTGCCACAAAGGACCGAGCTGACCAGTGAGGGAAACTGTGGTAGCTTGGGGAATTCATTGGCTGGGAGAGTTGGTTGGTCATCTTCATTTGATGAAGTAGCAGACAGAGATGATGATGATCTGAATGTAGAGATACCAGAATGTAAGGATAGGAAAAAGTCTTCTATGACCAAGACCTTAGTGTCAGCCAAAGGTCTTAAGAGCCCAGGGGAAATGCAGAGTTATCATTCTCTGTTAGAAAGCTATAACCTTCTCTCTAGTTCTTACGTGAAGACACCAGATTTACGAGACTTCCTGCAGAAGTTTGAAGGTTCAGTTCCTGTAAATGAGTGTCCAAATGTTGAGGCTGAAGATCCTGTAAGTATTACCTTTAGCTATGAATTTAGATATGCATTCGATTTATCTGTTATGTGAGTTGTTTAGGTCCAAAGTTTTAGGCCTTCCTTGGAATATCCTAGTACATCACAGTCCCCATTTGTGTCTTTGTGTAGTTTTTTCCATTGTATGGATTGGGATTTGAAGTGGTTCCCATGTCTCCAACTGCTCTTTTTGATATTCCTGTAAGTACTATAAGCTTTTCAATGTCATTATGTTCAAAATTTACTCTTTGTTTGTGTTCAGTAGTGTTTTGCACTTTATCATAACTTTTTTCATAATCTCTGCTATACACATCCAAGCACATTATTTTATGGTGAAGTATGTATTCTTGTTTGTTTCTCTACCAGGAATTTCGGACCTTTGTTGGAAAATTAGGAAAAATTGCTGCTGAGCCTGGCTTGGATTCACAGAAATACTGTTGTGCCAGCTGTAATCATCCAATTGGCATTACCTCAGGAGATGCCAAGTAAGATACATTACTGCCATGATATGTAATATATTTGAAGATTTCTCTTTAATCCTTATTGATTCCTTTAGGGTCTGCTCATTTTTAGGAGCATATTATTGCTCAGAATGTCAACTTGAGGATGAGATGATAATACCAGCTAGAGTGATCCACAATTGGGACTTCAAAAAATATTCCGTGTCATGCTCAGCTGCTGCTTTCTTAAATGAAATTCAGCACCAGCCACTACTTGATTTAAAAGTCTTAAATCCCACTCTTTACAATGCTGTTGATGACATGGCTCGATTGCAAGTATGTATGGATCATGGATAGATTTATGTCAAAGAGAACTGATGCCACCATGCTTACATAGATAATAAAAATGTTGTCCTTTGGCCCTCCTGAAAATGAATTTTTTCAGTATGTGTCACTGTCTCTATGACTGCAATTTGTGCATTTGTTGTTGCAGAACATGAGAATTCAGCTCAATTTACTGCGAGCTTATCTTTTCACTTGCCGAGAGCCAATAATCGAAGAACTACAAAAGAGAGTTTGGCCTAGGAGCTACTTATATGAGCATGTTCATCTTTATTCAGTGCTGGTAAGTATATTTTGCACTTGAGGTGAATTCATAAAGTAAATCCTCTTTACCAAGGTTAGAGTATAATATTTTGGTCATTCCATTTCAATTAACCAGATGATAATGCCCATCAACTCAAACATCAGCTACAATAAGTATTTTTTTCTCTTCTTTGAGTCAAGTGACCTCACAAAATTTTATTCTTCTTGGTCTATAATCCTCATTTATTTCCACATCAAGTCTTAAAGAATTGGAGAAAATAGAGTTTTAGAAGTCCTACGAAAGTCTATGAAAGCTCTTATGTTTAGTTAAAATCTGAGTTATCAGCCCAATTCATTTGTGGCTGAATTGACATGGATAAGCATGCTAGTAGACTATCCTTTGTAATTAGAACAGTAATCGGATGGTAGGCTGGAATAATATCCTGAAGGAATTGCCTGTTGATGGTTTTCTTCCCATTGTTTTATTTTAGGATTTAGCCAAAATAAGTTTAAAATTTTCTTCAGGTTTTGATGATATCCCTTGCAGTATCATGAAGGGTGCTGTTGCAAATCATTTGCTAGCACCACTTGTCCACCTAGTTAACATCTCCTTTTCATCTGGTGTTTTCCCTCCCCAGTTAAAAACTGCAAAAGTTCTCCTCTGCACAAGGGGGGTGATAAGATGGATAAAGGTAACTACAGGCCTATATCCCTGGTCTCTGTTTTTTCAAAGGTCTTTGAATATGCAATGTTAAATAGACTTTCTTCATTTATTGTAAAACATAAACTTTTCTCCTCTTCTCAACATGGTTTCTTAAAGGGAAAAAGTACTGAAACAGCCATTTATAAATTTATTGATCTGATTCTTCAGGGTTTGGATGCACATATTGAGACCATAGGAATTTTTTATGATTTAAAAAAAGCTTTTGACAGTGTTGACCATGTAATTCTGCTGAAGAAGTTGCATTATTATGGAATATCTGGTATAGCCAATGATTGGCTGAAATCCTTTCTTTTTGGTCGAACCCAATTTGTTTACATAAACTCTTCTAAGGTTTCCTCAGAAAAAACACACATTTACAAAGGTGCACCACAGGGCTCAGTATTGGGCCCTCTACTTTTCTTATTATATATTAATGACCTTCCTACCCGTGTCAGACAGGGTGAAATAATTATGTATGCAGATGATACTAATCACCTCATTTCTTGTGCTGATAATGTGAATGTAGTTGCCCAGCAAGAGGTCAATAATATGTTATCCTGGTGCACTGATAACAGGGTTGTGTTGAACAGAAAAAAATCCTCTTTCATGCTTTTTCACATGCATCAAAGCAAGTTGTTTTCTTCCCCCTTGTTGAAATTAGACGGTAAATCTATTGCTATGTCTTCTGTTACAAAGTTTTTAGGTGTGTATTTCGACGATACTCTGAACTGGGAATCACATATTGATTTTTTATGTTCACGAGTAGCAAGGAGCTGTTACCTACTACGTAGAATAACTCCGATCACAAGCTTAAGTGTTGCTTCCTCTGTGTATTATGCTTGTGTTTTAGTCAACTAAAATACGGTGTCTGTGCATGGGGTCATTCCCATCGAACAACAAGACTGTTTAAACTACAGAAGTGGGCCATAAGAATTCTGGTCGGTTTAAATAAACGCACTAGCTGCAGATTATATTTTAAAGAACTTAACATGTTAACATTCCCATGTATATATATTTTCTATACAATTATGTATGTTAAAGAACATCATCTGGCTCTTGGATTGCCCTTGAACAATGATGTTCATTCATATAATACCAGAAGAAATGGTGATTTTAAAGTGGTGTCTCACAATTTAGTGTCCTTCACAAGGCAACCGTCTTATGCAGGTTGCATGTTGTACAACAGTCTCCCTAGTGAGATCAAACAGACTCGTAGTATTCCTGTTTTTAAAAAGAAATTGAAAGAACTTCTATTGAACAACGCTTTTTACTCAGTCGATGAGTTCTTGAATAAGTGATTGTATTTATGTATTGTGTTTTCCTTTGTAGGTGAGGATTTGTATTTATGAATTTTGTTTCCTTTGGAGATGAGGATTTATTTTTATTTTATTTTTCTCTTCTCCTTGACTTGTCCTATACATATGTTTTTTATGTCTCCGGGACCAATAAACTACTTACTTACTTAGGTAGGTATCACCTACTGTGTAATTCATGGAGAAATTTTATTAAACCAGGTGATTGAATATAAGCACTATTTTCTTGTCATCTACTGTCAAAACTACTTAGCTACTGAAATATGACAACTGTGAAATTTTAACTGGTACATTTTACAGTTACTATGAAAGCAATAATAATAATGATATTTTATTTTGCCAGCAGGTAGAAAATGTCTCCATAGCTTTGTCACTATAATCATTACGTAAGACAGACAACGATAACACAACACAATCCAATATTTCATTATGTAATGCAGCATCACGCACGACTGTACAATATTAATAAAGTTCTCAGTCATAAATTCATTCACAATATAGGAACATTTAAAAAAAGATATTTTTTTACTTTCCTTTTAAAATATGATGGGGAATAAATAAAGTTGATTGTTTATGAGTGGTATGTGATTACTTAGTCATTTTGTTATGAAAATGGACAAGGACAGTTTTATGTTCATTGATAACTAAACTTCTCATTATACCACTTTGGCATTTGAGGTCAGTATTAATTGCAGTTTAGACATCTTCCAAAGTTTCATGGGCCAGGTTTGCAGAAAATTGAGTTAGTGAGTCATTTAAAAATATTCTCTTTAAGATATAAGGAGAGTTACCCTTAAAAGATGGTACATCCAAGGAAATAGTTACGATTAAGCCAAACTGGTCAGACAAACCAGCATTTACATTTGCACAATCAATAAGTATAGTTGAGATATCGGGAATAACATAATCAATCAAGGTTTTTGAAGTAGGAGTTACATGGGTTGTACAGAATTAATGATATGCAAACTAAATTTGATTGCAAGGGGATGCATTATTATAGTAAGACAACAAATTCCCCTGGCATTGCATTAAATATTTCCAACTTTTCAAGATGGCATCTGAAATTCACTAATTATTTTCCCTTAAAAAATTTTTTTATTAAAAAAACCATATTTCCAGTTTCAAAAACCATTTAAGGCACACTGTGATTTTTCAGCCTGATGTATGTCCCCCCACTACTCCCTCCCTATTGCTATTGGCTTACTATTTAACCCTTCATTAACTATAAATATGTAGTTTAAAACTAAAAATTACTGGAAAATTATGGTAATTTTTGAAAATGGTCATAATTTACCACGTGGTAGTTTACCTCCGATGAAAATGACCACAATTGACCCGTTTCTCCGTGGAGCCCTCCACATTAACACGTTCCCTGCCGGGCTTCAATGAAGCTACTATTTCACATGTGCCAAGCAAATTTTTTCGACTATATTATAAAACGGCAATTGCGATTTTGAGCCAACCCCTGCGAAATAGTACATTATCTTTGTATATATATGTATATTACATTATGCTCTAGCGATCGTGACTGGAGTCACGTGCAACACCATATGGCGTCGCGCCACTTTTGTTCATGCCTTAAATTTGATGAGACACAATTTGGCGACTCAGAAATTTTGAACCATAATCAAAAGTTTTAATCTAATTTGCATACGATAAAGTCATTTTTAGAATAAACATTTCTACACATTTCTGCGTAAAATTATTCTTTTTAATCGTTATTTTTTACATAGCCACATTTAATTGCGATGCCAATGAGGGCAATGAAACGTAATTTACAGATTACATTGAGGAGCCAGAAATTGGGTTCGTATCCGGAGATGATTCATGCAAAGACTTGAAGCACGGACGGCACAGGTACGGTTGGTCCGGACAGGTCATGCATTTAGTCGAAACTCGTTTGGCTTTGCTGAGGGCGACTTGGCGACTCATCGTACGGATAAGTTCCTTGTAGCATCCACGACAGCGTCCACGGGCTTTTCTAAAAAGAAGAAAAGTTATCTATCTACATAAACGACTAAATATTAACTTTATGTTAAGAATTTCTCGTCGTCTTTAGCACCTACCTTGGAAGTTTTCCTTCTGTGTTCTCTGTGTTCTCCAGGTAATGGGTGGATTTTTTTGATGTCCTATCAATAGAATCCTTGGGAATATGCAGCCATTTCTCAACGATTTCTCGCCGAAACTGCTGCAGAGACATCAATCGAGCCCCTGGAATCCGTGTTTCATTCCAAAGAAGAAAGGCATTTACAATGCAGGTCCCAAAAAGAGCATCATCTGCCACCTTATGGTACCACCTTATAGTTTTTCGGAGAGTACAGTGATAAGATGAGAGAGTGTCTGCTATGTCAATTCCACCCTTTATTTTGTTATACTCTATCACCATCTTTGGTTTTGTAACCATCTCCCCTCTTCGATTTCGCTTTCCCGTTTGCGTCATTGTAGCTGAAAAGGTGGTGGAGATCATAAGCACATCACGCTGATCTTTCCATTTCATGACTGTAGCTCCATTGTTTCTGTTCTCCATTGCGTGTATGCCTCATTTTTGAAGTTTAGCCGTCGTGACTTCTTTTGGTAGCCCTTTCCTATTTTTTCTAACGGTTCCCACAAAATGTGTTTTTCTCTCTAAAAGCTTGTTAAGAAGCTCAATGGAGGTATAGTAATTGTCTGTGCACACCACACGACCTTGGTCCAAATAAGGATCCATTAAATTCATGACTATCTGCGTAGCCATACTGAGATCCGTGCCGGCTGTACATGTCCCTTTCCCAGCGTAAACAATTACTTTGAAGGTGTAACCTGTGGGGTCACATAGTTTAAATTCTTTTACACCGTACCTTGCTGCCTTGAACGGCATATATTGTCTAAATATTAGACGCCCACGGAAGGGCACCATTGACTCATCGATAACTAGAAACCGCCCAGGTGTTTTGACTTCCTTATACCGCATCTCAAGCATATCCAGGAGAGGCTGAATCTTATGTAGACGCCCTAGGATCGGGTCATTTGGGCCAAAATGCCAAAATTTTAGAATAATCTGAAAGCGATTACGAGACATGGCTTTCTTAGCCACACCATTTTGATAAATAATGGCCTCAGACCAATAATCTGTTATTTGAGGCATTTTGACTATCCCCATCCATATGCGAATGCCTAAAAATTCTTTCATTTCTTTCCTGCTGATGTCCATCCAAGTCTTTACCCTGCTAGAGCGCTTTAGCTGGTGGGTTGCAATGTAATTATTGGCATTGATATTAGTCTGTTCCACCATGTAACCTATGATGTCATCAGTGACCATCAACTGGTAGGCATCCAAAGGTGTTAGCGAGCTTCTGTCACGTCCGAGATTTATCGCCTCTTTCCCAGTGAACGGAGTCACACGCTGCGCACCAACCGTTTGACCCCACCCGTCTAGCGTAGTTGTATCATTACCAACATTAGTATTAGGGCTGATTTCATTTTGGGATTCATCTACAAACAAAAATGGGAATAATAAAGTATATCAAATTATTCCCAATGGAGTTAGAATCACAGTTCAGCTACTTCATTATTATTATATCATAAGTCCTTTAGCTGACGAAATGATCATGACATAAATAGCTTAAAAATATTTAATTAGATGAATTGTAATCATGAATAAATTTGTGAATTGGTACTAATGAAAATGGCAGAATAATATATAACATAGTTATTGCAATTTACTACGACAATATTGAAAAAAAATAAATTTATGGTGGACAACCAAGTCATGAAAAAAATAAATAAATCGCCACAAACAGTGTAATAATGTTGGGAGAATCACCCGTTTTGACTTAGATGCTGGAAAATATAGCTAGACTAAAAAAAATTCTAATAACTGATAAAACATCGAATGGGAGCACACACCTGTAACAGTTGTTGCAAGGTCATCAGATTCCGCTGAGGAGCACGACTCTTCAGAAAACTCTGATTCAGAGGTGTCTTCGTATCCTCCGAGGTCATCACTAGAAGACGATTCGTCGGAATTGAACATCCACTCAATTTCCTTTTCACTTATACTTTTTTTTCCGCCACCTTTGCGTCGAAGAGTACTCATGGTACGTCACTTATACAAATAATTGCTTGTGCAATGAAAGCGTAGTAGCGACGACTTTTATGCTGGTGCGTTTCTCACTCAATAAGATCTGAACAAAGACTGACAAAGGGGAAGAGAATACTGGAAATGTAAGTTGAAACATTGTCACCACGACTGGCAGTTCACCAGCTACACGGTATGAAACATAATTTCAAGTAGCGACTACAAGCTTCATTCCCAAAAGAGATGGGATTACGAGGGGTAAACTCTCGTGACATTCGAGCTAAAATGTGACTCTCGAGGCTTTCCCTCATAGAAGAATACATTGTCTCGTCAAATAAAAAAAAACATTTCATAAGTTTCACAATGTAAGCGTCGCTTGACGATACAAAGAAAACATTACTATGACGCCAATTGGCGTCTCGCGATTTTTATCCAACAGTACAGCAAGTCGCCATATGGCGGCTCACTAACTCGCATTTGAAATCATATGAGACGCCCTATGGTGGCGCGTGGCAGGGAACGTGTTAAGGCCCCCGGGTACCTCTGCCGTTTTCGAAGCGTGGCTGCTTCCCCCTTCCACTCAAAAAGTCGGCCTGATGCCTGGCGGGAGCCGTTGGGCTGGAGCGCGCACGGGGTGGGGGTAGTGGTTAGGGAAGGTGGGGGAAGCTATAGGTAGGGGAAGGGGACTTCGACAACTCGGAGTCCTGAAATTTGAGGAAAATTCTCTCTCGCTTGAGCTTGCGACTGCTGAGTAGGTAGTCGAGTGACGGCTCATCGTCTCTCCGCAGCATGGCAGTAAAGGGATTTCAAGGCAGTCTTTGGTTTTGGAAAAGAGATATTATTTACGGAGGAGGTTGTACAGAGACCGGTGAGTTTTTCGCCTCGTCGACTCACGAAAGTGAAAGAAGGATACGATAACTAATTAATGCAATCTCATGTAGTATCGGGCCAATCCGATAAAAAAGAATGGCATGGTATAATTTTATTAATACATGCTATTGTTTAGAATTTCGTTAGTTCTTTACGGTGTTTCAAACCATCAAAATTTCTCATGGAGTTGGTTATCAATGAAAAACGTTACTCCCAATACGTAAAAATATTTATTTCCTACTTTTTTCCAATTTCAATATTTCTGGAAGGTGATTGAGGTAAAATGATTTTAACCTCTCCACCATGTGGCATTCCCAAAAAGCCTTATCTCCCTCAATTTTTTCTTAAATAAAACCATGTGGGGTCCAAATCAAAAATATACAATACTCCTTTTTTGAAATATGGAGTTGCCCCTGGATCTGATAAAAATAATCTGAACTTCTCTTCAGACTAATATTTCCTTCCCGGATTTCACAGTACTTTATAATTTTGTTTTTAATTGCCTCAATTGGAGAGCTATCCCTACACGAATAGCGGCATTTCACTTCTACGAGACCTTCTCCATCCTCCAGTGTTCCATCAAGGGAGGCAGCCAAAAATGGAATCTCTTCGTCCACATAAAGGCCAGCTGGAAATATTTTAGTCTTTTCTTCGTATGCCTCCAAGGCGATTCTCTCCATCATTTGGCCTTATTTTTGCCAAATCTCGGGAATAAAATGGCCCGGACTGTTTTCTCCCGAACTGTTGTCGCCCTCAGTTCGCATAAGTGGCCGAAAGCAGAGGCAGTCAGCCTTTTTAATCTCTCGGCCATCCACAATTTTGAGTGTCGCTGGTCCCTAGTCTTCTCCTCCAGAGCTTTCCTCTCATCGGCACTGTGGGTGATTGCTTTAATGATAGCTCCAGCGGCTTCAGGGTCCATTTCCTTAGACTGAGTTTCAATCAGTCCGTAGTGCTCGTCTGGACCATCCACACGGGTCCTTTTACGCCTTGGATGGGACATATGAAGTTTCCTCTTCGATCTGCTTCCTGCCTCTCTTGCTTTTTGGGCAGCGTACTTTTTGTTGAATTTTCCAGGACTCTTTGACGCCAACTTCTTGTGAATGACAGAGTGTAATTTTGGTCCCACATTATGGGCAATTGCCGCAACCTCACACCTCGCAGCATATGATCCGCGAAGAGAAAAATTCACCCTTTTACCACCGATGTATTTCGCCACGTAGGCATTATACATCTCCGCCAAGTATATTAAACTTGGCGCGTGGCGAGCAAGCAGAGTATTTGCATATGTGATTTCCTCCCAAATACCACTTGCTTGCAGTTGGGGAACCAAGTTCAACTCACCCGACTTAGGACCCTCACAAAAGTACTCTCTGCAATTTGCGTGGTCTCCAAATACGTGATTAGGGCCATTTCTTATATCACTCTCCAAAAGCTTGATCGCCTCTGGAGACGTGTCTTGTCCTCCCTGCCCCCTGTAATGGATCGCTGAAGTCACAGCAGTCCTCATCCGCAGCAAACTTTCCGAAATCTTCTTCCGAAGGCTAACTGGCACCTGGCCTTTAGCGTTTCTAGTCTTCTTACTTAACTCATGAATCCTATTACTATAGTTTCGAATCAAATGATTCGAACACTCTATCTTTGATACGGGTAAATTAACACCGTATGGAAGTACTGCGGCCAATTTTTGAGTTGCACTGCTGTCGCCATCTCCTACAAAAAGAAAAAAGAACTCGTTATTTGGTAAAAGAGAAAATATGGAGATTATTGAGTTCATTTTATTGATAGTAATTGGCGCAGTCATCTCTACTATGAATAAAATTATCAGACAATTATCTCGATGATTCCACCATGTTTTTTTTCTCTGAATTATGGTGACTATTTTCAGGGAAAAATATTGGCGTATCGTCGCTTTCATTCAAGCTAATTTATACAACCTGCCTATTAGTCTATGGTACTTCAAAGAGTGCATTTCCACACTGGTTTTGAAGCCCTCGCAAATTATATCCGCCTCCATTGCGATGGAAGAAGCACTCCAATTTTTGTAACATAAGTGCTCCTTGGCTTCAGCATTGGAATCAAATGGATGAAGCCTTCGCGCATAGGCTGCAATATTTATTCCTGACACCCATGAATAACACTTTTTTTTTTGTATCCAACAATGCAGGCCTGTAAAAAATACAGAGTATGAGTCAAAAGGTTCTGGAAGATGTAATCTAATAATCTAAAGAAAAATCATATTAATCTTTACCTGTTTCTTTACGATTTAAAACTATTCCAGCATGTAAGAAAATTGACCATCACTTTTCCTTGCAATTTTTCCTTCTCGGGAATTTCAACGCCATAAATGTTAATATTTACCCTGAATTTCAATAGCAGAGTTAATTTCATTAGACTTCTTGGTGGAGTTGTGTGACTGGCCGAAATATTTCATTAAGTTTCTTTCATTTTCATTTATCAAACTTCATGCCATTTAGAAATATTATTAGGTGCATCCCGGTAAAAGATACGAAATTTAAAAGACAGTCAAGAGAACCTTTCTCTGACTTCCTCGATCATCATTGATTGTCACTGATTACCCGTCAACTAATAACTGACTATAAATACTAGTCGTAGTGTTCAGTCGAAGAAAATGTGACTCCTCCTAAGAGGATCCATATTCCTTCACTAAGGCATACGCTGGTCTAACTATCACCACACCTGCAACCTTGCCTCAACTATGTTCACCATAAACAACAATCAGGACAGTTCCTCCATGGTAGCGTACGATATCCATTTTGTTATTTTCCGAAGGAGGCATTGATTCACGCAATGAAATATCTTCGGAATATTTATAACTCTAGAATAATAAAATTTATGTAGATAATAGTATTGAATCAGGAACGTAGCAAACCTAAATGCGGTATTACTCTGGTATAACAAAGTAATTCGGAACGTTTATTGAAAAGATAACTAGGGAGATTGCTTGTCATCGCTGGCTATGAAATTCACCAACATACAAACCAAAAGCATCCGCCCAACCGTCTATCGGCCCAATGTGACGCATGTATCACATGTAGCTGTTTCCAAATAGTTAACGGTAGTAGAAAGTACTACGGATTCAATTGTCATTTATGAGAAACGTCATTTTTTGGCTTGCCATACATATAAAAATACCACGGCGAGTGAATCAAAAACAAAAAATAATTAATTTTTTCGGGAGGCAAATGTCCAAAATCAGTTTTGGTCAGGACACAGAAGTCCCAAGTTATTGCGTGATTATTTACTCAAATCCACTTTCCCTGACACGTGCTTAAGTAAAACTCAAGAATTAGTTTTTCGTTATAATAATTACAATGTAACGATAGGAATTTAGAAAAAATTAAATAACGATTAGGCATCTGTAGGAAGCTCGAGCTGTTGGAATAGACCAGTACTATCCGAGGTGTATTTGACTCATTGGGCGGATTCGGGTATGATAATTTCAGTAAGTAGATATTAGACGAATCATAGACGAAATGGAAAATATCATGCAAAAATTCAAACTTAAATTTAAAAGCTGATCAATAAGTTAAACTTACCACCCCTGAGAGTGCGCTGTAATTGGATCTGTAGGATCTTTTCCCCCAAGACCCATCGGCAACCACAGTTATCAGCGGTATGCCGTCGATATCTACTTATTTAGCTTGCATGGCTAAATCATACTCTTCCTTTCCTGCGCACCTCATTTCCTCCCATGCAGCATCATGTATGCCAGAGCTAATCTCCTGCTGCATTCTTCCAAAAGTTTTAGCATTCATGCACGGCGTATCAATAATAGCACTTAGCTCTACCATTTGTGAATACCCGTCGTGTGCATAGCACCCCAGTCACCTGAAATAAGTTGTGTATTTTAGCCACAGAGTAAAAGGAAACACTGCTATTACTCCTTTGACGGAATTTAAAATGTTATTAGTGATCCTTATTTTCCAAAATATAACATGAAAAATGACAACTTACCATCGCCCTGTTTATTTCCAAAGTTTCTTTCTCGGGATCTTCATTGCATAATGCCATTTCCATCTTACATAGCTGGCAACGTAAAATAAATTTGTCCATTCTTCTTCTCCTTCCCCACACACTGTTGCACTTTCCCACAATTTCATTGAAAGCACTACGGTCGCATGTCCCTGGGAAGGAGGTGCGAACTGGAGAATACCGCGAGGGAGGAGAATGGAAGGGAGGGGAGAGCGAGGATTTTCGGAACTCCATTGAGGGATTATATAGAAAGGGCAAGTGGACTGTTTGAGAAGATTCGGGTGCCGGGTGAAAGCATATGAAAGACAGAGGAAATATGAATTTGAGTTGTCGACCAAGAGATAGTGTGAAGCGGGTAGGAGAGGATGCATAATGAGAGGGAAAAACCAAGGGGCTAAGGAGAGACGAGAAGCGAAAAGGACGGAGCGAAGGTTGGGGGAGGAGGAGGACCTCCCCCCACCCTTCACCTTTCACTCACTCTTTCCATAACTCCCCTATCCCTTCTTCTCCCACCCACCCTCCTCCTCACACATTCACTTCCCCTACGTGTACGAACTCAAACACTAAAGCGACAGTCATCTATGTTACGAACAGTAGCGAAACTGTTCTCAATTAAATAATGTTTGAGGAAATTTTGTGGTACACTGGAATAATTAATGTGCACAATAATACTGTTAAAAGTAATGCGGAAGTTCTCAAATTTTGTCCATTAGTTACCAGAAATATTTGTTCTGCAATCTGAGGCATTACATACCCCGGTCAGTGTAGCCTTTCTTAGTTGAAACTAAAATGACAATAATTTACGTCTATGCAGCATCAAACTATCACATTTTTATGGATCGAAATATCAAAATATGAGGTGTTGCGGAGATTGCGTAAAGACGAGTGCGGAATCTTGCTATCATTCATGCATCCTGCTGGCTTTATCAAAATTATGGAGCCTTGAATCATTGACATATATACGTGGGAATGATGTGATGTTATAGTTTTAAAAAATAGGGGACACATACTGAGTCCTAAAATCATTTAATCATTTTCAAGTTTCCAAAAAAACGACACTGATTCCATTGAAAAAAGAGACATCCACATAACCATGAATTTTAGTAAATTTGGTACATAGATTCTTCCCTCTAAATTCTGTAACAGCGAATTTTGTCGTATAGTTTTGAGGAGAAAAGGAAAACGTCTGTGGAATGGTGCACAATCGGTGTTCAGATATATGGTATTGCTTATGCCATGGGCTTCATTCCCTTATATGCAGGCGTTACAAATTCGATAATGCTGCTATATCTTTTGCATTATAACTTGGTTATTGAAATTTTCGTCGCCAATAGTTTGCATAGCCAAAAAGGACGTCAGTTGTATGAAAAATCTATTTTTGGGACCATAGAGTGCAAGTGTGTGTTGAAAGAGACCGAATTCCTAGAAATTTTGCTTACAATTGGAACATGTAGGTATCTTAGAAATATCATAAAATTATATGATGTCTTTAACAAACATATTGCAAAACATCATGCATAGTACAAGTTGTCCATGTGTTCTTGACGTGAAACTCAGAAAAAACTTCAATTACAAAAATCGAAAAGCACGGTTCTATAACACAGATGTAAATCTGCACGCTGGTGCACGATGCGTAATCTATGACGTGAAGTGAACTATCAAGAATTGCAATGGTTTTTACATAATTTTAGGCACTGTAATTTCCCGATGCTAACTATAGCTATGCTTCAGCATAAAACAAGGTCGGAATTTTTGATATTGAACTGTATATTATTGAAAATTTTTAACGAGGGAGATTTCACCGATGAAAGGAAAATTTTATCTCACGAAATTGACGGTGGTAATGGGATACAATTTAGTTCTGAAGTGTATATAAACTAACCAGGATAATTCATAGCTTTTTTCGCCCCCATTGAGAATAAACCGTTTCCGATAGTAAATGTACAAAATATATAACCATGCAAAAACTGTGCGTGCGTAAACGCGTCTTCCTTGCATTGAAAAATATCACTTTTTAATAACATCGGAACGAAATATTCATGGAAAAAGATTATCACTATATGGCAGTATTCTAGCAATGAAGTCATGTACTGTTAAAAGTACGTTGCGTTCTGTGCGTCTACCGTGAATCGGTCCCTGAGCGTGTTGTCGAAATAGACCAAAACTCGGCTCAGAAGCACGGAGTATGACACGCAAAAGGCACGAGTGGCACATATACCACATGGTATAGCGGCGGCTGCCGGCGAACTGAGGGCTACAGACTCCGAGCACAGTCTAAAGTACCAGTCTGCCTACTCCCATATAAGCTATAGTAAACTCTTACGGCCGTCAGCTGGCTAGCAAGCCTAGAGCACGGTGTGCCTGATTAAGCGGGAATTTTGAAATACGGTTCTGGGCAGATTTCAAAAATATAAATTTCCCCTTCGACTATGTTTTTCAATTTTACCACTTATATCAATGCTGGAATCCTTTCCCTTACCATTGATGACTTTTGTGAAGTGAGCATCATTTGATAATGCCACATGCCCAACGTACAGGATGAATTTGATGTAATTAACAACATAAAATAATTCCAATTCAACTCAGAATAAGACGAAGTAATGCACACCGTAAAGTTACCTGACTTCACACTTAGCTGTTAAACTACCAAAATTTCTTCATTCTATCTTAGCACTAACACCATTCCACAGGTTGAGTGATAACGACAAAAAGAAACTGATGTAGGTATATATTAGAGATTTTATTCAGTTATAATTTCATACACAGTAATATAAACAGATTTAGAATGCAGTAGACCATAAATATTTTGTAAATGCATGGAAAACAGGACATCATTAGAGAAACTAGCAAAAATTCAGTGCATGATAGACTGAGAAGGCACAAGAGTAGGCAAACAACTCAGTGATTGTTGGACATTTGAGTGAAATATGTAAAATAAAGCTCCACTAACAGCGGTCGTAATACAATCCTTACTAAGTGAATACATGGGGATTTCAAAGGTCACATTTTGACACCTACAGTACCTTACATATACTAATAATAACTATGGGTAATAGGAGTCACAACACAACCCTTACTAAGTGAATACATGGAGATTTCAAAGGTCATATTTCGGCACTTACAGTACCTTACATATACTACTAATAACTAAGGCTAATAACAGTCACAACACAATCCTTACTAAGTGAATACATGGTCATATTTCGGCACTTACAGTACTTTACATATACTACTAATAACAAAGGCTAAAACTATGTACAAATAACTAGGGATGATGTTTGACACAGTCACAACATAATCCCTACTAAGTGAATGCATGGAGAATTCAAAGGCCATACACTTACTGTACCCTACTTATACTACTAATAACTATGGCTAATAGCAGTCACAACACAATCTTACTACCATTAATAAATACTTTGCTTTTTTCCACTTAAGAAAACCAAAAAAGAGGCAATTCCACCAAAAATAAAGTAAAAGGCAAAATTGTGGAAATTAGGGCAGAATAACTAGGGGATGATGACTACAATACAAAGAGCACCGTCTGACCCCAGGGTGGTGTGGCTCTAATTCACTAAATAATGAAGTTCATGCAAAATTCACAGTAAAGCTAATATACATTAGAAAATAGTTGGAAATCAGGGTGTATTACTTATTGCACAAATTAAATAAGTCCTTGCAGAAAAGCTATATTCGCTAAGCAATGAATTATTTTGCTCACCCCTGAATATATCATGCAATGAATCTGATGAGGTATTCCAGGAACATTTTTACAGAAAAAACTAGGCTAAAGACAAAGCAATTATTATGAAGTTGAAAGGAAATGCAAAGGAGGATACCAGGATATAGATGTCAATGTAAATGCATTCAATACCAAAAATTGCCACTGTGCTCTAGCTGCAGACATTGAGTTATAAAAAATTCAAATAAAATTTCAGTTTTATGATTTTAAAAATGTCATAATCATAATCTAGTACCTACTTAAGATTGTAGTACCTATTTGTAATCCTAAAATAATAACTAAATTCTATCTCTAAGTCCTATTCCTAAACTTTAACTAAATTCTATCTCAAAGTCCTATTCCTAAACTTAAGACTATAGTATATTCTAATCCTAAAAATAATGTACAACCTTATCTAATGGAGCATCACTACACATAGGGGAACTTAATGTGGAAAGTGCCATTTCAAGGGACTTGGAAAGAATACCAAAGCCCCATTCATTTTCCTTCATGACACTTGCAAAAATAGTCTCACATGCGAGAAGGTAGTCCAAGAAACCTGTAGAAGGCACTGCAAGGCTCCCAAATGAAGAGGATTTATCAAAAGCTTTCAAATGAATAAACTTTTGATCCTCATTGGTGACCCCTTCTCCTGATACCTCCAGCTTCTGACAGTGTGGACACCGGTGCCACAGCAAGAGTTTCCGCAGCACCACTCCTGCTACATACAGAAATGCTTGCCGCTCACCGATGTCCCACTGCATTAACTCAGCCACTTTGTCAGCATCATCAGGTCCTACAAACTAACATCTGAGGGACTCAAAGATGAAGGCTGCTGACCCAGACCTACAATGTCCTTAAAAACTAGCATGCAGTGGTCTGGGTCTAATTCACAATTACCTGAGGGACTGGTGATGATCATTGACCTGTAACTCAATTGTTTGTATGCCTGTTGGAATTGGTATGCTGTGGGATTCTTGTAGCAACCACCTCTTTGGCGAATTTGGCCAAAGAAATTCTCTAGGCAGTCTTGATTTAATCTTCGCAAACAAAGTTGATTAACACCACAGCTGCTGCGAAGATGATTCCAGAGCATGATGGTTGCATTAATGGTAACCTTCCAACCCTTAATGCATTTTATGTGGCCAGTAACGTCCTTCTGCCCCGCATCGAAGACTCTCAACCTCTTGAACAGAGCAAGAGAGTCTTCTAATACATTAAGGTGGTTGGTTCCCTCAGCCATGGGCCTCCTCAACACCTTTGTTGAAGGCTTAACAGTGCTATTGAAACAGTCGAATAATTGGTCCATTCGCCCAACGAATTTGGCTGTCCCAATAGCACTGCTATCACTCCCTTCACTTGCAACCTCCAGCATGGCTGCCACAGTGTTGGAGAAGACCCTACAGCAGAATGCAACCTTCATTCTCTGGAAATTGTTGGGGTACACACAAGCAGGGGTAAGTTTAGGGGCTTGCCTAAACTTGCGCTTTACATCCCGCTCATAAATCATGACAATATCCCTCCAACTTGCTTTGAAACCATCAAACTCAAAATGATATCTGAGAAGGTTGTTTCGAGTAGCTTTTATGAGGTGACAATAATCATACATGAAAATTACCTTCAGTCCCTCTACATGGTAATAAGGCTTCTCACATGTGACACCAAGCTTGTTCTGAAGTTGGATGAAGTTGCTGCCTTGGTCGCAAACTGAGACAACAACAGAATAACCAGCCTTGGTCATTTCCATTATTCCCTCAGTGAGCAGACTAAAGACAGCATCGACATCGCAAGCTCCAGAACCAAACATGAAGCCAATCGGCTGTTTCCAATGCTTGCATAAGCCTCTGGCCATTTGGACCAAAGCACAGGAAGCAGTGGTGTTCCCAACAACACCTTTACCACTATCAGCTAAACCTACAATTCTATCACTACTTCTGTCATAAAATAAGCTTCTTTTAATACTAATTTCATCAACATTTAAAACACATACTTTATCCTTATCGTCTAATTTACTAGCTACGGCTTGCAGTCCTTTCAAAATTGGATAAGAAAGGCCTGCTGTCAACTTGAAGCCACTCAACCACCTACTCAGGCTAGATACAGCAGGCAACAAGAAAAGTTGGCTAAGGGCCTTGTAAGATTTCCAGCTGTGGAATGCTAAGGATAAAGCTGTTACTTTATCCAAAGCAGTCCACCTCCGGGCATACTTACTCCTTCTGCAAAGACTCATGTTACTGCTGATCAATGAGAAAGCTGCTGGTGACAAAGCTCTTTTCATTTTCCCCAGAACATCGACAGATGTTTTGTTATTACGCAAACCTTGATACTTCTTATGAAGTTTGCATACCATAACACGGGATCGTTTTAAACTACTTCTAAGTGCTATTCTCCTGGGTGTCAGTTCATCTGCCTTGTACCTCAACCTTGAATTGCCTGAAAATGAAATAAATCAGAACCATTAGGTGATGTAGGCTGAGAACTAAGGGTGTAGTCCAGTACACGCTCCCAACGCTCCAGAGCATTTGGAGCGAGTTCTTGAGTGATCCACTAGAAGCTCCAAGCGCTCCTACAGCCTTTAACATCGTCACGGATGACGTCACTACATTTGCCTCTCTTCGCTCCAAACGCTCCAGCGAAAAAGGTGGGTGAGTTGGAGCGAGCCACTTTTCAGCGCGAATTTGAACGGGAAGGAAGTTCAAGGAAGTCTGAAGTTATGGAATCAATAACTCTTATAGATTATGCCGGGAATTAGGCGTACAATGTGGATGTGACGGAAGAAGTGGCTCAAAGAGCCAGGGATGGTGAGTATTTAAAAAATTGTTTATTTATTGGATTTTAGAATTATTCGGGGGAAATTACGGCGAGGCGGATGTCTGTAACTCGATGGTTTTACGTTTCAGATCCGATTCTCCTGCTCGAGGAGGAGATAGAGCGGCAAGCACGAGGTATCTTTTTACATTTGTTGTTGTAATGATTTATATTAATTATTTAAGCTTGAATTTGCGTGAAATGGAGATAGAATATGATTCGAAGTTAAGGGCACGTGGTGGGTGAACTTTTCGGTCGAAGCGTTCCGTTTGTGGCCTTGCGCCGGTTTGGTTTTGTAAATTGTTTTGTTTAACAATCTAGTGTAGCTTTCCAAATAATTAATGGTTATCTCGTGAACACCTTCGGTGCAAGTTTAGATAAGATGTGAATGAATATGTATCAGCATTATCATACCCAGAAAGTCGTCATAAAGGTGTGCAAGGATGCAATATAATGCTTACAGTAGGGTTAGGTTAAGGTCCTTCTACCAACATGCAACTTATGCTTGTCTTGTCTGTGGTGATACAATTGTATTTAAATGTTTTGTCTGTGGTTTTGTTTTGTCAATAAATTTCTTGATTTGAGAGCAATGTATTCTTTAATCTTTCCAACCTTTCTCTATGAAGATTATATCGTATGTTAAATGATGTGGGATATATGGTAATCCCTCTAATCTTCAAGTTGACACTTGGTTTTATTTTAGTAATTTAATTGCTTAAGGGCAGGCAGGCATGGATTGCAATTATGCTTAAGGATTGCTGTTAACACGATGGGTTAAAATCTAGTGCTGCATTTGAGAAGTATCATACATATTCATGCGTGTGCAATTGAGTGGTAACAAAGAAACACCAGTTGGAGTAGTTAAGTGTCGTGGATTAAGCTGATTCCAGTGCCATTGAAATTTCTTTTATAAGATATTTAAGTACATAGTGTTATTGACAAGGATTTTTATCTATTCTTATGTGTATATAGTTAAAGGAGATGGTATCATGTCAGCACTGAATTGCGTAGGTATTGCAATTTTAACTCTTACGCTAACTAACATCATATGAAGCATGGGCATCAAGCCATTATTAATTAAATAATAATTAGTAAGTTAATTATATCTGCAATGGTCGCATCAGGGAAACAACCTTGCAGTGACAAATTCAGGAAGCAGCACACAGTTGGCACAAAATAGAATGGATAATGGTCAGGTATAACTGCAGACTGAACTAAGCTTTTGTCATAATTCAAAAATGACGTCATCCAATAAGGATTCTGACTTGTTTTTCAACACAACTGGGATCATTAATGAACGCGCAAAGATTAATTGGGCAGAGTAAATTAGAAAAGGACTTCATCATTAAAATAAATAGCAGGTCAACATAAATGTAAACAAAAACAAACGACCAACGAAACGCTACGATCGCTCCAGCCGTGGTCCAGTAGGCGGAGCACCGGTAGCGTTGGAAGCGATAGGAGTGCAAGTGGACCACGAATTTGTAGCGTTTGGAGCAGGAGCACTCCGTAGCGTTGGGAGCGTGTACTGGACTACACCTTAAGTCATTCTAAGTTACATAATGAGACAATTATTTAATCACAACAATCGCTCTCTGAAGCCAATTTACCTCTTTTTGGTGTTGAAGAAACAAAACCAATGCTGCCTTCTTGAAAAATGGATTCTGTGAAACCAGTATTATTTACTGCAGAGGACCCTTCAGCCACTTCCTCACTCTCCATACCTCCAACAATCAGCAACTCTGATATAAGGTCCGATTTATCTTCTGGAAGAAATATAAAACAATGCAATTACCTATGTTGATGCCAATTTTCCCAACCAACCACAATAATTTAAACCACTGAAAATATGTTTAGAGTTAAACAGCTGCCTCTGATCCAGTCAAATGATCATGTTATAAACTTAGGTACTCTAGCTTATTGACACATGTGAAATGAAAAATACACTCATAGTGACATCCACTGTGTAAACAATGACAATTTTTTAACTGTTAACAGACAAATAGAAGAAGTATGTTAAAGTATGGATTACGCACCTTTGGGTTCACCATCAGGTTCCTCGATGACCTCAGATCCCACTTCTGAAAAAGTAATAAAAAATCGCTTTAATAAGACTCAAGTACACTTCGAATTAATTGACAACAAAATACCACAGAGCCACTTTACTCACAATTTTGAATCAGTTACACAAATAGGTATGAGGAAGTTCATTAATAATGTCAACAAAATATGTGGGGGAGAGGGTCATCAACAATATCCTTTTTTTGCAGTAATTTTTTTAATCTTAAACCAGTTGAGTCCTTGCCAAGTAAGTCTTGCATCACCATATTTTGCCTTTATTCAATGTACTGGATAGTAGACTGTGGACACACATGATATTCATCTTAAGATTAATACCATTCATTTGACAGATTTTTAAGGGAAGCTGTTAGAAAATTCAAAGACTCCACGAAGCCATAGACATCTAATAGTATAGCTATCCATGGCCTTCTGTTAGATATTATCTAGAGCCAGCCCTATAAAGCATTTTTTCTCTGAGGGTGGTCAAAATTGTTCAACATAATTATATTAGGTGGGCCACTTAAAGTTTGACACTTGTTGACAAGGGGTGAGGGGGAGGTAAAATTAGTAGACATAATTAATGGATGTCCCCAATTTTTAACGTTAATAAGAAATAAAATAGTTTCTGATTCATCCACTATTATTTGCAATCAAACAAAAAAGGGAAATCGTCCATATATAATCCAATGTTAGAAAAAATTGATGTAAGTTTAGAGCGCTTAAGGTGTTACATGTATTACATGAATGAAAAATATATATTGTCTCACGTAAATACATACTATATACATTGATTCATAGCTAAATTCATCCCTCTGAATATTTACAAGCCAAGGGCCATCTAGGGATTGGCGATTTCACGATGTAGTATAAATGTTTACAATAATTTTTTAATTAGATTAAAATAAACGCCCTACCTGGGACAGGAGGATCAACACTGGGACGGATCAGGTCGTACGTCCGATCTGAAAGTAAACCCATTGATCATTACAAATGCAAAACTAGATACAAGAAAAGAAACAGGACTCTCAAGGAAATAGGTATTATCAAAATTATACAGATTTTAGATCTCACCTTCAAAAATTGTAGGCTTGGCTTTCCACACCAGCCTCCCAGAAACAAAAAAACTGAGAGGCGTCGAAATGTTTTCCGCAAAGCCGGTAACACATATACCATTTCTCTGGCTCGAATTGCAGTAGGTCAGTTCTACCTGCCCTCTCCAGCCACAACCGACCTTGCTCCGTATCTTTTGGGACGCGATACAAACTTATCCCCACATCATGTGTAGAATTTTTGCACCCCACGGCACAACACACATAGCCCCCACAACATTTGGACGGCATTTTAAGCAATACCCTCACCACCCGATAGGTAGCAATATTGCTTAAGAGGTATAAAAATATAAACTTTGTGTAAAAAAACTCTGTAACTATATAAATATAATCTATGAAATATATATTTATGTATAAACTCTGTAAATATAATCTATGAAATATATAAGCTCTAAAATATTCACAAAGCCGGTAAATATCTCAGAAAAATACACCTTTCGCACAATATGGCTACCTCAATCGCATGGATCTTGGGAACTACTCCACACACAGCCCACGGCGGTCGGTGACCTTACGAGTCAAATGAACTACAATATTCAATGAAACTAATAATAATTTGATTACTATTTCTTAATCACTGAAAAAAATTATATTTATTAAATGTAAAGGAAGCAATCACAAAAATGATCAAAAGTTGTCTTCACTAATGCTCAACTGACTCTAATACCTTGGTGTTCAGCGGTTACCCGAAATCCCCCTGAGTGAGAAGACTGTTTGTTTAGACTGTGCTCCGAGGCAGCGCTCTCCCAGCTCTCCCCACTCTGGCGCGTGCAGAAACTCGCTCTGTGGCTAAAGGCGAGGTAAATGGGAGAATGCCCCCGCCAAAGAGCACGTGAAAATAGCGTGCATTGGTTCGGATGGATTGACTTAGTGTCGCTATTATGAGGAATATATTAAAATGGGATGGACTAAAATGAAGATAAAGGATTATCATTTAATAAGAGTGCAAACGGTTTTGGTTTGGGGCAAATGATGTCGTCATACTCGCCGTAGAAGGCAGCTAATTTTGCCGAAATTAGTGTTTTTCCGTGGTCAATATTACAGTGTGAAAAACGAGAAGTGAAAAATTACTTAACTTATATTAAATATCGATGTTTATTCTTCGTAAATGAGCATTAAAATGTTACGAGGATAGCATATCAGAGGCCTCAGACGAATCCAACCAGACGTCTGCAGCGTAGTTTTTGGCGAGGTACCTGGGGGCCTTAAGAGGTTTAATTTTTTTAATGCTACATACTTTAAGCTCAGGGTAAATAAGTTTTTTTTAAAGCTGATGCTGTCGTGGTATATAATTCTACTTTCCCCATATTTCACCAGGAGGTTAAATTAAGATTTGTATAAAGAATAATATTGCTGTAATTTTTGTACGTACAATTTAAATACTTTGCATGTAAATCGAGTAAGGTCAATGATTTATGTGGTGTTTACCTTGCTTGTATTCCTCATTCCAGGATCTGCAACAGATACCAACTGGTGCCCTGGCACATTTTTTGCAACAAGTGGTGACTTTTGCACGAAATCATGTCCTGAGTTGTTGGCTCTGCAGCCAGAAAGCTTTCATATGTGAAATGTGTAAAAATCCTCAAGTGATATACCCTTTTGATACGGATTCAACTTATCGGGTGAGTTCTTCATTTTTTGTGCCTTGCTCCATTTTACTTCTTCTGTATTTTTGGTGTCCACTTTACCTTACCCTACAGTTTGTCCTGTATGTATTGAAATGCTGTATGCAACGGATACTGAACATTTTCATGTTTGACAGCAGCATTTGACTGTTGCAAAAAAGCCAATTAAATAGTCTCCATGATTTCCTGTCTAAATTTAGTTGGAATCAGTATGTTAAAATAGTGATATAATACACCAATCAATTTTAATTGGGATATCAAACTGATTGCCAAATTCTGACGATCCTTAACACGTTCAACTCAACAATATATGTTGCAAACTCTTGCCGGTGACTGAATTTTTTTTTCGTTAATTCTTATGTAAAACACTAAGTTAATATGGGATACGAAAATATTTTTCGTTTTTTTTCATTCAAAATATTGTGCAAAAAAGGATTTTGTGAAGGACTTCATTTGACGTCCACCGCCATCGGATAGAAATTTAAATTTATGTTGCGGGTTGCGTTGCAGCCCCTTGAAACTGCAAGCATCTAATTTTTTTTTCTCGTCAAGGTTTTATAACTATTTTCTTTAAATTTTAAGGATTAATCCTTGTTATTTCTTGGGGAATATACCTATTAAAATCTGCTACATGCTGGCGAAATTTATCAACGTTCGCTGTTCAAGTTTCTGCATGCGAAAAATTTCTTATACCCTAATATGATTATCGTTCATCGTAGTGAAATTTCTTCTCGCATATCTTTCACATACGTAATATATCAGTACACATACTCCATGTATCACGGTCATAAACAAACATTCACATAAAAGTCATATGATGAAGTGTTTTGAATCTTAAAATCTTGACCGAAAATAACGAAAAACGGGGACAAAACGTGTAGCACATTATCGGAGTGAGTCTAGAAAGTCTGATATATATATTTATTACGAATGTTTGCGTTTATATTTTGTTCCTTAGAAAATTGTGGAGGAAATCTATTTTCAGTGGAATAGGAAATAGTATAATACAAAATGTACAACAGCCATCTCATCTCTATACTTTGTCTTTCTCCGCGCATTACTATCAATAGTGTTCTATAATGTCTATCTTTACCGACCTCAACACATACTCCCAATCTCTGTCCCTAAATCTGAGGAACTTTCTTTCATTCTCCCTTGCCCCGTTGATCCCATGCACGATACTTTCTTTCTCTTGCCTTCCCCACTTCCCAACCTGCGGCAACCGAAACTTACCACTGTTTCGAAGATCTAGTATTTATTGAAAAATATACTAATAGCTGAAACGCTGCAACTTAACCCATCCGTAATGAAAAGAATCTTTTAATTTTCCGCATCATTGAAGCTATGCAACTGGAAATGAATATATTCCCTACCCCCCCTCCCCCTGCCCAAAATTATCGTGGAAGTATATCATACTTCCGAAGTCATGCTTTCTTTTCTATTACATCATATTTCAGATTCGTTTTTAAGTTAAAATAAATTGAGCTCACAATGAAACAATAAAAAAATTCAGTAATTAATACTTTCATTTTGATTTTCACTAATTTAATAAGTAAATGAATACGATTGAGTTTTTTATATTTACTACGAGATAATATTTTTTCATAATACGATATTTAAAGTTTTTAGACGTAATTTGACGCCTGCCAAAAAAAAGAAGGCTAGGATATGGTTATGCATAATTTCTACCAAATTGAAACTGCACTGTTTTTTTGAAAATTGTTTACTTTACAAGAAAACATATTTATATTCTGCAGAACATATATGGTAGAATTTTCAGATAAATTTCACAGATTTGAAATTTTAGACACAATAAAAGCAAGTCAAAGTTACATAAATTACATTAAAATCAATTTCTATGAACAATAATGATGACCATGACAAAAGATTTAAATAAATTACATCAAAATTAACGTACAATAAAGTTAAATAAAACATAAATTACACCCTATTTTTAAAAATAACAAAGAACCCTCAGATTTGATTTCAAGTATTCACTCTACACTGACTATATTAGCGTAATTTATCCTTCTTCATTAGTCTAATTTAACATTCTAATAAATACAATTTCTTGTTGTTTAAAAATTACAAAATGCATATACATAAACAACTAAGTATCTATTTATTTACATGATATGCTCTAAAACATTTTATAGGCAAAGATAAGGAGTTCCTTTGCAGGCAGGGCTAAAATATGTTGTGTCCATTCGTATTCCCATGGAAGCGCATTCTTTACACTTTCTCTGGCTACCCCGTTTCTGTCCGGGCTGTTTTGGGATTGTATTAGGGAAGTGCTTTGAAAAATCTACGGTCCTGCAGAGTGGAGAGGGATTGGGAGGAAGTGAGGCTTTGTAAGATGGTAGAAGAAGAGATTTTATCAGGGAAAATCTAAAGTCATGCAAGTAATTGAAATTTAAATGATAAGAAATAATACATTTTAACTCACCTCAAATCTATGCTCAATGCACCTGCACAACGCCACACTTGCGCAGTCCGAAATCTTTACACAGTCGCGCAGCGAATACAAAAGCCACACGCTACACGATATGAAGAGGACACTGAACTTCAAACACGGTATGAACAGAATGTGGAGTGAAAGACAACTGAGGCCAGAGAAGCAAGTGTGGGAGGTTTAGGCAAGAGTGACACCCTACCCCTACCCTAAGGGTACCCCCTCCGATTTACGGTTACAAAGAAGGACAGGGTGTTGAAACTTTGGAGGGCAGAAAATCGGGAAATTGTGAATTTTGGAATCTCTTGTAGAAAAATGGAAATACATATTTCGTGACAGGGACGGGGAAAATTTCTTTGCTTTGCCAGTACGGAGCTTTCACTACTCTGGGATCTTCTCAAGTACCTATTTCCCCAACTTGGGTCGGGGCCTAGAGGGGTCTTGAACCTTTTTCTCGACCACCGGGCGAAGATAATCTCCTCCCTTTTCTACTTGGGGTGCCCATTACAGCATGCGGTCGCGGTCAACTTTTTTTTATGCAATGGTTTTTCTAAAAAAATTGTTGCTACAGGTTCAATGTTTATTTATACTAAAATGAATTATTTTGGTTTTACAATGCCTTTACAGCTTTTAAACGAAATTCTACCGTTAATATTAAGCTCTCCAGCAACAAAAATTGTATAAATGGTTAAATAAATAATTTCGTCATTGTATTTCGCACTCGGAAATGATTTTTACGAGTATTAACGTAAAAAATATAATAAATTTAAAATGTCCTTATTCAAGATATTGGCATCTTCAGTGCGCGAATCAAAGAATCGGTACTTAGAAAATTTCCCCGTGTTAATTCTTGAGATGTACGGTCTACGGAACTCTTGTTTTTGGAAATTTATGCACAGATCACATTCATCAAGTACAGATATGTAGATTATATAACAATTTCGGTATTTCGGTAGTATTTCCTCACATTTGTAGCTATTTATAATAACTATGTACAAAAAAATTAAAATACTATAATAATTAGAAAAAATTGTAGACGTGTCTCGAAATTTATAATTTTCCTTCGCATAGTGAACAAAATAATCAACAAAGAAAGACGAAAAATAGGAATATAAATGTTCCGAATGATATAAAGTAAATACAAAGGAATATACAATTGTAATTATTCTTAAAAGAATGTTGAATGCTCACTTCAATAGAAAATAAATCAGAAAAATAAAAATTTTACAGAAAAAAAAGTATGATAGCTATCTCAAAACGGCAAAAAAGACTACAAAGACTGTGTGCTATTTGATGGCTGAAAGGCAAGAGGGAGGCACTGAGAGATGGCTCAGCGAAACCCAAGGCCATTGAAAAAGAAGTGGAGCAAGACTTCAATTGACGTCCTCAGTCAGTCAATAGCATGGTGTAGGACGTCAATTGACGTCCTCAGCGTTGAAAGGGTTAAGCCTAAATCACAAAATCATTTTTACTTGTGTTCCAGGATCATTTAAGCTGTAGCTTTTGAGAGACTGCAAAAAATAACAGCTCACAAGCTATTATTTTGCCTATTATTTGGCCATTTTCACCATCCCTTCTTGCATCATTTCCACTTGTGGAGTATCATGATTAAAATACTGTTTTATTTGAAGCCACACTGGCCATGTGCTTGGATTGGCTGAGTGATGGAGTCACCTACATTTTCTGGGTTGGAAAAAGGGGCATTCTCAAATGGTGGACAAAGGGATAGGGATCCCTATCATTGCCGCTATCACTGAAAGGGATTGCATCTTACATAGGGTTACCATACGTCCTCATTTATGCGGACATGTCCATATTTTCGACTTTTAATGTAGTGTCCGCGTACATTTTTAAGATTGCTGCTAATGTCCGAATTTTATATTTTTGGGAAGTAAGACCTTTTGATTTTTGTTTTCATCTCGTATTATCAACTAGAGTTATATATATTTTTATATAGATTATTGAATTACACCGTTAGTGATCTGTTAGGGTGCTTTCGATTTAGGGCTATAGACAGCGATTGCCACGCCGCGGTGCTTTCGATTTAGCTGATTTCAGGGGCTGGCATCGCTATGGCGCTTCTTGTTCCATTCATTATAATAAGGATTGGTACTTTTCTGCTCTTTTTATTTTTTTAAACACACACACTATACGCGTTTCACCAATTTTATGGCATCGTCTCAGGTGTAGTAGTTTGTTTACAAGAATGCCATTTTCACCCGTTTAGATCTTGGTGGAGCCTGTTTCATGTTTGTTTTTTCATGTTTCAAACATGTTTGTTTTTATTCTTAAACAAACTGTTGATAGATGGCACTACTGGTCTACCATGGGTTGTAAATAGTTCATAGTTTGGCTACCAGAGCGTGTTGATCAATACTGTTGAGGGTGTCCTCATTTTGGGGTTTCAAAATATGGGGTAACCCTAGTCTCATTACATTCTCATTTTTAAGCTATCATTTGAGCTATCATTTGAGCTATCATTTGAGCTATCATTTGAGCTATCATTGGCTCTATCCCTGAAAAGGGACAGGAAAAATGATCATGTGATTCAGGCTCTACCAAGATCTAAATGGGTGAAAGTGGCATTCATGTATTTTGACATCTTGGTCAGACATGTGCCTCAGACAATGCAGAACCTCAGTAAATTGGGACTCAAATAATAGAGACTCTACTGTATTTTGTTTCTTTTCCATGTAATTCTTTTAGAATTGCTCCCTCATCTGGCTTCTCCTGCTTTCAGTGTGGCCATTGCAATGCAGTTTTCCACTCATCATGTCTCAATTCATCTCGGCCATGCCCAAAATGTGACAGGAGAAAGAGAAGAGAGGACATAACTCTCCTCGAGCCATTTGAGTCTTGATATATTTATTTCCATCGCTGTGCTAAGGTGTGAGGTTTAGGTTTATTTGTAATATTTTGCTGCAGCTGATGGAGTGTTTCAAATTATGATAAACTTTTTTTGGTGGTTAATAATGGATTGATTTTACAAGAAACATGAAATTTATATTTTTGAATTGTCCTGCATTTACAGTAAAACCTCTGAATCAGAGAATTTATGAAGGGACCAAATTTTTCTTTGTTGAACAGGAGCTATGTAGTCTAAGGAGGCTCTGGGAAGCTCATTGACATTAGCATAAGTGTATCTAATCACTGATCAAAGTCAGAACCTGTACTTTTGCTACTAGAAATTTTTCAAATAGGCAGTCTGGATAAAATTTATATGCAGTGAGTTACAAATGTGAGATGTAAATAATCTGGTGGTAAGAACTCTGAGAAGAGCTGAGTTTTCTTTCGATTTTCTTTTGTTTGATTGTTTAATTTCCTTGTTGTTTGTTGTGTAAATATTCATATTTTTCAATGGAGTTTTGTTTTTTTTATATATTAAAAAGTTTTTCATATAAAATTCAGTTATGAAATTTACTTTTTCATTGCTGAGAAAAAGATGGCTAATGCATAGTGGTTAACCAAGTAGCAGAAATAAAATCTGAGCTTACATTTTGGGGACTTGCATGCTGGCATTTCATGGAGTAAGCCAATCAGGTGGTGAGATATGCTATACCTCGTTCCCCTGGCTACATACATTGAATATATAATGTGCTTGCAGTGCATATTGTGACCAATGGAGAACCAATAAATAAACATGAATGTTGACAAGTTCATAATCGACAGCTTTGGGTAAAATTAACCTGGTACTGCTTGTATAGGGCATTTTATACACCCCAGCTTTGAGGAAGAATTATTTCTATATTTTTTCCCAGGCCTTTCGTGTTCAGTAGCTGAAACTCAGTATGTTTTCATTTTTCTGTTCAAAATTAATAGTTTTCAGCCATTTATGCACACATAACATTGATTTTTGAGTCACTGAGCACCAGACATTTTTGAAATCTGAGACCAATTTTGTGCAATCTCTTAGAATACCCTTCTACCGAGTAGGAAGGTGGCAGTCTGTAAAATGGTCTTCGAAGTTGAATAAATTTGGGCCATAGCTCAAGAATCAAATCAATTTTGTAAAACTTTTAGCTGTTGAATCACATAGAGTTTAAATGAGTCAATGGCCTTGTTTCAAGAAAATTGTTTCAATGCTTTGAGTGGTTGAGAGTACAATTAATTTCTGTGGCTAACCTTACATATTTGGGTGTGTTTTAATTTTGACCCTACACCATTGATCGGGAACTGCATTTAAATGTCAAAACAATATTTTTTACAGCACTTACAACATCCTATCTAAAGCTACCAGTAGTGGGGCTAGCTTTGAAGTGACTTGGAAATGTTTGAGTGTGACTTTCATTAATTCTGTGCATTAGAAAGACATCCTCGGTTACAAAAATCTTTTCATACCATCACCAGGTTCATGAACTCATGTCTGTCTGACTTTCAATGATGCCTTAACTTCACCCATTTTAACTCTCGTGAAAAACTGATTATCTTTTAATCTGTAAACCAGCAAATGATTTCAACACCAACCTCTAACTCACAGAGATATGAGACAAAAAATTAAGACAAGTCACTGCCGACCTCTTGCTTCAGTGGATGAAGTGCTGATTCTAAAGAAAATGTGACTATTGCAGAGAAAAGTTGTAGTTAGAGTTTACGGTACATACATTAACATGTTTGACAAACTGGATGTAGATCCAATTAATCCTTTCAATGCAGCTTTATTTTCCCCTGGGGTGTTTCTATGGGTGGAACAACGCAAATAAATTAAACACCATTACGAGCTTGACTCACCTTGTAAGTCATCTGCCACAGGAAAGCAAACATCCATGGCATGTGTGTCTTCCCCACTGAAATGGCTAAGTGAATTCGCATGAAATCTCCTAAGATTTTACATCTTAATTAACCAATTACTTGATGATATTCAGCCTTAACATTGATTTTCCTAATTTGAAAATTTTAATTTTAAGGGGGCAAACTATTTCTCTTCAACTTTTATTAAGGCTTAGAGAAGACTTACAAAAATGCTATAATAGTATATGATAGGTAAATGTTCACAGACTGAAAGGTATATTTGCTGTCTCAAAAATGTTTTGATGAAATGAAAGGAGTTCCACGTTCATTCTATCTCCACATAAAAACATCCTCTTTATCTTTTCCCTCAAGATATTTTGCCATATTGAGTTCATTCACAATTCCACCTCAGAAATGTACAGTCAAGTCTATCAAGTGTACTAGTGATGAATAAACCATTCCTGGAGTTTTATTTGAACTGCTTCATTGACGTGAACCACTCCAAGAGTTCGGTTGAGAGAGGAACAAACTGATGAGCATAGAGGCTCACAGGAGACAAAGGTCAGAGCAAACTGAGAATGGAACCTCAGGTGTTCCTACTCTTCTCTGTAACTTGACTGTTTAAACTTCTCAAGTGCCTCTCTGGAGTGATATTAGTGGATTTGAGTGAAGCAAATGCTGTTTGAAGTTAGCTACAGATTGACCCCACAGCATGTATGTGCTCTTCCTGATTTCCAAGATTCATTCAGTGACCAAGACTAAACTCAATACCCGGCTGCATGTAACTCTACTTGTACCTCTGCTGTTTTTGCCTTTGCCTAGAAGATTGAAATACTAGAGAGTCCTGCAAATCTAGATAAATTTTACTCACTTCCATTCAAACCTATCTTCAACAGGTAGATTAATGAATGAATAAACACTCTGACTGGGGTTGGTAGAGTTGCCTATGCCCTACTCCAAACGAAAAAGCTCATTCCATATGCTCAATTCCAAGCCTGAGAGCTCATGCCAAACACTCCAGAGCGACTCCAGAAAAGCATTGCTTGAAGTTTCTCTTCTCTGGAGAAGAACAATCGAGCGACTCTTCCTTCACTGCAAAGCAGTGGGGAAAGCCTTGGAGATAGTTCAATTCACTCAGAATAAGGCAGTTTTCTCAGACACTGTTCATTTCATACTCCTTTGTGCTGTGCTGCCAAGCATTATTGCTACTATGAGTTCAATAGTTCAAGTTCAAGAAACTAACTCTAACTTCACTAACAAAAAGTTCAAGTTATGACCATGCCATTCTCCACAAGTCCATGCCATCCTTGCGCTACACCCAACAGAAGCCTGTCATTTTCCCACTCTCCATGTTGTTCTCACTCTCCATCTAGTTGGAGCACTATAGGGAGTGGAGATGCTCAAACTATGGTGAAGAAAAACTTTCAAGGATATTTGGAAAGGGAAATGGTTTTTAAATTTTTACAAATTAAAAAAAAATTTAAATACATATTTGAGCAGAAAAAACTTTGTAGGTCTGATTCCGTGGTTAAAGTAATGGGGTTTCAGAAGTGAAATAATGAAATTTTATCTTAACACCATGTGTGGATGTGTTTTTTGTTTGTTGCAACATTTATTGGTCTATCAGTGAGCTGCCCATCGATTGTACGAGGCTGTAATCAATTGTAATAACATGAGTTAATGGTACTTGTCTTACTATTACTCATGTTTTTGGAATATTTTGTTCTCTCATAACCTTAAGAGTTGTTGCACCGTAATCTCACAGATTGTTTTGTAGTGTCAGGAATTGCTTTTAAACAATTTATTATTTGATTCATGAATATCCCATGCATATGTTCCCCTTTCATTGCAATGGTAGATTATATTGAGGACTTCAATGTGATTCCTGGTGCACTGTCAATTACAGTAAAACCCCTAAATTACACTTTTCCAGGGACCCTAGAAAAAAAGTGTAAATTGCGGGAAAGTGCAAATTGCGGGAAAAGTAGAATTTTCACGTACACATCATGTTCTTTTACTGAAGTAAGGGTAAAAATAAGAAATACTGATAAACTGAAAAAGAGCAGTGTCATAATTTATTCCTTGAACTAGCACTTCTCATTTATTTATATTTGATGAAAAAAATACACTAAACATCTTAGACGAATTGAAAATTAAGAAAGGATGAAGATGGCAGGGCTATTTACATTATCTTTGTTATTAGCAGCCATTGAAACTATCTAATGAATATAGCATGATTATTTTTAGAAATTTGATATTTTCAACTGCTTGGACTTCCTCTGCCTATTAATAATATTATGCACTTTATTTTCTATTTTCTGCAGTTCCTCAAGCATTTCCTCACAGCAATCACTATACCTACTAAGTAATTTCTTAGAGTTTGAACGGCACACACTGTGTCTTGCCTATCATAGTTATAGCTCGGGAATCGAGGCAGTGCAAATGATCTCAGTTGTCTACCACGAGTTCTTTCATTTTTCATGATATCTGGTTAAGAATCCATTGTTATCCTTCATAGTTTCTACTTAGGTAAAAAATTAATATTCCCCCGCAGGTTCAATTACAGTTGAGCACCCATAACCCGGAAATCCAGGAACACGCTATAGTCCGGCAGTGTCGCGAAAACAACCAAATACATATTCCGAGAAATCAGAAAATCAAAACCATAAACGCTGTTTTAAGAGATTTTGACTCTGCTCTTGATAAAAATATTTCCTTTAATTGCTGGAATATAATGTAACTTGTATTAGTATTTCGAAAAAAATAATTGTACACGCAATCTAAACGAATTGTAAGATTTGGTTACGCACATTGCAGTCTGAAATCCTCACTGTTGGCTGAGAAACCACTATAATGGTTTAGTGACTTGGCGTGGCTACGCTACTTCATGGCGCGAACATTTAACCATGCTTAAATATAACGCTTTTTGCTCTTTCTCTGGCTGTAAGGTGCAATAAACTTCATTAAAATTCTTTGCTAGGTACGCATAGTTATTATATCCGATCACAGACCTTGTCCGATCTAAGCGGGCGGAGCGATGCCAGCGGCGTGAAGCGACGGCACAAAACTATCGGTTGCAGAAAAAGTAGAAGTTTATTCTCACTAGCCTCCTGAAACAGCAATGTGGATGAAGCAGACTAAACTGCTCCATTGAAATTAACCTTAACTTCTTAACTCCCGACACGACGATAGCATCAAAAACGATGAAACAACTGATCGTCAATCGCATTAATCAATCAGCCGCAGCGAGTGTTGCGTCATGAAAATGTTTCGTAGTTTACATTTTTATTTCGGTATACTCAAATTTTCCTTATTGTATTAACAAATATATTTTTTATAAAAATTATTATTTGCGAATTTAAGCTTTTGGGATGTCCAAACGGGCGAAAGGTTCCATGTAATCTGGCGTTTCGATGTCCGACACGGCACTTGTCGTCAGGGGCGTCAATAGAATCGCCGGAAAAGTACTATCTTTCAGCGATTTATGAAGTTAAACCCAGATATTTATTATAATTTTTATGCATAGAAATAGTAAAAGAAAGATATTATAGAATTATCACTTACTGGAATGAAAATGCTTTACATAAAAAAGACTGCGCTTCATTTCATAGCTTGAATCATGGTTTGAATCGTATCTGGCAGATTACGAGTTGATGTAGTTCAAATTTCTGTTACTAGTGGCGCTGTATACTATTCCCGCCACTTTCAAATTCTTCCTTAAAACTGGTCCTATTGCTGCTCTCTTTCGTATTTTTCCGCATATATGTACAAGAAAAAGTCAAAAAGTGTTTTACAAAGGATGATACGCATGAGCAATGGACTTAAGAAGTGAATTTCATTTTTTGAAAGAGCGCGTTGTGGTGCAAATTGCGGGAAAACTGAAAAATGCATAGTCTAAATTCGGGGTTCTGCATACGTTGGGAACATAGGAAATTGAATGGGACTTTGCAAAAGTGGTGTAAATTGCGGGAAAACGTAATTTCCGATAACGCAAATACGGGGTTTCAATGTAATTACAAATACCTGAACCCAGTAAATTATGTGTTTATATGATTGCTAATCGGATAAAAGCATTGTACTCATGTGTGATAATGATGGGTTTGTATGTTAGTTTCTGCATGTCATTGACCATTCTCGTGGATCCACATGTGTGAACAACCGAGCCTTTATTCCTGGCCATGAATATACGTCATATGGATCTATATCTTCGGCACCGCTGTACAGGCAACAGCGTTGCCTAGCTTTCCGAAAAAGATAGGTCAGTGCTGAAATCAGCATGGTTCGCTTGTGTGTGTGAAAAATGGCTGGTGTTAATAGGGAGGCCAATTCCGGTACCTTTATTTCCAGTATCTTCATTTGAATCACAGCCTTTCCTTATTAGAGCCACCTTCTCTAGAGTGGCGGCGCTACAATCTGCTTGGTCCTGATTTTTCAGTGCATGCGGAATGTTTTGCAACACCCACTGGGGGCAAGTTTAGGATCCATATATATATATTTATTCCCCTCCCCCACCCCCTCCCAACTGAGCAACTTTGTTGCACTCCTCTAAACAGCCAGGCGCAATGCCCTACTTTGTTGCACTCCCCCCCCCCTCTAAACATCCAGGTGCGACACCACGTGACCTTTCCCGTCCCTCTTACACTCCCCCACCCCCTCCCAACTTAGCAACTTTGTTGCAGTCTTTTAGACAGCCAGGTTCAATTCTCAACTCATCCCAGTTCACCCACACCCCTCCCTACTTTGTTGCACTCCCCCCTAGACATATAGGTGCGACACCAGTGCCCATCCCCGTCCCCCCTCCCATACACCACAACTTCCCCTTACTTCCCTTCTTTCCCCGCTTCCCTTCCCCTACCTTGGAGCGGTACTTCTCAATTTTCTACAGCTGAAGAAGGGCCTACATGCCCGAAACGTCCCAGTAAGTCCTCTCTCTCTTTTTACTTTTCTTTCCCCACCCCCTGTCTAGTGTTATATATATATATATATATATATATATATATATATATATATATATATATATATATAAATAAAACAGTGATACACTAAACAAACACAGAAACACGCAAAAAGGACACTCACAAAAGAAAACTTGTACGTTTCGGCGTCAGGACGCCATCGTCAGCGGTAGAGGAATGATGAGTCTTTGTGAGTGTCCTTTTTGCGTGTTTCTGTGTTTGTTTAGTGTATCACTGTTTTATTTATGCATGTGCATCGTCGCCGAGAGCGATTTTCTACCAAGACATTATATATATATATATATATATAGGGTCATTCCACCTCAATTCAACAAACGTTTGTCCCTTAGGGTCTCAGATTTTGATAAAAATTGGTGCTCAATACCCTTCAACCGTTTTGTGAAAAAAAAATTTTGAGTGAATTATGCATATTTTAATTTTTACGCATTTTTAGCAAAAATCCGTGCCTTAAATCATAGTATCACTTAAATCTCCGCTTGTAATTGTCATACAACAATGATTAATAACTTTTATTAAAGCTATATCTTTATTGAATGCAAATATATCAATAAAAAATTATTTTCATCTATACATTATTGTTGTAAATTACTAATGTTTAAAAAATTGTTAATAAACTTTTCTCAAATACTCCATCTCAGAATCGGCCGAAACTTTTTTTCCGTAATCTAAACATATCCACCTAACTATTCCAAAAATAAAATTTAGTGGCAACTCATAAATGCGTTTTTTACAACCAAGGAAGTCAATCGCACAGTCGTCCCAAAGATTTTTCCAAACAGCATTCATAGATTTTTCGGAGATCTCACCCCAAGATTTTGATATGTTTTCAATGGCCTGTCGGATATTATAAGAGCGCCAAAATTCCTTCAAGCTCATGCCGGCTTCACCCTCAGATGCCCTTACAGCTTGGTTGAAAGTCTCCCTTAAATAGTATGCCTTGAAAGTTGAAATCACGCCCTGGTCCATTGGCTGTAGAATCGATGTTGTGTTCGGAGGCAAGTAAACAACCTTAACGTGCGAGCATAAATCACCCAAAGTTCTTGAATGCCCAGGAGCGTTATCTAATATCAACAAAGCTTTGTAATCTAAATTTTTATTGATGCAGTACTCTCGTACAGCTGGGCAGAAATAGGTCGTGAACCACTTATCGAAGACTGCAGTGGTTACCCATGCCTTCTTATTAGCTTCCCATAGGACAGGTAAGCTTTGCTTATGGCAATTTTTAAGAGCCCTAGGGTTTTTCGAATGATAAACAATCATTGGTTTAAGCTTAAAATCCCCAGCAGCATTTCCACCTAACAATAATGTGCGTCTATCCTTCGAAAATTTGAACCCTGGCATTGATTTTTCCTCCACTGAAATATATGTTCTGGATGGCATCCTTTTCCAGAACAATCCAGTTTCATCAGCATTGAAAATCTGATGAGGCGAATATATTTTCCCTTTTCTATCATTGCCGCCAATTCAACAATAAATGTGACAGCTGCGCTTTCGTCCGCACTAGCTGACTCTCCGCGAACAGATATGTTATGCAACTTTTAGCGGGCTTTAAAGCGATTAAACCAGCCACAGCTGGCGGTAAATGTTTCTACACTACAACTAGCTTTGGGTAATTCATCGTACAAACGCCTAGCTTTTGCCTGAATCGCCAACAGACTTACAGGTACAGTGTGTCCTTGTTTAACGTTGTTAACTCGTTCCTGAAAAAGTAGACGTTAAGCGAAACAACGTTAAACGAAGCAGTATTTTCCATAAGAAACAATGTAAAAAATTAAAATCGGTTCCAAACTCACCAATTCTTCATTTCATAACAATAACGATTTCTTGTGTGAGAATAGTAGAAAAGTAAGGGGTATTAGATGAATGGTAAAGGAAAGTGAAAGGAATGCGCATTTATCAAATGTAAGAAAAAAAGGCGTGAGATTCTTAGTTTTGGTGAAATGAAAGTTTGAAAATGACAAAATTCGCGTATTTTTTGTGATATTTTGACGCCATATTGCGAGATTTTTGGAAGTCCCGGTAGAGGGATACGGACTAATTTCACGTCTGAAATATGGCCTTACCCAACTCCCCCCAACAACGTTGCGTGTCTGTGGAGTGAAACAGGGGTGCTAAGGTGGGACAGTACGCAGCGTCGAGAAGGCCATTTCTGAACGGAAAAATAGGTTATTTGGCGGATAGTTACGATTTATTTTCACCAATACCCTTTTAAACCAACCCACCCCAATGGTGATTGGTTTGCGGAAAATTACGGCGAGTTGGTGATGAAAGTTCCGTATAGAGGCAGTGAAATGAAGTACCTCCAAAGATTATAGGGTAGCTCCGAGAGGTTACCCGTCCCTCCTGAGTGTAATAAAGCTGTCGAAAAGCGGGAATACTTTTAAGTTGAAGGCGGGAAAAGTCATGGGCGGTGGGTATAGAAAATGAAGACACTGCTCAACCGCTGCGCCATCTGAAGGAACTAGGAGGAAAAGGTCAGTATTTCCAATATGGCGTCCAGAAGTAGATTCACATCACAGGTTTAAGTGAATAGTTAACGAAAGAAAAAGGATTTATGAAGCAAACGAAAGGTAAATGTGCATATGTAGCTTAGCAATATAAGTGAAATAGGTGGTATAAGGTGATCGGGAAGCAGGTGAAATTAATTTTCTCCCAGACTGGACGCTATGATACAAATACCACGGCGTATTTTAATTACGCGGACAGTCGAACAGATGATTTCACTAGTCAGAGATCTTCATATCTTAGATGAAGCAAACTGAAAAGGCATTTTTAAAAGAATAAGCACCAGGTTTCCCTCCTATATTTCTGATATTTAGTGCTGTTAGCACCGGCTTCCCTCGGAGTAAAAGAAATTTTTGTTCTTCACTGCGGGAGCGTGCGCATGCGAATGCAGTGAAGGACAAAGATTTCGCTCGCTGCGATCGCGAAGACGTAGGATATCAATTAAAATATTGAGTGAACTAGGGAAACTCGATGCTGTGTACAAAATGTTTGTTATTTCGTAACAAAGTTTTAGGAACAGTATCACCCTCGACGATTTACTGCATCATGAAGGGTTTAGAATACTTCCTCTTACATACTAATTTAACACGAAAAAGACGTTTTCGATACACCTCAAACAGCAGTAAATCTACCTTATGGCGGAATGGGATTTTCAGGTATTTTTTTCCCGTAGATATTTGCCCCTGGATCTACCATTCGGACATGGTATTATTAATACCATGCGATTCAAGATGGTACACTAACGTTGGTTTGAGTTTTAAATCACCCGATGCATTGCCCCCAAATAACAGCGTAGTAAATAATAAGCAAACATATATTTATGAAACAAAATAACGTAATAATTATTCGCTCAGGTGAACTTTTGACACACGCTATGAGGAGTTAACGGCAAACTTTTCCGCCGAATGGAAATTACACATCAGATGCGCCAAATTCCTATTCGTTATTCATTTTTTTTTGTTGCGCAAAATTTGAACAACGTTATCGCGAAGCACTGACGACGTTGAACGATTTAGGGTTTTAATTGTTGGACAACGTTATCGCGAAACAACGTTAAACGGGACAACGTTAAACGAGGACACACTGTATGTGCTTTTCAACTAAATCTTCTATCCATACATTTAAAGTTCTTTCCATTTCCATAATAGTTTCACATCTATTTCTTGTTCCTATCCTGACGGCAGCCGAAGGAGTTGCTATTTTCCCATACTTCTTTATTTTATCTGCATTCTTTACGATAGTTCTTACAGTGGAACAAGCGAGAGATAAAGTCTTGCAAATTTCATGTTGCCGCTGTCCAGCATCAAGACCAAGCTGCCTATTATCACTCATTGCCTATTTTTACGGGGAAAATACAATATTAGAAATTTAGAAAAGACAAAACAAAAAATACTCCTAGTAAACATGCCCAGAGCACAGTAGAAAGGTTCATTCATCAAATAATTCCATTACGTGGTAATGACGAAAGGTGGATGAAAGCCTTGATGAAATAGTTTTTCTTCCTTTAATACACTGTACTATACAGAATATTCAGTAATGAAAGTTTTTCGTCAACGATTCTCTGTGCCAGCAAAAAAAGCGTAGCAGAATAGTTCCGACAGGCGACGGGCGCATGGGGCGAAGCGATCGCTGCGAATCGCGGGATTTTCAAGAGCGTTAATGCGGAACCGGAGAGCGTTAAACTGGAACAGGGTCTTAAAATATTTTCAGCGCTAATGCGGAACAGCGCTAATCGGAACAGCGTTAATCGGGGAGTGGGTGTATATGTATATGTGTATATATATATATATATTTATTTATTTATTCATGTTCCTGGCATTTGATATGAGGAAGAAATGATACAGACTTGGAAGCATGCTATCCTGTACAATGGACAGTGCAGTAAAATGTTGGGTGCCTGAGAAAACCCTTGTGTTTTTCAATTAAATGAGGCCTTGGTTGGATGGTGTATTGGGGAGGCTAACGAAAACAAGGTCATTTGCACCATTAGGTGGGTTGGATGAAAAGGGAAGGATTATTAGGGTATTGGAGGTGGAGTGGACAGAAACCAGGCTTTGGAATTTAATGAAAGTGCTCTGGCCAACACACCATCATGAACCTCCTGAGTCCAAGCATCTTCAAACTACCATACTAGTTACAACTCTCCGTACTTCTGAATCTTATTAACTCCTTGGAGCACTTGCACTATTGCTCAGGTCTAGCAACTCACCAAACCATGTAGTCATCAACTTATCTCTGAAAGGTAAATGTGTTATACTTTAAAACCATGACACTCATGGAACCTCTTAGTAGCAGCTCCACCTGTATTTCAGTGCATAGTGATTGGGAAGATGTTATGAATGACAAAGATGGAATGTACATGGTGGTGGACTCCTGTTGTGAAGGATCACTAGGAGGAGGTGACTGGCAAGTCTCCTCAGCTCCAAGCATGAAAATTGAAGCTGTAAATCACTTGCATGACATTAATGCCTTGCATGAGAAAAATTTATTCTCACCGAATAATTTTAATTCCATTTACAATGAACATCTCAAATGCCTTCTGAACTTTCTTATTTGTGATTCAGCAAATCTCATCCATCCAGTGGGAATGGTTGTTTGTGCTTATAGGAGTTGTACCATGTTGATTGCAGGACTAAGCAAATTGATAGGTCTTACTGTTTGCTGTTTAAGTTTTTACTGTTTGTTAATTACCCCAGTGAAAAAATTGTATAGAAATTGTATACAATGTATAGGGCGAGCTTGTATACAAATTGTACACAATTTGTATACAATGTGTACAAATTTTGTTGTGTACAAATTGTACACAATTTGTATACAATGTACACAAAATGTACACATTTGTACACAATGTATACAATTTGTACACAGTGTATACAATTTGTACACAGTGTATACAATTTGTACACAGTGTATACAATTTGTACACAGCGTATACAATTTGTACACAGTGTACACAATTTGTACACAGTGTATACAATTTGTACACAGTGTATACAATAACAATTTGCATCTATATGAATTATTGTTTATATAATTATATTTGGGTGCTGGAATTATGACAAACTGCAAATTACAATCAATACATTTATTAGCATTGAGTAAAACATTTACATTTATCAAAACAGCATTGATATCAATTTTTCATATTACACATAAAAAAATTCTTGGGTGGAAAGGGATGTACACAATTATACAACCTCCCTCCCACCATCCACTTCCAGAATTTCTTTTTCTCCCGAAGTTGACAATCTCCTTAACTCATTCAAACGCCGACTCATTGCAGCTACCAGGTCGGCATTCCTCACAGGGCCTCCGCCCTTTTCCGCATTTACCTGGTGGGCAAATGCTGAAAAAATAATAATAATAAGTGCATGAGTTAAGGTGAGCCACAAACTTGGCGTAAAACTTTTTTTGATAGGTCAATTAGTTACTTTTAAAAATCAGTTTCACCTAGAACAACTGTGCGGTTATATTGACAGTCAATAGCCATCCCATTACTTCAAAAAAGTAGTTAAATTATAATAATTTTTTTGAGTAAACGCAACTCCCCAGCCCTCCCCATTTGGGCAAAATTCAAAACAGTTTGCTCTTATTCAGTATTAACCTCTATCACGTATTTCTTAAAATATAAGTCCAGTAATGGTCTTTTAACAGTATTCATATAAAACATTGTTCTCACGAATTATCAATTTCGGTCAATATGGCCTCTTAGCTATTCTAGGTAGGTAGGTGGGTTCAGGCATTCTAGTATTAAAAAGATTCATGCATAGAAAGAAAAGGTAGTTGTGACGAGGCTTCATTGCAAATAAATATTGTTTTCATAATTTCAAAAAAGTGCTTCTATGTATTTAAGTGCAATATGAGGCAGCTAGCGCAGATGTAGTTGCAGCAAGTATGCATGTATAATTAATTATAATTCAAGTTATGCACAAATTTCACTTCTAGACATTTACAGGAACCTATCTTGTCCATAACCCAGGGACTACATACAGGGAACCCATAACACTACGCAACGTGAAAATACACCGGTAAACTTAATTAAAATAATAAGACAGAATATGCTACGCTAATAGCAAATAAGAAGTTAACTTTTTTCAGAGAGGGGTACCGTTTCTTAAACCAATATTAATGAAATAAAGAGAGTAGATAATAATGAACAACAACAAACTTACCTTGCTTCAGTAAAGATTGGGGGTGTCCAAACATGTGGTGTCTTCCATAAAACTTGAGTTGCACGTCCAACCTCACAAAAACGGCATATTATAAAACAGTTGCACCAGGGCATATATAATCAAAATACTTAGGGAATATTGAATTCCCCCTTACGCGTTGTGTTTACACACACTCCCTTCCACCATTAATGTAATAACAATAATGGTCGAAGCACACTACCAAAACATCGATCTTCATATTTTTGACGTAGCGAACGCAGCGCCAACGCGCCAATTGCTACTTGAAACCCGCATTTTTCAAAACCCCAAGTTCTTGTCCAGGGTTGCAGCATAGTTTTGAATCCCTTAAAATTCTTGATTCATCATTGAGGTTTTGCCGGATTACGTGCTTTAAAGTATCGGTTGATGCATACATGATTAGAATGCAATATTTTACGGTATTATACGCGTACTATACTCTATTAAAGGTAAATGCGCATTTCTCACAGCGGAGAAGTAGCCTGGATACTATATTGTAACCTTGGCTGGAAGACAAGTGGCCATAATTATTAAAATTTATCATCACCAAAAATGTTGTTTAAAACGCGATTCATGAACTTTGGAAGCGATTAAACTCTTGATTGTGGAATATTTTTTTGGGTTCTTTACCCAGATGATTTTCGGACTTAGTTTTTGGCGCCTTCGTTAAAAATATTGCAAGTTGAATTGAATGACGAACTTCGATGCATCTTCAAAAATGTTGTTTAAAACGCGATTCATGAACTTTGGAAGCGATTAAACTCTTGATTGTGGAACATTTTTTTGGGTTCCTTACCCAGATGATTTTAAAAAATGTTTCAAAATCAAGAGTTGAATCGCTTCCACAGTTCATGAATCGCGTTTTAAACGACATTTTTGGAGATGCATTGATGTTTGTCTTATCTTTGCTCGTTTACTCCAACTATACATGCTGTTTCCTGTTGAATATTACTGAATTCTAGTAGGTTCCTTCTAAATCTTGCTAGATCTAGCTGGATTCATCTAAATATGCTAGCTGGAATTTTTACTAGGGTTCTTATGTCTATTCGCCCTCCTAATTAAGAGCCCTTGGTAAGCGGCAAATTGTGTTAACACAATTTTCCGCTTACCAAGAAGCATAAAAGACATGGAGTATTGGAAAGCCTCTGAGTACCGGTCATGGCTGTTATCACTCACCTCTATGCCTGGAAACTCACTACCTTAAATTTGTAAATTGGGTAAATTTGAAAATTGCATGCAAAATATATGTGCACTTCCGACAAACTATGCATTTTGAACAAAAAATACCATTTGTACTTATTGTATAAAAATTGTACACAAAATGTACACATTGTGTACATTGTATACATATCCTATACACTGTGTACATTTTACACAATTTGTATACACTGTATACAATGTGTACATTTTGTGTACAATTTTTATACAGAATGTACACATTGTATACAGGGTATACAATCTATACAACTGTATACACCCTATACAATGTATACAAAATGTACACACTGTATAGATCCTGTATAAAAATTGTATACAGTTTTTTCACTGGGGTATGTACCCGAAACTGCTGTTATTAATCATCGTTAAAGATTACTATATTAATTACTGTATTTGCAAATAAAATCTGTCTCTTTGTTAAAACTTTTTTATCATTCTAATGCCTATATCTATTGATATGCTGGCATTTTGTGTTTGCCATGCTGTGATCACTTTTAACAGCTGTTTTCAGGATTCTAAATTTACCAATTCTGTCTTTCTGCCAAATCACCGCTAAATGCTGTGTACCGGATTCAAAATAAATCACTCATGTCTCAATTTATGGCTATTCAATTCTTGCAGCGTTATTGTTATACTTCAGAGGCATTTCCTTAGCCTATGCTTGAAGATTGAAGGTGCATACCATAACGTCAAATCATTAACTCTATTGGTGAAATTAGCTGATTTATTCCAAGCCTGCAATTGTGGATGACCATATTAAGCCATGAATTATGGTGTTAGTGTCCCTCCTTGTGTTGCATGGCCTGTAATTATCAGCCTTGTCCACACCTTCAAGTGTACTTGGTATAGGCATGCTTGAGTGTGATATGTTGATGACAAATATACCAGCATCCAAGCCTGCTCGGCAAATTGCTGAATTCAAGGCTGTTCGTCTATGTTCTCAGACTTGGGATAGATGCTTGGGCTAAAGGCTTTGCTGTGGGATAGGTTTCAGCTGTCTTCAGAAAAAAGATGAATGTCATTCAAGCCCAGATAGCAATGTAAGCTTGAATCAAGCTTGCCGCAAGCTTATTCTTGCAAGCTGGTAAGCTTGCAACAAGCTTGCAAAAAACAAGCTTTAAGCTTGCGGCAAGCTTAAAAAAAGCTAACTAGTCTCCACGCGGCAAGCTTGCAAGCAAGATTAAAATGCAAGCTTTTGGCAAGCTTGCGCTTCAAACCGAAAAAAAATAGTTTCACCCTGGACAGATCCCTTAAACCTAACATCAGAATTCATCTCACAATTCTCATTTACCTGCGACTATCCTATCTTTCAACTACCTGCAACATATGCATTTCTTAACTGTAGATTGAATGTCGAGAAAGTTGTATGTATACGGCCATTACCGTGCGCAAATGTGTTCGCGAGAACTAACTTTAATGTCAATGCCGTGATAGTTTTTGGGAACGTACCATCCAATCGCGATAACAGTTTTCAGTCATTAATTAATTGATACCTATGTTGCCAAATTAAATGAGTATAAGGTCAATATTAATGAGAATAAACAAGATGCTTTCTAATTATTACACGTTTGTTTACATTTCAATGAAGACAACTTACTCGCGGAAATGTTACGAACGTGAATATGCATGTATTATCAATGTTACGAACGTGGAAATAAGAAAACTAATGAATGTACCAATAAAAGCATTTCAATAATTTAGTATATAACGGCATTTAATTACACAAAGCTATCAATGAAGCGTTGTTACTGGCAGAACCCAAGGCTCTCCGATTCGTTTCAAAGCTTCCCATTTATGCCAAATTTGCGGTCGAAGAATGAACCTATGCCCGAACAGACGACATAAATGCTGATTATTTTACACAGTCCATTAGATATGTTAATAGGTAATAATCCGTTAAAAGTATCAAGGTGCCTATATAATGAAGAGATTATTACGTTTATTATCCATGAATAAATGCACTTCTAAGGTCATTAAGTAGACCTAAATTGGCATTCTATTTCAGGCATGGAACTTCATTTGCCATTTAAGTGATGTCATAGCGTTTTATGTACCTATTATTCTGCAACGAGGGCCAAATTATGCGATATAAATCTCTGCTCAGAAGTGTGGTGATGTACCAGGTATCGAACTCACACCCTTTTAGGCATTATGAAAATTATGCGATCGCATATAATGTGCACATCTCTGAAGATGCAAATAAGATTTTCACATGTGTAGCCATGGCGTACCTGTGCACAATGTCCAATATTAACTAACTGAAAAATGGAATAAACCGGCGCTCACGCTTGTTTGAGTTCAAACGTAGATATAGTGGCGTTGCGCTAAGGGAGAAAAATATTCAAGGTATGCAGACTTGAATCAAGCTTGCCATGGCAGACTTGATGCAAACTTGAATTAAGCTTGCCATGGCAGACTTGATGCAAACTTGAATTACGCTTGCCGCGGCAAGCTTGCCATGGCAGACTTGATGCAAACTTGAATTAAGCTTGCCGCGGCAAGCTTGCCATGGCAGACTTGATGCAAACTTGAATTAAGCTTGCCGTGGCAAGCTTGCCACGGCAAGCTTTGGCAAGCCAATATCTAAGCTTGCGGCAAGCTTACATGCTATCTGGGAGGTCACTTGCATGCAGCAAAAGCCTCATTTATCTCCAATTAGCACCTACTTTGGATACAGCTACCATGAAATCCTACTTAGGTGCTTATTTGTTGCTAGGGCTAGAACCAAGGGAACAGGATAGCAACCCTTCATTTGGGTGAAGACTACAGTGGTCTGTCTGTATGGTGGCACCCTATTGAAAATGCCCCACTGGTTTCCTATAGGAATTATGTGAATTCCTATAGGAATTACAGTTTCCTACTGGAACGATGAAGCTTCCTATAGGAAAAATAAATTTCCTATAGGTACAAGAAAGTTTCCTATAGGAACGAGAAATTTTCCTATAGGAATGATAAATTTTCCTATAGGACGAATATTTTCCTATAGGAACGAGGAATTTTCCTATAAGAAGAATATTTTCCAATAGGAACAAGAAATTTCCTATAGGAACAAAAAATTTCCTATAGGAATGAGAAATTTTCCTATAGGACGAATATTTTCCTATAGGAACGAGGAATTTTCCTATAGGACGAATATTTTCCTATAGGAACAAAAAATTTTCCTATAGGAATGAGAAATTTTCCTATAGGACGAATATTTTCCTATAGGAACGAGAAATTTACTATAGGAACGAGAAATTTTCCTATAGGACGAATATTTTCCTATAGGAACGAGAAATATTCCTATTGGACGAATATTTTCCTATAGGAACGAGAAATTTCCTATAGCACGACTATTTTCCTATAGGAATGAGAAAATAACCCTCTAGTTATGAGAAATTTTCCTATAGCATGAATATTTGACAATGGAAAAAGGTTTCCTATAGGAATTAGCAATATTTCTATAGAACAAATATTTATTTTAGGTACATTAAGGAATGTTTCCCATAGTGCGAAAAATTCTAATTAATTCGAAATTAAAAAAAGAAAACATTTCATTTTATCAATGGTTCTGCATTCTCACAAATATAATGCATACATCACCATACAAGACAAGTTTTTACAATATTTCATTTATAATTAAAACATTATTGTCAATAAAAAAATTTTAAGAAAAAGTTAGAAATTCATTAAAAAATGGTTCACCGGTATGGAACTCACATAGACAGTTCCATTCCAATTCCAGTGTAACGCAAACTATATCTGGCATAACACATGAAGTTCTTCTCCCTTTGTCATAGTCCGGCGTTTTACACGGGGCACGTACAATCTGATGTAAGTACGAACGTGCATTTCAAATTGCATGGTGTCGTGTTTACACGATGCTTTACCCGCGCGGGTAGATGCGTGAATGCAATCACCATCAAATTTTCACCGTGTAAACACTCCAAATTGCGCAAATGCGTGGACAGAAAATAGCTCGTTCTAATTTGGTGAATGTGTTCACGCATCTGTCCAGCCACGTACTTGCGCGGGTAAATGCATCGTGTAAACACGGTAAGCCATGAATTGCAAGAACGCATGCGTGAATGCATGAACGCGAGGTAGCAAAATAGCTTCTGCTCTAATTCGAAAATGATTGCACGCCCGATTGAGAAAAAATGCAGTTTGATGTTGTGCAATTTCGTGCCCGAGTAAAACGGCCTTATGACTCTGTAGGTGTGCAGCAATCCTCTTTCGAAATTAAAAAAACTCATCCTCTCTCTTCTATCAATCATTAAAATTAGTTGAGAGAGCATTAGTTGAGAAAGGATTAAAAAAATCAATTCTCTCTCAACTAATACCAAAGTTATACTTATGAGATCGCTCGCTCCTCAAATCAGTCAGTTGGTGTAGTGGTCAGAGTCGGCGTCTCATGAACAGAAGGTTCCCCGATCTAAGCCTAACGGTGGCGTTTTTTTTTTAAGGTTATTTATGAGACTATTTTCCAATGGGAAAATTATTTCCTATAGGAAAAAATTTCCTATAGGAAAATTTCGAGTTCCCATTGTCAAATTACTGTGGGAAAAAAAATTCCTATAGGGCATTTTCAATAGGGCAAGCTTTACCCTGCATGGTAATGACAGTTACTCATGATATCAGGTGATTCAGAAGGAAACCATCTGATTAAATTATCTATCCTGAGAAACAGTTGCCAAATAGAGAAATTGTGTTAAGAAATGGTTTACAATACACAGGAACACTTAAGAAATAAAGATGGGCACACTGAAAAGAAACTCAATATTCAAAGAAGTTTGATGGGAGAAATATTTATCATTCCTTCCTCTATTCATTTTCAATAAAATAAAAAAAAATCCCTCTCATATGTCAACAAAAAATGATAAGTTGAGGATCAAAATGAGAATTTTTCATGTTTATTGGCGATTTAACAATTAGTGTACAAAGGAGAGTGGTCCACTGAACTCATTCCTCTTCGTGGTCTTTTTATCATTCATTATTTACCTTCTTCTGTCACATCAGATTATTCGGCTACCTTGCAAGTGCTTGGCCTCCCCTCAATAATAATACAGGATAAATATAGGTACATACAAAGCGAGAATATCTGCACAGCAGTTTTTTTAAGCCATATTTCAAAGAGTTTCAAAATGTAACCCTGCCTCGTCTGTATGTGTCTCTCTCGTGCATGTTTATTAAGGATAAAAGGGACCAGCTCATTACCATTTATGAAATACATAGGCATTAAACTCACCTGAGAACAGATGTGCGTATGAATTTGAGATCTCATTCTACTGCAATTTAAAATAAGTGTCCATTCCATGTAGGCATCAAAATTCTTAATCACTTACCATCAGGCATTAAAAAGGCCCCTCAAAGGAAATATAGAAGGGTCAGTTAAAGTATTTCCTGGTGGATAAAAGCTACTGAAGTACAGAGGATTTTCTTAGAGGCTTGTAGGCATGGAGCCCGCTGACCACATTTCATCCTGTGTACATTTTTTGTTTTTTTTCTCATGTCCTGTGTTGATGTGGCGACCTATATTTTACTGTGTGAAATCGATGGACCAATTAATATATTGTTATTCTCAGGAGGATGCTTGTTTGGACAAAAATATCGGTGAAATAATATGACAACATTCATGAATCATTAAATATTATTAGAGTAAAAATTCAAATTGTTACATCTTTGCTCAGTTACTCAATTAAAAATGTGTGATGTTAAGTACATGCATAATGATTGAATTCTCATGCTGAAATATTATGACCTGATGTTCATGATATCACTGAAGCACTTGTGAAGAGGAGCTCCACTCGTGGCTGCCAGTTTTAATGCTTCTTTTGTGATCGAGGCATTGGTGGACTTTGCCCGTCTTGCCGTACCCATCGAAAGATGACTGTCTATGAATGCAGTGATGAGGCCACTTCCATAGCCTCCCATCTCACAATATCGATAATCATATGGTACAAGGTAATGATAGGCTGGCCAATAAGTCTTGGTCACTAGAAATACTGAGTTGTCATCCCCAGATGGGTATCTGAAAGTGAGAGGGCATGAAATGTAATCAGTTTTTAACATATATTTCTACATTGTTTGGGTGGCGGCAAGGAAAATTTCTTGTATATTTGACTGTCACCAACATCCCTCTTCTCATCTCTCTCCAAATTTCATGGTCCGACTTTTCCAATAGAGGTTCAAATGGGCCAATCTTTCTCGTAATTCAGGAGTAGGGTCCTCCATTCTAGGTCAATTAGGGAAGGGCAAAAGTTCCTCAGACAAAGTTTATGGTAGTATTGCTTAGTTGCTTTAAAATTTGATATTATGACTAAAAGACAAGGAATTAACATACTTTTTGGTATTACATAAATCATAAAGCAGCAGGGAAACTTCCATATTCTCCAGCTTATAAGACGTGCTTTTTCCCCAAAAAAATCCATGGGAAATCACTCACATGGTCAATATCAAGGTGCCCAAAATATCATATTTCCCAACCCATATGAAGCCCTTTTTTAAAAATTGTATTCCTAAGTTGGCCTGAATCTTAATGACTAAGGATAAAGCCCTCAAAAGGATATTTTCATGCATGCAATTTTGCATTGCTGTCAGAGGTGCCCGTCTCTCTCTACACTTTCCAAAGACGGCTTAGGATGCACTCTCCATCATTCATTTCTGGGGTCTATGTTGAATAACTTTAATACAATTGCTATTTTTGGAAGTGTACAACCCCATTTTCTTCCTATAAATTGTTAACGTTAACATATTGATTATTAATTTTTTTCTTCTAAAATCTGACCTGAAAAATCACAGTGTGTCTTATGGTCTGGTGCATCCTATAGGCCGGCTAATACAGGAGGTGGCCAAAATAAGGGTGTGAATGTGGAGTGCATGTTCTGCAAAAGTTCCACACCAAGTAAATAAATTCTTAGTTTTTGCATCTCCTTTTGTGTTTGACAATGTCTACTCCCCTACCTCTGGAAAAAGGTTGACCTAAGGGTTCACCACCTGCTACACCCTTGCTTGCCGTCCTAGTAGCAATTTATATCTAAACAATATCTGGAGAGGGTAACCAATATCCAGAAAGCGTATCCTCTATTTGTGTAATGTTACATGTAGATTAGTAGGTAGTCATTAAAATATGCAATGTTCTCCTGATTGAGAAGAGAGGAAAAAAACTACTATTCCATATTAAATATTTTATTTCATTTAAGGGAATCCAAGTCTTGGTATGTTCTTGGTGCAATATCTCTAACTTCTCCAGTGCGTTCAGCATTGATCCTTTATTTTTTACATGTAATATGTTGGGCATAAAATCTCTGTTATGTTAGTTTAATAATAACTGCTTGGAAAAATTGGAATTATTTCTATCGTTAATGAAAGAAGCGGTGCCCTTTAATCCTAGTTGGAAATTTCTACCAGTCTGCCCAATGTATATGGCTTTGAAGTTATTGCAACGGAGTTGTAGACCCCACTTTGTTGCATTATCTCAATTCTGTTGTTGTTGGACCCAAGTATATTCTGTAATGTGTGCCCATTATAGAAGGCGGCTCTTATTTTTTTTGGGGAGTTCCCTTTGAATATTTAAGGATATCTTTTCTCTTCTCAATGGAAAGATTCCACAAATTCAAGCCTGAGACTGTCTCCTTTGCTATGTTCTCCAATGTAATTTCCACATTGTGTTGAAATATTATCATAATAACTTGATGCAATATATATCTTATGATAAAAACTAAAAAACTTTCAATCACTTTCACCTTGGAACTTGGAACAACACCATGGATTTTAATAATTTATTTATCTCATAATTCCACATTTTTGGTCTAGTGTCTGATTGGCTAAATGATTTTTTTATGGTCATCACTTATAAAGCTGCTACAAATTGGTTTTATTTGCTGTTGTTGGAGTATTCTACTAGCTGATTGGTAGGTTCTTGGACATTCCCCATCAGGCATTCCAATTCCTGACACATTGTCTCGCTTTCCCTCCTAAGGATGTCCCGCCATTAGATCCCTCTAAAATTCGTCATATCTTCTACCGCCTCTTATTTCGTCCAAAATTCCTATTCTCTTCCTTCCTCTTCCATGCTTCCCCAGTGTTCTTCCCTCTATCATCCTTTTCAACATACCCTCCCCTCTCAAAACCTTCTCCATCCATCTCTTCCGCCTTCTCTGAACCTCCACCACCAGCTTCATCTCCTCTCCAATCATATCCAATACCTCCTTTTTCGCCTTCCTTGCCACCCAGCTCACCCTCTCCATCCTTCTCCAAACCCACATCTCAAATGTCTCAAGTCAATGTACATCCTCCCTTTGGAATGAACTAGTTTCCGACCCATACAGCACCACACTCCGTATTAGAGTTTTCACTAGCCTTTTCTTTACTTCTTTTCTCCGACCCCCCCTCATCAATTCCTTTCTCTTTGAAAATGCTTCTTTTGCCAGGGCAATTCTGCATCTGATGTCTCTACCACTAAACCCATTCTCCTCCAAGATACTACCCTGATACGTAAATTGCTCAACCTGCTCTATCTTGTGCCCTCCCACCCTATTGAAAATGCCCCATTGGTTTCCCATAGTGTTTTCAGAAAATACTATAGGAATTATGTACATTCCTATAGGAACCTTTATAGGAAATAAAGGTTCCTATAGGAACAATAAATTTCCTATAGGTACAGTATAGGTATCTCGTTCCTATAGGAAAATTTCTCGTACCTATAGGAAATGTATTGCTCCTATAGGAACCTTTATTGTTCCTGTAAGAAATTTTAATACTGCGGTGACAGTGAGCCTTAAGTCACGGATCATGCAGGAAACCGCTGGTTAGCCCAGTTACAGGCAAACACTATCGAAGACCCGGGAAATCCCTGAACTCAGTCTCCTGCTGCTCAGCATCACTGAACCAGACTCTACAATTTTCACTAAAGCCGCAGTGAGCACGGACCGCCCAGCCACACAGGTCAGCGCAGGGCATGACATCGGGCAGTGGGTGGGGCTAGGCTCGGATACTAGACCAGAGAAGCCTCCTCAACACCTCAAACAGAGATGACACCTCAAACGCCTGCCCACCCGACTGGACAGCGGGGATAGCCGGAGCCCTCAGAGCGCTCAGAACACGGAGATTCCACTGTCTCTTCTAAGCGAGTTCACAGCCCCTAAGAGGCTGTACCCAAATGAGGTGGTCATCGTAGCCGGGACGATGAGCGCTCCACCTCTCCCTTAGTTTTTTCTGTAGGTGGATAACAGAAAAATGTCTCTAAAAATGGATTATATCCACCTGTAAACTATGCACTTCACTCTCCACCATCCAAACTGATGGTGGAGAGTGAAGCTTTTGGGGATGGCAGAAGCCTTTCAAGGACATGATTTACCGTTACAAGCTTGGCTCATGCTGAGAGTCATATGCCTCTATGGAATGCATACATTCATGACTCACACTTATGAGTCTTATTAACATAAGTGAGTCTTATGCCAAACTACAAGGGTTAAATTTGACGTGATTCACTTCGTATTATAGAATAACAAAAGGGCTCAGAGGAACATTTTCAGTCAAATCCAGGATAGATATTGCATATGATTCCAGCGACAACTTTGGATATTGTATGTATGTGCACATAGTATTTGATGAATAGTGGGAATTGCATGCATATACAATATCATTGGAGACTGTGGATGTTATATGGATATTGGATAATTTTTAGTTGCTGCTTGGGCTCTACTTTCTTTTGTGCATGGTGGTAGCAAAAATGAGGCTGCTGCAACTAAAGAACTGAGAGATATAGATAGACTAAATGCTATTAGGATATACCTTGATCCTGTTTTGAGTCCCCAAATATTGTATCCACTGTGCATCAACCAGTTGATATTCATATCCAGTGCAAAGCGCAGAAAGCCAACAACAAAAAATGAGACTAAAATTGATTCATTCCAGTACTCCACTGGTGCATTTATGGGTAAAAGGAAGCAAAAAACAGCTATCAATATCCATTTGAATCTGTAAAAAAATGTTTTTAAATGTTAATATGGTTCCTGACAAAAACAGTTTCATAGTTAGATACATATTTTTATTTTAAAATCATAACATGTATTTAGATGCTAAATATTTCCATTAGTATCCATAATGAAAGACAAGGTAAGTAAATGATTTCTCAAAAGATTAGCTCATGCCATACCTATGTGAATGATTAGAATTTTGTATAAGTAAATTAATAGTGAGGTATTGGACAGCCAGTATATATATCTAAATGAGATAACATCAATGGAAAGATTTGGGTTACTATGGCTACCTCTGTGTTGCATCTCAGTTCCTTTATCAAATAAAGGGTGAGTTTTCAGGTGGAATTCTATTTATTTTGATTATCATACATCTCTCATGACTTTTTTTACCCCCTGGCATCAATCGGTATTTCAATTGGAGTTTCATGTGATTTGGAGTAAAATATTTACAACTAGAGCATTTATATACTGTAGTGACATGTACTGAAAGCTTAAATAGGAAAAGAAGAAGCTGATTTTTATAGGTGTTTTGCTAAGCAGTCAAACTTGAGTGGGAGTTATCCACTAGGGAATACACAAATTTTATTCTAGATTGTGAAACACTGTGAAAAAAATCATCCCTGACCAACGAGTGTTTTTTTCTCTGAGGATTTCATGCGTGATTGTTTGGCAAAATATCCAAGATAAACATGCAGAATTTAAAAATTTGCAATGACCTTGTGGACTGTTTATTACAGCGAGGAAACTTTTACAAACCACATAACAATAAACTCAACCACGACCCGGGTTTCAACGGCTAAGCGTCATCATCAGGTGTAATAAATTGTTGTGATGGAATACCACAAAGTTTCTGAAGACTACGTTTTATTCTTGTGGACTGTGGTGACATGCACATGAATATGTGTACTTGAGGGAATTGTATGCATGATATCCCATAAGAACAACTTTTTCGTTTCAAGTGTCTCTGGAATTCACAGATGGAGGATGATGCCTGGGTGGCTCAATTGATTTAAGTTCCCAGAAGGAAAAAATGGTGCAAATGTTGTTTTCCTCTATGGATTTCACCCATTGTACCCCATGTACCCAGCCCATGTACAGGGGCTGGGGATTGGAAAAGGAGCGGTAGAAGGGGGAGGTGATGTTGATTGGTTTGGTTGGTTACTTGAGCTGGCAAACAAACCCTATAAACACAAAAAGCTGCAGCAGCGCTGCACAAGGATTTCAAGGTTGCACGCGCAACGCGCACTGAAGGAAGCGTTGCCGCAGCGTCTCCGCAGCGATATTTCGGAGCGCGCTGCCAAAGCGTATAGCTGCAGCGCATCAACAGCGCATGGGTGATGCACGCCAGCAACACGCTGCTGATGCGCTACCGATGCATGTTCGTGAAGCATGAAGCCACCGCTGAAAGAACATAGGCTCTTTTACTCCTCCCTTAACACGAAGCAATGAGAAGGTTGAATTGTTAGTGTTAGTATCCCCAGTAGCAGTGGACGTCCCCGCAATGTTGCAGGCACGTCGCATTGCGACCAATGTGACGTTCCCGCAACGTCACAGGAGTGGCGGTTACGTCGCTGCGACGTGCCCGCGACGTGCGAAGTTTCCGAGAATCAACGTCACGGGCACGTCGCAATGCGACGTGCCCGTGACGTTGCATTGCGACGTGCCCGTGACGTTGCATTGCGACGTGCTCGTGACGTCGCATTGCGACTTTCCGAAAATATTTTGCTTGAGCACCACATTCCATTGCGATAAGCTAATCAAACATTCAGGCCGATTTAGACGTTTGGGGAGAAGAAGGAATCGTCTAAATCGGCCTCTATAGATCATATTCTAACATCGCCGAGACAAAAATTTCATTTCTCTATCCCCGTTCTGAGTGCAGAGAATCGCGCAAGCATTCACGTAAGGGGTTTGATCCGATAAATAACTCGGATTAAAGGACCACCAAACATGACGTGGAACACTATTCCGCGTAATATATTACATTACGCATGTACATTACAATTCCATTACGTCCGTATATAAATGTGAGAGAAGACCGCGCGTCCTGTGACAATTTGTCCTAAAAGTTTTAATGCCCTTTGCTTCAAATGGATTAGAAGTTAAACTAGCGGATCCCCAATGAAAAATTTGTACACAATTTCTATACAGGATGTGTACAATGTTCACATTTTGTACACATTTGTATACAGTTGTATAGCCCGTATAAAATTTGTACATTGTATACAATGTAAAATAAGTAGAAAAGATAACTATTGATGTAGAGTACGAAATGAAGTTCTCAGAATGGAACACGCAGTTTTATGACCCTCCCGTATTTATCAGTTTCAGTTCCAATTTCCACAATTTGTCGGATAAAAACATTCATAGGGCACGCGCTCGCATTAGGAGCTACATCAGATGCAGACAGCCAATATACATTTCGTGCCTAGTTTGAATGGAATGGGTTGTACAATTGAGTAAGAGATGGCGCTGACTACCGTTGATATCTCAGATGAACTGTATATTGTTGCTGCGCAAAGTGGAACTTTTAGTGAACAGTTTTTCATCACGTAATTATTTTAGAAACTTCAGCTTTATCACAAGGCACAATATTGTCAGCATGGCACAGCATTAATGTCATCGTAGCTTTCATGATAAGCCATTAAAAAGTACATATCTTTGACTCTCGACATACGCAGCCGTGGGGGATTCAATGAAAACCATGGGATACAGCACAGTGTGTATTTGTCCTAGGAGCCTTAAAGAGCTGGAGGGACAAAAAACCGACCCAGGTCGGGCGACACAGCTGACGTGTGTATTTCGTCACATTGTGCCTGGCCAAGTTGGTCTCCCTTTGAGTGTATCTTCCCTAGTAGCACAAAAATATTTTTAAAACATTGAAAAAAAGATTTTTTAAAAATTGTGAAAAAATTGAGGAATGTTATGAAAACATTGTCAAAACCTTTCAAAAACGTTTTGCTGCACCATCTAACATTTTTCACACAATCTTTTAACAACTTTGTAAAATGTTTTTAAAATATTATATTAAACATTGTTAAAATATTTTATAAATATTTTAACAATATTTATTTTATAAATATTTTAACGATGTTTAAAAAAAAATTTTAAAATTATTTTAACAATGTTTAAAAAATATTTTTTTCAATGTTTCTAGGTTTAACAACAATGTTTAATAACAATAGTCTTAATTTCAACCTCACATTCTAGATCATTCCTGTTCATGACATTTATGGATTGTCAATATTGCATATGCCTACGTCATATACTACTCACAACTAAAGTAAGCGATCCGAGAAAGTTGTATATATACGGGCATTCCCGTGCGTGAATATGTTCGCGAGAACTAACTTTTAAATGTCAATGCCGTGATAGTTTGAGGAAACGTACCATTCAATCACGATAACAGTTTTCAGGTATTAATTAATTGAAACCTATGTTGCCACATTAAATGAATATAAAGTCAATATCAATTAGAATAAACAATATTTTTTCCAATTGCCACACGTTTTTTACAATTCAATGAAGACGTAACTTAATTGCGGAAATGTTACGAACGTGAATATACATGTATAATCAATGTTACGAATGTGGAAATGAGAAAACTGATGAATGTACCAATAAAAGCATAAAAGTAATTTAGTGTACAGCGGAAATTAATTACAAAAAGCTATCAATGATAAGTTGCAGAACGCAAGTCTCTCCGATTCGTTTCAAAGCTTCCCATTTATGCCTAATTTTCGGTCGAAGAATGAACCACAGGCTAAACATATTACTATGTATCAAGAATACATTTCATGAAATATATTCATATAATTATGTTTTTTAAAATTATTTCAACATAATTTCTAAATAATTTTTAAGTTGTTTAAAATAGTTTTAAAAATATTTTAAAATCATTTTTAAAATATTTTTAAATAATATGGGGAAATGTATGAGTTCCTATTGTCAAATTACAATAGGAATAGGGCATTTTCACTAGGGAGGTACTAATAAAAATACTATAATAGTGACTTATCAATACGTACTGTTTGTACTAATAAAATGTATTACAGTAATAATTATTATTGTAATTATTTTGGGGGAGTATAATAAAATACTATAACAAATTAACAAATAAGTAAACGTAAAAAGCTAGTGATTAGAATGAAAAAATAAGTTTAAATAGCAGGCATAACATATGTTACGGCGGTACATACATATAATTTACGTTAATAATATTATTAACGTAAATTAACAAGTATTATTTTATATTTTATGTGATGATATATACAGTTGTTTTGGCCTGTATTAACAACAATTTGAAACATTTTTAAAACATTGCAAAACATTTTTTTGCAATATTTAATTTAATAATTGCTTTCTTTAAAATATGTTTAAAACATTGCCAAAATATTAAGTTTGAAAAGTTTTTTGTAATGTTGAAAAATATTTTTAAAAGATTGCTAATATATTTTTGTGCTACTGGGGTTCTTTAGAAATGATCACTTAAGCGATTTTCGTTACGAGATAACGGATAATTCTACGTGCTGTTAAGATTGTGATTTCCTTTGGGACATTTCTAATTTTAGGTTCCTTTTATACTTTGAAGAAGAGGCGAGCAGGTCGAATATAATGTTTTTGGGGCTGTGGCTCGTCAGGTTAGATGTAGTGGGAGGTTCGCCTAGAGTTCATAAATAATAAGGCATTTGGAATGTATTAAAATTATAACGAAAGCGTTGTCGCAGCGTGGTGGAAGCGTTACTGCAGCGCTGTTCATGCGCTTCAATAGCGCAGCTGCAGCACCTCTGTAGTGCTGCTGACATGGGAATATCGGAAATTTGAAGGTATCGGGCATGCTGCAGCAGCGCGTCCGCATCGGCTGCAGCGCTGCGACATTGCGCTGCTGCCGCGCTTCAGCAGCATTTTGTGTTTACAGGGGTGTTAATGTTATTCTCAGTAAAAGACCGTGATGTTCGAGTTTTGTCACCGCCAGACATCACTTTAAGTGAAATCTTAGACAAAACTGGATAATGATCCGAAAAGTGTGACACAATTACCCTTGAATCGACTAGATCCACACCAATATTAGAAATGATATTATCTAGAAGAGTAGCACCCAGCCAATGCATGACGTCCAATGGAAAGTTGTTTGGAACATAATAAATAGTCACCGCTCCAATTGTCGTAATTCTCATATTCCAAAACTGGTTGATTCATGCGGTAAACCAGTAACCGATTATACCCTTGTGACCAATGCTCTAAATGATCATTTTTTGAAAGACAATGCTTCTCAGCATTTGGTATCAGGGGGTGGTATTTCGATATCAGGGGATGTATTCTGTCATTCATTCTTTCTTCACCCTTATACTAAACTTGAGCTGATGCAGTTACTCATGAATTTAGGCACCAAAAGTACAGCCGGCCCTGGGGGCTTATTCTGTATCTCGAAGCTACCGATGCCGTAGCTTCGAATAAGCTACCAGAATTGGCTTCCGACCGTATTCTCTAACTCGCGGGAGCTTTCTCAAGAACGTAATAGGAAGTGGAGAGAGGTTTGGCGAAGGGCGGATATGAGAATCTTTTTAAACCAAATCTGCGGAAACTTCATTTCTGGTGACGTCATTCTTAGAACCAATGGGAAATCTCATCTCAATGTTTTTCCGAGGATAAAACTGGTGAAACCTGTTTTAAGGCCGATTTAGACGGCGAAGATGCACGTGCATCGTTTTTAGCGAAAAAATTCCACGCAATAAAAATTAATCGAGCAAAATTCTAAAATGTTTTATTTTTGCTAACATAATCTCGTGAATACGAACGCCCGACGTCCATCTTGGCTGTGTTGATCACTTGAAATCAGATTGTTCGTAAATATATTCGGGAATTCGGCCCCTCAATCCCTTGGGACGGCCCCGGCCATTAACCCTTTTGAGCCCATGGCATTTGGCTCTTTCACTTCCAAAAAGCACACAATTTTGTGAAAATTGCAACCCTTTTAAAAAATAATTTTTGTGAGTCATATGATCCAATTATGATAGTGAAATTTTTTCTATATGCTGATAACAAATTGCAGTTAAATTGAAAGATTGTTTTTTATAAGTTGAAGCAATATTTATGTTTTTTTATAAAGAAATGCTTATTTCAAAACGTTTTTTTGGAAAAAAAAATAATTTTAAGGTTACATAATTATATAAACTCAAAATTTATCATGAATAACCACATATATTATAAAATATAGCACTTTAAACTGTAAAATATCAAAACTTGATTCCCATTATTCATTTTATACATAAGATATATAAATGAATGAAATATTAATGATAATTAGCATATCAAAATTTGACATCCATTATTCATTTAATACATAAGACAAGGCCCGAATTTAGGACCTCTGACGCCCCTGGGCAAAAAACATTTGCTGCTCCCCCATCTTGCAAATTTAAATGAACTTGACGTTTCATGTCGATGTTATCTTTATTGTGCAGTTCTCCAGTAATTTTGCTGCCCTTGGAGTGCTGCCCTTGGAGTGCGAGGAAGGGTAAGGGAGGGGGAGGGAGAGGGAGGGAGAGAGAAGGGATGTGAGAAGAGGAAGTATGGGGGGTGGAGAGTGTGTCAAGTGAAGTGCGAGGAGGTGAGATATAGAGGAAGGGAGGGGGAGTATGAATGGGAGGGAGATGGAGAGAGAGAGAGAGATAGGAGAAGAGGAGTAATGGGGGTAGAAGGTGGCGAGAAGTGGAGTGCGAGGAAGTGAGATGTAGCGGAAGGGAGGGGGAGGGAGAGGGAGGGAGAGCGAAGGGAAGTGAGAAGAGGAGGTATGGGGGTGGAGATGTTAAGAGGTGATTTGCGAAGAGGTGAGATATAGGGGAAGGAATGGGGAGTATGAATGGGAGGGAGATGGAGAGAGGGAGAGAGATAGGAGAAGAGGAGTAATAGGGGTGGAAGGTGGCGAGAAGTGGAGTGCGAGGAAGTGAGATGTAGCGGAAGGGAGGGGAAGGGAGAGGGAGGGAGAGAGAAGGGAAGTGAGAAGAGGAGTTATGGGGGTGGAGATGTTAAGAGGTGATTTGCGAAGAGGTGAGATATAGGGGAAGGGATGGGGAGTATGAATGGGAGGGAGATGGAGAGAGGGAGAGAGATAGGAGAACAGGAGTAATGGGGGTGGAAGGTGGCGAGAAGTGGAGTGCGAGGAAGTGAGTTGTAGCGGAAGGGAGGGGAAGGGAGAGGGAGGGAGAGAGAAGGGAAGTGAGAAGAGGAGTTATGGGGGTGGAGATGTTAAGAGGTGATTTGCGAAGAGGTGAGATATAGGGGAAGGGATGGGGAGTATGAATGGGAGGGGGATGGAGAGAGGGTGAGAGATAGGAGAAGAGGAGTAATAGGGGTGGAAGGTGGTAAGAAGTGGAGTGCGAGGAAGTGAGATGTAGGGGAAGGGAGGGGAAGGGAGAGGGAGGGAGAGAGAAGGGAAGTGAGATGAGGAGGTATGGGGGTGGAGATGTTAAGATGTGATTTGCGAAGAGGTGAGATATAGGGGAAGGGATGGGGAGTATGAATGGGAGAGAGAGGGAGAGAGATAGGAGAAGAGGAGTAATGGGGGTGGAAGGTGGCGAGAAGTGGAGTGCGAGGAAGTGAGATGTAGCGAAAGGGAGGGGGAGGGAGAGGGAGGGAGAGAGAAGGGAAGTGAGATGAGGAGGTATGGGGGTGGAGATGTTAAGAGGTGATTTGCGAAGAGGTGAGATATAGGGGAAGGGATGGGGAGTATGAATGGGAGAGAGAGGGAGAGAGATAGGAGAAGAGGAGTAATGGGGGTGGAAGGTGGCGAGAAGTGGAGTGCGAGGAAGTGAGATGTAGCGGAAGGGAGGGGGAGGGAGAGGGAGGGAGAGAGAAGGGAAGTGAGATGAGGAGGTATGGGGGTGGAGATGTTAAGAGGTGATTTGCGAAGAGGTGAGCTATAGGGGAAGGGATGGAGATTATGAAAGGGAGGGAGATGGAGAGCGGGAGAGAGATAGGAGAAGAGGAGTAATGGGGGTGGAAGGTGGCGAGAAGTGGAGTGCGAGGAAGTGAGATGTAGCGAAAGGGAGGGGGAGGGAGAGTGAGGGAGAGAGATGGGAAGTGAAATGAGGAGGTATGGGGGTGGAGATGTTAAGAGGTGATTTTTTGAAGAGGTGAGATATAGGGGAAGGGATGGGGAGTATGAATGGGAGGGAGATGGAGAGAGGGAGAGAGATAGGAGAAGAGGAGTAATGGGGGTGGAAGGTGGCGAGAAGTGGAGTGCGAGGAAGTGAGATGTAGCGGAAGGGTGGGGAAGGGAGAGGGAGGGAGAGAGAAGGGAAGTGAGAAGAGGAGTTATGGGGGTGGAGATGTTAAGAGGTGATTTGCGAAGAGGTGAGATATAGGGGAAGGGATGGGGAGTATGAATGGGAGGGGGATGGAGAGAGGCTGAGAGATAGGAGAAGAGGAGTAATAGGGGTGGAAGGTGGTAAGAAGTGGAGTGCGAGGAAGTGAGATGTAGGGGAAGGGAGGGGAAGGGAGAGGGAGGGAGAGAGAAGGGAAGTGAGATGAGGAGGTATGGGGGTGGAGATGTTAAGATGTGATTTGCGAAGAGGTGAGATATAATGGAAGGGATGGGGAGTATGAATGGGAGAGAGAGGGAGAGAGATAGGAGAAGAGGAGTAATGGGGGTGGAAGGTGGCGAGAAGTGGAGTGCGAGGAAGTGAGATGTAGCGGAAGGGAGGGGAAGGGAGAGGAGGGAGAGAGAAGGGAAGTGAGAAGAGGAGTTATGGGGGTGGAGATGTTAAGAGGTGATTTGCGAAGAGGTGAGATATAGGGGAAGGGATGGGGAGTATGAATGGGAGGGGGATGGAGAGAGGCTGAGAGATAGGAGAAGAGGAGTAATAGGGGTGGAAGGTGGTAAGAAGTGGAGTGCGAGGAAGTGAGATGTAGGGAAGGGAGGGGAAGGGAGAGGGAGGGAGAGAGAAGGGAAGTGAGATGAGGAGGTATGGGGGTGGAGATGTTAAGATGTGATTTGCGAAGAGGTGAGATATAATGGAAGGGATGGGGAGTATGAATGGGAGAGAGAGGGAGAGAGATAGGAGAAGAGGAGTAATGGGGGTGGAAGGTGGCGAGAAGTGGAGTGCGAGGAAGTGAGATGTAGCGGAAGGGAGGGGGAGGGAGAGGGAGGGAGAGAGAAGGGAAGTGAGATGAGGAGGTATGGGGGTGGAGATGTTAAGAGGTGATTTGCGAAGAGGTGAGATATAGGGGAAGGGATGGGGAGTATGAATGGGAGAGAGAGGGAGAGAGATAGGAGAAGAGGAGTAATGGGGGTGGAAGGTGGCGAGAAGTGGAGTGCGAGGAAGTGAGATGTAGCGGAAGGGAGGGGGAGGGAGAGGGAGGGAGAGAGAAGGGAAGTGAGATGAGGAGGTATGGGGGTGGAGATGTTAAGAGGTGATTTGCGAAGAGGTGAGCTATAGGGGAAGGGATGGAGATTATGAATGGGAGGGAGATGGAGAGCGGGGAGAGAGATAGGAGAAGAGGAGTAATGGGGGTGGAAGGTGGCGAGAAGTGGAGTGCGAGGAAGTGAGATGTAGCGGAAGGGAGGGGGAGGGAGAGTGAGGGAGAGAGATGGGAAGTGAAATGAGGAGGTATGGGGGTGGAGATGTTAAGAGGTGATTTTTTGAAGAGGTGAGATATAGGGGAAGGGATGGGGAGTATGAATGGGAGGGAGATGGAGAGAGGGAGGAGATAGGAGAAGAGGAGTAATGGGGGTGGAAGGTGGCGAGAAGTGGAGTGCGAGGAAGTGAGATGTAGCGGAAGGGAGGGGAAGGGAGAGGGAGGGAGAGAGAAGGGAAGTGAGAAGAGGAGTTATGGGGGTGGAGATGTTAAGAGGTGATTTGCGAAGAGGTGATATATAGGGGAAGGGATGGGGAGTATGAATGGGAGGGGGATGGAGAGAGGGTGAGAGATAGGAGAAGAGGAGTAATAGGGGTGGAAGGTGGTGAGAAGTGGAGTGCGAGGAAGTGAGATGTAGGGGAAGGGAGGGGAAGGGAGAGGGAGGGAGAGAGAAGGGAAGTGAGATGAGGAGGTATGGGGTTGGATATGTTAAGATGTGATTTGCGAAGAGGTGAGATATAGGGGAAGGGATGGGGAGTATGAATGGGAGGGGGATGGAGAGAGGGAGAGAGATAGGAGAAGAGGAGTAATGGGGGTGGAAGGTGGCGAGAAGTGGAGTGCGAGGAAGTGAGATGTAGCGGAAGGGAGGGGGAGGGAGAGGGAGGGAGAGAGAAGGGAAGTGAGATGAGGAGGTATGGGGGTGGAGATGTTAAGAGGTGATTTGCGAAGAGGTGAGATATAGGGGAAGGGATGGGGAGTATGAATGGGAGAGAGAGGGAGAGAGATAGGAGAAGAGGAGTAATGGGGGTGGAAAGTGGCGAGAAGTGGAGTGCGAGGAAGTGAGATGTAGCGGAAGGGAGGGGGAGGGAGAGGGAGGGAGAGAGAAGGGAAGTAAGATGAGGAGGTATGGGGGTGGAGATGTTAAGAGGTGATTTGCGAAGAGGTGAGATATAGGGGAAGGGATGGGGAGTATGAATGGGAGGGAGATGGAGAGAGGGAGAGAGATAGGAGAAGAGGAGTAATGGGGTGGAAGGTGGCGAGAAGTGGAGTGCGAGGAAGTGAGATGTAGCGGAAGGGAGGGGGAGGGAGACGGAGGGAGAGAGAAGGGAAGTGAGATGAGGAGGTATGGGGGTGGAGATGTTAAGAGGTGATTCGCGAAGAGGTGAGATATAGGGGAAGGGAGGGGGAGTATGAATGGGAGGGAGATGAATGTGGGAGAAAGATAGGATAAGAGGAGTAATGGGGGTAGAAGGTCGCGAGAAGTCGAGTGCGAGGAAGTGAGATGTAGGGTATGGGAAGGGAAGGGAGAGGGAGGGAGAGAGAAGGGATGAGAAAAGAGGAGGTATAGGGTTGGAGAGGGTGAGAGGTGAATTTCGAGGAGGTGAGATATAGGGGATGGGATAGGGAGTATGAATGGCAGGGAGATGGAGAGAGGGTGAGAGATAGGAGAAGAGGAGTAATGGGGGAGGATTGTGGCGAGAAGTGGAGTGCAAGGAAGTGAGATGTAGGGGAAGTGAGGGGAAGGAAGAGGGAGAGAGATAGAAGGGCTGTGAGAAGTGGAGGTATGGGGTTGGAGAGGGTGAGAGGTGAAGTGCGAGGAGGTGAGATATAGAGGAAGGGAGGGGGAGAATTAATGGGAGGGAGATGGAGAGTGGGTGAGAGATAGGAGAAGAGGAGTAATGGGGGTGGAAGGTTGCGAGAAGTGGAGTGCGAGGATGTGAGATGTAGGGGAAGGGAGGGGGAGGGAGAGGGAGGGAGAGAGGAGGGAAGTGAGATGAGGAGGCATGGGGGTGGAGAGGGGGAGAGGTGAAGTGCGAAGAGGTGAGATATAGGGGAAGGGAGGGGGAGTATGAAAGGTAGGTAGATGGAGAGAGGGTGAGAGATAGGAGAAGAGGAGTAATGGGGGAGGATTGTGGCGAGAAGTGGAGTGCAAGGAAGTGAGATGTAGGGGAAGTGAGGGGAAGGAAGAGGGAGAGAGATAGAAGGGCTGTGAGAAGTGGAGGTATGGGGTTGGAGAGGGTGAGAGGTGAAGTGCGAGGAGGTGAGATATAGAGGAAGGGAGGGGGAGAATTAATGGGAGGGAGATGGAGAGTGGGTGAGAGATAGGAGAAGAGGAGTAATGGGGGTGGAAGGTTGCGAGAAGTGGAGTGCGAGGATGTGAGATGTAGGGGAAGGGAGGGGGAGGGAGAGGGAGGGAGAGAGGAGGGAAGTGAGATGAGGAGGCATGGGGGTGGAGAGGGGGAGAGGTGAAGTGCGAAGAGGTGAGATATAGGGGAAGGGAGGGGGAGTATGAAAGGTAGGTAGATGGAGAGAGGGTGAGAGATAGGAGAAGAGGAGTAATTGGGATGGAAGGTGGCGAGAAGTGGAGTGCGAGGAAGTGGATGTGAGGGGAAGGAAGGGGGGGGAGAGGGAGGGAGAGAGAAGGGAAGTGAGATGAGGAGGTATGGGGGTGGAGATGGCATGAGGTGATTTGCGAGAAGGTGAGATATAGGGGAAGAGATGGGGAGTATGAATGGGAGGGAGATGGAGAGTGGGTGAGAGATGGGAGAAGAGGAGTAATGGGGGTGGAAGGTGGCGAGAAGTGGAGTGCGAGGAAGTGAGATGTAGGGGAAGGGAGGGGGAGGGAGAGGGAGGGAGAGAGAAGGGATGTGAGATGAGGAGGTATGGGGGTGGAGATGTTAAGAGGTGATTTGCGAGGAGGTGAGACATAGGGGAAGGGATGGGGAGTATGAATGGGAGGGAGATGGAGAGGGTGAGAGATAGGAGAAGAGGAGAATGGGGGTGGAGGTGGCGAGAAGTGGAGTGCGAGGAAGTGAGTGTAGGGGAAGGGAGGGGGAGGGATAGGGAGGGAGAGAGAAGGGATGTGAGATGAGGAGGTTGGGGGTGGAGATGTTAAGAGGTGATTTGCGAGGAGGTGAGATATAGGGGAAGGGATGGGGAGTATGAATGGGAGGGAGATGGAGAGTGGGTGAGAGATAGGAGAAGAGGAGAAATGGGGGTGGAAGGTGGCGAGAAGTGGAGTGCGAGGAGTGAGATGTAGGGGAAGGGAGGGGGATGGAGAGGGAGGGAGAGAGAAGGGATGTGAGATGAGGAGGTATGGGGGTGGAGATGATAAGAGGTGAATTGCGAGGAGGTGAGATATAGGGGAAGGGATGGGGAGTATGAATGGGAGGGAGATGGAGAGTGGGTGAGAGATAGGAGAAGAGGAGTATGGGGGTAGAAGGTGTCGAGAAGTGGAGTGCGAGGATGTGAGATGTAGGAAGGGAGGGGGGGGAGGGAGAGGGAAGGGATGTGAGAAGAGGAGGTATGGGGGAGGAGAGGGTGAGAGGTGAGGTGCGAGGAGGTGAGACATAGGGGAAGGGAGGGGAAGTATGAATGGCAGGGAGATGGAGAGAGATAGGAGAAGAGGAGTATTGGCGGTGGAAGGTGGCGAGAAGTGGAGTGCGAGGAAGTGAGAAGATAGGGGAAGGGAGGGGAGGGAGGGAGGGGAGAGAGAAGGGAAGTTGAGATGAGGAGGATAGGGGGGAGGTGGCTGAGATG